>CM055963.1:18700000-19300000 GCA_029531755.1 Holothuria leucospilota
AAAGGGTTTATACATATTCAGCGGTTAACAAGGAGTCAAAGCAACACATGTATAAGTGACGCTACACGACAAACGAGCAATTTAATTTTCATTTAAAGCAACTGGAAATGCCAAAGTGATAGGCAAAACTCAGCAATGTCCTCTTCAAGGTGTAGCAAACAACGTGTACCTATTGTTGTTAGTTCCTAACACCTTTTAAGCTTAGTGAATCTTCAATGAAGTACAAAGGGAGAGGGATTAGTGGTGTTAACTAGTTTTATGAGTTTGATGTTGGTGGTATGGTCATCTTCAAAGGGATTTGTGGAGTTACTTCTCCTGTCCAAGTATTATCTCCATGCTGATATTAAGCTGGCAGTTCCTTGACTAAACAAGACAGATAACAGTTATATGTCAAAAAATTCATCTTTACTTTATAGCTCCTGTCTAGTCAATGGCCTAAGCAAACAATGGTAAAGAACAGCAGTCCCTGGATACTACAATGTCTTTGAATATACACTCTCATATTTAAATTAACCTCAACTTTAGAAATGTGAAAAAGGAATTGTACGAACAGTGGTGCAGAGACAGGGCGCATGGGGGGGGGGGGGGGAGCTCAAACTATTCTGAAAGTTTGCAAAAATTTTCAAAATGAACTCATGCAGCGTAAAAACAATAGATTTCTGTAGGGGTTAGGGTGAGGTGTGTTTTTCACAGATTGATGGATCTGTTTTCATCACTTTCTATCACAACTCTTTTGAAATACTATGAAAACTTTCCCAAACTACCAAAATTTTTATATAAACTTTCAGTCTCATTGCTGAGCTTATAATCCATACTGTCTCAAATGTATTCACATTATTCATTGGTGAGGGTTTTACAATGAGGTTGACAGTTCAAGTTTATGAAGGAGCATAGCATTCAAGAATGCAAACCAGGGTAGCCCCTACCCTCAGACCCATTCCCCAGGAAGGCACCTCTGCATGAGGTGACAAAGGAAGGATCCCCAAGTGCAAACTATCATAGGTATGCTTATGCACAGTTAACCCTGACTTAGTGGATTTATCCAGGTGAGCCTGTGACATCATCTTCTGTCATGTCCCCCATTCATGGAACCCTGG
The DNA here is from genome assembly GCA_029531755.1 of Holothuria leucospilota. Lineage (NCBI taxonomy): Eukaryota > Metazoa > Echinodermata > Holothuroidea > Aspidochirotida > Holothuriidae > Holothuria > Holothuria leucospilota. Next base: position 18,701,098 of record CM055963.1, read on the forward strand.
TAAAGCTACTAATAGGAAAGTATTACATTTTATACAAAAATGAATACTAATTTTCAAAATATAGAAACTTCAACTAGAAAACATTTGAATGTTGGGAGCCTTGCAGGAACTCTGAGAAAGTTGCTAAAAGCCTTTCAGTTTTCTTTGTCTTGCATTATTTGCAGTGAGTCAGATGGAACCAATTGCAAAGACAAATGCAGTCACACCAGAGATCCCCACGAAATAGTTAACATTCTCTTAAGCCTACTGAAGAAATTTGTTATAAATAAAACTGTGAAGGAGGGCATATTCCTTTGAACCATCTTGAGCATTAGGGGTGGCAGGGTGGGGGGATGGAGGAGAATAATTGAGGAGACAGCTGGACTGGTTAACCATAGAGCCCAATTCATCAATTACAATAAATCATATATATGCCCATTAAAATGCATTCATGAAAAGCTCTTGTCACACCATTTGCTGTCTATATTTCATACTACCTCATTAACTTTAAGGGTCATTTGCCCAGACACTTAATATTCTCCACAAGTTTACTTCCAGCCCTTCTTCCAAATTAAAAGTATCTGTCTACTGAACCTCCCTGAAAAAACTTGCTCATAATCAGGTAATAGTATGACACTATGTAAGATTTTAATGCCACTGTAATCTGACCTTCCTGCAATGGGCTGCACCACTTCACATTTCACTGAACTGTATATGATATTTGAAGCTATGGCCTGAATTTATGCCAGTCAAAGTGTAGTCACAAATTGTGAATGCAGGTACAGTACAATATCCCAGGTATCCTTAATAGATTTGGGGTGATTCAAGAGTAGTGGTATATACTTCATATGCCCCTTTCGATTTACCTTTGCATCCAGTGTCCTCTTTAACTCCTTCATATACATAAACTGCTCTGGATAAATGTAGTCATATGGAAAGTAGACCACCAACCCATCAACATCCAGCCTGAAAAGATAAATACAAGGCAATGTTCTTAACATGTCTTATGCATAAATGATACCTCTACTTGCTTCAATTCATTTGCCCAAATCAACTACATACACTGATTACATAAGAGATCATGTTGAGACATATTTATAAAATGTGGACTGACATTTCCCCTGACATTCCCCATGGAAAATACCATATTCCTCTGCCAATTACATTTTCAATGGGGCAGTTTAGTCTGCTCACTTAGTAAAGGCTGTGCATATTAAGTAACCAGGCTTGAATGTTGAAAAGCAATCAACGATTTTTACATACATACACTTGAAAACTCTTGGCATTGGTAGAGCATATAAAAACTATACATGGTATATTACAGCACCAACTGTAGAAGTTTGTTTGAAATGCATGATATTAGCAATGTATCACCATACTGATTATTATAACTTCATGGTTGTGCAAGCAGTTTAAAATCAGTTAGCTGCTGTAGCATCAATGGAAGGACTGTACCAGACTAGAACTGAAAATCCCATGTCTGTTACAGTAAAACATGAAATCCTTTGACAGTCATGTTTGAAAATTTCCATGCACATGACATTCACTTTAAACTGTGTGCTCCCTTTCTACCATCCCCACATTAATAAAGAGCCTATGAAGTGGGCACTGAGTCATCTGATGTTGTTCTCTATACAAATCTTCCATGTCTGCCAAGGTGAATTCCACCAGCAGTCCATTATGACGGTACACTGAGATGGAAGTTTTCTGAACCAAAACTTTACTTCAACTCACAATATAAAACTACACTGCCCTCAGTAAGGTACCAGCTATGCATCCATGTGCGGCAATTGCAATACAGCTGCACATTAGTACAGTACCAGAGGCAAAGAGTTACACACCTTCTGTTATAATTTCCTGGAAATGTACATACTTGCCTTACATAGGGAAGTGTAAATGAATTTGCAGCAGAAAATTTCCTAGCTGCAGTGCAGACTATTAAACACTGGAGTAAATTAGATTGAAAGTATCTTGGTGTGTGCATTTCAGTATTCAAGTGTACCTAAACTCAAATATTTCAAAAATTTATGTTACGAAGCTTGAGATATGCCCAACTCTCATCTTCACAGGACATTCTTGAGCTGAGATATAAAATGTTGAAGCTTATTCACTCAATTTCAGTTTAAGATGGTAGATTGCACAATAATTTGTGATGTCATTCTTGTACTACTCAAATTACTCTCTTGGTTCCCTTTGTTTTTACGAAAGCCACTGCACCATGTGCCCAAACGAGATCACTGTCTTTATGTCATAGAGTGACTTTAATAACTAAACCAGAAAGCCAATAGGCTAAGTGATTCCTTGCCATGTTATATATTGTTACAAACATGAATCACCTACATGACAAGCATGAGATGCCTCACAGTTATCATACTTAAGATACCATGTAAATAAGGTCAACCTTTTAAAATGTTGTGACTCAAATCAAAAATTGATTACTCAGTTATAGAATTTGCACCCTCATACGTCGCATTCCAATGAGTAGCATATACAGTCATGACCTAGCTTCCACTAAAATGTCAATAACTTGAGTTAGAAGCATCATAGGAAGGTAGTATAATTGCCTTTTTGGTTTGTCTAAACAAGACAAACCCAGGCATCACAAAAACCACAAAGGTCAAAAGGTCACAAGGTCAAAGTAGGTCATCACATGCACTTTACATAGATGAACACAACTTTCCATTATGCCATCCTGCCATATCACTTGGCTGTTAAGTTATCGCACCACAAACCTCACATTCCAGTGCATGACGCACACACTCATGACCTTTCAGTAAAATGTCTATAACTTGAGTTAGGAACGTTGTAGTAGGGTACTTTAATTGTCTTTTTGGTTCACCTCAACAAGACAAATCAAGGCAGTAAAAAAAAGGCACAAAGGTCAAATGTGGTCAAAGTAGGTCATAACGTGCACATCACACAGACGAACACAACTTTCCATTATGCCATCCCCCTACTGTATGTCACTTGGTTATTGAGTTATTGCACCGCATACCTTGTATTCCAATGCATGTAACACACACACTCCTAACATTTCACTTAACTGTCAATAACTAGAGTTAGGAACTTCATAGCAGGGTACTATAAGTGTCTTTTTGGTTTGTCTCAATAAGATGAACCCAGGGGTCACAAAAAGGCCACAAAGGTCAAAAGGTCAAATGAGGTCAACTGAGGTCAAAGTAGGCCATCATGTGTATTTCGCATAGATGAACACAACTTTCCATTATGCCATCCCACTAAAATGTTTCGTTGGCAAGATATCAACAAAACATCACTTTCTGAACTTTTGACCCATTCAGATTAAGGTGGTTCATATTACAGTATTTCCACCTCCTACCAATCTATCTTATCCTGAAATTACGACTCAATTTGAACAACGGACACCAAGTTACAGCTTACTAAAAGAAATTCACTAAATTGCCTCTTGTGACCCCAAATGACCTTTGACCTCCACCAAAAACAATAGAGTTCATCTACTCAATATGGGCAATCTACATGCCAAGTATGAGATCCCTCGGAGTTACCCTTCTTGAGATATCATGTTTACAAGCAAAAGCGTCACACACGGCAAGGAATCAACAAGCCCTCTTCATACAACATGCTATGTGGGGAAGCAGTAAATTTTCAAGGTCATATAAGCATTTTAATTTCAAAAGAAAACAAAAGCAGGTAATGTGAGTTGCACAAAAAAGACATCTCAAACGAATTGTGCAATTGACTGCTCAGAATTAATTGAATAAATATCAACATTTTATATCTTAGCAATGGAGTGAGCTATGAAAATAGGAATTGGTGAAGTGAGATTTATTTCAAACCTCTAAGATACAGTATATATTCTTATAATTCTAGACTTAAGGTACACTTTGAATCATAGGTTTCACTCTAACATGACTAGCTTCCCCACTAAAAACCCCACATGAATGTATTTTGAACACCAACCAGTTATACTCCCTATGCCTTGCCAATAGAATCCATTCACCCATGCCAAAGATCTTGGTTATTTAGTGGATTGAATGCACCCGCGTCATTTTTGCATTCCCCATGGAAATGAAACCTTAAGTCTGGTACGGCCTTTCAAATAGAAATTATACTTGCATTGCATATAAAAGTCGTACTGCCACTGAAATCTGTTTGTGATTTTAAGCCACTTTCATTACAATTTTACATTTTTTACACCACTTTCTGGGCATCTTCGACTACTTAATGCATTACCTATGCTTATTACACTTTTGTGTTATAAACCACCTCCCATTACCTGTTCCCTCTAATACATCACTGTATGCAACTAGTCTTATTACAATACAGAATAATGTTACATGGAAACTCCCCACCGTACATAAGTACTGTACTATTACCACAGGCACCTAAAGTAGCCATCTCAAATCTAGTCTTCCTTATCCACTTTAATGAACAACCATTAGACTTTGTGTATCCCATGTGTTCCCCTTCAAAACTAGTGCGCCATACCTTTGAAAGTTGAAGTCTTTTCTCAACCTATGTTGCAAAGGAATGACTTTGCATACCTTAAAGTAATAGTGATTTTACTTTAGGTGGGAATCCAGCCAGATTTTTATCATTTTGGAAATTTCACAAAAATTTCATGTCTGAGAATGAAAAGAGATGTTTTCAGACAAGTGCCCAGTCAAGGCTTATATTAAGCAGGCGCCGAGTGCTTTTTACCTCCAAATTCATTATGTTTTGCTCCCAGTTCGCTCAAAAATAAGACAACCAGGAGTCAACAATATTATGATTTTAGTGCTTGCTAAAGCTTCATTGTTTGAACTTATCACACTGCATAAATCAAGAAATGATAAAGGCCACACTCACTAATGGACCAGTGTTTTCTTGTTTTTTTTTTCAAAAATTAGCATAAAAAAGACAGCAGTTTTCTTCATTTTTCTGTGATATAATTTATTGCAATTACACTTTGTTTTAAACAAAAAAGAAGATAATTCACACAGCTTTGGCTCTTGGTCTGTGCCCAGCTTAATATAAGGCTTGTGCCTAGTGTCTAAAACACCCATGGAAGCTCTGAGCTGTATTTGCAGGGAATTTTAAAGACAGTGATGGTCCTAAAAACCACAAATGCCATGGAGGATAACTCTAAGTCAGCTCTAAGATAATGACTGCATGTCTGACCAAAGCTTCTCCTGGGCTCAGTAGGCTCTCAAGGGGATTGATTTAGTATTGCACGTCAGTGAAAGACTTCTTGGTGATGCATCATGCTCAGAAAGTTACAGAAACAAAAGGTAAAAGAAATGAATGAAGCTATACCACTATTGAAGTTTTACTTCTGTATTAAGGGGATGTAAAAATTCTCATACTGGAGGGGTTTAGAAAATAGGATAACAGTAGGCTCCAAACTCAAATAGGAGAAAACTTGTTTGTGTACAGTAGGTTAAAAGTAGGACTTCAAAGGCTTTTAACTATACTTTTCATCAGTACCAATGTTGACAGTAAATTATGTGTATGACATTTTTTATCTCATTGTTCTGTGAGGAGGACGTGATCCGTAGTCTCTTTACTAGTTGAGCTATATATGTCAATGCCACCTGAAATAGCAACCTTGTCATGGTAATGGTTAGTGTTTCCAAGTAGTCTTGAAACCTAAGGTAAGGTACCCCGAGGTTACCAGAAGTCCATGACTGAGGGAGGGGTCAAAATGTGTCTGTGTGTGTGTTTGTGTGTATCCAATTTCCTTTTGTTACTATCTCTCAAATATTTACATCATTACCTTCAAACTTGGGTGGAACTTGGAAGGTACACTAGGCGAAACCCTTGTGCCATGCTCACTACCAGAAATAAAGGTCAGAGGTCACAGGTCACATGTCAAATTTGTGAAAATCACTTTTTTTCTTTATTTCCAAGAGGAAGCATTCCACTGACATGAAACTTTACACATATGATAAAGATGTCTACTACCCGGGAGCTCTGAGAGATGGAGAAACAATGCTTGTTCCTCCTTTGAAACTAAGTGTTTTGTTGACGCTTAAGCTTCCCATTGTCGGGTTCCTAAAATGCTCTAAAACTTAGAGGGATTAGGCAGTGAAGACAATTTTTCTTGTTGTCTACTACATCTGAGAGAGCTCACGGGATGATTTCACCCAATGGTATCACACTGCCAGTCGTCAAGGAGAGTAAAATTTATTTCATATTGTGCTGCCAGATGCCACTTTTTAAAATGGTACAGTGTATCTTCATGTTACTTTTTGAACATACATACATTTTCTGCTATTTCAGGAACAATCCAGAATCGCTTGAAATGTGCTCATCAAATTTTAGACTGTTAATGGTTTTCAAAAGGGTACACTCCTTACTTAATGGAAAAATTAGAATAACTGAATTTTGAAAATTAGGAGTGCAAGAACACTCATTTTGATCTAAATGTTTCACACTTATTGGCTGCACAGTTATCTTCAAAGTAGTATCTTTACAATGGTCTTTGTTTCTGGATTACTGGGCTTTGAAAGGAGATCATCATTAAAGGGAAATATTGCATTTGTTAGACTTTTTATTTAACCTATCCTTTTTTACATACGGTCAGGTCCCCTTTGATGAAAGAGAGGTAACTGGGAAAAGAATTCTACCCAGTGAGCACTGATTAACAAGTAATTAACCTTTTGTGTAAACTGATAAATTTGTTCACCCAAACAATTATGCATGCAAAACCACACCTTCTTCACCCCTGATTTGAAATCCACCAATCAAATCCCTTTTATCACGTACGTCAGACAATAACAGATGCCTTCTACTTCTACGGCATGTGCAAAATGTTCGTAGGCCTAAATTAGGAACTACTGAGAATTATTGCTCCATTGTCTGTATTGAACAACAGTAAGTATACTATGGGGTTTTACCACCTCCCTGGTATACTATTCACAAAGTAGGTTGCTGCAATTCGAATTGAAGCCCTTGGTCCTTAACAGGTTGCTTCACTCTCAAAAGAGTAGGATGTAAAAGAGATTTTTTGTGCTTAACTGGTACTATCCGTTTAGGCCCCAGTAGAAAACGAAAACTACAAACCTGTGGTGCCACTCGAAAAGCATTATGAAATAGCCTTCAACAGATCATGGAGCTGCTGTTCCCAGGTAGTACTTCCATGGATAAAATACCATTTTTGTAATGTCCTGTGAATTGTGCTCACTGTGTGAGAGGTGAACTGTATGGTGAACCAGGGAGATGACACTGCATCTCCCTGGGTAGGCTGCAATATCCCACAGTACTGCACAGGCTGTCCAGAAACTGCTGTGATAGTTTGTTGTGAGCATGAAGCACAGGGTTAGCAAGGTCAACACATATTGCACAATATCTCCCTTTAAGGAGGAAAGTCAATAGTGGCTTCACATAAGAACAAAGATACCTGTCAGTCAAATTTTGGTACAGGAAAAGGATTTAATTATTCTCAAGTACATACATTGTCTGACAGACTAGGTCAATGTTTCTCCATCTCACAAGCTCCCTGCTAGTACTAACTACCAAAATATGTGTTTTCATGGCAACTGAGGTCAAAGGTCACATGACTGTGGGAAAAATGTATATTTTTAAACGAAAATTTGTTCCTACTGGGCTGCACCGATTCTCTTCAAACTTAGTGGGAAGGTTCAAGATACCCCTGGCCAGGGTAGCAAACTGTGTCTTGCCAACCCCCAGAAGTAAAGGCCAAAGGGATCAGAGGTCAAAGTAAAATTGTGTTTTTTTGGCTATAATTCCTAGACAGTGATTGCAAAGACATGAAACTTGACAGGTATAATAGGGATGACAAGTTCTACCAGAATATGTGGTTGGCATGGCAACCAAGGTCAAAGGTCATGCAAATAAGGGAAAGGTGCATTTTTTGAGTCAAAAACTGCTACTAGTCGATTGGAACCATTTTCTTCAAACTTGGTGAAGAGAGCCAGGGCTATGTTACTGGCAAGGCACTATAAAAAGAGATCATTCATCCTTCAAGAAAGCATTGCATGGGTAAAAGGAATTCCATTTAAACTGAAGCAGACAATGTAGGATGACAACTGATGCATATCTCCATGAGTTTATAATGCTGACTGTAAAGTGTTTAGTCACTTCTTTTCATGGCAACAGCTGTATAACATTACTCAAATTCAATTTAATAAAAAAGATGAGCATGTTCCAAACTTTCTGTAACAGCACCATGCAGACAGAGCATGCATGCATTCATTAACTATAACAGCAGGTTAGAATTCAACATAACAAAAATTAGTTGTAAGATGCAACCAGTTACATTCAAGTACAAAAGAAAATACAGTCCAACTGAAAGCCTACAGTAGATTATCTAGTAAATCAGATTCTACCACAGTCACAAAAGAATTGGTGGCTGCCAGTTTGAATTTGGGCAAATTACTCAAAAACCCCAAACATGTCCACCTGGAGGCATTATATTTCAATGATGTACAAAAATCTGACTCAGACCTTACCAAATTTTCTTTGATTTGACTTTTTGTGACAGAAAACTTACTTTAGGCCACCAACGTTTGTCTTCTTATAATGTACAGCGCTGCATGTGTATGGTACATATATATACACAGCACACACAGAAGACAATGTTTACAAGTACAATAACACATGTAGGTGCAATCACAAACCTAAAGGCTGTTAACATATGTCAATGGTTAAATAAAACTCGTACATGCGCAGATACTAAACTTTACAAAAAAATGAAGTTATTATTGGCAAAAATCTTATACCATGGATATTATTGACCAATCAGAGACTCTGGAAGCGATTGTGTCAGCAGCTACCTGGAAATGTGCGAGACATGCGGTTTGAAGAGAGAAAATTTTGCGGGCCTGGAATCTGTGTCAAAAGAGGAGAGAAAGTCAAGTCCATAGCCAAGGGGGCTAGGGCCCATCCTAGGAGATACAAACTTACAAAATGCCTTAATGCATTTTATGTATTGTATGGTATATTTCACCCTCTGCTTGGGATGCATAGCTAGTTGGAACGGGTACAACAAAATGCTGTGCAAGGTTAGTTAAACACAACTATTGTAAAATGGAAGGAACAGTCACCAAGCTCCTCCATGACCTTAGCTGGATGACCTTGCAAAACAAAAGATTTGAATCAAGATGAACCCTATTAAACAAAATAAATCATAAGTTTATTGACATACCCTACCAAGGGAACTTTTCCTAAAGCCAGTGACGTGGCAAGGCTTTTGGAGGACCTCACAAAGCTTCAGTCAACCTTTATGGCATATTGATGTTTACAAGCAAGGCCTATAGTGAGTGCATATTGAGTTGGTCAGTACCTTGAGTTGGTCACTGCGTTAGGTCTGTGACCGTTTAGCGATTAATTGCTAAACGATCCCATGTGTAATAAACGTTTAGTACAAAACTACTAGCGATTAATCGCAAAACCTGTTTTCCGTACGAAATAAAGAACAATCTGGAGTCATTACAGAAAATTAGATGTTCACCTTAACTTTTTTGAATATGTGAAATACATACGCACACACGTAAACATACAACATCAAAGTTGAGCTTCTATGAGGGAGGATCCGTGTTTGTGGTTCATGGAAACCAGGGAGCTGGAAGACAACTATGTCCCCCGGATGTCACTAACACATTTTACATATTCATAATGTTCAAGAGCACGTTTCAAGTCTCTATGTTGATCATAGGTACTTGCGATTAATTGCTAAACGATTGCAACATTTTGTGATTAAATGTTTAGTAATTTCACTACACAATCACAGCTCTACACTGCGTACAGAATGTATGGCACATAGACTATACATAATACCTTTACATGACCCACCATCCTTCCATCTAGCACTATGCAAATAGAAGACACAAAGCAGTCCAGGGATCCTGCCTTGGGTTCCTACTCCAACAGAGCTAGCTATGCATGTGCACACCAAACCTTGTATGTCTGACCCCACCAGGAGTGTTGTTCATCAACTTATTCATCCAGATCACCATGTCACTAGGCTACTTTGTTCCAAGAACTAGGCTGGGCTAGCCTAGGGCATCTGGGCCTAGTTCTCACGTACACTTTGCTCCCTGAACTAGGCCTAGGCTATTGCTGTACAAAGTTTTTCCGGCGTGGTTACTGTGAAAGTAACATCATCTGAATGCATTGCTGCAGTGATTGTTGCTACGTATACGTGTATGCACGTGTATGAACGTAACCATAGCTATGGACTGTCACAACTGAACAGCAATGTGTGCTATTTAGCATACAATAGTGTGAATGTCCTAGTAACAAGATTTAGCCGCTTGATAGAGCGTTTAAAAAACAAAACAGGTTCATTTGTATAAATCAAAGTTTTTGGTCTCTTTTTGGAGTCTAACTGCTAGTAGGCTTAGGCCTAGAATGATGTTGGTCTTAACATAGTTAATAGACACATCCCTGGTTAGGAAACTTTACGTACACCCTATACACACCACGTACAAGCCGAGTAGCTATGTTGAGACGTGCAGAAAATTGCATCACGTGACATTGACCGTGCACACGATCGATCGAGTAGCGATATGGCTACATTGAGTGTTGTGTTGTTCAGTCATTCATGGAAATAAATTGAAGTTGATTCAAGGGTTGGAAGGGTTTCAGGAAGCTTTCGAATCAGTAAGTGTTTGTGAACATTCAAATAAAGGAAGAAAACCATTGCCCACAACCCCCATGTTTCTTGTTTGAGTAGAACTAAACTACCGTACCCTGCAATTTTGCATTGATGTATAGCGTTAGCTAAATACTATCACGTGTGAAAGTAAAAGACGGTTCACTATCTGCCGTTACCGAGTCGGTTAACTGTTATATTTTTAGGGAAAATACCCAATCATGATGTATACTTGATATAAGCACTTAATTCCACTCTTTAGGAAGAAAGTGAGTCGTTCTCAAACTGACACAGACCTGCCAACTTCTCCCCTGGTTTTACCGGGAGACTCTGGTAGTTCGCACGCCGACACCTCGCGGCAGTGAGTATGCATACAATACGGCGTACGAGTAGCTGCAACGAACGTGGAAATACAAGGGCAACTTTCACTGTGCATTAGCGAATAACGCGGCGTATACGACCGTACGATCAAATTGGCTATAAGGCTACATTTAGATGAAAATCTTCCAATCTCCCTAATTTCGCACTAATCTGGCTATTTTTTGCCCTGAAAAATTTAGATTTCCCTATTTTGGTCTGTTGACAATTGCAGAGGTTGTATTGGTAAAGTTGGCAGTGTATGTAGGCTACTAACTATAGCTAGTAACTCCAGCCGCAAATACCGTTCGGTGTTTGGAGGGTTTTAAGACTAATAAGTAACAAAACCAAACTTTTACAAAAAAAGAAATTCATAATTACCATTTGATAAAGGTTCACAAGTGGTGCTACAGAAGTACTACTTTGGAGGTAGGTAGTAGTACTTCCATAGTGGTGTATGTAATGCCTTGTGCTACAAGTATGCACGTGTTGTAGAGCTAATCAACCAGCCTTGTGCATGGTTAGCATCACATGACTACTGAAAATCAGGATCTTAACGTAGACAGTGCAGTTCGCCGAGTTTCCCAACCAGGGATGTGTCTATTAACTATGGTCTTAAACATATAAATGACCCGTAGAGGTCAATTACAAAGGAGTATACATGAATCGGAGAAAGATAGAGCCATTCAAAATTTTTGATGGTGCGGTAGCCCACTTTTGCCAATGGGTATATTGCTGACCTATTATGGAAAGCTCTAAGGCAAACCAAATACTAGCCTAAGTCTGCAGACTGCGGACAAGGCTGGGCGAACTTTAGGCCTAGGCTATAACTTATAGTGCCAGCCGTATTAGCACTTTTAAAGCACACCCACATTTTAATTTGCACCCCGCCCCGCAAACGCTAGCTTATCATAGGCTATACTCTTTTAAGGGTCTGCCAGTATTCAAGGTGATGAAGGAGCCTAAGGCTCGTGTTTCGCGAAAATACTACCTACACTAAAGGTTCTGGGAGAAACTGACAGTCGACGTTTACTGCAATAGCAAAAGTCGTTATTTGATAATATCTTGAATTTTATTGATATTTTTTCACAAAATCTAAAATATTACTTCATCTTCCGTTTGTAATGAAAACACTTCAGAATTTTCTCGATTCTCGCACGATCAGTAATCGTTCGGGTCTGTATAAGCAAACTTCACGGACAAGTGAATCAAGTGATAAACAGTAGAACCACTTGGTAAGCGCTTCATATTACTAATATTAATAAGTATTGCGTCAAAGATTTAATATTCATATGAAGATGTCATAGAGCATAGAGACAGCGCAACGTAATAGAAACTTCAGCAGGGGCCACCAAGAGGGAGGGGGCGGCATGGGGCCTTCCCCCAGCAAAAGCTCCCCCCCCCCCCGATGTCCACTCAGCTCCTGAAGTAAAGTGGCCTGACGGAATGAATAACCTAAATACATGGAAATTATTTGGAATCTTTGCATACATTGGATGATGTATTAGGCCAAGTAAAATAAATAACGTTAATTCCCATCCCCTCGGGTCTGGAGGAATAGCCTAATACATTAAAACTATTTGGAATCTTTGCATTTGATGATGCATAATTACGAAACAAAAATATCCTTCCTGAGACATAACTTTTCTACCAGTGATATGCTAAAACCTCAGAGCTTCCGGAGGCTTCGCCCCCGCCTGGACGTACCCCACCAGGGCTTTGCCCCTGGACCGCCCCTGGACCCCACCGGTTAAAACGCGCGCTTCGCGTTACGTGTGAAAATTCCCCCATTTTCTTTTACCCTCCATTTGCCCCCCACTTTCAAAATGCTGGTGCCGCCACTGAACTTCAGACTGACATGGGAATTGCTAGCCAATTTGCCGCGCCCGACGATATCAATTTGGGTTTGACAGGACACATATGGTGTATGATGGGCGGCTCTAGGAAATTTTGTTTGGGCGGGCAAACTCAAGTCCGTATTCAGGGAGGTTCGGAATTAAGCAGTGTTGGAGGACTCGAGGCCGGCCTCGGCCTCGAGGCCGGATCGCCGCGGCCTTGGCCTCGGTCTCGGCCTCGGAGGCTGCGGCCTCGGCCTCGGCCTCGGAGCTCCCGGCCTCGGAAATTCGGTCGAGGCCGGGCCGAGGTCGGGCAAGACTACCTCCGACTTTTTTTTAATAATTTACTACCATTTTTTTGCAAAGAAATAACTAAACCATGCGAAGTTTAATCATGTCTAGATTGCCTTGAAATTAATTGTCGATATTTTCTATTACAAGACAACATAGACCGTTGCGGTTGAAAAGTGCAGATTAGCTGTGAACGTACGATACAGCGCATGTAATCTTAATATCTTGCAATGCATACACCATACAGCAAGGCTGAACCCGCCACACCACACACACACACACACGGTATACCGTATACTGGATAACCGGTACGGCACATGCACAGTTCTCCACAGTCCACACCACACACACACACAGGTGCATCCGAATAATAAAATTCGGATTTTATGACCACGAAGAGTTTGAAGAGAGGGGACGGAAAAAAAAACATAGGGCACGATGCAAATTTTGCAAGCCATCAGCACCTTTTGGAGGCCAGACGGTGCGGCCAGATTGCGCTATCCAGCACTTTATGCCCTGGCCCAGAATGTTCTTTCTGTGCCAGCTAGCAGTGCTCCGGTGGAGAAAGTTTTCAGCCATGGAGGACTGATCATGAGGCCACATCGCGCCAAACTTTCCCCACAAATGCTAGAATGTCTCATGTTCTTGAAGTGCAATGCACACATTCTTAGCTTCTGAGCTTCTGAGCCAGAGAACCCAGCTCCTTTAAGTTGGGTGCAGTGGTGCACGTGGCAGTGTGTATGGACTTGTGAAGTATTGTGTTCCCCATAATATAGTTTGTATTGTTTTAGGGTCTTGTAAAAGGTAAAAGATCAAACTGTAGATTGTGGACTTCATGTCAGTTATTTTAGTACCTTCTGTACACCCATCTGTTATTATGTACAATATGTAGTGACGGTGACACATAACAGTGTGAACTGTCAGGAAAAATTATTTCAGGTTGTTTGTGGATTTCTTCCACCTTTGGTCACGAAAATTGGCAGTTGCAAAATCATGAAAACACATTTTTTTGTTTTTATATTGAGCTCATACACTAATTATGCTTTCTAAAATGAGTGCACAATTTGTATAGTATTTGTGCAGGCACACATGTACTACCGGCGTCTACTGCTGTTTAGTTTCTCTCATTTTTTCAATAGAGTGCTCAAAGTGATCAGCAATATCCTTCGCAAGGCAGATTAATTTTACTTTTTGGGAACTAATTGGAAGTTGGAACTGATCCCTTCTGTATTTTGTGAAAACCCATGTTTTTGTTTCTAAACACTAGTAGGTGACGGTGTAACTTGAGACAACTGCCCAAGTGCCCAGCTTCTTAAATGAACTTGACTTATGTGTATTTACTATTTGCTCATTCTTAGGTTTACATACTTCGCTTCACAAGCCCGCCCTTGAATGGCAAGATATCTCAATCTAATCCCCATTGCCTCTCCACCTCTGGGCAAGGAGTACAGATCCTGAGCTCCAGCTATAATACTATGTTGGATGGAGTGAAAGTATGCTCTGATATTTTTTTCTCTGATATAATAAGTAACCCGGCCTCGGCCTCGGAGCTAATGCCTCGGCCTCGGCCTCGGCCTCGGAGGGTGTGGCCTCGGCCTCGGAAGTAGCGGCCTCGACTACAACACTGGAATTAAGACCCCCCTCCCCTCCCGCAATATTAATGGTCAGCTCCAGATAGTACAATAGGAGTATGGTTATTATTATGTATTACAGCGATGCCCCATGTAGTCGTCAAAAGCTCTTCAAAAACCATTTCAGACAGTCAGTCATGAGCTGACAACTTTAAAAATAAATACAACCATATCAACCGATCGCTACTCCATAGGGGTGGAGTAAGAGGTAGGTGAAATGGGCAAAGCGGCTCGATCCATTTGTATCAAATGAGCCCCACTTTTAAATATTTTGTTGTTTCTTTCATTGTGTCACAATATGTTTCAGCTTTGCTAAGAAGCCATAAAATATTGGTTTCCTGGATTGTTTTCTTAAACTAACGAAAATTTCGAGCATAAAGACATTTGAAAACGATGAAATGATAGCACTATTTTGGATCTCAGTACCGGTCCGAAACGAAATTTAAAGGGGGAGGGGAATTTCCCTAACTCAGAACGACGTCTCATCCAATATATACAAATAGCTAGACCACTAGTCAAAATTCTCATTACACTGAGCTTAGATTGACTGTTTGGGTGTGTTTATTTTAAACAACTTTGAAACGGTATACTTTAGCACAGAGGTGGAGAACCATCAGTTTGGACAAGAAAAAGGAAACCTCTCCTTCTATGGGAAACACAATACGTTTAGGCTACATGTCCATTACTTTTTGTGGACAGGATACCCATGCTAATCTGGCCAGGTGACACACGGGCAAAGTTGCTTTTAGTCGTGGATGATAATCAACACGGCCAATGGGTTGTGTATCTAATGACCCCGAAAGCTCTGAAGTGTCTGCAAAACTATGGGCATTTAACTCCAGCATTACCGCTACACTCTGTAAATGACATTATGACGCCTAAGCTAATCAGATTACAAATATCACAGCTTGATCATTTGTTTTGATTACCTTAGCTCGCACTAATGGCAAGTCCATTTTTGATGTCTGAAGTATATCGTTGCAAACAAGCTAATTTTCAACTAAGAAAACTCCGTGCGCGAAGCGCGCCGAAAAAATGTTTTGAAAGCATCTTATTAATGTTTAACCTTCCCATTGCATTGGGAAGTTATTCACTTCTTTAATTTTAAACCCACTCAATGAAAAGGGAGGGCCTAACCCATCTCGAATTACATGTTTTATTTATTTCTTTATTTTTTTGAAGATTGAAGACCATTCTTTGCAAACTTTGGGGGGGGGGGGGCAAGTGCCTCCCGTGCCCCTATGGCGAGCCGCTAATGATGGTAAATGTCAAGTTGCTTTAATTATGCAGGGCATTCTCAAACTATTCCAGGCAAGACATTGGTACCGGTGTAGTCACGGTCTTGGAACTAACCAGGGTTGTTCCCGTTACACTTTGAAAGTAACTCGTTATAGTTACAGTTATTTCTCTAAAATTGTAACTCGTTACAGCTACTAGTTATAATGTAGAAAATGTAACTAGTTACAGTTACTTTTGAGTGACAAGTAACTAGTTACAACTCAAAAGTAACTCAACTTGAATGCATCTACGTATCAATCGAGGAGAGGGTGACAGAGGGCAAAGACGACCCCAAGGGGAAATACCCTCTTGTAAGATGAAATAATGGAAAAAAGTGAAATGACTGAAAAACGGCGCAGAATGCACCGTTTTCCTGAGGGGTGGGATTCAGGGGACCGCCGATGGACTCCAAGTAGGGTCCAGGGGGATTGCCCAGAGGGGCCTAAAGAGCGAAACCCTAGGAGGTCCTGGAATAATGTCATAAATGTGAACATTAGAATGAAGCATTTGACTACCTTCAAATCACATTTAATGTGCACAAAACGACCACAAAAGTCACAGGTTGACTATTTTTGCCATATAATACTCGAACAATTCGATGCATGGATTGGGTTGTGTGTGTGTGTGGGGGGGGGGGGGGATAGGATGAATGATGATTGGGCTTTGGAAAAAAAAATTCACATAAGCTGTCGTATTGGTAGAAGAACAATCAGAGAACATGTATCTGCGATGTGTGCGCATGGAGTTGGGTCCACTTCACTTCAGTTGATTAATGATGAGCCTCTGAGGATGTTGTACTAGTCGGCACAAGCTTACACCGTTTTCCTGTGGTGCTTTTCATGTGATGTGTATGGAGTCCTTCCATAAGCGTTGTGAGTGCGCCCAGAGAGCCCGGCCCCGGAAATAGACATTTTAAAGACATTTCAGAATTCAGTTGTGGAACTGAGCAATTTCTTAATGAAGATTTAAGAAAGGTTGGGCCCCTTTTCTATTGAATTGAATAAGAGTGGACCCCTGATGCCCCAGATTGGGTGATGTACAACGTCAGCATCTTTAAGTTTGGGAGGTCTTGCTAGGCTGAGAAGGGAGTCGAGAGGGCCGCCTAGTACTAGTACTCACTAGTACGACACTGTGGAGGAGCGGGGTGCTTCATAGCAGACAATTTTATTTTTACGTTGGCCCTCAATTCGATACTGCAAGTTACGAAAACACTCATGGTCGAGAAGTATCGTGGACGGACGGAGCCTGCTGGTTCTCCTCCATGCAGTTTCAGAATATGGGTATTGTACAATCTTATCTCAGGCAGAGCTTGGTGGATATTGAGGAAGACGATGGGTATGACTGTAGTGACAAAAAGAAGTGATATTCCGTAACTAACTTTAACACACTGCATAGGAAATACAGTAGGTTTCCTTGGCAGGGGTGAAATGCAGTATAAGTCGTCAGACCCTAAATTACAAACCTGCAAGTGCCGACTTTGGAAACTTTATACACATACTAAACTACGATCTAATAACAACATTCAACTTCATTTTGCCAAGTGACTGAAACTTAAATTCAGCCTCTTTCCTCTCCTCAAAAGTCCAGCGATCGTCAAAATAAATGCGACTTTGTTTCCGCAGTGGTTATTTGTAACGAGGAGGTAACGAGACCAAAATGTAACGCCGTTAGAGTTGCTTTTGCACTGAATTGTGACTAGTTACTTGCTCCGTTACATGGTTTCAAATGTAACTCGTTACGTGACTTCGTTACACAAAAGTAACTCGTTACGGTAACAGCGTTACTTGTAACTCGTTACTTTCCAACCCTGGAACGGAGCAATACATTAATACAAATGCTACGATAAACATATGTCAGTCTTGCCAACAGTAAGAGGGGACGCAATATTTCTTTTTAACTTCTACTTGAAGGGGGGTATGCCAACAGGTAACCTTTTTATCAGATGTGCTGATTCAATTGCAGGAGGACATTATCAATTTATCACAAGCTGGTTAAACCAAGAAAAAACTCTTAACTCTGACAAACTTTATTCATATTTCTTGATACTGCAGAAAAACAAGAAATTCACTACTTCAAGCAAAAAACGTTGTCTTGCTGACCGAGTCACTGAGCACCTGAGGCAGTGGCGGCGCCACAGGGGGGGGGCAAGGGAAGGCATTTGCCCCCCCCCCTATGGTTTTTGACCCAAAAAATAAAATCGTCTAAATAACGTTTTAAGACACATAATTTTGTAGGGGGTGGGGTGAGGTGTAACAGTATCATGGAATAAAGTATTGTGATAAATTATCCGTCGCATATAGGACATTTTCGGTGTAAATCCTCGAAAATTTTGCGCGCTTCGCGCGCGTTGTCTTCTCTGTCTAACTCATAGTACATCCGCCCCATACTGTATCCACCGCAGAGCTTACACTTAGGCCCCTTCTACATCCCAGAAGACCCATGATTGAATTTCTCTCTGAGTTTTTTTTTTTTGTCGTTGAACTTGGGTTAATACCTAGTAGCGTAAACAATAGGGGGGGGGGGGCAAAAATACAGTATATCCCCTAGCGAGGTTCTGTGAAAATTGCTGTCTATTTGAAAACAAGCAAAACATAGTATTCAACACTAAACTGACTGATATGAGCGATTTAAAGTTAATTCAAATCCGTATTTGACCGACGTATTTATCAATATTCTGTAAATGCTCGGACTACGCGCGAATGTGGTATCTATTTTGAATTCCATGGCTACCTTCACGACCTTCACGACGGAGAAGTAGGCCTACATCATATTTTAGTGCGTAAATCCAGTACGCATCGACCTACCAGCTTTAGTTGTACACTTGCCCTACACATGCAGTGACATGTCTGTAGTGCAGTATAGTATCCAATCAGTGGAGGAGGAGGGGGGGGGGGTAGGATTTTCACTTCCGTGTACATTGTTCAATCATGTCACAACAATCACAAAATGGTTAAATTGGTACGCAGGGAAGGTTATACCAGAGGAAGAGTAATAGTTCCGTGAAAGTGGGAAAATATATATGAGGCGTTTAACATATCTAGATGTCTTCAGTGCAATTTGAATGAAAGATCTGGGAAGGGCCATTTCTTGCGATCTGGGAGTTGTTTTGGCAAAAATTTTATCGGCGCAGTCCCGCGCCAGCCAATAGAAATCATGCCACATATCAAGATGGCTTCAGTGCAATTTGAAAGGTCTGAGAAGGACCATTTAATTGCAATGTAGAAGCCATTTTGGCAACATTTTAAAAACGTTAGTGGAGCTCCGCTTCTATGCCAACGCAACCAAACCCGTTCACAGGCTCATGCCTGTCAGTCGTCACTTATCAAGTATCGTACGGTTCAAAACTGCCTCCAAGATCCCGAGAAGTGCCATTTCATGCAGTCTGGGGGGTCTGCAGGGCGAAAATTCTCTTGTACGCTTCGCACCAAACTATGATGGCGCTCCGCTTCGATGGCAACTTCCATTCTGCGCCCCTCCCCCAATAGCCAACACGAATCGCCGCCCTTGCCCGTTTGTTATGTAATCGTCGACAATAAGTGCAACAAAGTTGGAAAACTGTAGTCGGCCAAAAGTAAAGAACGTTGGATTACTTACCTAGAAACTAGATTTCTGGAGAAAAAATATGACTTCAAAAGATGCAAAATATTGTACCAGATTGCGTCTAAGGTTTCCCGGTAGTCGAAAAATCTTTCACACCCCCTCCCCTTAACCCCTCCCTCAGAACCGCGATCACTCATCTCATGCCTGGGTCGGATGCAGGGGGAAGGAATCAGTCGCACCCAAAAAATTCAAGAAAAAGCGGCAAAAACGTTTGTTAAGGTATAGTATGAGGAGGGGACAGGATGTAAGTACGCTGCATCTTCGGTCTATGTCCGTCCCCTATATGTTTCTTTGCCTGTGTTTTTTAGTTTCTTCAGTTAAACGTACGTTACCTATCCGTTCATTGTCAGTTCTGTTTCTTTACGCTTCCGTTACTTATGCGTTAGTGTCCGTCGAACATTCGGTACAGGTACTGTACTTTTACGTTTCATCCGTTTGTTGTCCGGTAATGATCCGGTGAGCAATAGCAATCACTGGAGACGAACGGATACTAACGGAGAAGTCCAGTATGAGAAACGCACGAGAAAATGATAAAACGGAAGCTTAGCGGATAAGTAACGAATACGTAAGGGGGACCTTTTTCGGCCGACGTCTGGTCCAAGTTTTGTGCATGTTCAAAATCTCCCGCCGTTCATACCGGACGTTCCCGGTCATGAAACGAAGTCGGCGGAGGAGAACAGGAGACTTAACGGATACTAACGCCATTTTGGGTCTTCGTTTCCTCTCCGTTATTGCAATCCGGTGAGGTGTGACAGGCGCTTAAAGACTGACGTGTGTTATGGTATGGTATCTCCCTCCCTCCTCCCTCCTCCCTCCTCCCTCTCCCTCCCTGGTGACGCCATCCCAACCAATTATTTATACCTCTGCCTGTGAATTCATTCTTAAGATTTAAGTCCAAATTTTACATAAATAATACTGCAATAAAATAAATTTCAATCAGTTTTGTCTCTTATCCCATACATGCACGTTTCATTTTAGGAGTTTAAAGTGGACCTAAAGTGTAGAATTGTAAGAATATACATTTTAGACGTTGGAAACGAATTTTACTCATCCACCTCTCATTTTCATAGCTCACCCTGTTGCTGAGATATGAAAAGTTAAAATTTATTCACTTTATTTGAAATAGTCGATTGCGCAATAATTTGTGATGATCTTCTTGAAAAACTCACATTACTTGCTTTTGTTTCCTTTTGAAATTGAAATGTTTATATAACCTTCCAAAAATTACTGTTGTACGGTGAGGTTTTGTATAGTCAAGTCACCCTACAACAGTGAGAAAGTGATCACATTTCGGCACAAGGTGCAGAGGCTTTCGAAAAAATAAAGAAAACAAAGAATGTAATTTGAGTAGTACAAGAATGACATTACAAATTATTGCGCCATCTACCATTTTAAATTGAATAAGCACCAACATTTTATATATCTCAGCTCAGGAATTCCTGTAAAATTTGGATTCATTTTTCAAGCTTTGTAACATATGTTTTTGAATTTTTAGCCTTTAGGTACACTTTAAATTTAGCTAAAATTTGGCAGTTCTTTGTAGACCACAAAATGCATTTTCTATGTGCGTTTCTTTCAACATAAAAAAGTTGATTTAACTGTATTTTCAAAGCAAAGTAAACTCAAAGCAAGCTGGAGTGATTTCACATTCTCACATTGATGAGCAGTTCTCCCTTTTCTGTGCCTTTCAATCGTTTTGGCTTACAGACCCTTAAGGGTGCAATTTGCAAAATTTCAATATCTCCTATGCATATTACGTAATGATACCATACGATTATGAAGGACACTAAATCGGATTTAAATTTAACGATACACATAATTCAGTCTATTAATGTGAGGAAATGACGTCACTCCTGTTTGCGTAAAGTTTACTTTAGCTTGCAAATTTGGTTACATCATTGGTTCAAAAACTCGAAAAACTATAGGTAAAAATTTAATGTTATCTCATAAGAGTTATGATTCCTCTCCCTTTTATAAAATTCAATTTTGCGTATGACTCTTCCTCAGTGATTCGGCTTTTCTATAAGCAAGAAAAAAATCACATAATGAGGATTTATTTTTTCTCATTAATTAAGAAATTGCAGACATGAGATCCATATTTAAAGGATGAATACATACAGTTTAGAACACTCGGGAAGTGCCGTTTCCGGCCATCTGGAGGGTTTGCAAAGTCAAAAATTTTCTTGAACGCTCCGCGCCAACCGATGGTGGCGCTCCGCTTAGAAATATGTACTACCATTTTTCATAGATTTATTTGTTTCTCCTTAATTGAGAAATTGCAGACATATGATCCATATTTCAAGGCTGGGTACATGCAGCTTAGAACACTCGGGAAGTGCCATTTCCGGCCATCTGGAGGGTTTGTGAAGCCCAAAATTTTCTTGTACGCTCGGCGCGCCAACCTATGGTGGCGCTCCGCTTAGATAGTCTTCTGCACTTAGCCCCCCCCCCAATATTTTTTCGTTCTGCCACTCCTGCTGCATAGTTGAAGCGTCTCATTCAGTGAGGGGCCGATTTTCACTGACAGACAACACAACCCTTCTCACAGTTCGTATTTATTTCAGAAAAAAAAGTTTTTTTTTAGAGAAAAGTAAAGTCCAAGAAAATGAAAACGCCAAAACGCAGGTTCTGACACGGGGAGGGAGGGGGGGGGATAGGGTGAGGCTCGAAAGTCTTCAGTGCCTGCACCCCCAAACAATAAAGCTGGGTCCGACCCAGCATGCTTTGCCACCCCTATCGAAAAACCCTGGCGCCGCCCCTGACCTGAGGTCAATCAAACAGAACCTCCCAGGGTTCCCTGTAGCCACACACTTCAATCCCCCCTCAACATGCTCAGTCCGTGACTTGATGGTTTCGGCGGCAATCTCGTGTCGAGGTTCCGATCATGACCGCCTAGCTGCCGAAAACCGTCTAATTATGAAACTTGGAACCCTGTCCCCACATGGTCTGAACGTTAGACTTGAACTGTTATAGCTCAGCAATTCCTTCATTGTTTTTTACCTGTGGTAACCACTTAACACTGTCTGTTTTCCTAGCCGGTTTTACGGTGCCCAATTTTTTGTGTATTTTTAAAATTGTACGTTTGGCTGTGTCAACGATCAGTTGCATTTTTGCCACCTGATGAAGGGTTTAAACCCGAAACGTCGTGGAATTTTTCACAAACTTTTAGCACTATTTACTACTTCTTTTTTACCTACCTACTTCATAAGTGCTACGCAGTACTTTGACCTTATATATATATATATATATATATATATATATATATATATATATATATATATATATATATATATATATGTATGTAGCAGTGATCAGTGTGATTGCTTGGGTTCATATCATTTTGACTCCATTGTCTCGGTGTGGCCCACTTAGTTGGGTTCAACCGGACAAGATGGGAAGCAATGAGACATTGGTTTCCCAATTAAAGTTAATGTGTAAGAACACTGACACATAGTAAGGATAAAAACTAACGGTAATATGTAGTTCTACTTGAAAGTCATTTTGAAATAATGTGAGACAACACATATGTTAAGAGGCTACTGCTTCCCATGTACGCCATAGGTCTGTTACCAGTCTGCTGTATAACTTGAGAAGAGTCGGACTCGAGACCGGTCTCGAGTCACGATTTTAATTGGGACTCGGCTCTTGACCCGGACTCGGAAAGCCAGCCTGAGGACCAGGCACGTAACCACGGGGGGGGGGGCACGTGTCCCCCCCCCCCAAAAAAAAGATATCATGAGAAGTCGCTCTAAAAGAACTCGCTCATCTAGACCTAACCGTTTAATCCGTAAGAACTCAAATGGTGTTAATTACCACACAGACCTCTCCACGCTCACTCCTTGTGAAGTCACTTGCTGCTTTTGTGGCGAAGTTTTGAGAGCCTAAAACGCAATGAAATCTTAAGATAATTTTGTCATTTCTGCATCAAATTCGTTAAATCTTATAATTTTGTGAAGGTAAATTGTCTGTCTAGAACTTTGGTTTTAAAATCTAAGGCATTACTTCTTACGCAAAAATATTATACCTCAGAAAACTTTCTTCCCTCTTATCATGACTCATTTGCGGTTTTAACAGGAAAGTGTAATGTCAGATCCAGGAATGAGGCCCATTAGTCCCGAAAAGAGGGCGGAAAGAGATCAGTGATTTCTGTTAGATCGACCTGGAGGATAAATTTATTACGAGGCCTGCATTTTTGGAATACAAATATAAGAAGAAAAATTGGAAGATCTCGTACCATTTTGCAATATAGAGTCCTTTAAATACGTAAAAATTTTCAAAGGGGAGGGAAATCCCCTCCGGCAGATTTAGGCGGGGCGCACCCGGCGCGCGCCCCCCCCCCCCTAAAATTTTCCAAAACTATTTCTTACTTTCACTAAATAGATCATTTAGCCTACTTGTTTCTACATAATGTTGTATTATCTTATAATTTTCAAACTATGTAATTATAATTGTTACAAACTAATAGCAATTTAGAGCACACAGTTTCAAGTTTTCCGATAAAATGTCAATAGAGTGATATCGAAGGTCTCAACCCTATTTCGGACCACGCTTTATGTAGAACACTAAACTTTTTCTTACAATCCATCTGCTATTTGGGTTCATCAGATGTGGAGTTTTTTAATCAACGGAAATCCTCGTTAATGTTATCATACACTCGTCATGGAAAAACAAAAGAGCCGTGAAAATGTCCATAGGCTACGCACCATCGATAATGGAAGTTCAAACTGTATGTAAATGTAAATTATGCTATCAGTTGCAATCCCATTCCTTTCAAGGTAATTACGAGGAATTCGGGAAAATTGGTCAATTTCGGGAAAAGTAGAATAGTGACAAAGTAATTTTCATGAACATTAGAAATAAATTACGCCTTCATGCATTTTTGAGATATTTGAGAATGAAAATTCAATCGACATTTGTACCTAACAGTTGTAAACATCAGCTGGATTGGATCCAGGCTAACTTTTTACAATTACTTTAGTGTACTGATTATAGCATCGATCAAAACTTGGGATTGATTTCTTTTTGCGGTAAAGGCTATGCCATATTATCCACAAACACGTTCATTCTAAAAACCATTCAACACATAATAAGACTTTGAAAGATGAAAATTACGTTACTGGTCACGGTGTATAGAATGTATAAAAAGCGCATGGCCAAACTTCACATGAGCTTAATGTTTATGTTCACTTATTTTATACAATCTGTGATCCCGTTTCTTCCTTTTTTCATGAACTAGAGAGTACTTTATATAAATTTATTTGGTCACACAAACCAGACAATTAGGGGAAACGTTCTGTTCTAATATGTGCAAAATGTGAAGGTGGTTCAGGAATGGTCGAATTATGCTCTTTTGCTTATAGCTTAAAGTGTAAATGAGGGAAAAATTATTTTCAGGATGGCTTTGCTTTTTGGAAGGTTTTGTTTGATAGTAAGCTCAAGAAATATGGCGGAATATATGTGATTTAATGTAACCTTTCCAATGAATATGTTATCATTGAAAACAAGTATTTATGATGTCTGTTGCACTTGATCTTATTTTACGCCCTCCGGATGTGTATGCTAATCAATATATTTTGAATAATTCTTATTAAAATTTACAATAAACCTATCTATACCAGAGCTCTCATGGTCACTAAAACTTACAAAGTAATTTTTTTAATGAGAGAGTCGACTGAGTGCTTAATTAGAATGATTTCTGCCATAAATGTAATTTTACTAGTATTTTTCCTTTTACATTGTATTATGGAAAAATTCTGCTATCCCGAGGGAGTGGAGACTGAATCTACATGCCACTAATGAAATCAATGATAACGCAAAGCGTTTAACAATGTTTATCTCTCATGCACATGACAATAAAGTGGTATATTTCATCAAGCAAAAGACTTTAAAAGCTACTGCGATCTCAAATATGAATCTTACAGCAGTGCATCGTATTCTTGGTCAGATATTTTCACCATCGTCTTTGAAGCTGTTGGAGACCCCAAAATTCAATTCTTTCAGTTTTTTGTTACGTTCATAGAATTATAGGTTGTAACGAATTTTTATTCAAAATTAAAAAGGAAAGATTCTCCTCTCTGTACCGTGTGTGAGGATCCCCCTTATCTTTAGACCACTTTTTCCGGACCTATAACATTACGACATATTTTTGGAAAGATATTTCATCAAAAGTGTTTCAAGAGTGATCTTAGCTTAAATCAAGATCAAGTAAATTTTGGTTTAGTTCATGAAGCAAGTTTTTGCAATTTTCTCACTTTTAATTGAAGGGAGCATGTTTTTTTGGCAAACAAAAGCTCAAAGTAACGACTGCTAAAGTTCTACTTACAAGCCTGGGAAATGCCATTTGCGGCTATCTGAGGGGTCGCGATTTTTAAAAATTTTCTGTACGCTCCGCGCCAACTGATGGTGGCGCTCCGCTTAGATATTCGTTCGGGCAGATGATCGACCGTCAGCGCGCCCCCCTAACGAAAAATCCTAGATCCGCCCCTGCCAAAAATGTACGGAAAAAATCCCTCACATGACACAATCCTAGCTACGCGCCTGGTCGTGTACTTGATATTATCATTTGGATGTCAGGTAATAAGCATTATGTCATTACTTAACTTTATATACTTGATCCAGAGCTTTCAGGAGGACCTATGCAAGTGTCTTAGCCCTAGGTGCCCTTTTATAATGCACGATGAAGGGAAGGAAAATTTTCGTAAACTTAAGTCCAAGAATGTTTCTGTGGACTACACGCAAGATTTTCTTATTAAAAACTTTTCCCGAACAGAAGGCAGTAAAATAGCCAAAAGGAGTCTTCGGGAGGTTTGTTGACAACGTATCCTTTTGTAGACATCATACTCTCCTCTTCCATCTAAACAAAAAATAGAGTTCACTAAAGTATGGAAATTTACAACCATATATGATTAGCTCCAAAAATACCCCAAAGATAGCACCATTTTGAATCTAAGCGACCTTAAATTATCAAAAATTTCTCAAAGGGGAGGGGAACATCCTCTCCCCTTTGACCCTTCTTCCAGGACGGCACCTTTAAGTAGTGACAAGGGAAGGATGTCCCCACTATCGTAATCAAATGCAGAGGCGCATGAAAAAAACTGCAATTTACGTAGACTTGGGGCAGGGGCGGCGCCAGGGTATTTCGGTAGGGGGGGGCAAAGCATGAGATGCGTGATCGCCGTCCTGGGGGAGGGGTCTAAGGGTAGGGGTGTCCCCCTCCCCATTGGGAAATTTTTTGTTAATTTAAGGTTGCTTAGATGCAAAATGATGATGTCTTTGGTACATATTTTGAACTGACCATATATGGCTGGAAAGTTTATAATTTAGTAATTTTAATTATTGTTTTTGGAAAGATGCTTTTCTGGGGAGGGATGCCCTTCCTCCCTCCCCTTTGAGAATTTTTTTTATTAATTTAAGATTGCTTAGATGCAAAATGGTGATGTCTATGGTATCTTTGAGCTGATCATATATGGCTGAAGAGTGTTAATAATTTATTGAATTTTAAGTTTTGGTTCAGTGAAAGCGGACAGTAGCCTTTGTTGTCTAACAGAAAGGTATGTAGTCAACAAACCTCCTAAAGTCCACCTCCCTTGTGTATGGGTATGATTTCACTCAAAAATACGTGCGTAGAGCCGACAGACGGAAGTACGATTTTTTACGAATATTTTCGTTGATTGATATTTGCTTTATAAACAGATAAAAGGATAACTTAAGGCTGGTTGCTTCAAGCGACTGAACGATCGTTTACTTGCAGCTGACGATATGGCAATTGTACCGAAAATTCTATACAAAATACATAACGACGGATAGGCTGTGCTTATGTCCCATTCCTTCATCTTTTGCAACATTTTGCTAAGTGAATTCGAATTACCGGCCAAAAATCTGGAGTGTCTAAGTAAAATTTACAGAACTGGTTTGTATTCTGATACAGCTAAGTACTGGTCCACGTCATCCTCATTTACTGAAGGAAGCAGTTCAAATGATTCAATATCATTTAAATGATTTGGCATTCTGAAAATCACTAAATCTTGATTTCAGTTTTTCAATAAGGGCATTGCATATTTTATAAAATACAGTTATTCTACACCTATCAACAGGATTGCTCATTGGTTCATCTTGTCTTTGCTCGCCTGCCATTTCTTTACTTTTTCGTAATCTTGGATTTTGAAAATCTATTGAAACTCCTTTGTTTGCTGTAATTCTCCTTGTTTTAGCTAAAATATCATTGAAATTGAACGTTGACCTTTGTTCTTGGATGCAATCACGTACTGCGTTAATCTTAGTGCTTGCAATTACGAGGTCCATTGACGCTTGCTGTAGATATTCTGATAGACTGTATTTCACAAAGAACTTTCAACCAAATTTCAAGCCATGTTAAAATCTCTAATTTGCTCAAGTAGTCCAGTAAACCCTTTGTTTCCTTTACTTCTGCACAGCTCTCTTTATCCACAATATTTTCTAGAGCTATTAACAAGCGGGATATAAGTACTTTACAGTCTTTACAGATTCGTATTTACAGTACCAACGGGTTTCACACAAAGTCTGTAGTTTAGTCTGTTTAAAATCTACTTCGTCTTGATCTTCCTGGAGGTAACTAAGGAGAGGCTGGTCTGAATTCAAAAACAAAAAAAAAAAAACAAACAAACAAACAAACAAACAAAAAACAAAAAACAAGCGTCTGAATGATGCCAAAAAAAGGTTGTGGCTTCTCTACAGCTAATTCAGGAATCAGAAAGCACTAAATTCAAATTACATTCACAACAATGGACGTAGACAGCATGTTTGTTCACTTGCTTGACTAAACGGGTCTCACGATGATTCATAGGAGATAACTATTGTATTATGTGTGTACTGTATATGGGTATATCTGCATATAGTCTTGAATACCTGATTCCTTTCTTAACTGTCCTTCACTCATTGTCTCACTTCATCCCTTTGCCACCCCCTTTCTCCTTCATTCGCTCACCTTTTCAAGTTCCGACCGGCGGCTTCCCTCCCTACATCTGGCCCGCCCCCTTCTTACTGCGCAAACTCGTCCGTACAGACCCTTACCATTCTCGGCCATTCATCTAAATCATCTTTTCCACCCCTTCCTCTTTTGATGGACATTGGTGTAACTTACAAGGTGGAATGGGGTGGGGTTGCAGTTCCTTTTAGGGACTTAAAGTAGTCCCGTACTCCTATGATCCATTTCAAGGCCTGTACATTCCGTCACTCCCCTTTCATATCCGTCTTTTCAGGCCCAATCACCTGTACTTGGGATAGTTACTCTTGCCTCCCTCTTGATCTCCATCGAACCCCCATTCGTGTACTTGCTGCCTTCCTTCCTTCTATATATCCCAGTAATAGACCTGGCTATATCAGTAATCGCCCCACCCGTCCTTCACCTCTCATTATCAGGACATACCGTACATATTTCCGTCTTTCTCTCACCCCATGTCTTCGTCAATTATTGATCCTTACTCTTCTCATTTCTTTCTCTCTACATTTATTCCGTTTTCCTCCCATCCTTTCCCATTGTTTTGCATATTCCTTTCTTTTCTCCCTTTTCTTTCTTTTTCCTTTCCTTTCATTTTATTTTTTTTTTCAATTTCTCTCCGTCCCGGTTTTACCTTAATTTTTGTACCGAGGGAGCAGTCTGCCCCCTGCCCCCTTCTGGCTACGCTACTGCATGGACCCAATCTATGTTTAAATAAGTTTGTATAGCTAGTTAGGCTTCAAATCAGCGTCATCGCCCTACTATTGTTACTCAAAGTTTTAAATTGTGATATGAAAGCATCTTGATGCCCTTCTTCTTGTCTTGATTGGAATTTAGGGCCAGAGTAATTCATGTGTATAATTGTGCTAAGAATTTTGTGTGCCAAGTGAGCCACAAGTTTGTACTATATAAAAGTCATTGACCATGGTAAAAACTACATGTAGGTTAGCAATGAGACATTTTCAGTTTTCCAACAAAGTATGTCTGCTACCGTGGCCATTTTGAATTGACAATCTTCCGAAAGGAAGAGAAGAGTGAATAAATCTCCTTCGCAGTTATGAATCTGTGTTCCTCCATAATTATACAGGGGCGGATCTAGGGTCTTTTTTGAGGGGGGGGGTCCAACAAAAAAGGGCACATTCATTTTTTTTTTAAAGTTTGGTTCTAATAAACGTCAGACAAAGAAAGGATCAACCAAGAAATATGCAAAAACTGGAATGATCTAAACGGTGAAATTGCAAAGCGCGCGGAGCGCGCGAAAATTTTTGGGGGTAAGCCTACACTCATAGGAATTTGTATTTATTTAAAGCTTATACAGGACAATTGTCCCCGCAGTTGGGCCCTTTCGGGCATAACTTTCATTGTAGGCCTACTTTCCTCCTCGAGTCAGTAGCCGTACCGCACGACAGACACAAGAGAACGTTGACCGAAATGATATTTACATAAATCCGTGTATTCTACTTGAAAGAGTTTGTACTAGCCAATTTAGCTATAAGTATAACGGAACTGAGAAAGAGTGGACAAAGCGTACCGAAAATTTTGGGTTTTATCACAGCATCACCCTTTTGTAAGCCAAAATAAGTAAACCGACCATGGGTCAGCGGCGTAGGAAGATGTTTGACATGGGGGGGGGCAGACCAGATGCGATTTCTCGACCTTGACCCACCTTCCCACACCAAAACATCATAGTGAGAAGGGGACGTGAAGGAGCCTAACGATCCAATGCCATTGCAGGGCATATTTTGCAAAGGGTCACTGAATACTCCAAAAACTGAGTTGCGCACTGATAGTGTACTTTAGAATCTGAATCGTGAAATTGTAAAGCGCGCGAAGTGCGCGAAAATTTTTGGCAGGCTTACATAAAACACATATGTAATCATTACGAACAAAAGGAAAAACGAAAAACTATAGGGGTTGTAGACTGCATCCGGGTTAACCGTTGTAGCGGAACCACCTTAATACACGATGAATTAGCCAAACTTTGCTCACCAACTGACTTTACCTCGTGACACAGACAAGAGAACACCAACAGGGTTTGAGATATTGGATGAAAGTTACTACCTTTACATAAACTACGGTGCTCTGCGACAGCAGACTGGTCATCGGTCCAACTGAAAGACGTCAAAAATTGAACCGACTAACATTGCGTTATTTGACCTGGTGGTGATTTTCTATAGTAATTTTAAACTGAAACAAACACCGATTTGCCTATTGTGACTTCTGGTCAACTCTTGGTTGTGGACATTTCCTTAAAATTGGCTTTTATTCCCATCACTAGGGCAACACTTTAAAGAAGAAAGTAATTCCAGACCATGAATATCATAGCGAAACGTATTTACCTACTCTCTCTTGTTCATGATAGGAGGGATATCCAGCGGGTGGAGGGAAAGCTTTGTAGATGTAGCGTTTAGGGAGTGTGAACAGATCATTATTTTGCAAGACCAAAAGACTAGAAGTGACCTTTTGGAATCAATATCAAAGCCCAACGGTAATATGTTGCATAAAGCGCTAGCCAGTGAGTATGACGTAATATCTGTGTGCTTTGTATTACTTTGATTGCCCAAGTACGCCACATGTGGTTCCCAAGCGAAAAGTAATGAGAATGCCTGACTGTCACGCAGGCAGTAAGAAATACTGTAGTCACATTCTCTCTAAAAAAGATTGCACTGTTCGTCTTTCGGGGAGGGCAATATAGGCTACCGAAGTCAAAATATATTGCCGAAATTTCTGCAATATATACTGTAGCTTGAGTTTTACGGGCGAACTGATCGATACTGGATGGGAGTAACCAAAATCTCTCGTGTTTTCCTTTTTTTATTTTAGGCCACGTGTAAAAAAACCCATTTTTGAAAAAGGGCAGATTGGGAAATTTGAGGGGGGGGTCCGGACGTCGGCGACCCCACCCCTGGATCCGCCACTGTTATATCTACAAGAAAAACGCTAGTTATGAGACGTTAACCGTTGATTAAAGTCAAAGAGTTGGAAGTGGTATCGTAGAAATATGGAGAGCGGGTGAAAGTGCGCACATTTTATCGCAGTTAATGAACGATTTGTGACAGAAGACAATTAAAATACGTCCATCGTTCGTTCGTAATATAACCTTACCCCTCTCCCCAATGACCTTTTACAACTTTTAAGATCATTATAAACTCTGATCGACAACAGCGTGGGTTAGAGGGTTAGATGAGGTTTTACGGCTCAGTTTCTAACCAATTGATTAAGTCGGGCCGGCCACGGCCGTTTTTCCAGTTGTGGCTCACTGGCTAGTTTTCCCTACTCCATTTAGGGGTGGCGCCAGGATTTGCCCGACGGGGGGGGGGCAGCGACCCGAAGCCCCGACAGCCATCATATCGTCAAGGAGTTGGTGAGGAGAAATTTGAACTCAGAAAACTTGTGTACTCGACTATGCCATTGCGGGGCATATATTTCATAATATTTGTATATACTAGACTGAGGAACATATTTCAGCGCTGATTTAGTGTTTTTCCCAGAATCTAAACTGTGAAATTTCAAAGTGTGCGAAGCGCGCGAAAATTTTTGGATAAGCCTACACTAAAAAGAATCTGTACTTATTTGAAGTATATATAGGTCAATTGTCAAGGCAGTTGGGCCATATCGGGCATAACCTACACTGTACTTCCCTCTTCGAGTCACAAGCCGTACCGCACGACATACAGAAGAGAACACTAACTAGGTTTAGCAAAATGAGATGAAATGACCGACATTTACATAAATCCATGTATTTTACTTATATTAAGTTACTTGAAAAGGTGGAAAGGGTGTGTACTATATTTAGCTATTAATAACGAAAGAGTGGGCAAAGTACACCGAAAATTTTGGGTTTTATCACAGAAATGACCCTTTTGAAAGTCAAAATAAGTAAACCGACCAGGTCGGTAGCGACCTCATTTCCGGACAGGGGGGCCTGATCATGTAGTGACCCGAAGTTCCAATAGTCCCTATGTCGAGGGGATGGTGAGAAGGGGATATAAAGGAGCCTAACTATCCCAAGCCATTGCAGTGCATAGTTTACATAATATCACTTAATAATTCAGGAGCCGAGTTGCCCACTGATAGTGTTCATTTGAATCTGAAACGTGAAATTGGAAAGCGCGCGAAGCGAGCGAAAATCTTTGGTAGGCTTACACAACATTACACAACAAATATATGTAATCATTAAGAACAAAAAGAAAAACTGTACGGGTTGTAGGCGGGATGACGGGGGGCAAGCGTGGGCACTTGCCTCCCATTTTTATAGAGCTTAAAAAGTAAAAATAATAAAACGAATGAGCGAAAGTGAGCGAGAAAAGAGAAATTATAAGAAAATTTTCAATAGCCTACTATGACTATATTTTGCAATGTTTAAGGAAGGAAAATATTAATATTAATATCAAAAACCATAAAACTTCTAGAAAAATTTTTCTCGGCGCGCTTCGCCCGCACCTCCAGAGAAAACTGACTAAACAGTTGAAAATTTTGTCTGGCACCGCAAAATTTCTTTCCTCCTACCCGCCACACGATTATGACATGAAGCTCTGAAATAAGGGTCACAAAAATTATAAATGTACGTGATAAAGCTCACCATGGTCCTTGCAAACTAAGTCCCAAAACCCTAGTCATGTATAGGGAACCGCAATTTTCTAAAAGAAAAATCGGCGTGCTTCCCATGAGTCTTATATAAATCGATGTCTCATTAGTACTGCTGTGCCTAGGAAAACTTTGGTGAAATTGCCTCGTTATTACTTCCTGTAGGACAGCTTGACTAAATTACCATTTCCAAATGCTTCGCCATTCAATTTCCTCACCAATTACCACCATTCTCAGCAAATTGACTGACGGTTACTATCTTAAATTTGCGATCATCATATGAAAACTATTTCATTAGCATTTCAAATTACACTTGGGGGAAGCAGGATTTTCTTGAGAAATGGTCCAGAATGGCAGCAAAAGCCGTCAAATTTAAGATTTCTCTGGGAGGACCCTAGGTTCCCATATCCTGCTCTATGGAAAGAACAGGTACCTTTGGAAAGACGGAAAATTTTTGTACAATAAAAATACTGCATTTAAAACTTAAGAAAAAATGGGGTACAATCAAATGTATCAACGCTGATTTCTTCTGCGCGCTTTGCGCGCACCCGCTTAGCGAAGAAGGGGGAGAGCTCTCTCTTTGAGGACACTTTTCATTCTTAGGATTTCTATTACTCTTATTAATAAAAAGTATAAAAATGCGATTTTTTCAGCGCGCTTCCCGCGCACATATTCTGTATACCAGATTTCCCATTCTTAAAGTTATTGTTCCAAAGCCCCAGGAGACCATCAAAATAGTCAATTCTCCCCTACTTCCTCAAGCCCTCAGCATTGTCGATCCCATATGACTGTTAGTCTCATGGAGTAAGAATATAATTGACAAAAGTCAAATTGTGATTTTTGTGGAGGGCCTATGTTAATTGCCCACTTTATGTCATTTGAAGTTGAAGCTAAAACACATCATTTTAATGCCTACAATTTCGTAAATACCACATAACTTCCGGGGCTCCGTCCCTTGGACCCCCACCGGGGCTCTGCACCTGGGCCCTACCAGGGGCCCTTAGGTGGGCCCCTGGACCCACGCCGTTAGGGGAGCTCTTCGCGCTCCCGCGGCGCCTTCGACGCCGTTTGACAGTCCACCCGGCTCTGCCCCCCTCACTTATAGACATCAAATCCCGCCCCTGTTGCAGACCATATCGGGGATAACATACATTTTATCGAAAACACCTGGACTACCCTGTGAAATAGCCAAATTGAGGGCCGTAGCGAGCGGGAGTGTGGGGGGTGTCACCCCCACCCACCCAATATTTGGTCGCCGTCGGTAAATTTTCGGTCTGTCGGCAAAAAGGGGAGGGGAAAGGAAAATAAGAGGAAAAGAGGAGAGGAGGAAAAGAAGAGAGAAGAAGGAAAAGGAAAAGGAAAGGAAGGGAAGGGAAGGAAAGGTAAGACGGAGAATGAAAAGAAAAAAGAGAAAGAGAGAATGGGCCAGTCGGTTATCGGCTATTTCGATTTTCGGCTCTTCATCTAATTGGCCCATTCAAATTGAAGGCCCGTCGACAAATTGATTATGCATGTGACGGCCGTATACAGCCGTATCAACGGCCGTCGGTGTAATTGGACGAGTGACTGAGTCCGTCGGCAACTCGGGGAAAGAGAGGGAATTAAAGGCTTCCGTACAGGCGTACTATTTAGGGTCATATGACATTCTTGAAAAACCACTTTCTGCACATTACTCCTCACTTTTATCATCACCATGAGGAGCAGCACCAGATTACCCCTGGAGAGGGCATTCTTAGCCCGTTTTCTAAACCCTAACCTCAGTGTGGTAACAGTCATGACTCGAGTCGCTAATTTCCAGAAGGGAAATGACTCGAGCAATTGTAGCAGAATTTTCCTCATAGAAATAAGACAGTGACTCGAGTCACATTGAACTTAGTAAATGACTTGACTCGACTGCAAAATTGAGTGACTCGTTACAACACTGCCTAACCTTGACTTCAAACACATTTTACAAACTCCTGAGAATCCGGTTTACCCACAAACATCCTGGGGAAAAATAATGCATCCTGTGAAAAAATAATGCGTGCCGCGCGTGTCTTCCCTTCACTGCAATCTCAGGCTTTTAACATTTGAACACCACTATGAAACAGATACGCAAACACCCATCCTGGATGGCGTTCAAAGCATTTTGAACGCTTGTGTTAAGATTCTGAACACTTTTTCTCCCTTTTTAAACGCCGGACGCCTCTTCGAACACTTACCGTATTTGAAAGCCTGACGTGTCTAGTGTCCAAGTGCCGAAAGCATATAGTGTTCCAATTCTGAACGACAGGTTCAGCTCCTGAAGTATAGTGGCATGCCGGGAGGAATAGCCTGACACATTAAAATTATCCGGAATCTTTGCACTGGGTAATGTATTATGAACCAAAATATACCAATCCTGCATGAGACTTAATTTTTTACCGAGAGATTATGCTAAAACCTCAGAGCTTCCGGGGGCGAAGCCCCCTGGACCCCCACCAGGGCCCTAAGGCGGGCCCAGTATTTTAGCCAGCTCCTATTTGTGGGACAATGTCGCATAAACGGCGACGAATGTAGCACAAAAAGTCGGAAAGGCAAATTCTACCCGGGTGCAAATTTTGAGGTTCCTCATTAGGACAGAAATCCACTCAAATATTGCACCATTTGCGATCTAGGCACCTTTCAAATTCAAAAAGTTTCAAAAGACCAAAAGACCCCTCCCCCAGGCCACAGATTAGTAAAATCACATTGAGAAGAGACGTCCTAGCTAAAACATTGGCGGGCCTCTGGATCCCAACCGCCTAACAAGAGAGGAATAGCCTAACACATTAAAATTAGGGGAGATCTTTCCATTTGATGATGCATTATGAATCAAAATATATCCATCCTGAGACTTCATTTTTCACCCAGAGATACGCTTAAACCTCTGAGATTCCGGAGGCTTCTCCCCCTGGCCCCCACCCGCTAAAGCTCGTTTTCGCGCTACGCATTACCAGATCTGTCGGCAAATCATAATCTCTATCCCCCCACCAAAGATAACACCTTCGCTACGCCCCTGACCAAACTTTGCTCCGTGAGTCGCTCACCAACTGACCGTACCGTATGACACATACAAGAGAACAGCAACTAGGCTTTACGATGTGGGATGGAATTTACGACCTCTGCATAAACTGTGTACTCTTCCTACACGTTACTTGGTAAGTTTGACAGGTCTTGTGCTATCTGGCAATGTGGAATGGAACTATTGAAGAGACTGGAGTGACTCTACAGCGCGCGTAGCGCGCCGAAAATTTTGGGTTCTCATAAGGGGAATTGTCCTCTTGAGAGCAAAAAACAGGTAAACCGTCGCGCCGACTAGTCGCCGTCGGGGAGTACATACTTGACCGTATCGACTAAAACTCCCCGACGAAACTGTAAAAAGTCCCCTATACGGGGGACCATAGTTCCCCTGCACCCCACTTGGCGCCACCACTGACTCCATTGCTTATGCTGAGCACCAAGCACAATGGCAGTATGACTCGGCCAGCAGTCGAACCCCAGACCTTTCGACTGCAAGTCGGATGCTCTTACCACTTGACCAGTCGGTCAACAGCTTGGGGCATGCATCCCTACACCCCGTGCAGCGCCACTATTTATAGGTCGGAAAAATTTATTGTGAGATCGATTTTCCAAATGGGGGCCCAGTATTTCCCCATTGCCCCGTCTGGCTACGCGACTGAATGTCACGGTGATTAAAGACGAGTGGTTCAAGAATATCACGACTCTGCATGATATGTACCGTACCTGATGCACAGTATACTATATTATACGTGCACATGCTCAATTAATTTCTATTATGGAAGATATGCTGGGCGCAGGCTATGCTAGCTTTTACCTTATAGTACTGGCGATATTATCCGTGCTGCACGTATGTTTTCCATTGACTATCAAGTTTTACGATCGATACGCATGATTCTGGTTCTCAGAAGGGGAATTAGATGTCAAATGTTATATTATTTCCATTCCCCTAAGATGTTCATGCACTAGAAACCTTTATATTTTCTTTATTTTTCCCTTTCTTTTTATTTTTGTTTTATAGTTTTTTTGTTTATTTTTAGGTGCCAATAGGGTGAGCGCGCCCACTGTAAAGATTCTTACCCACTTCTATAGAAGTATCAATGGCAATGAAAGGAGAAATATAGAAACACTCTTTCATACATTAAGCCTCACAACATTTTATTGAAGTGAAGAACCAATATAATGTGTTCATTATATTTTCCAGTGATGTACTTTCTCGAAAGAATTTTTTTACATCATCTTCATTAAATGACTTTGTTACCTTGTTTCTTCACATAAAATAAAAGTACGTGATCAAAAGAATGAATATTCAAAACAAATTGTATTACTTTAACTTTGTAAACATGCAGAAAATAGGATACAGGGTACTAATATTTGGGAAAGGAAGGGGTCACGACTAAGGTATCCCCTTTGGTACACTGATTTTTGCCCGCTCAGGCTTTAACAAAGGTTAAAAGAAGTATAAAAACGCCCTGATTTTTCATCAGAAGTGATCAATTGTGACATTACTTCTCGCAAATTGTCTCCGCAAGTTGGCATCGTACTATGCAGTCGGAAGGTTTTTAAAACTTGGGAGGCTGAACCATTCAACTTCCGAGTTTTGACATTTACTAATGTAGTGCTGGACGTTTGAAGACAAAAAAAATCTACAACCCCCCCCCCCCCCCCACGTTCTGACTATACCCTGTCCTCTACCATCAGGTTCATATGTTACCAAACAATTAAACTTAGAGTTATTCACCCCATGCCCGATTCTTCCAATAAACTGCAATAAGCAGCCATCAATGTCAATTCATCTCGTGGATTCCCATTGATGCTAATAAGAACTTAGAAAGGTAATTGATGTATAAACCTATCTACCTGTCCAGCCATCATGGGCGTAACATGGGCGTCTATTTTGGCACCTGTTCTTTTTCCTCTTTCTGGCTATCTCAATGTTGGAAGCACAAAAGTTTATTGAATCATCGGTATATGTGCAAGGCTCATCATTTTCACAATAAACCGTGAATCTCATAAATTACAGAAGCAACTAACGATTCCATATAGTGGACTTAAATATAGGCTAAGAAATGACTCTTGCAATATAAAACGATTTGAAACAATATCTTTGAAAACACTCTTTTCCAACGAGCTTCACTTATTATAAAAAAGTTGCCTATATAAATACTTTTTGTTGAACAGCTTTGATGAAGTTATGCTTCAAATCCTCATGAAACCCTCACCATCATTCATCCTCCTTACCCCCAACCCCTTTGCACCATCAAATTCCGAGTTCGTATATTAAATAATTGAAAGGAAAGATCAAATGATGATTTTTGGTGGAAAGCTCTTTGCATCGATGCCGTTGGGCCATTCCAGTATGCAGTCTGGCAAACATTTATGCCTTCTACTTTCCCACTGGATTTGACCTCCCTGCCAGTCGTGTACACAAAATTTGGCAAATCCCAAATCCATCAGACATGTACAGAAGAAGTGTTTTGATTTAGTAAATATATCTGAGGTTGATTTGTCAATATTAAGAGAAAGTGAACAATTTTAGGGTTAAGTCGAGTTGAAAGCAGGGTGTCACTACCGGGGTGTGACGCCCTGGGGTACCAAATCCACCAGAAATTTTCAAAAATGTCGTCTGTCGGAAAAGTGTGAAAAATCGCAACTTTCTTCCGCACTTTGTCAGAAAAAAAATTAATTTGGAGCTGCAAAAATGTCGCGTAAATTAATGATCACAACATTTTACTTAAAGTGAAGTAGCGTCGGGTGAAAATATTGCTTTGGATGTGTTTAACCAGAGACCTAACCCCTCCCAGATTGAACGGTGTAGGGAACTATTCCATTTGCGGGGGAAATTACATATTTTGGGGGAAAGTAATCACAAATTAGGGATTCTCTGATCTCTACCACATTACTCGGGAAGCCATTGCCTTTTTAAGAGATCCAGGCTGTGGGGTAAATAGAAGCATCGTTTTGCATATGAAAAAGACACCATGTCCGACACTGTGAAGTAAAGGTGTGCAGAGATCGCCCCAAACCGAGACCAAAACAAACCAGTCCGAAACCAAAGTCGCTGATGCGTGGTCTTGGTGACCTCGGACCGACCGTCGGGAGGTCTGAACTGTCATCAAACCGACATCATTTCGGATTCGGGTGGTCCGTCTGTTTTTGACCCAACCCGAGAGAAACCTAAGAAACCAACGAATCAATCGGTGTAAGTTTAATGCCTTTTTTACAAGGCACATCTACCATCCCCCTGAACAAGAAAGTGCCAAAGCCGTGAAGGTCAGTGTCTGTGTGTATCGGAATAAACGCTATTTGATGTTTCTGTAAATTTCGGACCATGTTCAATATATTTTCTAGTTTTAATGTGCATACCAAGAAGAAGATCTTATCATCCATAGGTCCTTTACTTGTTCAACTAAGGCTTGCTTCGGGGTTTTTTTTTTTCGAGTGGTCTGAGAGCTTCGTCGGTTTGGCAGTTTGGGTGGTTTGGCAACCCCCGAAACCGATATAGGTTTGGTCTCAGCAGGGAGGTGACACATCACCTCCCTGGTCTCTGGTGGGCTGAGCACGATGCTTCGTCGGTTTCTGGTCGCCCTAGTTGTGTCCAAACCGACGACTGGGTGGTATTGGCATCAAAAATCCGAGCCGACGCATACCTTTACTGTGAAGTAAAGCTGTTTGGAATGTGATGCAACTGAACCTGACTGTTCTCCGGGATGAGTTGTATGCCTAGTAATCCTGGTCAGTTGCGTCGGGTTGCAATCGGATTTTAGGTAAACAACGCAACACACTACAGAGATAGTCTATTTACTGCTCGTCAAGTACACATCGGGGCAAGCACATTGACTTTCTGCAGCCATCGCCTGATTTTGCAAATGCTTCTTTATTGGCCAATTCATGAAAAAGGGTCGCCGTTTGGTCGATGACAGCTGCGCACTGCCACGACTTTACTCAACTGCAACGAGACTCTCCATCCCCGACTCAGATACGAATATCAGTTTGATATTTCCTATGTGGACACGACGAAGACTGTGGGATCGCAATTGGAACCGACAGTCGGGTCGACAGAAAACTTGGCGCACACACTTAACCGACCCCGGCGAACCGTCAGCCACACGACTCGTTTTCACTGCTGGTTTTCACTGTTTTTGTCGCTGTCGTATGGTAGGTACAGTGTGTGCTGGTTTTCCACTCACTCAACTTACGATGGTTGACAAGAACGCTCGCTTTCCTACTTTTCGATCGCTTCTGTAGATGTAGTGCGTGAAAAATTTACTACAATGCATTTAAAATGCTTTTTTGTCGGCGTGCTTCGCGCGCATCCTTTGTGTGCGCCAATTTTCCAATTATTAACTCAAGAAAGACAGGTACTGTGCCTTGGATTAGTGCAAAACCACCGTGTAACCTTCGCAATTGCCCATTCTAGCTCCCGACCCTCACACCTGCTGCATCACGAAGAAATCGAACGACCGTTAGTCCTGGCTTTTATGAAACAAAAGGGAAAACTGCAATTTTAAAGTCTGTATAGTGCGTAATCAGAGCTATTTATAGACAGCAAGGTCGTGGATCCATCTCCAAAAGTGGGGAGACTTTTCACCAGTACTAAAATGTCCGTAAAAGTGTTATTTTTCGGCGGCCTTCGCGCGCATTCACATCTTGTACTCTTGTTGTCCTATCGGTGCCGGGACTTACCATAGAACAAATTTAGTAGGCCTATAATTATTACATAACTCCGCAGAAACTCTGTGACCCTCCACCCTCCCCACCATCAATGCCGCTGCATTTTGAAAAAAAAATCGATCGGCGGTTAGTCCGAATTACGTTAGTTTGCAAAGATGTTAGACAAACTGCCATTTTATGGTCTGTTTAGATGCGTATTCTAAGCCATTTGTAGACAGTTAAATGCTTTATTCTAGAACCCACAATTGTTTAAATACCTCAGAGCTTCCGGGTCTCAGCCCTCAGGCCCTACGACGGGCCAACTGAGCCCACGTAAAAAAAACGATCTCATGTTCCTAGCTAGTACTTCCATGAATAAATCGACCTTGCTGTTGTAGCAGATACATGAAAACAGGTGCACCAAGGCCTTATTGACTTTGCCAATAATTAAACGACGTTTTCCGGCAGATGTTTTGTTGGGGATGTAACCCTTATTTGTCGGGAAAAGTTTCAGTACCCCTCCCCCACTCATCGATGCTTAGGGACGCCCTAGTTGAAAGAGTGATTTTTGCTCTCTTAACTACTGTTAAATGTGCCAGACGAAGTTAGGTCAAAATAAACTGAGATGTTATGAATAAACATCCAATAGCTAGTCCTTGTCAGGACAAGATTATATTCTTTCTTAACTGGTACTTATGGAGGAGATATAGCATGTCCGTGTGTCATTCGCGTAAAACGATCATAACTGTACGGGATATAATAATGATAATGTTGATTTTCTAAAGTATAGGTCACTAGATAAAAGCATTTCAATTCATCATGGGTAAAATCGCGATGTATCACTTACTGCTTGTGACTAGCAATGATACCATGGATTGTTGACTATGACGATATTTACTACTATTTAGCTAACATTTAAAAGAAGTAATATTTACGAAGTTAGCATTCCAATAGCTGCTCAATGTCTGGAGAAATAAATCTGGATTCGAAACTAGGACTGTATCTTTTAAAGGGAATTCCATCGGGTCTAATTAAGAACTTTTCAAAGTTCCATCTGATATCATGGCGCTGAACTGGGTACCAAATAACTTTTTTAGGATCGTCCATTAAATGAAAGGGATCGTCAGATGGAGCGGGAAGGCTTGCCTTAAGAAAGTCGAAGACAGGATGTGTATTTATTCCATTTACTTCAACCTTCTGAAAAATGGGGAACCTGAAATGAAAAGAAAGAAAAAACAATAGGCGATTGAAATGACGTGAAACAGTAAAACACGACGATATGCATAATATGTAAAATATTGTTACAACAGCTTAGCCTTTATACAGATAAACAGGGCTGTATTCGGTCTAGTACCCTCCGATTCCGAGCCAACTCCAATTCAGGTTCCCCAACTTTGGGCCAGTTTCAGTCCGTCCATTTGACAATGTAGTATCTGTTACAAATGCTTCTTGTAGTGTAATTTTGCAATTACTCTAAATTAAAGAGAACATTTCTTTAGGAGTCAATTTTATACTCTGACTCACCCTGTAATAGTTGACAGTAAGTGACCAATCACTTGTTAAACTAT
The DNA here is from genome assembly GCA_029531755.1 of Holothuria leucospilota. Classification (NCBI taxonomy): domain Eukaryota; kingdom Metazoa; phylum Echinodermata; class Holothuroidea; order Aspidochirotida; family Holothuriidae; genus Holothuria; species Holothuria leucospilota. Next base: position 18,743,445 of record CM055963.1, read on the forward strand.
GCACCAATAACAATGTATGGTTAAGTAACGTCTATGAAAAGTTCTTTTTTAAGAAATCGGTCGTCATCGGCTCAGGGTCTGAGTCCAGCTGCATCCCCAACAGGGCCAATTTCGATTCTGTGACCTCTCTTTCAGGGCCAATTCCGAGTTCGGTAAAAAACGGACTCGAGTCAGGAATCGAGTCCGAGTACGGACTCGGGGGTTACAGTCCTGCAAATATCATGTAAAGCGCACCTATATCTAGGTTCAAAAGGCATCCCCTGGTTATTGATAACTTGTCCTACAGAAAAACCTTTCAGAACATGGGTACAGTTTATACCTCAAGGATAAGTTACTCCGCCTATCCTCATTGGCACTGATGTTTCAATTTCTTCATTAACCGCACTTTTGTTTGTTCACCAAACACTCAATTTGTCTAATGCAGGACATATATTTGGGAAATACTGTTTGGAATCAATTATCGTTACCCTTTTTGAGATGCCATTTGTTTACAATTTTTGAGAAAAAGACACTGAACCTTCCGCCAAAAGACAAAAGGGTTCCTCTACTCGGATGTCAGATATCATGATACCCTTTATGACAGCTCTCCATGTGCTACGCTTCCTGAGACATGAGCTTCTACTTCAAGTCCAACTTTATTAATTCCCAAGAGGAGAATTCAATGCTTGCAGTAAAAACATAAAAATACATCAAAAGGTTTATAAATATAAACAGACCAGGGGCGGATTTAAGGGGGGGGGCCCAGGGGGCCCGGCCCCCCCCTTCCAAAAATTTTTGAACTTTTTTTCAACTTCATAAAACAAATGACTAGGCCCTATTCCAATTAAATAAGCCTTTGTGATGTGTCAGAGTGAAATCCAAATTTTTTCATTATTTAAATTTCTACCTCAGAAAATAAGTCTTAGGTTAAAAATTATGTTACTGACCTCCGGCTGATAACATTTTGGCTTATATTGGTCACAGTAACTTTTTTCCGGGTATTGCAAGGGTTACCATGAGCGCTGTATTGGATTGCTAACTTCAGTCTATTACCGGTCCGGCCCACAGTATTGGGAACACTGCTTCTACTTTCAAAGGAATTTCAGAATTCTTTAATATTAAGAGGAATATTTTCAACAACCTCTTTTAACTATAACTTGTTGCAACATTAGCGTCTTCTTTAAGCTTTGTAATTTACTTTAATGAGATGTACTTAGAATTTAGGGTAATATAAGGGAAAAGAAGACTTCAATTCGGGAAACTGCCATCTTAATATGTGGACAACAAAGGCTACTCTCCTCTTTCATCCAACCAAAATTTAAATTTCACTAAATTATGATTATTTTCCAGCCATATATGATGAGTTTCAAAAATATACTGAAGACATCACCATTTTGCATCTAAGCAATCTTAAATTAACAAAAATTTTCTCAAAGGGGAGGGGGACACCCCTCCCCTTAGACCTCTCCCCAGAGAAGCATGTTTCACACAACCAAAATTTAAATTTCACTAAATTATGAGCATTTTCCAGCCATATATGATCAGTTTCAAAAATATGCTGAAGACATCACCATTTTGCATCTAAACAATCTTAAATTAACAAAAATTTTCTCAAAGGGGAGGGGAACACCCCTCCCCTTAGACCCCTCCCCAGAGAAGCATGTTTCACCCAACAAAAATTTAAATTTCACTAAATTATGAGTATTTTCCAGCCATATATGATCCTTTTCAAAAATATACTAAAGACATCACCATTTTGCATCTAAACAATCTTAAATTAACAAAAATTTTCTCAAAGGGGAGGGGGCACCCCCTAACCTTAGACCCCTCCCCCAGGACGGCGATCACTCATCACATACTTCATCCCCTATCAAAATACCCCTGGCACCACCCCTGGTGCACCGCTTCCTCCTTATATCCCTCCCCCAGATCAGACTTTTATACAAACCACTATGACCTGGCCCCCCCCCCCCTTCTGCCAAATCCTGGATCCGCCACTGCAGACAATGGTTTCCAACGTACAAATTCAAATACATAAAAGTTTACAAAACTAAATAGACACGGAGGCTAAGACGAGTGTAAGACATAAGACCAGGGTCCGAATTAGTGTCATAATTAACTTTATGTAGCAGGTTTCAATGTTATCTGGCCTACTTGTTCACTTCCTATAGTTTTGTGTACAAAAAAGGGTTATCCATCTTTAAACTTGTGTAGCATTTTCACTCATATGAAGAGCATTTCGCGATGCGACACCAGCTATTTCGAACGTTGCATAAGACAAAAATGAAAAGATTGTAAGGTATGAATACGGAATACAGACTAAGACATAAAAAGCCGAGAACTTGAGTAATAATAATAGCAATATAGTAATAGTTATAGTAATAATACTAATAATAATACTTTCTCCTTAGTGCCGTCAAGAAACAATTGAGTATCATCAGCATACTGAAGAACTTTTATCATAGAATTTGGTACAGAAATTCCTTCAATATTATAGTTTCAATTAACTTTTAAAGCTAACGTTTCCGCGCAGAGAATAAAAAGATATGGACTCAGGGGACACCCTGGGGACACCACTGCCTTACCCCTCAACAACAACAATAATGATAACAGCAACAACAATAACAACAACAACAATAATGACGACGGCGGCGGCGGTTCTGGCGGGGGTTCTGGCGGGGGTATGATGATGATGATGATGATGATGATGATGATGATGATGATGATGATGATGATGATGATGATGATGATGATGATGATGATGATGATGATGATGATGATGATGATGATGATGATGATGATGATGATGATGATGATGATGATGATGATGATGATGATGATGATGATGATGATGATGATGATGATGATGATGATGATGATGGTGGTGGTGGTAATGATAAAGATGACGACGACACTTCCATCTTATACAACACTTCACGTCAAGGACAGACCTCAAAGCGCTTTACAAAGTTCCGACTTATTCTTTTCTTTCCGCGAAACCCTCTCACGCCCCTGTTGACTATACTAACCGGGCTGCCGCGCCGATGTAGCGCTCACGGTAAGGACTCAGACAATGAATTATTAGGCTTGCTCCAATCTCTTATGCCGAGCACCAAGAGAGAATTAGGCAACAGGTTCCATTTTCAAGTCTTTGGTGTACCCGACTGGGACTTGAACGCCGGACTCCCGGCTGAAAGGCGAATTCTCTAACCACGTTGTTTCTTTGTTATTCTGTGTTCGCTGATTTGTAAATCACCGACTTAGGCACCCTTTATGCCTTACACAGTCCGTGTAGTACTCACACATACACACAATGTCACTCGAGTGTTCAATGTTCCTCGAGAAGGGTGAATAGTCTGTCTGGTGATGACTAGAACAACATCTCATGTGAACTGAAGTATCTGCAATTTGGTGACTCTTAATATTACCTCAGAGAAGATTAAACTGATTTTATCCCTTTTTGTATGAGGCTAATTATTGAGTAACCGATGACACCAAGTTGATGCCAAATAAGTTTTAGAACCTCCTTGGCTTTACTTTGTGTGGACTAAAAATACTTTGCCCTTATATGAGACTGGTGGCTTGTGTCATCCTAGTCTTCCTGGTAGTCTTTGACAGGGTGCCTCACATATTTGTAGGCTACTGACCCATGCAGGATAGGTGAGATCCTAAAATATTCTGGACTTCCCCTTTCTTCCTTTTTCAGTGAAGATAGGCTTAAATTAATTTTAGTTCAGAAGTCATTTGACTTCCAAAGAGAGAGGATTAGTCGACGACACTTGTTTTGTTAATTAGGCCCTATGTATTCTCGTGCCCCCTTGAATTGATTTCCGATTTTTAAAAAAAAAATCCAACAAGAATTTAAGGGGGTAGTGTGTGGTGTGTTTTCGACTAATCGATGGATCCGTTTAAATCATTCCTTAAAGAAGTCATTTGCAAAATATCAAATAATTCCCAAATCCAACTTCGAAAACTATCAAAATTTGTGCGCTTTTAGTCTCATTGCCGCTGTGTTTATTGTCAGTGCAATCTCAAATATATTCGTATATTTTTCTTGGGTGAGGGTTTTACAATTGGCCCTTTGTTCATGTGCATAGGCGTGGTTAAGGAGGAGAACACCATTACAACAAAGCAAAGTATGGGAATTCTTATCCATTTTCCTTTTTTGGGGATGCCATGTTTCACAACAAATTCAAAGCTTAACGGATGAGTCGCTTTGCAATTGGCAAACACATTTTTTGGGAAATGAAAATGTCACGGTGCAGAGTCTGTATGCAACAGTCGTCACGGAAATGATCATTTCTAATGCAAACTTCGGAGTGCATGACCCGCATTCGTTACGGCGCGCACTCCTTATCTAATGACCATTATCCTAGCTTTGAAATAATATGAAGAGAAGTGTTGAAGCCAAAATACTTTTCCAAAAATAAGAGGTACATCTCCAACCTCTGTAAGGACTGCGAATCAACAGGGAATAATAGAGCTATCTAATATCATGAGATACCGATAGCTCATACAATAGTAGGATTTCTAGTAAAATGTGAAAGATTGAGAGTAGCTATTTTACCGTTACACATTTTTTCAAAACATTTTCGCTGCGCGCTTCGCGCGCACCCGTTATCGGTAGATGGTGAATGTTAATACCTTTACAAAAAGCACACTGAAACATGTTTGTTAATCCACGACCCTTTTGTTATTACGACTCCCTCCTCGCTCAGTAGCGTGTTTACAGGGGCCGGGCACACACCCCCAACTCCATAGCCAGTCGTGGGAAAACCACTCGGTCGGGGATTTAAGGTAAAACGGAAGAGCGAGAGAGGTTGAAGGGACAGAGAGGGATTCAAGAGACAGAAGAAACACCCAAAACTTAGAATTATCAAGCCGAGTCATATTATTTGTTGATACTCTTTAATTTCCCCTGCAGCACGAGCAAGTCTCCGCCTGTGATTCATCAGTCAGCATCGATATCCGGCCGTGAACCAAGTCGGCCTACTATTAATTTTCTTTTGCGTCGCTTCGTACGAAGTTCGGTAGCCGGAACAGTCAGGATAATAGGTAGGATACAGTTTGAAACAAAGCACAACTAGGGTAACAAATTTATCAAGATGGTAAAGAGTATGATTCCCAGTAATATGGCGTGTTTAGGATGCCAAATATATTCCACACGGGCGTTTTGTGCCTGATAGTTCTCACTACAAATTTATTCCTCCTTTTTGATTCCTTGCCGAAGGCAACAGGAATCAGTGCTGTCACGATGGCGTGTGTATGTGTGTACGTATGTGTGGGTGAGTGTTTGTGACGCTTTGCTTGTAAACACGATATCTCAAGATAGAAATGATGAATACTTTTCATACTTGGTATATAAAAACCTAAAACCTTGTAAACGCTATATCTCAAAGTAGAAAGAATGGATATTTCCTAGTCAGGGTAACCCTGCCGCGAGTTAAAGTGCTTACATTTAGTCTTGTCACTTATACCTCAACGTCAGTGAGCAAAAGGCGAAGAATCTCACTTCAATACCCAGCCCAACACCGCGGAGGGCCAATCAGGGATAAGAACACTCATCTTTTATGGATATCCATACTGTTGCCATTTGGAGGCAATTAAAAACGTGGATGGAAAACACTCTACTCTTGTGCCAAAACAACGCATCTTTTTCGTTGAATCCATTTTTACCGAGGAGTCAAGCACATAAACGAAGATGAAATTTGCTTCATACCTTAAAGAAAGCTTAACGGCTATATCAAGGTGAAATTTTCCGGATTAATTTGTTAAGGCCGAATTTTGACGTCCCTGTTCACTGTTGTAAGTAGGCCCACCTTGTTCGATGGAAGTGTTATTGGTTTGAACTCTTCAGTTGACCAATAGCGATGGCGCTCCTAATGAATATGTATGTCAAAACTTGAAGCTTCATCTTCACTGATAGTGAAAATCAGTGCAAAATGCTCCCTGACGTCGAGGTATAAGTGAAAAGACCAAATGTAGGCACTTTACCTCGCGGCAGGGTTACCCTGACTAGGATACTTCCATATTTGGCATGGGGATGCGTTATAGTCAGAAAATGAGCCCCATTGTTTATGGTAGAGGTCAAAGGTTTTCTGAGGTCACGGAAGGTAAAACTTCAAAACCTTGGGAATTGCTGGTAAACACGGTATCTCAACTTAGGAATGATGGATACATTTCATATTTGGTATATGGATTCATCATATTAAGCAGAGTTGTAATCGAGTCACTAGATTCTTGACTCAAGTCACCAATTGCCAAACTTTTAGGTGACTCGAGTCGAGTCATTGACTCGAGTCACTGTACTATTTCAATGGGGAAATTACTCCTGAATTCTCTCGAGTCACTTTCTTTTCGAGAAGAAGTGACTCAAGTCGTGACTCTTTACAACACTGATATTAAGAGAAAGGAGCCGAATGTTTTTGGTTTTTTGGTGGAAGTCAAAGTTCATGTCAGGTCAACACAGATCAAAACTCAAAAACTTTGTAAACAGGATATCTCAAGGTAGGAAGCATGGATAATTCTCATACTTGACATGTTGATGTATCTTAGTCAGAAAGGGAACCCTATGTTTTTGGTAAAGGTCAAAGGTTATCTGAGGTCACTAAAGGAAAAACTTCAAAAAGCTTGGAACTTACTTGTAAACATGATATCTCAAGGTAGGAATGATGAATAATTTCCATACGTGATATATGGATTTATCATATTAAGAGAAAGAACCCTATTGTTTGGGGGAGAGATCAGAGGTCATGTCAGGTCATCAGAAGTCAAAAACCCCAAACCCTGTAAACAGTAGGCCTATCTCTCAAGGCAGTAATCATGGATACTCTTCATACCTAGCATGTGGATGCTTCATAGTAAGAAGATAACCCCTATTGTTTTGGGAGAGGTTAAAGGTCATGTGAGGTTACCAGAGGACAAAAACTGAAACCCTTGTAAACACGATATCTCAACTTAGGAATGGTGGGCACTTTCATACTGGGTATATAAATTTATCATATTTAGAGGAAAAATACTATAGGTTTGGTGGAGTTTGGAGGTCATGTGAGGTCATCAGAGGTATCCTTTTAAAACCGAATCCTTTTTAAAAAATGTTCCAACGTAAGAAACGTATATACTTTTCATACTTGGCTTGTGGATGTGTTAGAAGATGAACCCTGTTCTGTTTGATAGAGGTCAAAAGAAACATGAGGTCTCTAGAGGTGAAACAGTAAAAACCTTGGAAATTGCCAGTAAATACGGTACAATAACTCAACATACCAAATATTGATACCTTTTATATCCTTTCAGCAAGGAATCTCTAAGCCGTTGGGTTTTTGGGGTCGTCCCTGATTTTGCTGACGTCCTCTGATTTGCGCCTGTTTTGAATCTGTATCGCCCTGATTTCACGTCCACCCTCGGAGTGAACATTTTCATGGAACAGCAACAAGTAGAGATCTTATTACAGAGGGAGTAAAAAAATTCTCTGAACACCCTCTGAAGTGTCTATGGTCTGCAAATGTGTCTCAGTTGTATACTGGATGACCCAGTCGATGAGGAGAAATGAGATTAATTTGTAGAGTACCCTCTTCTCCATGGCCGTACGGGACTGTTTTTCTCAGGGAGGGCGGTGATATTTGCCCGACTCCAGACCTAATTTAACTGCCCAATTTTCCTCCCGACTGAGACAAAATATCTGCCCGATTTAGTCAGGTTTCTGACATGGGGGAAGGGAGCGGCTTCCCCCCGCACCCCCGGACCGTACGGCTATGTTCTTCTCCATTGGCAAAAACAATTCACTGCGCCTGTGTCAATACCTCTTGCAGTCTTTGAAGCCTTACGCTGCCCTAATATAACTCCTGTACTATGGGTTTTCCATATTATATTAGGTTAATAGCCTACACCCGAAATAGCCCTTCTGGTAGGGAGAGTGTTGAAAGTGATAAACGTGTAAATTACCCTACCCATTATATTCATCTATGACGAGAAAACCAGCTCTTTACCAGGGCAAAATAAAATATATCAAGAATTGTTCATTTTATGGATATATTTTTGGAGTTAATTTTCTGACTCCCAATTAACTTGTAGCCTAGTATAATTTACTAACATCGAATTTTAAAAATCTGAAGTCAAATAAAACCTGATAAAATGGAGTATCTGGAACCAATTTTCGACGACCTTATTATCTTATATTGCAGGAACTTCTGGGAGCTTGCCCCCCTGGACCTTCACAGGGGCTCTGCTCCTGGACCCCCCAGGGGCCCTGACTTGGGCCCCTGGATCCCATGCTTGCAAACTGGCGTTTCACGCTCATGGCGAACCTTCGGTACACCTGTGACACCAGCTCCCGTTGCACCACTACTCCATATCAGCCGGGGTAATCACAAGTTTTGCCCTCCCCATCTCCGAAATCCTGCACACGCCACGGCTCTCGCTCACTCCCCATTTCACGCTAATCGTCTAAATTTTCATTGTTCATATTTTATCGCCACTTAGAAATTAACACAGAGCCTCTGGGTCTTTCCCCTCTGGACACATTATGAATATATTACTCCTTCAGAGCCCGACACCGAACCTCTAGACCCCGCCCCTTCCGGGGAAGGTTCATCACCTAGGGATTCCATCACTATGCTTCTGTTCATTTTCGGAAACTTTCTACCTCGCAGGGTCTTTTCACCACAAAGTGTAAATTTCTGAAACACGAGATCGCCAAGTAAGAAATGTTAAGATACAAATTAACGCCTAGGAAGGGCCATTTTCTGCAGTCTAGGAAGCATATTTTCTTTGCGCCAACTAATGGTAGCGTTTTGCTTAGATAGTGTCACATATGTCCTTAAATCTCGCCCCCCCCCCATCTTGAAAATCTTCATAAGCTTAAGAAATAACATACTTCTTTAATGCGCCTTACATACAAGAAGATATAGTTTCATAAAAGCGTTTTACATATAAGGAAAAAGTAGCACGGCAACAGAGAGCTTGTCTCAACTCTCAAAACTGGATAAAGAGCATGAATCCTACTTACAGTGGTTGGAATCCGTTCCCTGGTCGTACATATTTTAACATGTTTAAGATTTCATCATTGGTAGAATTTTCCTGCCGAAAAGAACAAACCCCAGCATGAATGTGAGATTAATAACACCACAAGGCGAAAAAAGGTTTTGATATTCTTTCTCTTTTAACGTTCTGCAGATAATGGTGTTTGTTTTTTAAAAATTATTTTCAAAATTATTTATGTGCAATAAACAAATTTGACGATTGGGAAGCCTCCACGCTCACATGAAACTGAATGAGTCAAAGATTAAATTCTGAGACGGATGGTGGCAGGAGCGGCGATTTGTTCTCAACATTGGGGGAACATGACAGTATTTTCAATTAATTTACTGTGTAAAAAATCAAAGTCAATGGACGATTTCTGAAATATTGGGGGGGGGGGAACATGTCCCCCCCCCATCGCCGACCATGGATGATGGAAAAATACATTTTGTAAGATTAAAAAAGGTTTAAAAATTTTATTTTTAATTCAATATTTTTTAAAATGTTAAGATTCTTTGCTAAGCATAAGTTGGATGGAGAAAGCTGAAAGATTCAGACAGATTTAAAGGAAGATGAACAGGTAACATAGAAACAAAAACATTCCCCCGTCAAAACACTAAATAGCTAAAGTGTAGGTGATGATTTTTACCCTGAAAACTTAGGAAGATTCCATGATACAACTTCAAGTGTGATGAACAGGAATCGTGCAGAGATGGTAACAGGTCCAGGCCAAATAGGAGATATTTCAAACTGCTCGGACGGTATTTCCATAATCAGAGCTAATTAGGCCCCTTAGAACTCAAAGGTTCATGCCAACTGCCTACCTCACACTGATCTGACCTCTCGTGATGAAGACTTGCTTAGAGTTAGTCAGGTAAGTAAGGTAATACATAGTGCTATAGCAGGATCACAGCCTTCGTGGGGCAGTTGCCTCCCGTCACCCCTGATTTCCAAACCCAAAATGGAAAGGGTCTACTTGAAAAAATACTGAAAATGCTAGAGACTCCATTGTACTGATTACGTTTTTAAGGCTCTCAGGACCTGGGAAATAGCATATAAAGGTTTCTTTTTTCCATATTTCTCCTGGTAGGTCCCCGGACCCCTGCTGCAGACACGCTTTTTATGCGGGTAATTCGCACTGACGAATAACCTCCTTCCTTATGCATATATGATGCACACAATACAGCTGAAGCCTACACGTTAAAGATCTTTATCATGCATTGCTTCTCACGTGTTGCCACAGCACAACTATCCTAGATACGCCACTGGACGCCGTCACGATGTGCGAACTTATACAATTAAACTTCTTTTCGTACTTCTAACATAGGTATACATGAAGATAAAAATAGGAGTATATACATACCATGAGGTATTGGTGTCCTTAAAACTACTATTAGGCCTAACCTCTTTCCCCTTCTCTATTACACCAATTGCTTCAAGACTGGACGCTGCCGTTGTCCAGATCATGACAAGTGATACAGCTTGTTGGAAAGAGATAATTAATTGGCTCGGCGATGGAGATAACTTCGGGCGTTAGAAAGTGACATATAATCTACCCCACGAAAGTCCAATTTTTTTGGGTCGGAAATCTAACATTTTTGACGGGGTTCAATACGGCATGTCAGTAGAAGCTTACAAAGCATACGCTTCCATGTGCCCCAATTTTGGTCAAAAGTTGATGACTGGTTACTGTATTTATGCAACACAAATATTTTTCCCAGTTGAACTAACTTTCAAGATAAAAGAGGAAATTATCAACCTTTATAAAACTATTTTTGACACTTCGTAATGAAGTAACATTGAGATAACGAAAGCTACACGCGAACATATGCTTTAAACACATTTTTCTTGTTTAACTTCAGTTTACGCTACAAAGGTTATACTTATGCCCAAGGTTTCCGTCAGAGGAGGGAAAGGGGGATTTGTCCCCACCTTTCCAGAAGAAGGGGGGTAAAATCCCCTTCATTTCCATAAAAATATAAAAAAATTTAAACATTTTAGCTTCTTACTTATTGAAGAGGACACTTTTGTAGCAATTCTTGAACTCACATAAATAAATGACCTTAAAACCCTTCATATTGCACCTTGAAGGGGCCTTGAAGCAAGCATTTGCCCCCCTCTCAATGAACCCACTTGTAACTTTGGAAGTTAAGGACTGCATCAATTTGAACTCGGGGTTTAGCAGTAATAAATCCCCCCCCCCCCTTTTCGAATTTCTGACGGAATCCCTGCTTATGCCTACACTTAAATCCATAGTTGACGATTCATTTGTCCTTTCAACCCCCACTCAATTATTTCTTCTTGATCTCGGTGCGCTTGGTGGAACGCCTCGCAGGCCGGATGTGGTCGGTGGGCCGCCGTTTAAGAACCCACGCTTTTAGTCAGCTAACGAGTTCAACCTTATAGTGCGCAATGAGGCATCTGAAATCGTTGCACAAAGACCGTGGAAATCCCGAGTTTACCAACGGCTACTCACTCCCCCTCCCCATCTGGTTTCCCGCATGTCTTAATGTAGATACTTCAGTGCTTTTCTCAACGTATACTTGATTTTTCCAGATGCTGGAAAATGGGATCTAACAGTTAAGAATTTGAACACTTTTCTGTGGAGGATCCCCAATAACCCCATATCTTAACCATTTTGACTGATACATGGTCACTATTTGTCTGTCCATTCGGATATTTCATGCAGAGTGGTCACACTGTGCAATGCACGATTCCATAATAATATGTCTTTCGGCACACAAATTCAGACTTCACTCTCACAAAGTGATCTTATCTTTTTTGAAACCCAAGATATGCTTCGGAATCGCTCATCAAAAAATAAAACAATTTATTTAACCTTTGTGCGTGTCAAAGTGGTGAGATTCTGATTCTGTGTGATTTAGTATCAACCGACCTGCAGGGCTGTCGGTACTATTTTCGAAAGTTTTTCTTTGCCACTCTTTTCCCCCAGGTACGCTATTGCGCCTTCTGCATTTCCGGACGACTAAAAGCTTCACTTCCAAGTCTACGATAACTTTACTCAGTCGCTTCGCTGGTTTTCCCCGCATCCAAGACACCCAAGGTGTCCCTGGCTGGAGAGCGCTTTGTACTTCCGTGGACTCGAAGAGCATTCAGCGTTGGTTCGAGTTTTCCGCACTCCTACTGTCTCAGGCCTCAATTTTGAAAACGACCGGCTTCCCGTCCTCATATATGCACAAAATTTTATGACAGCATTTTGGTTCCGCAAGCCGAATGAATGATCTGAGATCAGCTTCAAATCTTACCTGATGCCCAAATTGGTTACACGGGAACCCCAACACCTGAAGGCCTCTCTCCTCGTACTTCTGGACTAACTCGTTCAACTGATGATAGTCACGTACAGTCGTGCCTCACAACGATGCAACATTCTCAATAAGGAGGACTTTGCCTTTGTACTGGGAGAAGTCAGTAGTTTTGCCGTCTAAAGTGACGGCTGAGAATGAGAAGATGTTTTTTGCGTCTGAAGCCATAGTTCGGCAATAAGCTGTGACCTATAAAAGGGAGGAACATAAGTTAAGACTGAATTACAAGAAGCAAACCCCGGCCCGTTTCTAATGCTCTTGATTTAATTCCATCATCTAATCATTAAGAAGCTTCATATCAAACCGTTTGCTCCCAACCGATGTCATGTTATTGTAACTGGTGCACACCGCCCATTATCTCGAAGCTAAAGAGGCGGGGAGAGGCTGAAAATACATTATTGGGAGAATGCAAAAAGTGTCAAATACGTCCTATTTCATACACCTTTGGTATATGAAAAAAAGAGTGCATTTTTAAAAAATGTTAAATCTAGTTTTCCTTACTGTCCATGCTGTAAATTTAAATGAAGATTTCGATAACTTATATGCACTGAGGAAGGACTTTTTTGTCAATTATACCGCAAGCTTTTCATTTAAGATGTCGTTATGAGTTACTAGGAGATGGGTCGAAGATCACAAAAAGTTTGTTATTAGTCACGACAGTTCAGGGTAAAATGAAGTCACTTTGCGTTGATGAGTCCCCTCCCCCTCACTCTCCTTAACCATTTTATCTCGTCTTGTTCTCTTATTTTCTAATTACACGTTTGTCTTTTCGTTGTAAGGACACTTTGATTTTTGTATTACACAAGAGATGTTTTGTTTCCGGACATGGGGGAGGGGGGGGGGCGAATTGTATACACAAGAGGTGTTTTGTTTCCGGACATGGGGGAGGGGGGCGAACTCATACTGATATCTAACACATATTTTCATATTATGTATGCAGATTCATTTACGTATATGATATTAAACTCATGCCCACGAATGAGTTATCGAATACGTATATGTATATGATATATGTGTTATTTAACTAATATGCATACCTTTAAATGTGACACCGGTACGGGGGCTGGGGGCCTATGCCCCCAATCGATTTTCGAAAATTTTTGTAATTTTTTTTGGTGTAAATGAGCTAAAAAGACTTTCAAGCTACATATTTTTGTAGGGGGTAGGGTGAGGTGTGCTTTCGACTGAGTAATGGATCTATTACTTATCTTTTTGTATCACAAATCCTTCGCAAACTATCAAACATTTCTCGCATTCATCGTGAGTTAATATGAGTGAGAATGTGAGTTAATATCCAGTACTGTTTTTCCCTTTAATACCATTCCAAACTTATATCTTCAAAGGTACTTTTATAGCATTCATTTACAGGACTGTTGCACAATTTCCACCATTTGCACTCCATGCCTGATGACCATAATAAGGACGACCATGGGGCTACTACGAATGGAGTAAAAGCAAAGTCTTTGTTACTTGGTGTTACTGTTCGTCCCCAATTGTTATCCTTTTATCATATTCTCACCACCTTTATAAATTCATTTTGTCCCTAATCCTTAATCTTTCAATTTCATTGTCCCATTGTCCCAAGTAATCCCTTTGAAGTTCTGTCGTCTGTTCCGACAAACAAGAGCCCACAGCTTTGCTCGTTTGAACGACTGTTATCCAAGTTTACTCATCAGAAAAATTAAATGACTTTTGCAAAGCACAATGTGCAGTTGATTAATTCACAATGCATTTGACAGAAAAAGATGTGCAGTCTACAATTACCTCAACAGCTACAAAATGTCCGTCCAAAAAAGAAAGATTTACATTTATCTCCAAAGATACAGCTAATTTCTCATTGACAATGTTTTTGTGGCTTTGAAAACTAAGAGACGTTTAACAATTAACTTTTTCACTTTTCTGGATCCTTTTTGATAACGAAACTTAGCTTAACATGAAGCTTTATCCTTACTTAGTTTTATAAAAATGGACCGGATATGTGCACACGAGTGCACTTTCTTGAAAATCACTTTAGTTCTAACTTAAAAATTACGGCGAAAACACCAGTAAGGTTGTGTGAGCATTAATACGGTTGGGACAGATCTTGCCTATAACTGTCGCTTATCCTTTAGTAATCCCGGATTATAGTCCTTTATAGCAGCTAATGTGCTTTTTGAGCTTTAGAATGTCGGAACTGATGATAACTTCAAAGGGCAATAAGCTGCTTACACTCCATTCGTAGTAGCTCCATGGAACAATAATGCACATAATTGCTCTGGTGAGAACTATTTTCCGAAAACTAAAGTACATCCCAGTCAGGTTTGCATCAAGAGGCGATCATGTGGCAATCCTATGTTGTGGGCCTGTAGCGTGATGTAAATGATTTGAAGTATATTACTCATTACACAAGATTATTCAAGTCATTAATGGCATTTACAGAGAATAAGGACTATGAAAAATGCCCAATTTTGTTATATTTTTACCCTTTCTCTCTCGGTCATTCCCATTGGAAGATGTTCAATTGGATTCTAGTTCAACATTTAGTAAAACTACGATTTTGTTAGTGCTTGGTGTGCACTAGTGCCCTCTGAATTTAATTTAGAAGCATCATACTTAAGTCCCCATTAAGTAATCATCCGGAGATTCCAGGAGGCCATATGCCGGTCTCATGGTTCCAGCATGGGAGGGGTGCCATGTTACTGCCAAAATATCACTAAATAATGGTATTTTCTTTGACATGTAATCAGTTCAAAGCTTTGCCAAAGATAGCTCTTTTGAATGTAAACAAGGAGAGGAGTTTCACCCCCTTCACTTAGACACCATACCCTTCCCTTACATCCAATAAAAATAAGACCAATATCATTAAAGTATGAGAATTTTTCAATATATGTCATTTTTTTTAAGCTTTGACAAGGATGGTGAATTTTTCAACACATGTCATTTTAAGCTTTGACAAAGAAAGCACTACTTTGAATGTAAGCTACTTTAAACAAAAAGAGTTTCTTAAAGGGAACGTGAACCCCTCCCCAGAACAGCACCTGTAGTACCTGAAGTTTTACAGCATTTTGGAATAGAAATTATTGTTTTACTTTTTATTCAAACATGGGATGGGCATATAGCATAGGCCTATGGCTGTTTTTTATTCCTTGAAATGCATACACTAGTTTACAGCGATATTCCTATGCCACGATCAACAGTGGTATACTGTGGAACATCTTGCAAGCTTTGTACCAATACCTGAGCCTTCAATATAGGATCAGGAAGCTGTAAGAGCTCTCAAAGCTCCCTGATAGGATTACCTGCAGTATCCAGTCAGTACAGCCAAGATGGTAGCTTCAGGGACGGATCTACAATCTTGGACAAAGAAATTGGAACACCTTCCACCGCTGTACCATGCACAATATAATGTCGTGGACGATTTACGAAACCCCTGTCTCCCAGTACAATGTTGTGCACGATTTACGAAACCCAGGAAAGGCTGACCCAACGGCTACGAAGTTCCACGAAAGCGCAAATCAGTTTCCCAACGGAATTAAGGGGTCAACGCTAAGGTCCCTGTTGGGGTCCAGAGGCAATGCTTCTTGCACAGGCGTATGAGGCGAAGGTCTAGACGGCAGAAGCCCCACGCCCCGATAAATGTAGAAAATGACAACATTGTGGGCAAACTTAATGAAAAAATTGTTTGAGAAATAGGTTAAACTCGAGGGTTACTACCTTTTCCCCTGTGAAATGTTTTCCCGTACGCCTATGCTTCCTTAGGGTCCAAGGGGAAAAGTCCCAGGAAAAAAAAGCATCTGCTAAATTGCAGACATTAGAGTGAATTACCTTACTATCTCAGTGGAAATTCCTTAACTATCTCAGTGGCATGGGATCCGAATTAAACAGCCCAACCACAGAAATTCCGTTTGACCATTCTTATTATATAATGGCCTAGTAACTTGGACCAACGGCTGGTCCATTTGATGGTACGGGGGTGCAGGTTTTGGGTAGGACGCTTGATGGTAAAGAAGCGTTTTGAATGAACAGTAACCGTG
Source organism: Holothuria leucospilota (assembly GCA_029531755.1). NCBI lineage: Eukaryota > Metazoa > Echinodermata > Holothuroidea > Aspidochirotida > Holothuriidae > Holothuria > Holothuria leucospilota. The sequence goes on from CM055963.1 coordinate 18,759,775, forward strand.
AAATGTAAACTCCTTTACCTTGCAGAGCTTGGGAGAGGGGATTAAGGTTAAAAGTAAAACATTCATAGTAGAGCCACATACGTGAGGTGAGGTGCATCGACCCAACCAACAGAATTTGACGTTGAACAGTGTCGAAATACTACGGTAAATTCTATTTGAATACGACAGATTGGTCACCGGCTATACTCGAAGCAAGGCCGTTGTAGCGTGAGAAGTGGAACTGGAGGTACTAGTAGGAGAATAATTCCCCAAGTCGCAACACATGTTCGAAAATTATAGCGATTGGTACAAAGGAAACCAGGTGTGGCGCAATCCGAAGCCCCAAATGGGTCGACGGGGCCGAGCTACGGAAGCGGTGGCAACTGGGGTCGAGAAGGGGATTGGTAGAGTTAGAGTTAGATGAGGTTTTACGGCTCAGTTTCTAACCAATTGGTAGAAAACATTATGCAATAATATTCTTTGACAGCGCTATTTTGCTCTACTATTGACTTACCGTGTTCTAGGACTTGTGGAATTGTGCGCCAGAAGTTTTAGGGCTTGTTCAATTATGAAACAGGACTTTGAAAGAATCTTAATTTACGAAGTTAAAACTTTTGCCTTTGGTGTAAAGACCCGTCTACACGCTCATGCATTTGTCCACGAGAGCCGTCATGCAAATGTATAACATCAGTGGCGCCGCCAGAATTTAGTAATGGGGGAGGGAACCACAGTTTACATCTGAATGCCACCTCAGTTCCCCCAGTCTGCGTAAATTGTGCCTTTTTGCGTCCCTGCGATTGTATACGGCAGAAGGGATCCTTCCTTTGTCACTACATAAATGCGCCGCCCTAGGGGAGGGCTCTAAGGGGAGGGAGTTCCCCCTCCCACTCCCCTCCCCTTCGAGAAATTTTAGTTAATTTAAGGTTGCTTAGATGCAAAATGCTGTTATCTTTGGGATATTGTTGGAACTGATCATTAATGGCTGGAAAATATCCATACTTAAGTGAATTCTAATTTTTGGTTAAATGAAAGAGGAGAGTTTAAGAGAAGGGTATGTTGTCAACAAACCGAACCTCCTGAAGCCCCTCCCCCCTTTGGCTACTTTACTGCCTTCTATAAGAAGAAAGTTTTCACGCAAAAATACGTGCGTGGAGTCTTGGGCTATTACGAAAATTGTTCTTTGCTTCATTGCGCATTATAAAAGGGTATCTAAGGCTGGCAGACAGCGGTATGGGGCCTCCTGGAAGGTCTGGATTAATTATATAAAATGGAACACCGACATGATGTTTATTATCCAAATGATACTATAGAGTATGATGCCGAGTGCTTTACAACCATCATATTTTTACTAAGTTTGAACTCATATCCAGACGAACAGCTTCCAGCAATGGGGAATGGAAGGGAGAGTATAGGTGCAGTTAGGTGATATTAGACGTCCTGTGATGGTACAGCAAAAGGGTGAAGGACTAACAAGAGGGTTTCAGAGCTCTTTCTCGCTGTAAGTGTATTAACACTCATCATAGATTCTACACCTATAAATGGCTGCGGGCGAAGCGCTCGGTAATTTTTAAAAAAAAATGTATAATGACAAATATGTACTTTTCACCTTCCACATCATGCTACAAATTAGATTGAAAGATCCCATATCGATGCCAGGCCCCTACAGAGGGTTGAGATGCACTTCTGGTTTTCGGAAAAGTGTTGTAATCAGAACAGTTGCATGTATTATTACCTTTAAAAATGGTCATGAGATTGAGTGTAATCGTAACGAATGCGCACGAAGCTCACCGATAGGTATAGCAAAAGGTGTGAAGGACTAACAACAGCGTTTCAGAATGCTTTTTCGTGGTAACTGCATTAGTAATCATCTGTATACCGATAATAGCTGCGCGGTAAAAGTTTTTGAAAAAATGTATAACGGCAAATATACGTACTTTCAACCTTCCACATCATGCTACAGATTAGATTGAAAGATCCCATGTTGATGCGAGACCTCTACAAGGTTGAAGATGTGTCTCTGTTTTTAGGAAAAAGTGTTGAGATCAGAATAGCTGCATGTCTTATTACTTTAATAATGGTCATGAGATGGCATGCAAACCGTGACGAATGCGCGCAAAGCGCACCGAAATTTTTCATTAAATATGATTTCTATGACAAAACCTGCCTTGAGGTTCTGCATCGAGAAACTTTCAATTCCCCAACAAAAACTATCTGCCAATCACAAAGCCAGTCTTTTACCTGAGAATTCGAAAACAGCTTTCAACTTTTGCTGCGTGTTTCTCAGTGGCGTCGGCACGGGGGAGGGGAGGATGGGGGCGCGTGCCCCCAATCGATTTCAGAATTTTTTTGAAAAATTTAAAGTGATCATAAAAGGTGTTTAAGCTAAAGAGTTCTATAGGGGGTAGGGGTGAGGTGTGTTTTCGACCGAGTAATGGATTTATTGTAAGCATTTTCTATCACAACTGTTTCTCAAACTGTCAGATTTATCTCAAATCCTTCGCAAACTATCAAAACTTTCCACACGCTCTGCGAGCTTCAAACCTTACCTCAATATTGCCCTTATTGTCAATAATTTCCCGTAGCGACTCCCGCAGAAGCACAGCAACAAAAGTTGAAGGCTGTTTACGAATTCTCACGTAAAAGACTGGCTTTGTGATTGGCAAAGAGGTTTATTCGGGACTTGAAAGTGTCTCGATGCAGAACATGACTGCAGGTTTTGTCATGGTTATCTTATGTAATGAAAAATTCGGCGCCCTTCTCGCGCATTCGTCACGTTTTTCACTCAATCTCATGACCATTATTAAGGTTATAATACATGCAACTATTCTGATCACAAACACTTTTCCGAAAAACAGAAGAACATCTCCAACCGCTGTAGGGGTCCATGAGATCTTTCAGTCTAATTTGTAGCATGATGTGGAAGGTTGAAAGTAGGTATTTGCCGTTACACATTTTTCAAAAATTTTAACCGAGCGCTTTGCGCACAGCCATTACCGGTAGAGATGGTAAATTCTGAACCTAAATTCCTTAACCCCTTTTGCTTTTCCTATCAGGGAGGTCTAATATCACCTCCCTGCACCTATACTCTGCCTTCCATTCCCCTTTGCTGGAAGATGTTCGTCTGGATTTTCGTTCAAACTTAGTAAAAATAAGATAGTTGTAATGTGCTCGGCATCATACTCTACAGCAGTGGTTCCCAACCTTTTACAGCTCACCTACCCCTTTCACCGAATGGCGTTGGGCAAACGTCCCACTCCCCGTCTATAGCATACTGTTGCCCAGGGGCGTCAATCCGTATTCAAATATAGGGGGGGGGGGGCGGGGGCCATATATGACTTAGCACAAACCAATCCCTTTGGTTTTGAAGAGGGGGCGTCTTCCTATAGGCCCTTTCCTCCCCCCCCCCCCTTATGATGACTGACGTTGTCCTATTCTAATAAGAATAATCATTTCAAAGTTAACATGACCATCACAGATGATCGGCCAGGTGAAATACACAAGTCCACGGAATTACTTCAAGATGCAATTTTCATCATGTCCCAAAATAGCTGAAACGCTTCGCAGCGTGGATCATTGTCGGAGATCATGGACCGACCAGACCCGTTGCTCGGGTGAAATATTTTGGGGTGTGAAGGTCCCTAATTCCGACCGGCTGGATTTTTTTCCAACTGAGTGGAGGCGTTTAGATTGCACTTTGTTGTATGCTCTCTGCGTTTTGTATACAGCAGTGGGGATCCTTCCTTTGTCACTACACAAATGTGTCGTCCTGGGGGGAGGGGGCGTCCCCGTCCCCTTTGAGAAATTTTTGTTAATTTAAGGCTGCTTAGGTGCAAAACGGTGCTATATTTGGGATATTTTTGGAGCTGATCGTACATGGCTGGAAAATGTCCATAATTTAGTGAATTCTAATTTTTCGACTGGCTGGATGTTTTTACTAACTGCAGTGGTGGCAAGTAAATTGCACCTTTTTTATTCACCCTGCGTTTGTATACAGCAGTGGGGATCCTTCCTTTGTCACTGTACAAAGGTGTCATCCTGGGGGAGGGGTCTAAGGAGAGGGGGCGTAGCCCTACCCTTTGAGAAATTTTTGTTAATTTAAGGTTGCTTAGATGCAAAATGGTGCTATCTTTGGGATATTTGTTGAGCTGATCGTAGTACAGCAAAGGTGTGGAGGATTAGCAAGGGCGTTTTCAGAATGCTTTGTAGTCGTAAGTGTATTAACAATCACCCATCTGCAGATCCAGAAATTTTGAGGGGGGCCCAAGATGGAAAATCTCATGTGCACCACGAGCGAGAAGCGCGAGTTCCTACGGGTGGTGTCCAAAGGCCCGCGTTAGGGCCCCGGTGGGGGTCCAGGGGGCGAAGCCCCCGGAAGCTCTCGCAGTATTGCATTTTAAGAGCACAGAAATCTGCTCCAGTTCCTATGTCAGTGAGATTTTATACCTTTTCATGTTGGATGAAATTTGATATGTATGGCCCAGTATAAGTTACTATATGTACCAGCAGAAGTTCCGGAGAATCTAAGTTATCTTAAAACTTACACGCCAACATTATGAGCCCATGTAGGTAACTTGAAATGATTTTTGCCATAATGAGTGTTTTATTTGCGTTATGCGGTATTCGGGTATAGGACGTCAGATGAAACAATTGCGCGCGAAAATTTGAATTTACATTTCATACCATTGCTATTACAAACGGCGTCAATTCCTTTATGTGTGTCTATAAATTAGGAGGTGGGTTCGATACTAAGTTTTCAGTTCTCATAAGAAGAGGAGGGTGAAAAAATGAATATCAGTTGCTTTACATCCTTTTGACGATGTCCCCCTTCCAAAAAAGTGAGAGGGACGCGTCTCCCCGTCCCCCCATGATCCACGCCCATGGGAAAATTTTACACGCAATTTTACCAGCGTTGAGTCCACAGAAACATTTTTTGACTATAATAAAATATTTTATTTACATTTTAAAAGGATATCCAAGGTTCACAGAGAACAGTGTAGAGCCTCCCCGGAGCTCTGAATTAGTTACAGTATACAAAAGAGGGACCAACGGGATTCTCACTACCCGACATCCATATGGGAGGAGATATGATATATCACCTTGTCTTTTTAGGTATAGCAAGAGGGGTGGTGGACAGGCAAAATTCGTTTCAGAAAAGATTTTCGTCGTTATTGAACGTCGCGGTAACATGTTTGGAAAATAAGCAACGGCAATTACGTACTTTCAATCTTTCAAAGCATGTGCTAGACTAGATTAGTCAAACATCCCATAATGATGAGAGCCCTACAGAGAATAAGATGTACTTTTCAGAAAAATGTTTGTATTGGAATAATTTCTTGCGTCATAGCTTTGTTAATGGTATATGAAATCGGGTATAAAACCCTGTCGTATGCGAGCAAAGCGCGCCGAAATTTTGAATAAAATATTAGTCCATGACAAAACCTGCATTCAGAACCTGTATCGGACACTGTCACTTTCCCACCAACCTATGCTATTCAGAAACGAATCTTCTGATTGAGAATTCTTAAAAAGCACTTTCGCTCCTTTGTTCCCCCGTGAGTAGTTACCGAAAGCTATTGATAATAAGAACAACTCTGACACATGGCTTGAAGCTAGCGGAGTGTGCGAAAATTTGGAATTTGTCAAGAATTTCCAAGACTTATGATAGTTTGAGAACAGTTTGTGAAAGAAAATGGTTAGAACAAATAAACCAATTATCAAAAAAACATCTCACCCTCCACCCTCCAGAGCTGTAGCTGTAGCTTAAACGACTTTTGGGACCATTTTAAAAATTTTCAAGACTCGATAGGGGAGGGGATACACGTCACCCATTGCCCACTGTGCCGACGCCACTGTCTGTAGCTTAAAAGCCTTTCGAGTTTATTTTAAAACTTTTCAGACAGTTTCGAAATCGAATAGGGTATGCACGCCGCTACTTTGACTGCAACAGCTGGTGCCACTGTGCACAATAGCACGTTACCTGACAGCTTGTCTTTTGTATTCATTCTGCAAGGTCTGTATGGGGAAAACTTTGCCTCTCAATCCCTCTAGATTGCAAAAAATTTCACTCTTTAACTTAAAATTGTTACTAAATTTCAGTGCAGCTAGCAGGGCCCATACTGCATATGTCACGTTTACTTATTTAGATCTTGAGTCAAGGATCATTACTCAGCTATTCACCTGTTTTCGAACATTGTAGCTCTCCTTTCGTCGCCAACCACTTTGAAAGATATCTAAAGAGATAATCCAGCTATAGCTCCACCCAACCCCTACAGAAATATATACTTTGAATACGTTCTTAGACACTTTTATTAATTTGTTGCTCTTAATTTTTCTTTCTCCTTTTCTTTTTTTCTTTTTCTTCCTTTTTCCCCTTTCGTTTTTTCGTGGCGAGGGGGGGGGGGGGGAAAGGCCCCCTGGATCCGCGCCTGCACCATCTATACCGATAATAGCTTTGGCGAAGCGCTCGGTAAGAATTTTTGAAAAGTGTTTAACGGCAAAAACGTACTTTCAACCTTCCACAAGGGGGGGGGGGCATGCAGTATGTTGTGCGACCGCTGGCCTGGGGGAGGGGTGTCCCCATCCCCTTTGAAAAATTTTGAAAAATTCGGTGTCCTAACATGCAATCTGGTGCCAAATATGCTACCTTTTGAAGTAAATTTGTGTTAAAAAATTTACGTATTTTTAGGAACTTAAAAAAAAAAATCAGAATCAGTGAGGGTGGGCATGGCCGAATGGCCCTCCCCTCTGCGTGCGCCACTGATTGAATGATCCCATGTTGATGCGAGGCCCCTACAGATGTTTGGATATGTATGTCTGTTTTCGGAAAGTGTTGTTATAAGAATAGTTCCATATATAAGTACCTTTTCAATGGTCATGAGGAGTGCAAACCGTGACGCATGTGCGCGAAGCGCGTCGAAATTTTGTCATTAAATAAGATTTCCCTGACGAAATCTACATTCAAAATCTGCATCGAGACACTTAACAATTGCCCAACAAACCTACATGCCACTCAAAAAGCCAGTCAAATAGAGCCACGACACTACTCTTTTACGCAAATGTGTGTGTGTGGGGGGGAGGGGAGACATTTGATATTGTGCCCCCACCCATCGAAATGTGGGGGAGACTTGTCCCCCGTCTCTCCCCCCCCCCCCAGGATTGACGCCCATGCTGTTGCCATGAATGAAACGACAATTATAATAAAAACACATGGTGAATTAAAGGGGAGGCATACACATACACTGGTTTTACGTACGGGTCCGCCACAGGGAAGCAAAACAACAGTGCGGGATTCAAAAAGCTGACTCTCTTTTGTGATGGTGAATCACAAAGTTGTGGTTAGGGACGGAGAAATTTTTTGAATTTTACAGATGCCAAAGGCCCACCAAAGTGTGGACAGTTCCCACAAGGACTCCTAATGGGACTCAGGGGCGAAGCCCCCGGAAGCTCTGGGGTATTACCGAAATTGTCGACACAAGAATGAGGCACTGTAAGTCAATTTTGACTGTCTTCCGATTACCTATAATATTTAATAACCTTAAATGTTTACTAGAGGTTACAGAAATCACCCATAGAGCTACTAACGAAGGCTCGCTTTGATGCTGCAAGGAGCATTTACTGTGGGTAGGAGGAAGAAGGATGGTAGGGGTCGCATGGGGCTTTAAAAGGCTCAAGCCACTCAAGCTGTCCTACAGACAAAAATAATGAGACAGCCGAAATTGGCAAACCGTAACGTTTTACTTGTGTTTTACTTCATACTACATGCAAAAGTTATCTATTATGTTACAGTTATGTACAATTTTCACTTCTGTCAGTATATATGTCATGTTGATGGACAGAACGGAAAAACTACATTCAAGGTAAAAGTGGCGGGACAATTTTTAGCGATGGCCCTTCGCTCACCGCTTTCACCAGGATGCCACTAATGGGAATATGAGGGTCCTCGCCGAGAAAATTTTGAAATTAATCACTGTTAGATGCGATTTCGTGAAATCTAGCAATGAAGATAACTCACAAACTTTTTAGAACACCTGAGGAGTGAATGTTAGACCTATTCGACTATGTTGACGTCATTTATCTCCTTTTTAAGGGAACGAACTTGAGAGCTCAACTAAGGGAAACGTTTTGGAATCTTCTAAGGCCCGGTTTAAACTTAGTATCTCAATTTTTTCAAAACGTCCCTCTGACGCCCCCTTAGAGCTCATCGCCCCCATGAATTGTGGAAATGCCCTCCAGGGGCGATAACGCCCTCGTTGGGAACCACTGCTCTGTAGTATCATTTGGATGTCATGTAATAATCATCATATCAGAGGCACTATACCGGTGTCTGCCAGCCTTAGATACCCTTTTATAATGCACAATGAAGCAAAGGAAAATTTTCGTAATAGTCCAATAATGTTTCTGTGGACTCCACGCATGTGTTTTTACGTAAAAACTTTCCTCGAATAGAAGGCATTAAAGTAGCCAAAAGGGGGCTTCAGGAGGTTTGTTGCCAACATACCCTTCTATAAGACAATATACTCTCCTCTTTCACCTAACCAAAAATTAGAATTCACTAAATTATGGATTTTCCAGCCATATATGATCAATTCCCAAAATATCCCAAAGATAGCACCATTTTGCATCTAAGCAACCTTATATTAACAAAAATTTCTCAAAGGGGAGGGGAGTGGGAGGGGGCACCCCCTCCTCTTAGACCCCTCCCCCACGACGGCACCTTTATGTAGTTACAAAGAAAGGATCCCACACCCCTGTATACAATCGCAGGAACGCACACTCTTCTCGTTCACCTAACCAAAACTTAGAATTCACTAACTAAGGATATTTTCCAGCCATATATGATCAGTTCCAAAAATATCCCAAAGATAGCACCATTTTGCATCTAAGCAATCTTATATTAACAAAAATTTCTCAAAGGGGAGGGGAGTAGGAGGGGGACACCCCCTCCTCTTAGACCCCTTCCCCCACGACGGCACCTTTATGTAGTTACAAAGGAAGGATCCCACACCCCTGTATACAATCGCAGGAACGCACACTCTTCTCGTTCACCTAACCAAAACTTAGAATTCACTAAGGATATTTTCCAGCCATATATGATCAGTTCCAAAAATATCCCAAAGATAGCACCATTTTGCATCCAAGCAATCTTAAATTAACAAAAATATTTCAAAGGGAGGGGACCCTCCCCTTAGACCCCCCCCCCGACGGCACCTTTATCTGTTGACAAAAAGGATCCCACACACTGCTGAATACAATCGCAGGGACGCACAAAAAAGGAACAATTTACGCAGACTTGGGGGGGGGACTGAGATGGCATTACGACGTCATCTGGTCTGCTACCCCCCCCCCCAGCCACCGAATCCTGGCGGCGTCACTGCTTCTCCAGGAGTTGCTACCAGACGATATTGATAATTAGAACAATATTGAGGTAAGGTTTGAAGGGCGCGGAGCGCGCGAAAATTTTTATAGTTTGCGAAGTATTTGCGAAAATTCTGATAATTTGAGAACCATTTGTGATAGAAAATGATTACAATAGATCCATCACTCTGTCAAAAACACACCTCACCCTATCCCTACAGAAATCTATAGCTTGCACGCCTTTTGTGATCATTTTAAAATTTTCAAAAAATTTCCGAAATCGATGGGGTCACGCGCTCTCCATGCCCCCTGCGATGGCGCCACTGATTTGTAGACCCAATAAAATTTGCATGATACTGTCAATCGTTACAAGTGATTGCATGCTCCGTGGATATCGGAATCGTCTGTTCACTGAGCACGAAGTCTGAGGGTTTTGTACGTTTTCTTATTAAAAGGTAATGCGAATGCACATAAAGGACGATCTGCAGATCTAGGTATTAACTAGTCAAATGTTATAGTGACCACGCACTACAATATTCGGGACTTCTTTCTTAAGTATAAATTTTGCCCCCCCCCTCCAACCAGGTGCGTGTCCGGGGGTCTGTCCGAACCCCCTGCTCACCCCGACCTTAAGATTTTTAAGAGTTTTCGACCCAAATTACCTGCCTCATTTGAAAAATCTTAGGCCACCCCCCCCCCCCCCTCTGCTGAAAATCCTGGACACGCGCCTTCCAACAGGGGAAGCAAGCTCGCTGTCAGGGAAATTATGGCACCACCCCTATATTTGAGCATTTTTTGCTCGGTCCCAGTAGCGTCAATCTTTACTCGAATGTGGGTGGGGGGACATGACCACTTCTGTCAAAAATTTTCTGTGTAAAAATCTTAAGTCAATGGGTGTATTTACAAAATGTGGGGCGACGTGCCCCTCCAGGATTCACGCCCATGCTCGGTCTGACAAAACAAAAATAAAAACACTTTGAAGTCATTCTAATTGTAAGCAATGTTAATGGAAGTGAATAGTAAACCTCGTAACAGCAAGGTGATCTCAAAAAGGACGCCAGCAGTCGCTCTGAGTCCGGAGGATGGGCGGGGTGGGGAACGATTAAAAACTCCGTTTCTGCACATCTCTATAGTGAAGTACGCTAAAAGTGGTAAAACATGACGTTTGCCAATTTGCTCACGTCTGAAGGTTTTAACAGCAGCTGACAAGATGGTTACCTACAATTTAGGCCCTTAGCAAGTGAGGTACTCAGTGGCGGAGCTAGACAATTTTTTTTGGGGGGGGGGGGGAAAGCAAAAAAATTCCGACAAATTATTATCTTGATAGTTGTTCGAAATTCTGGGGACCTTATTTTTTTTTTTTGCTTTTCGGGCAGTTTTGAGACCGACTTTTGATTTTCACGTTGACATATCGGTGTGTAATTCTGCTTAAATGCATAAGAAGTGTTGGTAAGTGTTTCAAATGACTTGTTTTTATTTATTTCCGACAGAGACTAGAAATTTCCGACGGAGGCCTTGTGGGGGGTCACCGCCCCCTGCCCCCCTCTAGCTACGCCACTGGAGGTACTGCAGGGCGCGAGATGGCTGGGGGGGGGGGAGAAATACTTTGTCAAGGGCGAAATGTGTTAAGAAGTGTTGAGCAAATGGTAACTTGATATTTTAAAGAGACGAAATTTGGTAAGGGTCTTCGCCCCTGCTCCCTCTTGGCTATGGGCTTGTTACAAACATTATTCGCAAATTTTAAGAGGGCCGGGCCGCTGTTCAGAACTTCATCTTAGCGCATTGATAAAAGTACAAGGTTGTTATTAAGTGCATATGTGTTGAGTTTAGAGCGTTAGTTAGATAAGATTTAACGACACACCAACACGAATGTGTTATATAGTGTCAACTAGATAAAAAGGTAAAATTTAAATACGATTCAAGTTCGGTTTTAAATACAGTCCAAACACGGTGCAAGTCCTTCCCTTTAGTCGCCTCTTACGACAAGCGGGAAAAACCGTGGGTATATTCTACAACCCTCATCCCACAGAGCGAGAGAGCAGATGCACTATGTACAAAAATAAAGGATGAAGTGAACTTGATTTGAAATCTCATGTATTTCCTTAACTAATCAAGAACGACTTGTTAGCTAATGTTAGGCTTTCAATTGCAATCGACAGTCAGCACAAACCCTCCTTAGAAACCCTGTTAAACGTAGCTTGTACATAATTTTTCTTGAATAACTAAGCCTATTGACTAGCCAACGGCCAGTGGCGCCACCGAGAGGCTGGGGTATGGGACATTTCCCCATTCAAGCATTTTGCCCTCCACTTGCCGCCAAGTCCGGAGGCCGTTCTTGTTCAAATTTATACGATGTACAGGAGCAATGCGTACACACAACTTCCCCCTCCAAAATTCTGCATGCTCCTCCACTTGCCCCAGCTTTTGAAATCCTTGCCACAGCTGCCGACAGCGTGATAAAAACTTGGTTGCATAATCGCTCAGGAAGACTAAAGTCGCCAGAAAGTTGATTGACTTATGAATTTCATGCATCGGCGACTGTGAGAAGACTTGTGCGAATAGACAAGAAAGAAGCCGAATTCCTTAAAACTTTTTCCACTTTTTGATAGCTATTGTACAACAGCATGAAATTAAGATAAACTTACCATACTTGTGCCCCGTCTGACTGTGGAAATTGTTCTGTTCATAAAGAACATTTTACGATATGTACATCACCGTATCTTACGAGTGTCCGAGTGACGGGTAATTTACCACACTACCTATCCAACAGAAAACGCATACGTTTGGTTTGCGTAAATATTCATGAACTCGTGACACAACTCACGTAGGGCAGCTTACATTATAGAACGCCTGGGTTATTTATTTTACTTCTTTCCGGAAACAAATCCAGATTAACATGCTAAAATCAAATTTGACTTGGAAAAGATCTTTGGAATGTGTGAACGTTCGCATCAAACAAATGTTAGGCACCGTACTGCATATGTATTGTGTAGGCCTAATGTGAAATGCGTTTCTATTATCAGCCTACATGTTACAGTCTTGTAACTGTATATAGTGTAGATCCTCCTTAGCCGAACACTACACGCCCGAAGATGAATGCTGGAATGTCGATCCAACAGAATAACATGCCGATAGTCATTAATGAATTATCTGCGAGGATGGGTGAGCAGAACTATCACATTCATAGCTCGCCAGCCTCGATTGACCTTTGCAACAGTTGCCATCACAGAAGGCAAATAGCCCCCTGTTCAACGTCCTTAATACCACCGTTCGGGAATGGAGGGGTGGGTTTGTGCCAGCGGTGTAGAAAATGTTTGCATGGGGGGCAGACCAGACGCGATTTCTCGACCTTGACCCCCTTCCCACTCCAAAACATCATATTTGATAAATTTGATTTTTTTACGATTTTAATTTGATCAACAAAAAATAAAAATATTCAAAGAAAGAGGAAACAACAACAGTACATATTATATAGGCTTGCATCGGTTATCACATCGCATGCCAATAACATTCAACCATTTGCCGTGCGACTGCCCTTCCATATTGATTGTAATTTGGGGGGGGGGGGGAGACGTTACAATAATTATGATAATAATCAGTCACGGTGGCGTAGCCAGGATTTCCCTCAAGGAGATGGGTTATGGTTATGTTGTGTGATCGCCGCCCTATGGGAGGGATCTAAGGGGACGGGGTACCTCCTCCCCCTTTGGAAGCTTTTGAAGAATTAGGTGTCCTTACATGCAATCTGATGCCACATATGCTACCTTTGAAGTAAAATTTGTATTAAAAAATTTACGTATATTAGGTGCTAAAAAAATCGGCATCAGTGAGTGGGGATATGGCCCAATGGCCCCCTAGATACACCACTGATAATCATAATATAAGTTAAACTATTAAAAACACGCTGGTCAATTAATGTCGAATATATGTGTTGGTGTAGGTGTTGATTACCAAGGAAGTTTTTTTAAGTCCTTGAAAATCGGAAATCAATAATTGACTTCAAATTAATCTTATAAATAATTTTAAGTAATCTGGGTATTAGGGTTAATTAAGTTCCCTGCAAGTTATTTCTCAAAAATGTCTGATTTCCTAAAAAATATCCCGAAATCAATGTGAATTCAGGAAATTGACCGTTTTGGGGAAATTCCCTTGAAAGTTGATATACTGACTTTTTATAACATCAGTATTGACCTTGACTGATGTGTTATTGATGGGGTTTTCTTGTAAAATAATCACATTATTGTATTAGAGCAGGGGTTCTTATTTTCGTTGGCGGGCCACATTTGCCACATTTTTCATCATGAAGATTTCGCGGGCCACAAACAGGTAAGTAAGTTCGTCCGAGAGGGGGAAGTCTCATTTTCAAATGACTAAATGACGCAATGGGAACGCGGAGTCTCAACTAAACAGCGCAACTAGTAAGGTCCAGGGCAACGCTCTTGTGGAACCCCAGAAGCTCAGATATATTAGCGAGACATTGCATAGCTGAGACATATACGCACATTTCTGTCAATTCAATTTGAAGCCCACTAAACATGTGATCACAAGTATCACAATTGACCATTATTTTCTGCCAAATCGAAAATCCTGGGCTGCGCAGAGCAGATAATAAACTCATTATCATACCAGATTCGGTTGTGAACATTTACCTTGAAATGAATGTTTCGGTGAGGACGAGGGACTTAAAGAGAGATTTGCATCACCCCAAGTATGACTTTTACAAAGGGGTAAGCAAAAGTCAGAATTGGTGACTACTCTTTGATTGACATCAGAGTTGCCAAATTCAAAAGATTCAGAGCAGCTCACATTACACAGCATGCGCAGAGAGTGTTTTGATTACATAATAGGGCCTTGTATACTCACCAGGATGTGGCCCTGAGCAATAAACTATGTATGTGTCTGCACAAGGAGAAGCTAAAGACAGTTATGGGCGGGGCTAGAACTAGCTTAGTTGGGAGAATTGGAACTGTCTGGGATGAGAAGATTTCCCCTTTAATCATGACACTCGGAGCGTCACCATCGGTTGGTACGTAGCGTGCCAAGAATGTAGTTGCTATAATATGTCTCCCAGATCGTTGGAAATGGCTCTTACCAAGCCTTGTAAGATGTATCTAAATATTCGTTCATTTAGAGATCTCATGATTTAGAAAAAGCACAATTCAAGTAAGGCAAATAAGAGGCACGTTTCAGACCTATATTTTCTTTTACCAAGAGGACCCTCAAAATTCGTAAGCCAAATTAGTCTAAGTGGCTTTCCCCTTACCTAACCCTCACTGATCTGGCCATTCTTTGTCGGAAAAACCGCCCATCGTTTTGGTTATGCAGTGGGTGTGTTGATAAGTTAGCCGACTTCTTTTAACTTCGAGATTGCGTGGGGAGCGAGCGAACATTTGGTACTTTGGAACGATTTGGGGAAGGAGAAATGAAAAGAACAAACACCTAGAAATATATGCAGGTCACCTTAACAATATATTTCTCCCCTCTATTTTGATTTTCCAATTTGCCTTTTCGTCAATTTCTTTTTTTCCGAAAGTACAGCAGTTGTTGAAAGGCAGTACAGCTTCACCTATTCAGATACACTGTAACCTATTTTCTAATTCTTTTTACCAAGATCAGGCGCGGATCCAGGTGTGGCGCACCCGGCGCACGCCCCCTTTTTCGATGACCAACGATTTTTTGACTCCGGAAAAATGAGCAAATAGATATGAAAAATATGTTTCTCAGATGCTGGGAAATCGCATCTAAGCGCATCTAGAATTCAAATTTTCTTGAAGGAGGACCCCCCCGCCCTGGCCTCGCGCCTTCGGTGCTCGCTCGTCGGCCTTCGGCCGACGATATGTGCGCCCCCTTTCCAAAATCCTGGATCCGCGCCTGAAGATGGGTGGGGTGCCCCTACCCCGCGGAGCGGACTCTGTTTGCTCAGCTCCTCAGCTTCCCAAACCACCATTAGGGATATGACTGAACAAGGAATATGCCGTACATCCTGCTTATTAGGCAAGGGTAACCCTGGTCACGTTACTGGTTTAGAACAATCACTGCACCGAAACTGTCCCTTATGAGATAATAGTGAAGTAACTGCTAATGTCAGGTGTAATCGAAGGGACCCAGATATTAGAGTATAATAAGGGCACGATTTTGTTTTCATGACGTCAGATAAGCAGACGACAGGGCCTACTTCATTAAAGTCTGTACATATCTATTTTATATTTATTGAACACTAGCGATTTATTGGGGGGGGGGGGGGCAAAATGACATTTGGCCCCTCCACAAAAAATATTGAGAGGACATGGGCCCTGGACCCCGGTTCCTACGCCACTGTGTACCAGGCATCTCCCAGTAAATTATACTACATCTAGGGAGATGAGGATAATCAAAACGCAACGCTGCTTTCTCAATGAATGTTTTCAGCGTGAAACGTAGTATCCTTGCTGCCTTATATCCGGATATCTGGTGCAGGACTGAGGCACTGAGAAGGTAGTCTATACAGCGCAGTCGCCTCACTTTTTCAAAGGAGAACAAATTGTGTTGAGCATATGATTTCAAATTTTCAATATTATTTAGACAGTCAGACTCAGTTAACTGTCCTCCCCTATGTTATACTATTTGACTTTCAGACCAGACGCGATTCTCGACCTTGACCCCCCCCCCCCCATCTTCCCACACCAAACATCATATTTGGTCAATTTGATTTTTTACGATTTTAATTTGAGCAACACAAAATAAAAATATTCAAAGAAAAAGGAAACAACAACAATACATATTATATACAGTGCCGGATCCAGAACCTAATTCTAGGAGGGGGGGGGGGGGGCAAAGCATGCGCAAGAAGTATGGATCTTTGGGGCTGATTTTAATTTTTCCCTTGCTCTGAAAATTCTAGGGGGGCAATTACCCCCTTTGCCCCCCTTGGATCCGGCACTGATATAGGCTTGCATCGGTTATCACATCGCATGCCAATAACATTCAATCATTTGCCTTGTTATTGCCCTTCCATATTGATTATAATTTGGGAGGCAAGTCTTTACAATAGTAATGATAACCAGAATGCAAAAACGCATTGAGGTTTCGATGGTTTATGTTGTATTCTAAATAATGCCATGTTATCCCATTTCTTTCAGTCACTGTTCAAATGCTATCTTTTTTTCAAATGCTATCTTATTTATTTTTTATTCATTTTTAGTTCATACCTGATCTTGGGAAATTCTGCATTTAGACCTCTGGTGACCCCAGACAAAGATCTTGGGAATTCTTGGGAAATTTTGCTCTTTAACCTCTGAAGACCCCAGATAACAATCTAAGGAATTCTTGGGAAATTTTGCTTTTTGACCTCTGGTGACCCCAGATAAAGATCTTGGGAATTCTTGGGAAATTTTGCTCTTTAACCTCTGAAGACCCCAGATAACAATCTAAGGAATTCTTGGGAAATTTTGCTTTTTGCCCTCTGGTGACCCCAGATGACCTTTGGCCTCACTAAAAACAATAGGATTCTTCCTCTCACTACAAGGCATCTACATATTACATATGAAATCCATCCAAGCTTCCTACCTTGAGGTATCGTGTAAAGGTTTTCAGATTTTGACCCCTGGTGACCACAGATGACCTTTGACCTCCACCAAAAACGATATGGTTCTTCTCACCATAACAAATCCACATACCAAGTATGAAATCTATCCAAGCTGCCTACTTTGAGACATCATGTAACCAAGGTTTTCAGAGTTTGAACCCGGTGACCTCAGATGACCTGTGACCTCCACCAAAAACAATAGGGTTCTTCTTCTCACCATTATACATCTACATACCAAGTATAAAATCTATCCAACCTTGAGATAGCTTCCTACCTTGAGATATCCTGTAAACAAGGTTGTCAGACTTTGACCCCTGGTGACGTCAGATGATCTTTTGACCTCCACCAAAAATGATAGAGCATTTCTTCTTACCATTTATAAGGCATCTTCATACAAAGTATGAAACTTGTCAAAGCTTCTTACCTTGAGGTATCGTGTAAACAAGGTTTTCATAGTTTGACCCCTGATGACCCCAACTGACCTGTGACCTCCACCAAAAACAATAGGGTTCTTCCTCTTACAATAACAAATCTACATACCACTTATGACTTCTGTCCAAGCTGCCTACTTTGAGACATCATGTAACCAAGGTTTTCAGAGTTTGAACCCCGCTGACCTCAGATGACCTTTGACCTCCACCAAAAACAATATGGCTCTTTCTCTCACCATAACACATCCACATACCAAGTATGACATCTATCTCAACTTCCTACCTTGAGATATCCTGTAAACAAGGTTGTCAGACTTTAACCCCTGGTGACCCCTGGAGACCCCTGGAGACCCCAGATGACCCATAACCCCCAAACAATGGGTTTCTTTGTCTTACCATAATGCATGTACAATCTACGTATGAAGTTTATCAAAGCTTCCTAACTTAAGATATCGTGTTAACAAGGTTTTCAGAGTTTGACCTCGGTGACCTCAAATGACCTTTGAACCCACCAAAAATAATAGGGTTCTTCCTCTCACCATAACACATCTACACACTACCTACGAAATTTATCGAAGCTTCCTATCTCGAGATATTGTGTTAACAAGGTTTTCAGAGTTTGACCCCCGGTGACCTCAAATGACCTTTGACTTACACCAAAGTCTAGATGGTTCTTCCTCTTACCGTAAGGCATCTACACACTAGATCCCAGATGACATTTGAACCCCACTAAAAACAATAGGGTTCTTTCTCTTAATATGAGGCATCCATACACCAAGTATATGAACTGTCATAGTTTACCTTCTTGAGATATCGTGTTAACAAGCTAAGTGTCACAAACACACACATACATACACAAGCCATCATGACCGCATAGGCAGGGTTGGGAAGTAACGAGTTACAAGTAACGCCGTTACTGTAACGAGTTACATTTTGTGTAACGGAACCCTGTAACGAGTTACATTTGCATTTCAGTAACGGAGCAAGTAACTAGTTACAATTCTGTGTAAAAGTAACTGTAACGGCGTTACATTTGGGTCCCGTTACTTTCCCGTTACAAATAGTCAAAATGACCACAAATTGTATTTTCTTTGAGCGAATAACAGAATAACAGAAAATTTTCAAATTGATGACACTTTGGTAGTAAAATGTAAAATTATTTTCGATATAGGCTATTTATCATTCATCGCTATTATCGACGTCGCCCTCACCGACATCAAATTTTATTCACGATTAGAATCAGAAGTTGATATTAGATGCACACGCTGCAGGCTTACAGGCCGGGCCACTTGATTGTCTATTGAACCAGGGAGTTGTCAAATAGCAACTCCCTGATTGAAATAAGTTTAAAATTGATCTGTATGTCAAAATACTTATTAGACAGATCAATGCTTATTATCCATGAGACCGATTTGTGCGATTATTTGAAAAATACTGAACGGTCCTCTAAGGCTCAGCTGACTTTATGTATTCTAAGTAAAGTCAGCTGGGCCTTGGTTTACTCATATTGTCCTTTAGAGGACACAGTGGAGAGAGTGTACCGTGAGAAACGGGTTGGCCCATGGGCATTCAAATACCAGCTTACTTTGAAAGTTTAATCATTGCCTCTTGAGACGTTAGGGCTGGACCCGTGTTCACCCTATCCGAGTCGGAGCTAACTGCGATTCTAGATTCCCGAATCTTTCCGAGTATGGTACTACTCAGGATCCTCAAATTTCTGCCAGTTTTGATTCCAATGGCACCAATTCCGAGACCAGTCTTTTTGCCAATGTATATCATATCACACATACAGATGTTTTAATTCTATCGTACATGTCCACCATTAATTAACAAAGTCATCGTTTGTACTCACTTCCATAGCCTGGCCTCCTGAGTAATTTAGTTGATTGTATGTGACAATACCTTAGATCTGTACATTGTGCACAAATGGAACTTTAAACACTTTTAATGTAACTTTCATATTTGAGAACTCGGCTGGAATGAACTCCGAGTCCGAGTCCAGTAACATCACATTCCGTAAAAATTTCGATTCCGGAACCTTCTATCCCGGGCAAATTCCTAATCTAGAAAAACGCTCTTGAGACCGGCATTAAGCTAACCGAATCCGGACTCTTGCGTTGGAGCCCAGTAAATCTATACGGTGCCAAGCGTTGGTAAACACCGTGCATCCATTTATGCATCTAATTTAACATGTATGGTATCTTTATTTGATGAATCAAACGTATGAATTTAGGCTATATCATATTCTTTTCAATGTCCGTAACTCCTTACACTGGAATAATAGTACGGTTAATATAAAAAACAGCAGAATATTGAAATGGTCAATGGCGTTAAAAGTATCCTAACAAAGCTAATTGGAAAGAGAAGTGTCCGACTTAAAGCTTTACCTATTGTAAAGGGAAAGTGAATTATGTGCACATGATCTGCATGTATAAACTGCATAGTATCACCATTTCTATGCACTGTTTTATATCGACACAATGTGAAACTTGAAATTTATGGGGAAATATCACTTAGCCCAACCTTAGCGGTGAGGTTTTAAAATTTTACTGCTAACAAATGTATTCATCCTCTTATTATACCATATTTATGCTCTTGAGGGGTGAAGACTTTACTGCTGAAACAACGCTCTTCCCCTTTCCGGCATAGCCGCTAACCTCTCTAAATTAGCCGACTGTGTGATGGGAGTATAAAGATTTCAACCCTCAAAGAAGTACTTTGGTAACTGGAAAAGTTTTGGTTATAACCATATTCCTCTAACAAATAGTTTGCGTAAGCTCCGACACAGTATCATGATTCGCTGCTTCATGTTGAGCATTAGGAGCCTCTGCGACAATGCCCATTGAAGATCAGCTAGCTTCATTGACTTTCTTTGGGGAACACCTAAGGATAACCGGCACAAATGAGGTGTCGGTCGTCTCATGTGCCCCCGTCTTACTATCTAATTATGCCCCCCCCCCTCCATTTCAGGTACCGAGGTACCGTATATTCACCTTGAAGTAACGAGTTACTTTTGAAATGTAGCTAGTTACTTTTTAGTCAAAAGTAACTGTAACTAGTTACTTTTTCAACATTGTAACTAGTAACTGTAACGAGTTACAATTTTACGGAATTAACTGTAACTATAACGAGTTACTTTCAAAGCGTAACGGGAACAACCCTGCGCATAGGTTCCTCTTTTCATCGAAGCCAATAATCAGTGGCGTAGCCAGGATTTCTCTCAAGGAGATGGGAGCATGCATTATGTTGTGTGATCGCCGTCCTGGGGAGGGGTCTAAGGGGAGGGGGCCCCTCCCCCTTTGGAAATTTTTGAAAAATTAGATGTCTTTACATGCAATCTGGTAACACGTAAGTTACCTTTGAAGTAAAATTTGTGTTAAAAAATTTGCGTTTTTAGGTACTAAAGAAAACCGGCATCAGTGAGGGGGGGCATGGCCCAACAGCCCCGCATGTACACCACTGATAGTCATAATATAAGTTTAACCATTCAAAACACCTGGGTGAATTAGTACCATATATATAGGTGCTGGTGCAATTCAAATCAGAAATTTATTTTAATTACCAAGGACATTTTTTAAACTATTGATTACCTTTAGCTACATCATTGCATTAAGCCTCAGTCCACTGGGAATTTATGAATCTGCGATGGGGAAATGAGGAAAAGTGTTGCGATGCCTCGTGACGGATAGCGACAAATTGTAGAAAAAGTGGACCAGTCCTATTAAAATTTACAAAGGAGATGATTCTGCAAAGGTCCACTTAATATTAAGCGACAGTTCTGCGATGTTCTCCGATAATCTGCGATGGATCTGCTGACCATGACCAAGACTGGTCGGCGACTGTTGCCGATGTATCGGAAATATTCAGCGTTGTTTTGGCGATGTTTGACGAAGGTTCGCAGAACAGAATGTTCTCAACTATTTGGCGATCAACCGCTAACCTTACAGAGGCATCGCCTGACGTAGCCGAATATTCCCCGATGGTTGGCGACATGTGGGGGGGGGGGGATATAAACTCGAGTTGTGTGTGGGGCTAATTTTCTTTCTGGTTGTTGCAGCATCCACATCTTCCTGGCCATCCTCAGAACAGAAAAACAAGCACTAGCTTTGTATAGAGAACACTAAGAAGACCAGCTTCTCTTGCCCTTCTGCTGGCGTGGTGGCATGCTTGCTTGCTGTCTATCTTCTAACTGATCGCAGATTAAAACTGTCAAAGAATTTGCTCAACGCGCGAGCTCCAATATGACCAATCACTCGACGTTTCACAATGCCAAATCAACCAATCGACGACGGCGCGCCATAACAGTTCCATTGCGTCAGCGACAAAAATATCTCCAACATCTCGCCGAGCCTCGGAAAAGTGTAGCAGGTGGTAAGGCAATACTTCGCCGTTATGTCGCCGATATAACGGCAAAGGGTTATGAGATGAAAATTATAGCAAACGGTCCGCCGAGATACCGGCAAATATTTGCCGACCTTCTGCGAAGCTTCGCAGATGCTTTTGTGTGCACTTTTGGCGACAAAACGTGGTGAATGCATCTCCACAAATTTCAGTGCGAGCATTGAAATTTTTCCCCCTCTTGTGATGCTGTCGTGATCCAGTGAGAAGGCTTTTGATGCCTTGCAATCATCGCAGAAGCACTGCGAACATTCTGCAAACGTCATTGCGAAGAATTGAGATTGTCCACTTTTACCTTCGCCAATGGTTCGCAAACGAACACAAAGACCAGTGGGACTTAAGCTTTATTTTTCTTTTAGTAAGCGCCCGAAAAATTCTCAGCATATTTCCAGTATTTTTCACAAAAATATTTGGTTGGGGGCGGCAGCCCCCAGTCCCCCGCCAGGATAGACTGCATGGTCAAGTTGTTAGAGCATCCGACTTGCTAGAGGGTCTGGGGTTCGATTCCTGGCCGGGTCATACCGAAACTGCTATTGTGCTTGGTGCTCAGCATAAGCAATGGAGTAGAGAAAACAAGCCAGTGAGCCACAACTGGAAAAAAGGCGTGACCGGCCCGACTTAAACCAATTGGTTAGAAAATGAGCAGTAAAACCTCATCTAGCTCTAACTCTGACCCAGCCCCCGCCTCCTAAGCCTATGTCTGCATGTCTTCATCCTTTTTCCCCGTTCCAGCCTTTCACTTTCTCAGACCCATCCCCCTTCCGTCCCAAGCCCGGTCTCAGTATTTGAACCAGTCATCTACTTTGTCAAGCCATTTCTTTCTCTTTATCCTTTCCTCCCATTGACACTAATCCCTATTCATATTATTTCTTTTCATTTCCTGCTATTTTCCACTTTTTCTTTGCCCTCCTTTTTTCCCTTTCCTTTTCCCTCTGGCTACGTTACTGGTGTTCGATGAAACCGAGTAATTGCCCAAAGAATATTTTTCCTGTGCCTTTCACCAAGCCTTTCGTGATATTAAATCGTTACACAGCAGGAGTTTCACCAGAGTAGGAGAGGGTTCTTATACGGAAGAGTCTTATACGGAAGAGGACAGAGCAACCACAGCCCACGCTTGTCGAGGAAGTCGAGGACCATGTTGAGGATAAGAATTCCTTGAGGAGTCAAATTTGATACCATTAAAATAACGCTGGTTAATCAAATTGGTCGGTAAATCCTCTATCAGAGCCTAATGGCAGGCTGTTTCTTCTACCTGCCCAGTTTTATAAGTACACGAGGGCATCCGGAAGTCACCCGTAACCTCATCAAGGGCCTTAGGCGATCCCCCTGGACCCAAAGAAGCATGTAAAGCACTTCACGAACCCATGACGCCATTTTCACCGTATTTCAAATAGAGGATTGTGCTCTTGGTCGAAATGAATTTTCTCCCATGTGCTAAGTCCCACCCATAGCTCTAAGAAGTTAATCTTTGTGTTTTGTAATGGAGTTCTTCCATTCTAGCGTGTCGGAATTCCATTTTCCTTCCTTTCTGGCTCCCTGACACATCTTAGGGGAGAGAATGTAGTGAGCAATTTGTGCTTTAGGCGCTATTTCGTGCAATGTCATCACTTTTATGTCAAGTGCGTAGTGCCAGAATTGTTTACCAAGGCTCCAGCAAGAGCGGGTCCAGGGGGGCCTAACCCCCCCCCCCCCATCGCCACGAAAAAAAAAAAACGAAAGGAGAAAAAAGGAAGACAAAGAAAAAAAGGAAAAGGAAAAAGAAAAATGAAGAGCAAAAAATGAATAAAAGTATCTAAGAACGTATTCATAGTATACATTTCTGTAGGGGTTGGGTGGAGCTATAGCTGGATTATCTCTTTAGATATCTTTCAAAGTGGTTAGCGACTAGAGGAGAGCTACAATGTTCGAAAACAGGTGAATAGCTGAGTAATGATCCTTAAAATCGTGACATATGCAGTAAAGGCCCGGCTACCTGCACTGAAATTTAGTAACAACTTTGTAATCTACAGGGATTTAGAGGCAAAGTTTTCGCCATACAGACCTTGCAGAATGAATACAGAAGACAAGCTGTCAGGTGACGTGCTATTGTGCACAGTGGCACCAGCTGTTGCAGGCAAAGTAGCGGCGTACATACCCTATTCGGTTTCGAAACCGTCTGAAAAGTTTTAAAATGAACTCAAAAGGCTCTTAAGCTACAGACAGTGGCGTCGGCACAGTGGGCAATGGGTGACGTGTGTCCCCTTCCCCATCGATTCTTGAAAATTTTTAAAATGGTCCCAAAAGTCGTTTAAGCTACAGATTTCTGTGGAGGGTGAAGGGTGAGATGTATTTTTGATGATTGGTTTATTTTTTCGAACCATTTTCTTTCACAAACTGTTCTCAAACTATCATAAGTTTTGGAAATTCTTGACAAATTCCAAATTTTCGCACGCTCCAGCTTCAAGCCTTGTGTCAGAGTTGTCCTTATTATCAATAGCTTTCAGTAACTACTCACGGGGGAACAAAGGAGCAAAAGTGCTTTTTAAGAATTCTCAGTAAGAAGATTCGTTTCTGAATAGCAAGGGTGGCGCCAGCGGGGGGGGGGCAGGGGGCCATGTCCCCCCCGTCGGGGAAGGCTGGCCCCCCGTCGGGGAAATTTTTCGGTTTCGTCGGGGAGCTGTTATGTATACGATAAAATATGCAGTCCCCGACAACGCCCAGTCGCCCCGACGATTTACTTAATTTTGGTCTAAATTAGGGCAAATTCTTCAATAAAACCCCAAATTTTCCAATTTTCTTCTTCATAGCCCCATTTTTCCAAATTTTCCATGGAAAATACCAGCAATTTTTTCAAATTTTCTCCAAAAAGAGCCCAAAATTTTCGGCGCGCTTCGCGCGCCAAAATTTTCCTTCAAACATCGTTTCGGCACTTTATTTCCTTCGTTGAGAGTTTGGGTTGCTGGCCCCCCCGTCGGGGAGCTTGGCCCCCCTGTCGGGGAAATCCTGGCGCCACCCTTGCTGAATAGTATAGGTTGGTGGGAAAGTGACAGTGTCCGATACAGGTTTTGTCATGGACTAATATTTTATTCAAAATTTCGGCGCACTTCGCGCGCATATGACAGGGTTTTACACCCGATTTCATATACCATTGACAAAGCTATGGCGCAAGAAATTATTCAAATGCAAACATTTTTCTAAAAAGTGCATTGCTCAATAGGGCTCTCACCATTATGGGATCTTTGACTAATCTAGTCTAGCACATGATTTGAAAGATTGAAAGTACGTAATTGCCGTTGCTTATTTTCCAAACATTTTACGACGAAAATCTCTTCTGAAACGAATTGTGCCTGTCCACCATCCCTCTTGCTATGCCTAAACAGAAGGTGATATATCATATCTCCTCCCATATGGATGTCGGGTAGTGAGAATCCTGTTGGTCTTTCTTTTGTATACTGTAACTAATTCAGAGCTCCTGGGAGGCTCTATACTGTTCTCTGTCGAAATTGGATATCCTTTTAGAATGTAAAGGAAAAATTTTATTATAGTCCAAGAATGTTTCTGTGGACTCCACGCAGTTATAATTGTGCGTACAATTTTTCCATGGGAGTGGATCATGGGGGGCAGGGGAAAATCGTTAAAAAGTCCCCCTCACTTTTTCAAAGAGGATGGAACAGACTGCAATTATGCCTAGGAAAACGGAATTTTTAGAAGAAAAAAATAACCTAAAAATCCTACACTTTTGTTGCACCAAATCGCATCTGAGGGCATTCAGTTCTAGACAAATTTCCCTTAGAGCCCCCCCCCCTCCATGCCGACGATCACAAAACTTATTGCCTCCCCGTGACGCAAATTCTGGCTACCATCACTGCTTCTTCCACCAGGACGGCGATTCGCAAATATGAGAAAGTCCCCCCACACTTTTGGAGATGGATCGACGCCCATGATTTTTCCTGGGACTTAAGGAGGTTTGAAGACAATATATTAACCGTCTCTTATTCCCCTTTTTCACCCAAACAAAAGGTAGAATTCAATAAATTGTGGAGTTTTTAAACATAAAATCACTTTAGAATGACCCAAAGATACCACCATTTTGCATATAGGCCCCCTAAAATTAACAAACATTTCTCAAAAGGGAGGGTGAACCCCTTCCTCTCATGTACTAACAATAAAAGGCTCTCTCACTCTTGAATATAGCGTATACGTATAGAAAATCCCACTGCCTAAAAAGGTACGGTTTTGGAGTTATCTGCGGTTCCCCCAATCATCAACTCCCGCCGGCACCATCGGTCATAGATTTCTGAAGGGTATACCTTTCAGAAATCCATAAAAAGGTGATATATCATCTCTCCTCCCATATGGATGTCAGGTTGTGAGAGTCATGTTGGTCCCCCTTTTCAGTGTACAATTAATGCAGAGCTTCCGGGAGACTATACCGAAAATTTTCGGCGCGCTTGGCGCGCAATTGTTTACGCTTACGGAGAAAGGTACGTTTTTATTGAGTGATGGATTTATTTTTATCACTTTTTACCAAAAATCATTTGAAATCTTTCACGATTTTTGCAAAGTCTTCTCAATATTTCTTGATTTTCGCTTGATCTGCCCAATTTTAGCCTTGAATTGCTCCGTTTACTATCAATAAGGTCCCAAAGGTATTCGCATTACTCACCGGTGGGGTTCTACCATAAGCCAATTATTCATGTACATAAACGTGATTTCAGAGGAGCCAGCAATGTAAGGATGTAAAGCAACTGATATTCATTTTTTCACCCTCCTCTTCTTATGAGAACTGAAAACTTAGTATCAAACCCACCTTCTAATTGATATACACACATAAAGGGAATTGACACTGTTAGTCATAGCAACGGTTTTAAATGTGCATTCAAATTTTTGGCGCGCTTTGCGCGCAATTGTTTTATCTGACGTCCTATACCCGAATACCGTATAACAAAAATAAAACACTCATTGTGGCAAAAATGATTTCAAGTTACCTACACGGGCTCAGAATGTTGGCGTGTAAGTTTTAAGATAACTTAGATTCTCCGGAACTTCTGCAGGTACACATAGTAACTTATACTGAGCCATACACAACAAATTCCATGCAACATGAAAAGGTATAAAATCTCACTGACATAAGAACTGGAGCCGATTTTTGTGCTCTTAAAATGCAATATTGCGGAGAGCTTCCGGGGGCTTCGCCCCCTGGACCCCCACCGAGGCTCCGCCCCTGGACCCCGCCAGGGGCCCTAACGCGGGCCCCTGGACCCCACCGCGTAGGAACTCGCGCTTCGCGCTCGTGCTGCACCTTCGATGCACATGAGATTTTCCATCTTGGTCCTCCCCTCAAAATTTCTGGATCCGCGCCTGAGCTCCAGTCACAAGCCTGAGTGGCCATGAGGTCGGCTTTAGTCCCGTAAAGATCCTAGATTCGTCCCAACGCAAGTATATGAAAAGAGTGATCAATCTTGCAGTTTCCTTGCATTTCAGAAATGTCAGTCTGAGAGTCTTCTGTATGTGCGAAATTCGATCAAACTGCGGCTGCAAGTAGATTGCATTATACCAGGACCGTCGGAACCTGAGTGATGGGAGACGGCTACAGCCACTTACTTATTTTCAATTTGAAGGTTCTTTGTCTTGTTACGTTGAAAAATAATTTAGAAAATAAAATTTGGGAGTTGAATGATTCAGCCACTTATCTTAAGCACTTTCAATGGTGTAGCTAGAAGGGGGAGGCAAGTGACGCCTCCTACAAAGGCTGAGCCTCCAAAGTCTCTGTCAGACGTTTTTGCCACCCATCTTTCTTATAACGCATAGTCAGTGAAGCTGGCACGGAAGGGGGCACAGGAGGCGTGCCCCCAATCGATTTCAGAATTTTTTTGAAAATATTAAAATGATCTCAAAAAGCGTTTTAAGCTATAGATTTCTGTAGGGGGTAGGGTGAGGTGTGTTGTAAACCGAGTGATGGATCTGTGGTAACCATTTTCTATCACAATAATTGGTTCTCAAACTATCAAAATTTTCGCAAATCTTTCGCACACTATCAAAATTTTCGCGCGCTCCAAACTTTACCTCACTAATATCCTTATTGTCAATAATTTCCCGTAGCAACTCCCGCAGAAGCACAGTAACAAAAGTTGAAGGCTGTTTACGAATTCTCAGGTAAGATATTGGCTTTGTGATTGGCATTTGGGTTTGGTGAGGAATTGAAAGTGTCTCGCTGCAGAGGATCATGAATGCAGGTTTTGTCATGGTAATGTTATTTAATGAAAAATTTTGGCGCGTTTCGCGCGCAATCGTCACGGTTTGCAACCAATCTTATGACCATTGTTAAGGTTATCATACATGCAACTATTCTGATCACAACACTTTCCGAGAAACATAAGTACATCTTTAACCTCTCAGGTAGGCCTATGGGATCTTTCAGTCTAATTTGTAGTATGATGTGGAAGGTTCAAAGTTCGTATTTGCCATGATACATTTTTCAAATGCAGCCATTACCGGTATAGATGGTGACTGTTAATACACTTAAGACGAAAAAGCATTTAGAAATGCACTTTTCAGTCCTAAACCCCTTTTGCTTTACCTATCAGGGAGGTCTTATATCACCTCCCTGTACCTAGGCCTATACTCTCCCTCCCATTCCCCATTGCTGGAAGCTGTTCGTCTGGATTTTCGTTCAAACTTAGCAAACATACGATAGTTGTAAAGTGCTCGGTATCATACTCTATAGTATCATTGGGATGTCAGGTAATAATCATGTCAGTGCTCCATTTTTATATAATTTATCCGGAACTTTCAGGAGGCCCTATACCGCTGTCTGTCAGCCTTAGA
Source organism: Holothuria leucospilota (assembly GCA_029531755.1). Classification (NCBI taxonomy): domain Eukaryota; kingdom Metazoa; phylum Echinodermata; class Holothuroidea; order Aspidochirotida; family Holothuriidae; genus Holothuria; species Holothuria leucospilota. The sequence goes on from CM055963.1 coordinate 18,788,308, forward strand.
TACCTTTTTATAAAGCAGAATGAAGCAAAGGAAAATTTTCGTAATAGTCGAAGAGAATGTTTCTGTGGACTCCACGCACGTATTTTTCGTAAAAACTTTCCCCGAATAGAAGGTATTAATTAAAGTATCCTGAGGGGGGGGGGGGCTTCAGGAGGTTTGTTGACAACATACCCTTCTCTCAGACAACATACTCTCCTTTTTAACCTTACCGTTAGAATTTACTAAACTATGAATATTTTCCAGCCGTATATGATCAGTTCCAAAAATATCTCAAAGAAAGCACCATTTTGCATCTAAGCAACCTTAATTAAACAAAAAATTCTCAAAGGGGAGGGGGACACCCCTCCCCCAGGACGGCACCTTTATGAAGTGACATGAATTATCATTTCTGTAAACTATCTCATGGATGCATACTCTCCTCTTTTCACCTAACCATGGTACTCTCCTCTTTCACCTAACCAAAACTTAGAATTCACTAAATTATGGATATTTTCCAGCCATATATGATCAGTTCCAAATATATTCCAAACATGGCACCATTTTGCATCTAAGCAACCTTAAATTAACAAAAATTTCTCAAAGCTTAGACCCCTCCCCCAACACGGCACCTTTATGCGGTGACAAAGGAAGGATTCCACACTACTGTGTACAATCGCAGGCAGGGGCGTAGATTTCTTTTCAACTTTGGGATGGATGGGGAGAACTATCGCAAATGTGGAAAATGTGCACGCGAAGCGTGCACGGCGAGCGCCCATAACGGGTGGGGTCCAGGGGCCCGCCTTAGGGCCCCTGGTGGGGGTCCAGGGGCGAAGCCCCCGGAAGCTCCTGGGTTTTAATGTCTCAGAAGTGCCAGGGAGACTGTTTTAAGGGGTTCATTTCAGTGGTAATATTCTTTGGTAGGCTATTGGTATATTCATACATTTAGGAAATGGTATTTTCAGCACAAAACTCGTTGATAATTAGCTGCACTGGATTGAAATTGTACAAGAGCAACAATGTCCTGTTAAGCTTAAAAAGGCAGGGATCAACATATATGGTCATCCCAGACAACTGGATTTTGAATTCGGAGATCATTACAGACCTGCAAGTTGGCTTGAGATCAGTGGCGTCGCCAGGTTTTTTGCGATTGGGGGCACCATAGATGATGTTGTAATAATACCTCAGTTCCCCCAAGTCTGCGTAAATTACACTTTTGTTTTTCATGCGTTCCTGCATTTGCATGCAGTAGTTTTGATCTTTCGTTTGTCACTGCATAAAGGTGTCATCCTGGGGAAGGGGTTCCCCCTCCCCTTTACGATTTTTTTTTATTAATTTAAGGTCTTTTAGATGCAAAATGGTACTATCTTTGTGATGTTTTTGGAACTGATCATATATGGCCGGAAAATGCCCATAATTTTGTGAATGCTAATTTTTGGTAAGGTAAAAGAGGAGAATATGTTGTCTATTAAGAGACAGATACGTTGTCAACAAATCTCCTGAAGCCCTCTCCCTTCTGTCTATTTTACTGCCTTCTATTTCGGGAAAGTTTTTTACACATAAATATGTGTGTGGAGTCCACAGAAACATTCTTGAGTTATTACGAAATATGTCCTTTCCTTCATTGTGCATTATGAAACGGCACCATCTAAGGCTGGCAGATAGGACCTCCTGGAAGCTCTGCATTAATCATACAAATTTGGGTGTGGGGGGGGGGGGCAATGAAATAATGCGTATACTACCTGACATCCAAATGATAATATAGAGTATGACGCCAAACACTTTACAACTATCGTATTTTTACTACTTTTGAACTAAAATCCGGACAAACAGCTGCCAGCAATGAACTAGAACAGCAATGCTGTTGTGTAGCTCACACAATTTCTCTTGTCTGTTAAAAATAGGAACTCAAAAGAACGAAATTTTATCATTTATTCATCAACTTCCACAAAACCTCCTTACCTTGCAAAGGCAAAACGTAAGAAAAGAGCATAATAATAAATGAACTCAAAACCCGACTGAAAAATCACAAGCACGTTTAGGCATGTAAACACTGCAACTGACACTGTTTGATGACAGATCTACAAAATCACTGCATATTTTCTAAAATCAAGAAGGCCTGTAAAGGTTACATACTTGAATTAGCAGCAAGACTGAAATTAAACTGATGTTATTAAACTGTTCAAGTTTGCAAGTACATGTAGTTGCACCTACAACACCACAAGCAAACACTGCATAGGTTTGCACTCAATCAAAACAAACCACAGACTCAAAAAGCTGCTACTGAAGTTGAACTCAAAACAGTTATAGTATTGCAATTACTTGACTTGACCATCTCAATTGATCCAGGAACAAAATGGGACACATCCTCACAGCAGGTTAAACCATTTTCCTTTCTTGTAAGCCAAACTGACCACAGAGTTGCTTCAGATTTTGTTATCATGAATCAAGTAGCTGCTCAATGCAGGGAGTTTCCATGGAACTTCTTGCTTAATGAATCATGATAATACAATTAGTTATCCCCAAGGCATTGTGATTGCATGGGCCACTTGATGAACAAAGACTGATGTGTGTGAATGGATCAAATTTCAAAACAAACCTGCACAGGCAGTTGCGAGATAGCAACTGAACACACAACCAAGTACACTGCTATAAGTGCAATGAATAAACAGCTACCGGTTCAGCAGGCACAGTGAACTCAGCCGTACAAAAATTGCTTAAAAACCAAATTTAACTTTTGTATATCAAAATACAAATAGGCAAGTTTTAATGCCCTGTGGACAAACAATCATGTCCCAAAATTTCAGCTCAAAATCTCCACACATCAAAAGGCTGAAAACTTTTGTAGAAAAGTTGACGACATCTGCCCCATTTTATAACCTCACACATGTACTGTGTACAATGTGTGAGCTAAAAATGAGAGGGAGGGAGAGTATAGGTGCAGGAAGGTGATATTAGACCTCCCTGATAGGTGTAGCAAAAGGGGCGAAGGACTAATAAGAGCGTTACAGAGTGCTGTTTTTGTCATATGTGTATAAACAATCACAGTCTATACCGATAATGGCTCAGCGCGAACTGGCGAAGTTCTGGTAAAAATTTTCGAAAAATGTATAACGGCAGATACATACTTTCAACCTTCTACATCATGCTACATATTAGATTGAAAGATCCCATATTGATGCAAGGTCCCCACAGATGTTTGGAGATGTATCTCTGTTCTTTGGAAAGTGTTGTGATCAGAACAGTTTCGTGTATTATTACCTTAATAATGGTCATGACATGGAGTGTAAACAGTGACGAATAATATTTCCATTACAAAACCTGCATTCAGACTCTACATCGAGACACTTTCAATTACCTAACAAACCTACATGCCACTGCCATTAGCCAGTCTTTTACCTATTAATTCGTAGACTTTCAACTTTTTGCTGATGTGCTTCTCCGAAAGTTGCTTTTGGAAGATATTGATAGAGTGCACTGACGTAAGGTTGGAAGCGCGCGGAGCGCGCGAAAATTTTGATAGATTGGCAACGATTTGCTAAAATTCTGATAGTTTGAGAAACATTTGTGATAGAAAGTGAAGCGAGATTGAAAAAATTTCTTACGAAAATGAAGAATAAAATATACTTTCCATCATACACGTATCTGTAGACTGAAACATTGGGGGGGGGGATGATTATATGGGCCATCCCCCCTAGTCAAATGTTGGGGGGGATATATCCCCCCGGATTTACGCCCATGATCGCAGGTACGCATAAATAGGTACAATTTACGCAGACTTGGGGGGAACTGAGGTGGCATTTTGACGTCATCTGTGGTCCCCACCAAATCATTGCGGCGCCACTGCACATGGTCTTCCATGGTTAAGGAGAACATGGGCGGCGATCCGTCTTTGAAAGTGTGTGTGTGTGGGGGGGGGGGAGGGACACGTATAGTCTGTGACACTCAAAGATATTATAGGCCCTAAGCATAGACTACAAACTTGAAATGGCGCGAAAATATCGGGGTGGAAGTGCTGTTCACTGTTCAGTCGTTTTGAAAACAAACAGCAAAGGAATGTCTAAAAAAGTATTAATACTTGTTATTTTGGAACATTGTTAAACCTAAGAAGTATCTCTTTCGATAAATTTCACTAACAACGTTAGTGTTACCGATTCGGAAACGGGTGTCGTTAATGTTTCGGATTTAACTCTTACTAAGGCTGAAGATAGCCTGTTGAGTAAAGGATTTAAGTTCTGTCCCGCCCCTTTAGCTTTAGATAAATTGTCTCTGCAAAAGGATTTGGATGCGTTTAAGAGAAAACTTCACCTTTTTGAGTATTTAATGCTGGTATTGACAACAAAAGTGACACACACGGCACAGAAGTCCAAAAATTTAAAAACAAGAGCACTTGGACCCCAAGGGAAGGGAGAGACAAGTTCTTGGATATTTCCTTGAGGCAGTTCGATATAGATTCTTTTCAGCCTTCTAAATACGTGACGGATAAGTTATCCAAAGTCGAAAGAGGCACTTCGTAACTTAAAGAATAACGAGAATACTGTCATTAAGCCAGAGGATAAGGGCCCAGCTTTCTTTATTCCAAACACATCGACCTATGTTCATACCGCTATGATGGACTTGAATAACAAGGTTTACCGTAATAACGAATACGATAAAACAACAGAAACCGTAGAGCACGTCAACAGAATTGTGGCCACTATGGTAAAAGAGGGTGATATTGATCCTAGCACAGCGGAATATCTTACATCAGAAGTGAAGACGTCACGTTATTACATACTTCCTAAAACTCATAAAGACAAAGATGAAGATGGCAACCTGAAAACTTGACCAGTCCTTTCCGGGAATGGATTTCTCATTGAAAGACTTTCCGAATTCGTTGACTTTCACATTAATCCTGAGAGGAGGAAATTACCTTCTTTTGTTAAGGACTCCAAGGATATTCTATCGAATTCCATTAACAAACAAAGGATCACTAAATTTTCATTGCGCGATGTTTACGATAGACGTAAAAGCGATGTATCCCAGTATGCCTCAACGGGTTAGGCGTGCTTTGGAAGCTAGAAACACTAGGGTTCCATCCACAAGTAACTTTATTGAGTGCCTTAAAATCCGTCTAAATGAAAATCACTTTGAATTTAAGGGTAAGTTTTTCAAACAAATTAATGGGGCCTCCACAGGACCTAAAATGGCACCAGGCAATGCATGTTTGGGTATGGGACTGATGGAAGAAAAACTATGGGAGACATTTCCGTTAAAACCTACTGAGTGGTGTCGGCATATAGATGACATATGGGGCATATGGCCACATGGTAAAGACGCCTTTCTTTCATGGAAATCTTAAATAACTCGTACCCATCAGAAATGGAATTTACTTTTGATGTTAACTTCAATTCAGTTACCTTTCTTGATTTGACTGTAAGTCGAACCGGGGAAGGGTTTTTAAGTCCAGATTTATTGTGAAGCCCACTTTTAAGAATCTTTACCTACAATATGGTTCTTACCATAATAAGTCCACCCTTGATAATTTAGCCTATGGCCAGGCTCTTGAAACGCTATTTGTACTAATGAGAGGGACCTAAATAGTAATCTTCATTACCTCCAACAAAATTTACTAAAACGTGGTTATCCCGCTTTCAAAGTTAAAAGTAAAATAGGTAAAGCTAAGAATGTCCCCCGTGACAAACTGCTTCATCCTAGAACAGAGATGAAAAAGCAAAGGCAGATTGTTGTTCCTTTTGTTACCACTCGTAAGCCAAGTCTGCCCCCTTTGGCCCAAATCATTAAAAAGCATTTCTCTATTCGCAAATGAAGAAATGCAAGGTGGTGCCATGGTCTGAAGAATTATAACTTTAAAATGATCAGGAGAGTGAGAAGCCAGGTGAGTATACAACTGAGAGCAAGACCTTAAGAAACCCGATCCTACAACCCCACCCCCTCCCTTACCACCCTCTGGAGTGCGCTGCGATGGTTAGCCATCCGTTCCTTAAGATTACATGACATCCCTACATATTGTAAGCCACACTGCGGGCAAAAAATACAATTAACCACCCACGTAGCAGAGCAATCAACATCCCTGCCTTAACGTTAAAAGCTTTACCCGTGGAGTTACTTCGCACAACAGAACAATTAATCAAATCTTTACAAAGTCTACAACTCTTCGTGCAGTGTTTACTCGATCCCAGTTTTGAAATCCTCTTATTAACTGAAGCGCGTACAAGCATTTTTTTTTTTCAAATTTGGAGGGTGACTAAAAGCCAACATTGGCAAGTCCGGAACTATCTCCTTCATAATAGGGTACATATGTAATAAGGCTGGTGGCTTTGAAGAATTTCCTTTAGATTAGGTAGCCCTGGATGGTATTCAATAACCAATGGGACCCTTTGAGAGACGCCCTCTTCCCGATTGGACCTCCTAGAACCATGAGCTTCATTGAGAGATCGGGAAATGTCCCGCTTAATCCTGTGGTATGAGTGACATCTTTTCAGCAAGGCCTTAGTAAGATCATCGCAGCGTTTCTTAACCGATTCCTTGGTGGAGCATATGGCTTTAATGCGTTTAGCTAAGCTAAAAGCTATGCTACGTTTCACGTAGCCAGGATGGCAGCTATCAGCTGAAAGGTAAAGCATGGTGTCCTTGGGTTTGCGAAAAACACCAGTCACCAAAGCACCGTTATCCCTAATTTGAACAATAACACCTAAAAAGTTAACAAAAAGTTACGATAAATCAGCGGTAAACTTAATAGAAGAATGAAAAGAGTTTAGTTTATCCAGGAAAGAGTAGAACCGATCCCTACCATGACCCCAAATTGAACAACAACCATCTATGTATCTCCAAACACATCCGGCAAAACATCACAATTCGAAAAAAATGACTGCTCAAACTCTGCAAGAAAAATATTCGCCTACCAAGGCGCCATTTTGGTATCTGTGGCAGTACCAGATGTCTGTAGATAAAGATCGGAGTTAAACTCAAAAATATTTTTCTTGAGCACCAATTCAGCCATTTCACATACACCCGACACAACACCCCCCGGAACGTGTCTCCTACTCATAAATTTGTGTAACGCATCAATCCCATCACGATGAGGAATGGAAGGGTACAAAGCCACCACATCAATAGTTGCCAGCAAAGTTCCTGGTTGATGGGGGCCCAGGTTTCTCAATTTGCCTAGAAAATCAAAGGTGTCCATAAGATACGTTTCAATCGAAGGTACAAGAGGTTTGATAAAATGGTCAACCAATTTCGACAGACGTTCAGTAGGGGAACCATTCCCTGAAATCACAGGGTGATCCGGTACCCCCGCCATGTGAACTTTTGGTAACACATAAAATCTAGCGGGCCTAGTGTCTAACAGTGAAGAAAACGAGCCATATCGTCAGTGATAATTCCCGTTTTACTTGATAAAGGCACTGTTGTTCCGAAAATTTGTACGAATATTCCTGATTCGGAAATACATATTTTTGTTTTTGAATATATGTTTCAATGAAGGCTTATTTTAACAATGGTTCGGGTGATGCTCCTTTTTGGACTAATTAAGGTCAAAGTACTGCGTATTACTTATGGAGTAGGTAGGTATGCAAAGAAGTAGTAAATAGTGCTAAAAGTTTGTGAAAATTCCACGACGTTTCGGGTTTAAACCCTTCATCAGGTGGCAAAAATGCAACGGATTGTTGACACGGCCAAACGTACAATTTAAAAAATACGCAATAAAGTTGGGCACGGTAAAACCGGCTAGAAAAACAGACAGCGTTAAGTGATTACCACAGGTAAACACAATGCAGGAATTGCTTTTAGCACTATTTACTACTTCTTTCTATACCTACCTACTTCATAAGTGCTACGCAGTACTTTGACCTTACCTTTATATATATATATATATATATATATATATATATATATATATATATATATATAAATATATATATATATATATATATATATATATATATATATATATATATATAAATGTAGAACACTCCGTGAAATGGAAGCTTATAAGCAAAGCTCGGGCATACTCCACATCATCAAAAGCCTGCAACCTCTGTCTAGAAGAAAAGTTCTTCATCATACTCAAACCTTCCTTAGCCACTTTAAACAAAAGAAACGAACTCATCAGCTCTTGTAGACACAGAAATAAACATCTGCTGTGTAATTATTCCAATAGGTAAGGTATCTGGACTCAACCTAATCACCCGTGCCTGTTTTCAAAAACGAACACGTTTTCAAAAATGAACACGTCCACAGTACGGTTCAACGGGCACGGCGTATTCAACGTTGTTGATAGCATTCTACATCAGGCTTCTGAAGAGTGAGGACCTGTTCAAATTGGCCCTTACGAAACAGTTCTGTAAAGCTGTCTTGTAGTAACCCAGTTACAACCTTTCAATATATATATATATATTGCTAATTTGGGATTTAGGCGAAAAACCGTATGAAAAAACGCGACTGTTGGGAGAACTTGACCCTTAGGCGAAAAAATCGTTTCGCCTTAACGTTTTACACACTGTTTTATATAGGAATGCGTAACTCTATACGCAAGTCCGATTTACCACATAATGTTAATGCAATTAATTAGTTCCACACCAACTTACGTGCATGTATCCGTTAACACTAACGACTTACGGGCCATTGAAATAACGTGCTTATATATCTCAGAACCAAAAGGGGAAATATAATCTTATGTATTTTATTTTTTTCTTCGCTGGTTGTATTGGCGGTATACCGATTTCGCCTAACAGCTAACAGGTTGATCTAGCGTTATATATATATATATATGTATTATATATATATATATATATATATATATATATATATATATATATATATATATATATATATATATATATATATATATATATATATATATATATATATATATGTATACCAAAAGCAATAACCAAAAACTTTTTCCAGGAGAATTAGAATTCACTGCTGCGTTTAGTAATACTAGTCTTCCGTTCCTGGATCTTTCTTTGACTTTAAGTAATGATGTCATACATACTAAGTTATTCACCAAGTCTCTTTGTACAGATCCTATGTATGTTAATTATTCTTCCTTTCATCCTAGAAATGTTTTGGATAATATAGCTTATAGCCAAGCTCTAAGATTCAATGCTTTATGTTCCGAAAATTCTGATAAAGAAAAGTGCTTTCTTGATTTAGAGAAAAATCTCGTTTCTCGGGGTTATCCTAGCAAAATAGTACATGAAAAAATAAGTAAAGCTGATGGCCATTCTAGAGCTCACATTTTAAAGAAGGCGTCTATTAAGAAGTCGAATCGTACTAAATTTAAGGCTCCAGTAGTAGTTACCAGAAACCCCCATCACCCTCCTTTTAGGGATATTTTTCAAAAACATTTTCATATCTTGCAGCTTTCAACAATTATGCGCAAGGAAATCAAGGCTCCCCCCAAAGTAGTTTTTCGCACACCGCCTAATTTACGTAAACTTCTGGTGCATTCGACTCTTAAAGCCGATGTAGAGCCGCCAAATGCAAAAGGGTTGCTTTAAGTCACACGAATGCAATTGTGTCACTTGTAATGTTCTTAAAGAAACCAGAGTTTTTAAAAGTCAGACTACAGGTGTTACCTATAAAATCTTTAACTCAGTTACTTGTACTTCTACTTCGGTTACCTACTTAGTTAATTGCTTAGATTGTAAGAAACAATATGTGGGTGAAACAGAGGGTGAACTTAGACAAAGACACAGAGGTCACAGACAGGAGTTCAAACAAGAGCCCAATGGGCACTGTGGTTCCTTGCTGAATGTAATGAAACTAAGCCAACTACTGAATGCACCAGTATTTCTGTTGATTCACAAAATCTGCTCTGTAGACAATGCACATCTTGTGTTAACACATTCAAGCATAAATAAATTGTTCTGAAGAAATACAGCCTACAGGCACTTCAGGGGATATCAACACAGACAGTGTACAGTTACAATTTGTTTTATTCAATTAAGCAATCACAATTCATGCACGCTCAATGGTATCTGATCCAAATGATCAGTAACTTGGTTCTCTTTATAAAACTAACAACCCATAGTAGCATTTAATTAATCAATTCTAATTTCCAATTCCTGCAAGCTCACATGTCCTAATCTAAGGACAAATGTTGTCTGTCTAGTGAACTTTCACAACAGTCCTCTGCTTTGTGGGCAGAGAATCTTCTGCAATATTAAAAAGTAGTACTTGAAGCACGTTTTCATAATGGCAGGTCAGGCAGGATTATGGATTAAAATCATAATACTATAATTTCAATTAAAATTGAGATACTTGGCATCTCTGAAAGATGTCCCACATCTTTCAGTCAATGATACAGTTTTGTGCTTATATTTTTTGACTTTAGGAATTCTTGGGAATTTGCTTTTTGGCATCTGGTGATTTCAACTCTGACATCCAACAAGTCTCATATGGGTTTTCTGCTAGATTTAAATGCAACACCTCAAAGCAAAAATCTATTCAAGCCTCCTACACTGAGATATAGAGTTGAAAAGGTTTGCAGAGTTTGACCTCCAGTGACCCCAGATGACTTTTGGTCTCCACCAAAATTTTTTCCCCACCATAAGGCATCCACTAAGTATGAAATTTATCCAAGCTTCCTACCTTGAGATATTGTGCTAACAACAAGGTTATCAGTTTTTGACCCTTGGTGACCCCAGATGACCTTTGACCTCCACCCAAAACTGTATGGCACAGCTTCTCACTATGGTGGATCTATATACCACGTATGAAATCTATCCAAGATTTTTTCCTTGAGATATTGCGTTAACAAGGTTTTCAGTATTTGACTCTCAGTGACCCCAAATGACCTTTGACCTCCACCAAAAATGACAGGATTCATCTTCTGACCATAAGTCATCCACATACCAAGTATGAAATCTATCCAAGCTTCCTACCTTGAGATATTGTTTTAACAACAAGTTCTCAGTGTTTGACTGCTGGTGACCCCAGATGACCTTTGACCTCCACCAAAAGCTACAGCATTCATCTTCTCTCCATAATGCATCTACATACCAAGTATGAAATTTATCCAAGCTTCCTACCTTGAGATATGCAAACAAGGTTTTCAGTCTTTGACCCCTGGTGACCCCACATGACCTTTGACCTCCACCAAAAACAATAGGGCACACCTTCTCACTATGACAGATCCATATACCATGTTTCAGTTTAGTCCAACTTTCCCTTGTTGAGTTACAGCGTACCGAAGCAAGTGTCTCACACACACACACACGCACACACACACATACGCACCCACACACGCCAAGCTGACTACATAGGTTCCTTTTGCTAACACAAGGAACCAAAAAAGGTCATACTCCTCTGGGCAAACATTTTTAAGGGTCCAGTAATAACTTTGAACTTATTGGCATTTCGACATTCCCTAATCTAGACAAACCACAACGTGAACAAAAAGAGTTGTTTTGGATTCACCAATTGCAATCTCTGCATCCTAGTGGCATCAATGTTAAAAAGGTACCGAAGCAAAACTAATCTTTTTGCTTCTTTTACTTGGTTTCAAGTTACCTTTTGTTAGCCTTTTTGTTACGCTGTCACGTTCTTTTAGTTTTGTTAAGGTTACGTACACTTCAGAGTCTTCTTACTCAGCTTTTCTCTAATCTTGTTTGGTCTTCTGGTATTATTCTATATATCTAACAGGTTTTTACTGTTCTCAGTACAATCCATTATTACACTGCCTCTTGAGAAAGGAAGGACGACCCTTCTGAAACGTTAGTGTATTCTTTTAGACCTTTATATATATATATATATATATATATAAATATATATATATATATAACACTAAATTAAACATTTGGGAGACATTGGGATAAATCCTTCCTTAGGGAGACAATCGGTTATATTCATAAAATTTAATATATTTCCATATCTAAGCATACAAATATTCATACAAAAATACCAATAATTCTTCATTAATGCCTTTAACTCATGGTACGTTTGTGTTAACTGTATCTTTTACACACAAGGTTTAATTAAATAAACAAGATATTACAAAGTATTTCGCAATACTTACTTGTCTCCCTATAATACATATAAATTACATGTAACACATGACACACCTGTATTTCTATGGTAAATAACAGCACCTATGATGTATTTATGCAGCTTACACAGTGGCATAATAAAGAGGGCGCTAATACGCTACCATAGAAATAAAATTCTTTTAGAAAGAATGTAGAGAAGGGGTTTAAATAATGGTGCAAAGAATTAGGGAGACATAAATTTGTCTCCTTAGTGAAAATGTCTCCTTAATATACCAATTATAACTGCAATTTGTCTCCCTAATAGGGTATTAATAGAAATATATATATATATATATATATATATATATATATATATATATATATATATATATATATATATATATATATATATATATATATATACATATATATATATATATAGCAATTAGTCCAAAAAGGAGCATCACCCGAACCATTGTTAAAATAAGCCTTCATTGAAACATATATTCAAAAACAAAAATATATATTTCCGAATCAGGAATATTCGTACAAATTTTCGGCACAACAGTGCCTTTATCAAGTAAAAAGGGAATTATCACTGAGGATATGGCTCGTTTTCTTCACTGTTAGACACTAGGCCCGCTAGATTTTATGTGTTACCAAAAGTTCACAAGGCGGGGGAACCGGGTCACCCTGTTATTTCAGGGAATGGTTCCCTTACTGAACGTCTGTCGAAATTGGTTGACCATTTTATCAAACCTCTTGTACCTTCGATTGAAACGTATCTTAAGGAAACCTTTGATTTTCTAGGCAAATTGAGAAACCTGGGCCCCCATCAACCAGGAACTCTGCTGGCAACTATTGATGTGGTGGCTTTGTACCCTTCCATTCCTCATCGTGATGGTATTGATGCGTTACACAAATTTATGAGTAGGAGACACGTTCCAGAGGGTGTTGTGTCGGGTGTCGGGTGAAATGGCTGGATTGGTGCTCAAGAAAAATATTTTTGAGTTTAACTCCGATCTTCATCTACAGACATCTGGTGCTGCCACAGACACCAAAATGGCGCCTTCGTAGGCGAATATTTTTATTGCAGAGTTTGAGAAGTCATTTTTTTCGAATTGTGATGTTTTTGGATGTGTTTGGAGATACATAGATGATTGAATGATAGATGAATTAAAAATGGTTTTTTAATTTGGCGTCATGGAGTAAAAATGCCTTGGCAGAACGATTTTTTTCCCAATGGTCAGTTCCTCCCAACAGTTGCATTTTTCATATTTCACCTAAATCCCAATTCATAGAAATAATATATATATATATATATATATATATATATATATATATATATATAGATCTGCATACCGTACACACACATAACCACCGTGTAGATTTCTCTGCCTATCAAAAGGTATCAGGTATTCTGAACCCTAGTTTCTTGACCCAAGCCAACTAAAAGTTTAACTCAAACATCAGCTGGTACTGAGATACTTATATGCTAGTTTAACCCTACTTTTCCAATTTCCAGAATACCTGTTGATATTTCTGTCCAGTGTTCAATAGGGTTCAACAGGGTTAAGAATAGCCCTTGGCGAGTGTGTTGCAATCAATTTTTTTTTAGAATAACAACAATACAAGACAATGAAATCTGTCAGTCCACGTTTCTTCAGTCGTATTGCAAAATATAAGAAAACGCCATTTCATACATGTGTACTAGACATTGTGCAACACCCTGGTTTATATATATTCCTAAACCTTGCACAATAAATTACTTCTAATCATCTTTTATAACAACTAAATCCATACAATATCACAGAAATAAAATAATATCAATTTAAACTTATCTGCAAAAGTGTAAACATAATGTGGTTCTAACTCAAAGAAGTGGATATCTGATTAAGACATGTGCACAGTCCAGCATAATCCTGGACCAAAACAGAACCACCTGAAACCAAAGTCAGCTTTGTGTGGTCTCTGTGATATAATACCAATGGTTGAGTGGCATGATGGATAATGAAACAAATGTCATTTTAATCCCAAGCAAACTGCTTCAGACAAAAGCTGAGAACAAGAGTATCAATGATGTTGTAGCTCAACTACAATTTCTCTCACAGTTACTGTTATGTAGTTTCATTAATAGCTAGGGATCCAAACCAAGAAGTCATGGCTTGTCATGATCTAGCAACTTCAGTGCTACAGATGTAAATGGTCACAGCTGTGGCATATCAGCTAAAGTTAAGTGTTTGTGGGCACAATACTGTAGGTAAATGCTGATGAAAATAAGTGCTACTTATGCCCCAATTTAACAATTGTCAGGTCTGTCAAAAAATGATTCCTATGGCAATATACATCATACAAAACATAAACCCTTATGGAAAAGAACTGGCATGGATTTCACCTTCTGACCTTTTGTGACCCAAACGGCATTTAACACCTATACAAAGTAAGATAAGATTCCAACACGAACATGAGTATTTCAAGGCTTTTGCTTGATTCTACTGTTTGTCCTCTCTTTGACCCCAAACAACCTTTGAACTTCTTCAAAAGTACAACTCTGATGACCCAAGTTCATCTACTGGATACTCTTGCCAACTTTGATAAGATTCAGACACAACCCCTAGGAGCTGAAGGCATTTGCACAATTCCAGTCATTGACCTCTCCTTGACCCCAAATGAACTTTGACCTACTTCAAAAGGACAATTTTGATGACCTGTCATTTACAGAACATTCTGGTGAACTTTGATAAGATTTGGATATAGCCCCTAGGGGTTGAAGGATTTTGAGTGATTTCACTGTTTGACCTCTCTTTGACTCCAAATGACCTTTGACCTACTTCAAAAGTACAACTTTGATGACCTGTCATCTACTGAACACTCTGGCCAACTTTGATAAGATTGAAAGATAACCCCTAGGAGTTGAAGGATTTTGAGTAATTTCACTGTTGACCTCTCCTTGACCCCAAATGACCTTTGACCTACTTCAATACTACAACTTTGATGACCTGTCTGTCATCTACTGAACACTCTGGCCAACTTTGATAAGATTTGGATATAACCCCTAGGAAATGAAGGATTTTGAGTGGTTTCACTGTTTGACCCCTGCATGACCCCAAATGACCTTTGACCTACTTCAAAAGTAAAACATTGATGGCCTGTCATCTACTAAGCACTCTGGCCAACTTTGATGAGATTTCCATACAACCCTTAGGAACTGAAGACATTTACAAAATTTCACTGCTTGACCTCTTTTTGACCCCAAATGACTTTGACCTACTTCAAAAGTACAAAATTGATGACCCATTATCTTCTGAACACTCATGCCAAATTTGATAAAGTTCAGACATAACCAATAGTTGAAGGCTTTTGCGTGATTACTGTTTGACCTCCTTTTACTTGACCTCTCTTTCACCCTAAATGACCTTTGATCTCTGTCAAAAGTACAACTTTGATGACAAGTTACTCACTGAGCACTTGTGTCAATTTGAAAACATTCAGATATAACCACTAGGAGTTGAAAGTTTTTTGTTATTTCACTCTTTGACCTCTCACAACCCCAAATGACCTTTGACCTACTTCCTGTTACCATAATTATCAAGCCCTTGATATGTATTATAATCTCACCAACTTTGACAAGGATCGGTCAAAGAACCTGCAGACAGTAGCCTTTAAACCAATGTTGAAAGACTGACAGACGGACAGATGGACAGACGCATTGCCATGACAATAGCTCAACTTGTTGAGCTAAAAACCAAAACCAGAATGCAAAAATGCATAGTTTCCATGAATTCTTTATTCATTTACCCAGATTTCATATTTTTCACTAGAAATGGCTTCCACATTGTACAAGGTTTTACAAATTTGACTTCTATGACATCAGATGACCTTTGAACACCACTGAAAATGACAGAGCTCATCTACTTCATATAACATCCATATGCTAAGTATGAAAAGTATCCATGATTCATAACTAAAACTATTTTGAAGACAAGGTTTTACACATACTTGACCTCTGGTGACCTCAGATGGCCTGTGACCTCCAGCAAAAACAGTAGGGTTTATCTACTTAATGTACATGTTTTATGCCCATGGACTCTGATTACCTCAGGTGAACATTGACCTCCCAAAAATGATAGGCTACCTTTAGCAAGTATATTGCATCTACATGCTAAGTATGAGAAGTATCCACGACTTGTATCTTGAGATATCCTGTAAACAAGGTTTTCTGTGTTTGATCTCTGGTGACCTCTGATGACCTTTGACAACCACCAAAATGGTAGGGTTAATCTTTAATATTAAACATCTCCATACTACACATGAAAGGTATTCATGATTTGTAACTTCAGATATCATGTAAACAAGGTTTACAGTGACCTCTGGTGACCTCTGATGACCTCCACCTAAAACAGGGTACATCTACTTACTATGACACATCCACATGCTACGTATACAAAGTTTCCATGAATCCTCTCTTGAGATATTGCATAAACAAGGTTGTCAGTGTTTCATGTCTGATGACCTTAGATAACCTTTGGCAAAAAGCAATAGGTTTCACTTACCTAATATAACACATCAATATGCTTTTTGTATGAAAAGTTTCCATAGTTCCTATCTTGAGATATCATGTAAACAAGGTATTTTATATTGACCTTTGACCTCCGAAATCAATAGGGTTCTTCCTCTCAATGTGATACACCTACATACCAAGTATGAAAACTTTCAGAGTAAGCATTCTTGATATATCGTGCAAACAAGGAAAATGTCACAAACACACATACAAAAACATACACGCATACACCTACATGTACACATACATACATACATACATACACACACATACATACATACACCCTCACACACATACATAATACATACATACACACATACATACATACACACATACATACATACATACATACATACATACATACATACATACATACATACATACATACATACATACATACATACATACATACATACATACATACATGTCATCATGATTCCCTAGGTTTCTTTTATCATCAAACAAAAAATCCAATACTTCAATTTGAGTGAATTTAATGCCTATTTTCATGGCTCAAATAACCTTTCTCTGCCATACCAAAATACTGGAACCATAAGTTTCAATATCTGTGTATGATAGCAAACACTACAAGAGGTCCATATATATCGCTGGTTTATTTTTCTGTATATTTTTTATCAATGGAGAAGATCCTGTCCACTATATTTTCTATTCCATGAAACCCTTGCTTTGTATTTTGGGGGTTGGGTCTCAGGTGGACTGACTTGAGAGCTTTGGCTTGTGTGGTTGGCTGACCCCTAAACCAGGGGGCAAACCCAAACTGGTATGAGTATAAAGCTTTGTTGGCCTTGGGTGCATAGGTGGAAATCCGGGGGTGGGGAGAATATATCACCCCCACTTTTTGGAAATGCTCCCAGTGACTTTCACATTTTCACAGTAATTTTCGCCTGAAAGGCCCCATAAATCTACCCTACTGCTTGAGTGGTCTCAGTGTGTCCACACCAACAATAGGGTTATCTGGACGTAAAAAACGAGACCATTTCACACCTTTAATGCTGAGTGTACATCATGTATTAAAGTGCAATTCACTTCTCAGCTTCCACAATATGTAATGCAATATTCAAATCTATGACCTAGGATATACTGTATTGAACTTCTATACATTGTGGTTTTGTGATAGACTTTTTGTCTCAAGTACATAGTTTCCTTTCAAACAAAAGTGCTGCTACTCACACTGCAAAGTTAAATCTGGCAACATTCAAAAGGTCAGCCTACCCCTCCTGATCTTAATTATTATTTTTTACATTTATTTGCTTACCAATCTCAAAAATGTTTTGTAGAGGTACTCATCCACAAAGTGAAAGGGGAATGGATGTCAGATTAAGTCTTGGTACTTATAGAGTATTGTGGTATGGTACCTACCATAAAACATTTCAAAGTGGGCCTTCAACCTACCATAGAAGTATAATAAGTATACATCACTAGTGCTGGAAGAGTGTAAGAGAATTAGACTCAGAAAGATTATATTTAGAAGCTCTTGACCGAAGACTGCAACTTTTGCATTTCCATGTGAGAAAACTTTAACCACTATGCTGACTAAACAAATACAGTAACAAGGATTTCTAAAAATTTTAGAGCACAACTTGACAGGTTGTTTCACACGACAAGAGTGTGGAAAGTGTACTTCAAGGATACAACTTCCTAACCACACTAACATGGAAATGTACTGTTGATGTATTAGTCAGTTATAAGTCACAATTACAGCTAAGGATATATCTCTCTCTATTGATGTATTGTAACACTGCAGACCTTCAATTTCACAAATTGCTGAATCTTGAAATTAAAGATGGTCACAAATGTAAAACTACAATGTATCCTAAACATACTGCTTTGACTAATCTGTAAATACAAATCTTTCCATGTAATTATGACTGATACCTACTTGGTATTAGGCCAAGCTTTTTCCTACCACAGCACCCAACTTCACGACCACATCTTAGCACACTGTTTCACTATGAGGGTTAATACATTTTAACAACATACAAAACTTCTGATGACCCTAAAAATTTACTGGACAGATCAAATTGAGGTTAAAACCCATACTTTCAGCATCAAAGCTCCATGTAATCTTGCTGATATCTGTTCAAGTTTAATATTCAATGTAAGGACTATAAACCATTTCTGCACTCAAATATTAAAAAGTGAAGTAATGAATATTCAATATGACAGACTTGAAAGTAAAATCAAGTTTCTACACTATGATTGTGGAAATGGAGAGTTACTCAAAACTCTTTTCCATCACACTACTTTCATGACACCCTTTGAAAGCTAGTTTCAAGGCATGTGCAAAATTCCAGTTATTTTTTTTTAAAGTTACAGTTTTCATCAATTTCTTCTGCTACCCTTCATCTTTTCCAGGTTTCACAAAGAGTTACCACCAAACTTAAGTTTGATTGCAACAGGACTAATGCATGGCTGATTGTACGTAAGATTGAACATAACTCTTTATGAAACAGGGCCAAGGTAACTGAAATTGGTTTGTTGTTCCCTAGTTTTAAAATGCTGATGTACATAATACATTTATGTGGATGACATATTAATAGTATGACCAATCTCATCTTAAAAGGCAGCATCCTTTTATATCATAACTAGTAATGATATTGCCAAAATGAAATATCGATATATAGCGACAGAATACAATAATATTGATATTATACACAATTTTGTTACCCTTCCCATATGCTGCATTGACAGTTGACAACTTGCAATTGACATACCACAAAATAATTTGTGTACATGGTGTACTGAACTCTTCCAGTAATATCTTCCAGTTCTACTGTGCAGACTAATTACTACATACTTGTGTGCTTGTACCATATATTGCAATTGACGCGATCTCCTTCCTGTCATGACCACAGGTGAACCTACGTCATGCAAGGCCTGAGCCTTGTTCGAAACTTGAAAACTTGAAAATGTTGATACTTTTGATACTTTGCATCTAAGAGCAACTCCGCTGACCTCCTGTCAGGAATTTATGAATCCTGAATTTTAGAGTTTAAAAACTTTAAATCCTAGTCAATCTGGTAAGATGCATAAGAGTCATTAGTTTCTTATAAACATAAATCAAGACACCCATCCACCCTTCATGGGATACATATACATAAAACACTATACATGAAAACATTCACACTACTGTGCCCAGCATAATTAAATAAGTGGTCATCAAAAGAAAATAAAAATTTGTTAAGAAATCATTGCAAAGTGCAGAAATGTTCCAGTAATTCTAACTACAAAGAGGTAAGTATAACATTTAACTCCCATTTGTCACTGAAGGAATTTTTAGATTTAGATTCAAATGGTAATAGGATAAGCTGTAGCTACATCTTATTTTGAAACATTAAATAAATCTTACAAATCTCTTCCAACTTCTTGAAGGAGCATCTTTCAGCTGTTTCAGTACATAAAATTGCACAATGAAGGTAAACAAAGGACTATTATAAGAAGTAGTAATTCAATGATAAAAGTATTCTCACCTAATTTGAAATACAAAGGCTAACATGAAGTAGGACACTATTCCAGTAATTCAAACTGGGTTGACTGGTTCATTTTACTTACTTATATTGGTGTTCAGAGTTCATTATTAATCTATAAGCAAGCTAAGTAGGGCTACACAAAACTACATTTCAGAAATTTTACTGAAAAAGAAGGTTTATCAGACCCCTACCCCTTCCCCATGGCACCTATGGGTAACCTGAAAACCTTGTGCTGTTTTCTGTATTCAAAGGCACTTGGACAGTTGTACATTGTAAAGTACAGGTACATATTGAAACTATACATTCAGGTTTTCATCCTAATAATAATAATCAGTAGACCCATAACAAACTAACCTAATACAACTTTTCTAACAATTAGCTTACAAAATTTTGCAAAATGAACAAAACACCAACATAAACATCAAAGGCAGTAAGGGGGCATTGGGGGTCACATTTCCCATTTACAAAAATGAGCGAAACAGTTGGCATTTTTCTTGATCCTGTATCCTCGCAGCTAAAATAGGTGCTTGAATGCAATACAGAGTGTGAAGCAGTCAGACAGATTGTTGGAGCCCCCTCCCCCCTTTAAATAGTAGAGATGCCAAATGCCTAGAATCATTTGTAACAGTTCAAGTAGATTCACCATGTTCAAGGCAATGTTGTATCACCCTAGAATATGAGTCTGTAATTTTTGCCCTAACTACTTTCAGCACTGCTCACTTTGTGCAGAATACTTGTGAGGAACATAGGCGTACAAGTGGGAGGGGGTTGGGAGTTCAGAAAAAACCTGTTTCTCAGGAAGAGATTGGACACTTTTCTGGAGTACTTAAAGTTTTTGTAGGGCAAAAACAGCTCAGCCTCCTCCCCCATTAAAAAATGGCCTTTATGCTCATAGTGAGGTTACCAGCTCTCACACTACAGCCCCCTTAGGTCCTCCACAGTCTCCCCTCAGACAGAATGAGTCCTGGATCAGCAAGAGATTACCATCATGACTATCTGATGAGAGCCATATACAAGCACGGTGCCCAGCCCACAGTATATACAGCGAACTGTACTAGGTTAATACCGAACAAAAAAGAAACTTTGGCATTTTTTCTTTAGAGCACTGCACTCAGGAAACAGCATATAGGGAAGTAGCATTTTATGAGATGACAACCTTCTTAACATCAGGGAGTGTGCACCTATTACAGCATATCCACATTCTGATGTGGGACCTTTGCAAGATAATTCAAGTTAAAAGCTACTACACAGCATCATTTAAGAAAATTGTTTTTATGCAACCTATAATCTCAATTTTGACAGTTTGACTTATTGTTAACAGAGATGTCTACATGCCTCCTACTCACTTTTATGTTAGACTGATGACACTTTCCTTAAAATTGCAATTATTTCATGACATTTGATCATGTAAACAAAAAATCCCATTTCATGCTTTCTTTGTTATCTTTTGAAATAATGTATTTATTAAATATACCTTGATGAGCTCAATTTTGCATGTGACAGAGTTAGTATTTAGATCCACACACTTTCTGTCCATGATGCCTATTTTACCTAAAAAAGTTTTGATTTCTACCATTTTTACTTCATTGTACAGTCTTGATGTATGTGAAACAAAAGCTTTTATCCTGAGAAGCCTAGAAAATGACATAGCATTAGAAATGAATCCCTTCTCATTTAACCCTTACATACTTATCCAATATGCCTAATAAAATAAAAGCAGACACACTACACCCTCCTCACCTCAGGCCACAATGAGGTGGGGAGGTATAGTGTGGGGGAACTCAGTTTGTATTCATTTCTGGCACTAAATGCTGCACAGCATCCAAACTGCTAACAAGGCCTTTGTAGATTTTCATTATCATTTCATTATCATATGTAGTAACTACATAAAACTTTGCAGACAAAAGGAAGTGCTGAGCTTTACATTAAGTAATTTGTGCAATTAGTAAATGACAAGAGTCACAGTTAACCCCCTATCCTTTGTAGAATAATTTGGCAGAAGTCTTTGTAATTCAGTCATTTCTTTATATTGGTTATAAAAACAACTGCTGCAATGCTTAGCATTAGAAGAAACATGATACACCATAACATATGATTGAGGGAGCTATTTCAAAACACAATTATACCTAGAGAGCCATTTCAAAATTTAAAACTTCCTCAAAAAGAGGGCACTGTTTTAAAAACAGTACTCACAGGTACTAAGAAATAAAGAGAAGTAAAAAACATATATTGCAAAGATGTTAATAATTAGATGGACAAACAAAATTGCATCTACACAGACTTTTTAACTGTATTCTTCTACAAGTACCTTCAATTTGAATGGAGAATATCACAATATGGTGAGTAAAACAGTTTCTTCTTTAGACAGTCACAAAAGCTTACAAATTTTGTTGGGAACCAAACTGATGCTTGATTTATAGGAGAAGGTATAGCAAACCTTGAACAAGCTGTGGTGGATGCAAAGTTTAAGATCTCATATAATACTAAATAAAGAGAGTATGTCCCAGTTTACATAGTGACAATATTCTCAGACATTCATTCACACAAATCCCCACTCTAAGCTCTGCTACATTACGCCATTAACACTGTCAAGATCCTGTCTAAAATCTATTAAAAGGTTGGCAAGCATCTTCAAACTTACAAACTTTAAAAAATTTGCAGTTGTCTAAACACAACAACATAAAAATACACAAATACAACAGCAATTTGCTCATTGTTCTCGGATAATTTTAAGCAACTAGAGGCAGGTCAAGAGTAAATGCAGAAAGCTATTAGGTTTAGTCACATAAACAACAATATCTTATATAACACTCCTAAACCAAATGAACATGGCCTTGCCAATTATGTCTATCTCTTCTGAGTACCATTCACCTCCTTCAACTAATACGGTATTTCGGAATGAACGCAAGTAGCGAAGGCCAAAGGTCAAATGAGGGGAACCTGCAGGGAACGGACGAACTTTTTGCCACCGTCACTGTGTAGCTAGAGCATATACACAGCCAATGAGAGCCGCTACGCAGACACTCGGCAGATGGCGGGATGTAAACATTCAAAAATTACATGTACGTACATGTAGGTACGAGATACGCATAGTGTATACATACTGTACACATAATTGTATGATTGTGCACGTACAGTACAAAGCGTTATTGTGCAGAGACAGGTAGCTAGCTGCTACTATAGCCTCACAGCAGTACTCAGATTGATCACGTTATCGACGCAGTTTAGGGAAGGTTGTCATGAGTTAGGCTCACAAAATCTAGGCTATTGAGATTTATGAAAGATGATGTATCTACACATTTAATTTGATAATGGCGAGTCGAGAAAACGGGGACTTAAACTAGCTTCGCTCTAACGTTAAGTTAGTCCAACGTTAACGTTAGTGTTTGCCACACTGAAAATGCCCGAACTCGAAACGCTACCGTTAGGCCTACCAGTTTTAACCTTGTAGGCTATACTTGATGAAGTTCTCTAGCGTCACCCGACCCACACCGGCTAGTCAGTCGATCTGCATGATATGTGTGCATGTGGGCTGCATAGTTAATAACTGCCGTATACTAGTACGCTTATAACAGATATACGTACGTACATACCGTACACTAGAGGTACGTGCGAGAAAGAGTACATGCGCTTCGGTAGCTATGCAGAAGACATTCCACATATGTCTGCTTACAATTCCATGTATTTAAAGAAAATGTCCTGAAATAGACACTTAGTTCAATTCATTTTAGAAAATATTTCAATTTTTGCACGTTTTCAGAAAGACTTTTTATTTCTGAAATTTCTTTTAACCTTTGAAACCATTTTTAAAGCTTCTGGAATGCACTACGGTTCTTTTTATGAAAAGGAGATTTCCATGAAGGTAGAAATATAAAACACTGCTGAAACAATGAAAACCCCTCACTTGACCTTATTTCAAAGGTCACTACGCCTGCGCTGTAGGTGATTCCGAAATACCGTATTCAAGGGTAATAAATAGTCTTGCATCTGTTTCAAAAACATCTTCAGTTTTTATTATGCATGAATAATTCAAAGCCTTTAGTATTTTCACTTCTTCCATCACAGCTTTATCCATATTCTTCTTGATCGTTCCACCTACTGAGAACGCTTTCTTCTCAATTATTTTTAAAGCTACTTTTTGGCAAGAACCATTTTCAAAGGCCAGTTTCACCTCACCACATGCTCCTCTCCCCAACATTTTAGACAGGATGTAGTTTTGCTCCTCCAAAAAGCTAGACACAAGTGTGCTTTGCTTTTGCAAAAACTTTGTCCATTATTCCTATAATTAAATTTATAGGCCCTGGGTCTGGTCTTGAAATAGAAAGGCTGTAAACTCAACTTTGTGTCACTATAACCTATCATCAGCTAATATCACAAATATGTTTGAAAAATCTCCTTACTGATAGACGAAAGAATCATTTCAGTCTGCTTCCATGCCTATCTTACATCCTGTATACTAAATGCACCTTACTTTATTGTATGCACAGGCAACTTGGCAAATGTGCACACAGAGAACTGATTAGTTACATAAGTGAGTCCTGTAATTTTGCCAAAACTTGCACAATGGAGGTATCATTGAGGGATCTGTGATTTTAGTAGATATAATGATGCAATATGGATGTAGGAAGGTAGCCTTCTATTAGGCTATGCCTACTGACAATGATGTAGTTAAACAGCTTTAGTCTTACATTGATACGCATTATTACAGAGATCCTTGAAGGTACAGGTAATTATTATATGCTGTGTATGAGTCATTTAATGCTATTTATTTTGGTTCTTATCATGCTAGATTGAAGAAGTTCTGTAGTAGCAAAATGGTCACCATAACCTTGAGACTTGATTTGAACATGGTTGCTGCTACATAGCTTTAGCAAAACAGTGTCTTGTACATGTTTGCCAAACACTTGTAAGACCATGCCCACTGTATTGTATGTACAAGACATTCAGTATGTATGTGTGCAGCTGTGCTACTTTAAAAAGCTACCAGTCATTTACAAAGTGCACAATTTTGTGATTTCATTTATATGCTTAAAAACACAAGTGGGGTTTTTTTTTTCCTATCAGTGTATGACTAACCAAAAGTCATACCCTATGATACCTTTAGCATGAGGGGAAGGTGATGCCAACGACCTAATATCACTTTCTGGGGGAGACTATTTTAAAGTGCAAAAGTATGATTCCCCAGTTTGGGCTCAAAGGGATGGTCATTTATGATAACAAACTGGTGGTTTATCTTGCTTTTGTTCATTTTCTTGTGAAGAAAATCTCTCTATTAAACATCCCTCCACATGTTATGCAATCAACACCATGCCAAAAATTCATCCAATCTTTTAATATGGTACCTAAACAGAAGGGCTATTAAAATTATTTCTGTCTACGACACCATTTCAATGCAAAACTCACTTCTCTTTCTATCCATATGAACAACATGGTATAAACCTGTCATGTATCAGCTAAGACAGAGGGCTACAGTGGGTTTTACTGAGGCGTTTTTATCATAGGCCTAATTTTCAAGCTAGAAATTTAAGGTTTCATAGTATGTGTGCCATGAAGTTTGCATATATTACAGGTGCCTCTGAGATGTCACAAACTTCCATTTTATGGATACCATGATGCAGACAACATCCAGTGAACAGTGGTAGCCTCATGGCTGTACTGGTTCAAAAATGTTTGATATTTCAGAACAGACAGCAAAGCTTTTAGTCACATACCCTCCAATACTTTGACCAGCAGTTCAGTCACTCACACTCTTACTAATCCTAAGTTAAGTCTTAGGTAATAAAAAGTAAAGATACATATACTCCTAACAGGTTGCTAGTGCTGCTCAGACAAATGTAACTTTTATTCAATAATTCTAGGCACACATCATGTAGTTTTAATATGGCCATGAATGCAGCATGGGCCTACAATTTTGGCATACACTTTTTTTATAATTGTTTTACTCTACAGAACTAGAATATAAAACTTGTCTGAAGTAGGGTGAACATCTTTTTCTACCAACCCATTCAACCCCAATATTACTAGAGTCATCAACATCTACTGTTCCAATGCTATACTCAAAATTTCTCAGAACTATGCTAGAAGTTATCATCATTCTCCATACCATATGCAGTTTAGAAACTGGACGGCAGCCTTAATAGCAGACTTCAGTCTTACAAGGGTTTATACAAGAGACAACTTTTTGAGGCATTTGTTGAGTCACCTATAAAACATGAACATTGCTTTGACACTAAACATTAAAACAAGTTAATATCAATTCATTAAAGGTCTTTGCAAAATCTTTATATTGTTCTATTTACAAACAAATGGCCTTTTTTACAACATGTCTTTGAATAAGTAATTCTCTTGACACACAGCACTTCAATAAAATTAAAGCTATGTTTCTTGAATCACATTTTTAACTTCAAACTCTTCCTTCTGATTTCTGTAAACACTTCATCTTGACCATCACTTAAACTATAAGGAGATTCTCCAGCATACCCACACAATGTTATACAGTTGTCATCCATGGCTCAAATATTATTTTATCCTTGATGTCTGAACGAGTCAAAGATTACAAAGATATGCACAATAATTGTAAGTCTGCACATTGAGATGGACGGATTGGTGGCATGGACTACTTCTGTAGATTACTCCTACTCTCCACATGGTACATCTAGACCTGGGTGTATCGTAACTTGAACATTTCTATTCAAGCTGATGGATGGGAAAAAGACACCTTTCAATCCTGTAAATGCAACTGGACCTTGTCTTCTATCATTAACATAATAGCTCAACATTTGCTTTTCCAAGTCAAGCAAAACACCTATTACTGATCCTACTCCAATACCGCCCTCTGTTCTGTCTGCATGTGCATTATTGTGAATAAACCAGCTGCGATTACTGTCAATGTACATTGACCAAGACTTTTCATCCTTCCCAAGCATCTGATCCTTTGAACAATCAAACCGTGCTACACCAAATGCTGGATCTGGGTGGTTATCGTAGCGGTCAATGGTGATCTCCCAGTAATGGACTCCTTTTGAGAAGCCGACATTACCAAGAACAACTCTATCATCAAGGCTTTGGCAGGTGATGGTAAGATTGTCATTAGAGAATACAATATCTGAATGAGCTGTTCTTGGGTCTGGTTGAAACCAGGCAACTGAAACAAAGCAAAAATAAAAATATACAAAACATTTATGCTCAAGGGATAAATGTCAAACAGGTCTTATGGTCTTGATGGGTAGATACTGGCAACACATTTAGTACTAGAAACTCTTTGAAACCAGGCTTGATAAGTTCAACACTCCTATAAATGAGAAGCAACTAATGTTAAAGCTACTTTTTTGTGAAGTAACTGTTTACAGGTAAAAGGAAGGACACATTATTGGCAAATAAGCATACAGCATAAGTACAGCAAATGCATAAATTTACATTCAAATAGAACACAAATTGTCCTGTAACTACATCTTCAGTTTCTACAATTTTCTACCAGCACATTACAGTTACACAACTAAACATACTATGCCCTCCCCCACCTCTTCCTGGTCTTTCTTGAAATGTAACAAAAGATATTCACATTTACAAGTTCCATTGATCAATGATACATAATGAACTAGCTTTGTGAAGTCATGATGATGATGCATAGAGGGAATAGCCTGCAATCTATAGATTATACCAACTAAGTACTGTTGGCCAGCAGACATCTTGCATGATCTGTAGCTCAGCTTCACAACATTTCCAAGGTTTACATGACCATGGTAACCATTGTTTATATTGAAGGCTATTACCTTTGCAGCATAAGTTGACCATGAACCTCTTTAATGTACATATTCTAAGGTTGGTATTAATACCAGTGCAGCCAGTACAGGTACATGACAACACACGACTGTCAGGTAGGCAAAGTGAAGAACCCATAGGTGTAAGCTGTTCTCACTGGGGGGGGGGGAGGGGACAGATAAATGTTGTTTCAGAAAGCTGTCTTGGGGAGGGGTTAGAGGGGATTCCCCCTCCCCATTAGGAAATTTTTGAACATTTGAGAGTCCTTTCGATGCAATTTGGTACAATATATTGGGCAAATTTTAAGAAGCAGAAAGCCAAAAGGCTTAGTGATTCCTTGCCATATGGATATATTGTAACAAACATGAATCACCTACATGACAAGCATGTGATCCCTCATAGTTACCCTACTTGAGATATCATGTTAAGGTCAAAAGCTTTCAAAATCTTGTGACCCAGAATGACCTACATGCTAAATATAAACAATCCACTGGCAAAGAATGAGATCCCTCATAGTTACCCTCCTATAAAATATGATGTTTACTAGGTTTTCACCTTTTATGACCTCAAATGATCTTTGACCTGCACGAAAAATAATACTGATCATCTTCTCAATATGGTCAATACACAAGGTAAGTATGTGATCCCTCACAGTTACCCTTCTTGAGATATCATGTTTACAAGTTTTTTGACCTTTTGACCTCTGGTGACCCCAAATGACCTTTGACTTCCCCAAAATACTAGGGATCATCTACTCAATATGGGCAATCCACATAGGTATAAGATCCCTCACAGTTACCCTTCTTGAGATATCATGTTTACAAGGTTTTGACCTTTTGACCTCTTGTGACCCCAAATGACCTTTGACCTCCACCAAAAACAATAGGGATCATCTACTCAATATGGGCAATCTACATGCTGAGTATGAGATCCCTCGGAGTTACCCTTCTTGAGATATAGTGTTTACAAGCAAAGCGTCACATACACACACATATACACACACACACACATGACATTACCATCGCATAGATTCCTTCGGCCTTCGGCAAGGAATCAAAAATTATGCATATTTTTGACATTTTTTACAAAGGGAACAAGTAAGGGGTTTTCATCCTTGAATTGGGTAGGGGGAGAGACGTAGCAGCATACTTCTGCCCACTATATTTTTGACTGCTTTCTATACCTATGGAAGAACCTAGAACTGATTGAACACAGTACTATGACAATCAAGAACTGCTGTGTGATCCATGAATACTTAACATTGTCTTAAGTCAATATTATCTCTAAAGTAGGTTATCCTTGCAAATGTTAATTTATTGCACACCTTTTACTTCACTTTTGGACAACTGGGGATATGCAGAGCTGACTACCATGCACAATATAGTTAAGTCTATTGGGAACCTCACATCACCTCTCTTTGACCTTCTCCCTGTTTTATCCCTGGAAGTGCCTGTTTGTACCATGACAGTCACAAGAAGGAATGCTAGAGCTCTAGGACATATTATGCCACTATATCAATATACCAGTTTAATATTTTGAAAGTTTAAAAGAATATTTTCTTAATTCAAGAGCTTTCAACTGATAAAGATATTCCATGCTGACACACTACAACACTGGTTTAAAGTATGCTGGTAGGTAAACGTTGGTGAAAGCCTGACTTTAGAAGGTTCTAGAATTCTTGCGCATATTGGACCAGGACTGGTAACGTTACTCTACACTAGACTTGTGACTCCTGTTCAAGAGTGAGGAACAACACCACTTTTCTTGAAGTACTGACTCCTGAATAATTTTCAGAACTGTCACAAACATGCACAAAAAGCAACTTTTGGTGTTTTAAAATATTTGCATTTGCTTTCTTTTGCAAATGTAAACAAGGAGGCATTCCATGGAGTTGCAAGTCTCAACTTCCTGATATTCTCAACAAACCTTGGGCTAAAAAAATTTCTCAACATACTGATATGCAAATCATGACAAAAGACCACTTTTAGGTCATTTAAACTCCTGTCTCAAACTTTTGCAACTAGAATGTACTATTTAACTAGATGTACTATTTAACCAGAATGAAAAAGATGCATTGTGGTTTCGATGACACAGTTTTCATTCCAAATAATGCCAAGATCTAAGCTATCTTTATGTGTTGGAATAATACAGTTTTGTGTTCATAGTTGACCTTCAGAATTCTTGGGAAATTTTGTTTTTGACCTCTGTTGACCCCACAGGACCTTTGACCTCTACCAAAAACAATAGGGTCTTTCCTTTTGGCAAAACACATCTACCTTCAAAGTATCACACGTATTCAAACTTCCTATCTTGAGATATTGTGTTAACAAGGTTTTCAGTTTGAACCCGGTGACCCCAAATGACCTTTGACCTCCACCAAAAACCAAGAGGTTTCTTCCTCTCATCATTACACATCTACATACCAAGTTTGAAAATTATCCAAGCTTTCTACCTTGAAATATTGTGTAAACAAGGTTTTCAGAGTTTGACCCTCGGTGAATCCAGTGACCTTTGACCTCCACCAAAGACAATAGGTTTCTTCCTCTTACTACAATGCACCTACATACTAAATATGAAATTTATGCAACCTTTTTACCTTGAGATATCCTGTCAACAAGGTTTTCAGAGTTTGACCCCAGTGACCCACGATGATCTTTGACCTCCACAAAAAACAATAGGGCTCATCTTCTTACCATAAGGCATCCACATACTATGTATGAAATCTATCCAAGCTTCCAACCTGGAGATATTGTGTTAACAAGCTTTTCAGTGTTTCAGTGTTTAAACCCTGGTGACCCAAGATGACCTTTCACTTGCACCACTATAGTGCATCCACATACTATGTATGAAATCTATCCAAGCTTCCAATCTTGAGATACTGTGTTAACAAGGTTTTCAGATTTTGACCCTGGTGACCCCAGATGACCTTTGACCTCCACCAAAAATAAGAAGAGTCATTTTCTTACCATAAGTTACCTACATACTACGTATGAAATCTATCCAAGCTTCCTAGCTTGAGATATTGTGTTAACAAGGTTTTCAGATTTTGACCCCTGGTGACCCAAGATGACCTTTCACCCCCACCAAAAACAACAGGGTTCTTCCTCTCAATATGGGGCATGTATGTACCAAGTGTGAGAATGTCAGTTTCCCTTATGGAGATATTGTGTCAACGAGTTAAGTGTCACAAACACACACATACATACACACACAAACATATACACATACATACACACATATGTATACACATGCCAGCACAGTTGCATAGGTTTCTCTTATCATTGAAACCAAAAAATATGTCTGATAACTCTCTTCATATCATAAGTTGGGAAAGTTATGATTATGACTTGAATAATTCAAACCCCTTCCAATTAAAAGTTGGATGTTCTTATGCAATTACAAATTTTCATAGGTATCTGTGGAGCCTATTAGGTCACCACTGATATTCTTCTACATTTATATGTAAAGGCTTGATGAAGAAGAGTAAAAGTATCCATGGTAATGATTCTCTCACCTTCAGCAGTCTGCAAGCATATGGTGTCACAGTATTCCCCTTCACCAGCATGGTTGTATGCCTTGACTCTGGCATGGTAAGTGGTGTCAAAGTGCAAGCCGTCAACTGTACATATGGTCTCTCTACCACAATACACCTCCTGTTGATAAAATCAGCCAAAATACTGGTAAAACATCATGTCAGTTTATGCTACTCTAATCATACCCTACCACATGAGCTGCTACTATTTTCTCAACTTATCACACTAGCATTCCCCCCAAAAAAGGCTCCATATTTACAGAGGGAATGGTATACCACTTTCAATGTCATCTTCATAGAATGATACTTCAGCCAAAGTGATGAAATCTCTAGTTTAGACCTAGTAGGGCTGTGAACATTTAGCAAAATTACTAAATGTTTAATCGAAAAATTTTGCAATCATTCAGCGATTAATCGCAAGTACCTATGATCAACATAGAGACTTTAAACATGCCTTTAAACATGATGAATATGTAAAATGTGTTAGTGACGTCCGAGGGACATAGTTTCCATGAACCTCAAACACTGCTCATCATACCTCAACTTTGATGTTGTATGTTTACGTGTGTGCAATCTGTATAATTATGTATTTCACTTTTTCAAAAAGAGTTAAAGTAAGCATCTAATTTTCTGTAATGACTGCAAATTTTTTATTTTGTACGGAAAAGCATACCCTGGGTGTTGGGATTAATCGCTAGTAGCTTTGTACTAAACGTCTATTACACATGCGATCCTTCAGCGATTAATCGCTTAAAGGTCACAGCCCTAAGACCTAGTGACCAACTGTACCTTTGGGGGTGGGAGAAGGAACATAATGACAGAACATGAAAACTAGTGTAGAAGTATATGTGGTCTTTGCCTCAACCGACATTAAGTGGAGTGGGGGAATGTTCCCTTTCCCCCTCCCCCACCATGAGTGACATCCATGATAATGGGGATGTAACATTTGTATGTGGGTGTTCTTACCATCACTAGCAGCAGTACTTTATTATGTGTGCCACTGCCACAGCCAGGAGATATGAAACAGGTGAGAAAGCTGTAAAAATACCCCTGTAGAACTGATGTACACTTGTAAATACTTAATACATACTTGATGCAAATGATACGTATAATTTCCAGTAAGTCTGATCTAGTGTTGGATCTAATGTAATGTGTCCTTTGCATGCTTCATCCTTCACTGGCAGTATGAATGAGTTTTCTTGGAAGGGATTATGCAGCTACCCCAATTTGAATTAGTATCCCCTGATATTCTAATTTATAAATGGCTCTTTGGTAATCATGTGGATAATTTACTCAGAAGTGGATGCGACAAAAAGAATGTTTTCAGAGTGTGGGTGTCTACTGGTAAAGCATTTTGGAGGACACCATGGCCAACAGGTAACCTTGAATATTGTTTTCGGGGTCATTGCTTTTGTTTAAAAATGCCAATACAAATTTTACTGACTTAAATGGCTTTTATGGGTTCGATGGCAGATTTGTGATGCTTTTATCTACTTGGTGAAGTGATGCAACAATTTTTGCAATCCCTGCTAACCATCTTTTTTAGAGAATTTTGGATTAGGGTCTGACGATGTTATGTCCACCACATATAACATTTAGAGTTGAGAGTACAATAAATATTTTTCCTATTTTGTCTCACAATGAGGACATTTAAGTGGTATGCCTGTTTTGCATTGTTTATGTACATTTATACCTACCATCCATCCGTTCAATTGCACTAAAACCATTGCTAGGAAATCATTGTTATATTTATTATTATTTCCAAGCATTTATAAAGTGGTAAAGCTTTCATCAAGATCACAGCACTGTATAAAAAGTTAAAAATACACTAAATTAATACAAAACAGTTCAAGTAATGTAGTAAAATAACAATACAAACCTACAGAGGATGTCAGAACAACAGAAGCACACACGAAATGTAATCATTATGCAAAATTATTATTTCAGGTCTAATTGGTTTGTTATTTGGCAAAGTGACCGTACATGAGAGAAAAGTTTACAAAGGCTATGAATTCCATCTTCAATTTTCTAGTCTCTTCTCATTTAAACATTTAACTCAAATTTGGAATCATTTCAATTTTGATTGTCTCAGATAGGGTAAAATGTTGCTTGTTCTTGGATGAAAACAGCCAAGGTTATTCAACTAAACCTACTGATTGCAATAAAGCCTCACTGCTTCAAAACGCCACTGCCTTTATTCACTCATTTACAGAACCACAAAATATATGTTAACATGCATTTATGTTTTTTACATGCTGTCATGTTAATACATCTGATGTATATTCCAACAAGAACCAACAACAGATCCTTCAAGAGGTCTTTCATGTACTAGGATTGAACTAGTCAGACGGATGCTTGAGACAGTGTTTATAGCTGGTGCAATGTATCATGACACACATACATACAAATCATATGAACCAAACAGCACTAGAGGATATAAAGGCATATTCCAATGGCATTTCACAATGGAAAATGAAAAAAAAAAAAAAAAAAAACCACTTCATGCCCTTCAAATCTTGTAGCAATACTCTATTCCTAACTCAAGATATCTCATTTTAAAGATCACTTACTTTGGTCAAAAACACCACCAGTTCTCATCAAGACCACAGAATGTAATGTAAAGTGGGCACATTGAGGCTGCCTGAATGTGCCTCAGATTCCTTTTATTTTTCTTTGTAATTGGATGCCCCATTTGTTCTTGAAATTTGATGCTGTTGGCATGTTTGAATTTTTTCCCTGTTAGATTTAGCATTGAACTACACCTTGTGTAAGGTACAACATACAGTGGGTAGTGTCAATATCATAAAGAAACAAAATGCCATGTCTTAATGAAAGTGTTAGGATGACATCACAAATTTCTCATAATGCACTGTATCTCTAGATAAAGTTACATTTCTTTGAAAATTAGTATCTTCCAAATGCAGTTTCATCTCCTAAAACAGAAAAACTTTCTCCATGTTTTGAAGTCATTGAATTAAAGGCATTTTCCACTGGCTTTTCACAAGGGTCCCATGTGAACGAGGAAAAAATTTCAGTCCATACCCTCTAAAACCCGTAGCAATACTCTTTTCGTAACTCAAGATATCTAATATTAAAGACTACTTATTTTTTGTAAAAAATACCTCCAGTTCTCATCAAGGTCACAGAATGTTACGTGAAGTGGGCACATTGCCTCAGGTTTCTTTTGTTTTCCCTTATAATTGAATGTCCTGTTGTCCTTGAAATTTGATACTGCTGGACTGTTTGAATATCTTTCCATGTAGTTTTAGCATAAATCTACACCATACGTACAGCATAACAAACAAAGTTGCTAAATATTCCCTACAACAGTGTCAATGTCATAAAGAAATTCAATGCTTTATCAAATAAATGTGCCGCGATGACATCACAGATTTCCCATAATGCACTTTATCTTGAGAAAAAATTGCATTGTTTTGAAAATTAGTATCTTCCAAACACTACAAGCTATTGAGATGCGGTTTTCACCTCCTAGAGGAGAAAAAATTTCTGCATTTTTGGAAGTCATTGATTTTTGTCACTGGCAAATCCTTTTAAGTCCCTGGTGAACCCCTTTAAGGCTGGCCTCAGCCTGGTGTCTCATCAAGACTGTAATACAGTATGCACAAACTGCCATTGTCAATCACACACTTGTCCATGAACATCATCATACAATGTTTGAACACTTGTTGAGAAGATGAAACATGCATCTAAAAGTATGAACACCTTCATCCATGTTGGACGTTATTCAAATCTGCTTGGAGAGCAGTCCACATGATCATACGTTTGTCCATGAGCATCATCATGCTAATGAATGATGATGGTTTGAACAAGTGTCTGACTGCACTGACAGGACTTATAGGTCTGTTGCACTTTATAACCCATACTTATGGACAGTGACCTCAACTATGACACCGATGCCATCAAGACTGAAAATGGCAACCTTCATTACTTTGCTTTATGAATGAGGTCTGTCTGATTGAACACATACAAAGTTTGCTTGACTGAACTTTACTAGGGCTATGTAAGTTCATGTCAGGTTATTGCATCAATGCAACAAGCCACAAACTTCCTTGTTCTTGATCCATATACATGCAGGGTTTGAGTAGAAGCACACAGTGCAGTGTACCAATTGATTTGGCCTTTGTGAGGAGTTGGACCTTGTACAAAGGACCATGTCAGCAGGGATGAACATTTACTTTTAAAACAGCTTACCAATTCAGACGAGTAGTCCATTCAACTATCCAATCTTGGAGTCTATGAGCTTGGCTACTTACTTTAAATGGAGAAAACAGTCACTCCAAGTTTATTTTCAAACATCCCCTATATACAGATCTCTCATTTCAATCACAACTATATTTTGTTATGTTTCTGTATAAAAACATCGAATAATGAAGGTACGCAAAGGAGTTATTCTGCATAAATTAACAAATAAGTTGCAAAAACATTGTCACTCAATTGATGAGCCATTCCTGAATTAGGATGATGGGGTACACTAATTCAAATTGGAGGGACTGCATTTTCCCTTTAATGTTTCAGGGTCAGGAGGCCACTTGGCTCATTGAGGTCCTTATGCCAGCTTGATACTGAATGAACACAGATGAGATTCGCCTTCTCTTTCTAAGTACTCAGTGGTAATTGGGGCAGGGGTGTGCTTATTAGCCCAATCCTGCTCCCGGAACTTGCATTCAATGTCCCCATCTGACAGATGTGAGTGTATTCTCAGACTTTCAGCCACTTTCCCAATGGTTGGGAGGGATGGAGGATCCACACCACTGCTTGACAGCCAACCCAAGCAAAGCACACATCTTCCTGAATTGGACAACTTCCTGAGATGCACATTAGACACCTAAGATTAATTCACAAATTTAAACTCCATCAGCATCACTGCAAACAGCTATGCCAAACAAGCAAAATTTAGTTCCCAGAAAATTACTACTGTAATTGATTCCGACAGGATCTGATACAGGGACCTATAGTATGCAGGACAGTACGCTCAACCACCTAACCAACTTCACCTACACCCATTTTTCCACAAGCATTCCTGCTGAGTATTAAATGTTCTTGTGAGTGTAACTTCGTACTTCTCCCCATAATCTGCTTTTGCAGGCTAAGACCTTTTCCCTGGAAGGGTTTAGAGGGTTAATTCTCTTTCATATTTGGATGTTTTTACCCCCCCCCCCATGGTACAAGGCTGTAGGCATTTTATATACCTTTCTGTTCCCCTTCATTTCAACTTGGGGGAAGATCTTGCAGTTTATCTACTGTCCAACTGGCCTAACTTAGTAGTTTTGGCAGCTATTAGCTTATCTCTTGTAGCATGCCATCCACAGTTATTAACCTAACTGGACCTCCTCCCTGTGATCGTGAATGGTAGCTTGAGCAGTCATTTCATTTGTCTACTTAGCAAGTTGTTCATTTCCATCTTGACTCTTTGAGTTCCTGTCAGTGTATCCTCTAGAATTGTTGGTTGGTTTTTGCACTTCTTTTGAAAAAGGTAAGGACTGAGGGAAAGCTTTCCAGATCCTCTTTTCTCTCCCATGCACACAGTGCAAAAGGTTCCTCCAATTTGGTTCCTGATAGACTTTCATATTTTATGTCTGAAATGCTGGTCCCATTCTGCAAACAAACCCTGCCAGGTTTGCCAGGAGTGGAAAACAAGAGATTCCCCCAAACCCCCTGGTTTGGAAACTGCAAGCCCTGACACTTACCTCCTATTTACAAATGTAATCCACACTTACCTTCAATAAGAACCTGACATTAAACCAACAGCGCAGTGTTGGAGGGCACCTTCTGAAAGAGGACGGCCTACCTCTACACTTGCAAAGTCAGACAATTGTGCGATGCAATTTTGGTTGTTGAAATATCTCCTTTCATTTCAGACAGCAAATTGGTTTTTAGGGAGAGTTTTTGCACAACATCTAATAGCAGGCTTCAATTAATGATGCCAGCAGAAGTTTACATGAGCATCCTATCTTTTAGGGTTTTCTTCTTGGGACATTTTGTTTTCCCATGGTTTTTAGGTTTTGTCCTTGGTGTTAATCCCATAATGCTTAGTGTAGGTAGTGTTTCCCCAATGGGTTGACTCTTAGTTAGGGGATCCTGATGGGCCCTTGGGTAGACAGACTTCTTGGAAGCCCTCCTTTTCTCCACTTTGTCTCTCCTATCCTCTCCAGGGTATTGTGAGTGAAGTTTGTTTTTTCTACCATGCTAGGTAGTTGCTTGATGACACAGTTTTGTGGCCTGTTTGGGGGTTGTTTTTTACTCAGCCAGATGTTCCTACCTCCGTGTTTTCCAATCTTCATCTCACTTTGGTTACATGTTTATCTTTTTCAAGGTTATATACTTATTTGGTTATGCCATTGTTGGTGTTGTAGGTCTCCAGTTTGTTGTGGTAAGACACTACAATATGTATTCTTCCTCACAGGTATATTCATGTGTATTTTATGCATTTTATGTTACGTGTATATGCATGTTATTTACTTCTGGTACCTTGTCCAAGAAGCCTACCACCTCCAAAGGCAATAACCAGGCCTCAGAGACAGCCTCAATGATGCACTGGACACCCGTTGGAAGAGGATCCTTCTGTAGCTCATCGATGGGCGAAGGACAGCTTACCTCAAACCCCCTGGTTTGTGAATCTACAAGCCCAGATACTTACCTCCTTTCTACAATTTTAACCTCACCTTACTTACCCGTTGTAAGGTACAGTCAAGTCTTGATCATACAGTGGAGGCCCCAGTCCTCATCTCACTTGCTAAGTCAGAAGCTTGGACTGGGGAAAATGCCCTCTGACAGAGGCCGTCCTCCTCCACTGTGTGATAAAGACTTGCTATGACCTTATAATGGGTAACTGAGGATTACAATTGTAGACAGGAGGTAAGAGAGGGGCGATGTAGATTCTCCAGACCCTTGGGGTGGGGACCCCTATGGTTTGGAGAAACATGCCCAGGATCCAGGAAAACTATTTTTTAAGACTAAGAAAATCAAGCAGCCCATCTGGCTGGGTCTACTACTTGCAAAGCCAGTCAAAGTAGAAATGGTGCAAGCCAAATAGCATCATTACAGGGCCTGAGAATAGAAATCCTGCAGATCCCATGACTATGGAATCAAGACTAGACATGACTGCAGAAGACGGATACCAAACATATGGTGATATGCAAGCAAAAAAATAAAAACAAAAAAAAAACAAAAACAACACAAAAACAAAGAAAACAAAATCTATGCAGTTTGTCTGAGGAACCGGACCACCTGTAGCTACAACTGAGGCCATTTTCAGAGGTCATACCATCCAACAACATGGAGAGACAAGGGACTTCCAGGTACCCAGTAACCACCTGTTTTGGTGAACCTAGACCTGACATTTTAGTCAGATCAAGGGTCCAAACTGACCAGGGTATATGACAAATGAATGCTCACTTCACCAATCTCACTTGAGGAAGAGAAGGAATGGGTTTTCAACCTCCTCGTATTCCAAAGGGTTGTCAAGTGACCACAACCAGAAGAGAAGACACCATAAATCCTATGTTGTCAGCCTTCTGAAAAAGGCCTTGTCCAAGTTTATCTTTGATATTGATATGTCAGTTCTCAGGACATATTTCAAACAGTAAGTCACAGCCCAAACCCCTGACGAGAGGTGAGTCTACAACCATCAGCAAACCAGAATACAATGTCACGTAAACCTCTTTCAGGCTCAGATCCTTAACTTGCTTCCACTGCCACAGATCCCAAGTGGGAAGACAATTCTACAACTCAACAGGGAAGTCCTACTTCTTCATTCAGCTGAATTTTTGAGGGGTACATTCTTGTGTGAGGAACTGGAGGAAGTCAAGATCCCCCTCACAGAGACTGAAATAAAAGAGGAAGCCTTGGAGGCCATCTG
This sequence comes from Holothuria leucospilota, assembly GCA_029531755.1. Taxonomy (NCBI): domain Eukaryota; kingdom Metazoa; phylum Echinodermata; class Holothuroidea; order Aspidochirotida; family Holothuriidae; genus Holothuria; species Holothuria leucospilota. The sequence continues at coordinate 18,827,486 of CM055963.1, forward strand.
TAAACAACTAATAGTATTTGACGATTAGGTCTGAAGGTAGCTCCAGATGGTAATTACAGGCAAGTTGTGATGAGTGAAATGGACTCCAGAATTTACTTAATATCCTGATGTTTTTGTATGCCAAGAATTGATGCACAAAAGAGAGAGAGGTTTTGATTATTTGGCTCCAGTTTTGTGATGTGATTTGTAAAGACAATGTATGAGATGAGTTGTGGTGTTTTACAGGGCAACAATTTTAGTTCTCTCACTCTTGGCAGTATGACTTCCCTTTCTTATGTATATTTGCAGATCAAAACGGCCCAGTAGGGCATGTTGAGATGAAAAAAAAGCTTGCCCAGCATAATTTACACTTGCCCTCAGCAACTGAGTAGGTGTTAATGTACAGCCCTAATTATTATTCTACACATGACAACTGGGATTTCATCTGAACCTTGTGCAATCTTTGCACAAAAAAAGAGTTAAAGAGAAAGAAGCATGCAAGGAAACAATGACAAAACTTCAGAAGACATATTGTAGCTATAAAGCAGGGGTGTGCAACCTTTTCGAACACCGGGCCAAATCATGTTGCTGTGACCATCTGGGGGCCGCAGTGGAACAGAGATGTGTATAGAGGGTGGCGTTTCACCCTCACCCCTTCTCCCACCCTTCCCCACCCCTTCCCCACCCCTTACCCCACCTCTCCTCCGTTAGTGACCAATGTACCCATCTAGGCAGACCCACATGCACTCGAATAATATTGTAGTATGGGTTTACTAATTGTTGGCGAAACTTGTCCCGTGTATTGCATCTCTATTTTGTCGACAAATATGTTAATTCAGATTTAGAATGCGTTTTACAAGTGAATTCTTTAATTTATCAAATAATGAAATGGTCGAGAATATCCACCTTACAAAGGAAGTGATCGTTTCTTTGTTTTCATAATATCCTGTAGGCCTACTTACTTCAAGTTGTGGTCAAATAACAAGAAGTACAAGGGCCAAAAATTAGGCAAATCAAAATTGGTTCGCGGGCCGCACAGGATGAAGTCGCGGGCCGCATTTGGCCCGCGGGCCGCAGGTTGCACACCCCTGCTATAAAGGATCTTACTCTAAAGGCTCCATTGTTTCCGTCATCAAGTTCCAATACATAGCCTTCAACCCAACTAGATGGGTGGGCCTGCCAGGCAATGGTTACACTGTTATTCTCTGCACTGCATTCTGATGGAATTATAATTGGTGGATCAGGTGCTGTACAAGAGAAAGATACATATAAAACTTCTATTATTCTGGGGTAACTTTTGTGCATACATAAAATATTAAGCTCTTGAACTCTTTGAAAATCACAAATCATGTGCAGCCACCATAATAACTTCTGTACAAGTATTGTAAATGCAGGGAGTTGAGAGGCAGCTTATTGGTACATTAGCACTTACTTCCATGTGTACACATTTCCTTGTGTAGGAGTAATTTTATCACCCACCTGACTCTGATGTCAAGATCCAAATCAATCACTATTTGAAAAGTATCAGAGGTCAGATTGTAAGTTTAAAGTGCAAAGTAAGCTCTACTTCAGAGTTGCTACTCCTGACTTGGAGTGGAGTAGCAACTTTATTTCCTTGGGTTCACAACTCCCAGATCATTTTCAAAAATGTCACAAAATACACAAAAATCATATTTTGGAGTTTACATTTGTGGTTTTTCACACATTTTAATGGAATATTAGACCATGACTGGCTCTTTTGATCTTGTTCTGTATTCATTAGAAAGTTTTCTCCTACGATACTCTGACATGGTCAGTTCGACACCTTAGTCTTTGGGATATATACCCTCAAAAGCTGTAACCTGTTGACAACCAGCCTACTGATGAATACACATACTGATACACATGCAGGGACAGCAGAGCCAATTTCAAAGTGAGGGAGCTAATCATTGAAGCGGTCCAACAGTAGTGTAAGCATACTCGTGTAACAGGGACCGCGGAGACGGGAGGCTACATGGGCTTTAGCCCCCGCACTTTTCTCTGCTGCCTTTAACTGGGATGATAGGCTTTTATTTTCTTGAACATATTGGGCCACCTCAATGATTATGTGTATTCATCAGTAGGCTGGTTGTCAACAGGTTACAGCTTTTGAGGGTATATATTCCTGCATTAGTTATTTCATTATTGTAGGGGTCTGAAACTCCTTCAGAGTCAAGACTTATAGGGTAACAGATAACCGACCCCAAAATATTGGGTGTTGCCCAAGCTTAGTGCACAGTACCTCTAATGACTTTTCCCCACTTTTTTGTACTGGGGTTATTGTTCTTATGCTCAACAATTCTTCAAGAGGAGCCTTACAAGTGTTTTTATTGTTTGTTCATTGTTGCAGAAATCTGAACTACTTGGGCTTCCTAGCTCCTCCCTGCACATGCCATGTATGAAATTCCTTAAAGTTACACATCTTGTGATAGAGTGTTTATGAGCAATTTTCAAGGTATCCACCATTTGACCTCTGGTGACCCCAAATGACCTTTGACCTTCACCAAAAACAATAGGGATCATCTACACAATAAGGGATACCTACGTGCCAAGTATGGGATCCCTTGAGAGTTACCCTTCTTGAGATGTGTTTACAAGCAAGTGTCAACACATACACACACACACAGGGACACACACAGTATCATCATCGCATAGATTCCTCTGACTATATGTCAAGGAATCAAAAACAGTTCACTTATGACATACTTCTTAAACAGGTATAACATTTTGACTTTGACATCATTTTACAAGCATGTTTAATTTCAAGCATTCTTAACATGCCATGATTATTATCTATGTCCTTTTTTAATTCACATTTAATTGTCTTCTTTATCTGATTTTACTTCAAGCACACTAAAGTTGATAAAGCTCCCATGAGGAGGAAGAATTATTGATGCAATAATTATTTTTGTTGGATCAACAAACAAAGCACATGTTCTTATTCATATATGTTTAAATACACACACTGAAGTACATCAAACTGCAGTGAATGCAGTGGACCTTTAAAGACTGGAACACAACATAATGCTGTACCATACCCCTTACCAAAATTAATTATCTACAGGCCTGAAGACAACATCATTCCTTACCAAGATTAATTTATCTACAACCATGCAGACAACTTAATTCTTAACCCTTCACCAAAATTAATTTATATTCATGCCTGATGACAACATAAATCCCTGCCCTTCACCAAATTAATGGGTAATGTTTTCTTAACATCTAAGCAACGATGAGACCAAGGATATAACAACTGTAGATAAGAAACTCCTACACCGTTTATATAAATTGAGTTGCAATAGGCCACAAGTATAGAGCAGGAAGTGTGACTTCTGAAATAGCAGCCATTCTGCATAATGCATTTCTCTGTTCATTTAATATTTCATGTCCACTACTATGCCCTCAGAAACTAACTGCATACTTCCCCTATGAACACTCATATAAAACTGCAATACTTGATAACACCATAAACTGACATGCAAAAAGTTCTATGGACATTATGCATTCATATTTATGTATTTGTGTGGAATACCACGGGGAGCAATAAACTTACTCTAAAATATCGAGGAGTAATGCCTTAGACTGAAGAATATCCTACATTAAGAAATAGATACACTGTACAATAGTCTTGTATAACTGCAGGCAATTACTGGTTTCATCTAAGAGGTATTGGGGGCAATATACTCTACATTTGCCTTTTGTTGTCAAAACAACTCAACAGTGATCTGGGCCCTGTTTCATAAAGTGTAATGCTCAATCTTACCATCAATCTTAACCCATAAAGAAACAGAGCCCAGTACTTCTTTCCCCAATATTTGCTCTCTGTGCATTGTGAGTCGATCCCCCATGTTGAGTTTGGAGTCGTATGTTTATAACATCTCTTGATGGGACAGACAAAATTTTCCAGAAATGGCCATACAATATCATACTGAAAATGATAGCAATAACCCTTTTTTTGATCACTTAGAACTTACTTAAGCATAATTTTGTATTTACGTAAGCATCAAAAGACCTGCTTTATAAAAAAGTTCAAGAGTCAATAGAAAATAAACTTTATCCTTCTTAATAATCAAGGAGGTTTGTGGACTTCAAAAGAGAGAGAGAGAGGGCAACAAATTGAGTCACATATCAAGAAAATAACTGAATTATATATCTACCTAAAAGTGTATGGCAACAGAATATTAAAAACATGTACTTTATGAGTTACATCATGGGTTCTCATTTCAATCTGTTTGGGTTAAACTAACTGTGCATAGAAACACCTAGAATGAAAACTGACTAAGTAAATCTGTAAAATAAAGTAAATAAATCATCCAAAACACCAAAGAGAGTGAACAAAAAGCAGAGCCAGCTAAAACATAAACCTTGTCATTCTGCTGGCAATGAAACAAAGAGCAACTTGCAGCAAGCATTCTTATAAGTACAAAGGGCACTATCCAACTAAACACTGTTGCAGTCTGGGGTGGATGAACTCTGTAATTGTGAAATAACTGAATAAGTAGGAGCAAAATAGATTTGACTAATCAAATTTGTAAATAAAGTATTTTGATAATGAACCAGAAAGCCAACAGGCTTAATGATTCCTTGCCACATGGATATAATTTTCAGTACTGTAATTCCAAGTTACTTCAGGTTTATTGTGAACTTACTGTGCTTAAACATCCATGGGCAAAACTCAAACACTGGTACTGTGTTAACATGGTCATACATCTGTCTGTTTCTTGCTTTAAATTTTTGGCATTACATGCCAGGTATAAGATCCAAAAACATGTTTTATACTTGACAAGTCATGTTTAGGTTTTCTCATATTGACCTCTGTTGACTTCAAATAACCTATGACCACCACAATAAACAACAGAGATTATATTACACAAAATTAAACATGTTTTCCTCTTTTAGATACCATTTTACCAGGTTTTTCACAGTTTGACCAGTAAGGGCCTCAAATAAAGTTAAATCTTCACCAAAAGCAATTGGGTTTATGTATTCAAAATGGAATTTCATTACAGTAGGTTTTCTTCCTTGAGATTGTCATGTTTTCAATGTTTTCAGAAGTTTGACCCCTGCTCATCTCAAACTACATTTAACCTACACAGAAACTCACATAAATCATCTACTTGATGTGGGGCACCCAACTGCCATATATTACTTTACAAGTTTCCCTTATTGAGATATCATGATTACAACATTTTTAAAGTTTGACCTTCAGTGACATAAATTGAATTTTTGACTTCGCTAAAATATGAGAGATCATCTACTCAATGTGGGGGACCCATATGATACATATGACATTAATAAAAGTTTCCCTCTTTAAGACATGTTAACAAGATTTTTGCAGTTTGACTTCTGGCGACCTAAAATGACCTTGGAGTCCTGCCAAAAACAAGACGAATCATATCCTCAACATATGGGACATCCACACCTCTAGTAAACCCAAATGACCTTTGACCTCCACTAAAAACTATCATAAATATATGCTGAACATGAGCCATCAACCGCCAAGTATGAGATTCCTAACAATAAGGCCCTCCTCCAAATACCATGCTTATAAGTTTTTTACCTCTTGCCACCCCAAATGATCTTTGACCTCCAAGCCAAAAATAGGATTAACTACTCAACGTGGGCCATCAACATGCCAAGTATGAGCTCCCTAATAATTACCTTTCTTAACTGAGATATCATGCTTAAAACAATTTGACCTCTGATGAACCAAGTGACCTTTGACCGCCACCAAAAATTAAAGGGATCATCTACTGAATATGGGCCATCCGCATGTCATGTATGCGATCCTTTACAAATGACCTCTTGAAATTGTGTTTACATTGTTTTGACCTTTTGACCTGTCCTGATCCCAAATGACCTTTGACCTTTACCAAAACCAATAGGGGCCATCAACTTAACATGGGACATCTTCATAGTAAACATGAGATTCCTCACAGTTACCCTTCTTCAGATACAGTGTTTACAAGCAATTTTCATGATTTTTACTGTTTGACCTATGTTGACCCCAAATGACGTTTGCCCTTCACCAAAAATTAAAGGGATGATGTACTGAATATGGGCCATCCAAATGGCATGTATGAGGTGTTTCACAGGTAACCTTGAGATACCCCATTTTAAGGTTTTAAACCTTCTCACCTCTCATGATCCCAAATGGCTTTTGACCTGTACCAAAAACAATAGGGATAATCTACTCAATATGGATTATCTACCTGCTAAAGTATGAGATTCCTCACAGTTATCCTTCTTGAGATATCACATTTACATGCAAAAGTCACAGACACACAGAAGTATGTATGCATACCTGCCAACCTTTCAATTTCCAAAAGTGGGACAAACTGTCGCGATGTAATAGAAGTGCGTGCGAAGCACGCACATCGAGCGCGAAGCGCGAGACAAAAATGGGTGGGGTCCAGGGGCCAACCCTAGGGCCCCTGGTGGGGTCCAGGGGCAACGCCCCGGTGGGGGTCCAGGGGGTGAAGCCCCCGGAAGCTCCTGGGTTTTAGTAGTTTCAGATATGTTAGGAAGACTATTTGAATGCTAAATTTATAAGTTTTAATGCTTACAATAACATTGAGTGTGTATTCCTGAAGCAAGCACAAGGGTTTTCATTAGGGTTGGAAATTCAAGAGACCAAGAACTGCAGGCCTTAATTTTTTTCAAGAGCCCCAAGAAAATCTCAATCCCATTTGTTTTATTATGAGAACAAAAAGAATTATTGCAAAGTGTGAGAAATTCCTGAACACCCGGCCTTTATATTGGCTTTCACCAAAGTTATATCACAACAATAAACACACAAAACTTTCCCAACATCAGTGGAAGACAATGCATTTTTTTTTTGTTTTTCCATGAAATGACTCCAACATGACCTACTAGATGACCAATGATCTAAACTTTCTTGAACAACCTTTATGGGGCTATTACCAAAAAAATATCACATGAAATACCCCAAACTATTACTACATTTGTAGAAGCCAGTGCATTTTTTTCTTTTTCTATACTATGACCACTAGATGACCATAGACCTAAAATTTATGAACACCCTTTTTGAGGATACTGCCAAAGTTATATCACATCAATAAACACCCAAAGATATCCCTACATCATAAGGAGGTATAAGACCTCTTTTGCTTTTCCATAAAATTGACCCCAGATGACCCCTAAGTGACCTTTGATTCCAAATCCCTGACCATCACTGACAACCAACGATCTAGTCATCAATGTGTGTAAGTTTCATCAGAACTTGCCCAAGCATGTGTTCATGGGGATTGTCTAAAGTTTTGAGCACTTTCTCGTAACAGTGTTATATATGGGCAACATATCCTAAACTTTTAAAAGAATGCAGGAAAATAAGGTAATTAATGATGCCATCTTATCAATAAATATGTCTTTTCATGCATAACTCAATGTTAGAGAACTAATAAAACTTTCTAAACACTTTGCAACAAGGGCTATTGAAAAATGTTTATAGCCCCGTGGCTATAGATCAAGAATTCACTCCTGTAGCAGATTAACTGCAGAGACATGTGTAGGTTAGGTTCTTGATGTACATACATTACACGTTAGGCAAAGGCATAAGTGTCACGCCTCCGTAAAGGAAGTTGCCTCGTATGAAAAAATATTTCAAGTGGAGCTTGCGAATATGTTTTGAATAGTTGTCTGAAGGCTTTTTGCACATGCCAGTTTCATGTTTACGGGTTTTTTGGCCAATAGCTGGTTCATTCTAGATACTTTCGGCGATGATCTTGTTTGATTGAAACAATGTGTATAGTACGCACTATAGCCTATGGTGAGAGCTGTAGCCAGTAGCTTGAATGTGCTAGCTTACCAAGATTTCGGGACTAAAATCTCATCCCGCTGGAAGTCCATATCTTGCGTATGTATTCACAGGTTGCAAAAGATCTCCCTGCTAGTATTTCATGGCTTTCTACAAAAATTATCAAGCCGGCCATTAATTGATATGAACTATGTCTGGATCAAGATTCGAACGGCTTCACTTAGCCACCAAAGTTTTCAATGTACAGTATGTAAATGTACGCATGCAAGCTGTAGATATATAGAGCCGTAGATTGACTCTTTGACACGATTTCAAGCAGAGATACTCGAACGGAATATGGCTTCGCGAAAGTCTTGTAGGCTTAGGAAAATCATGCCGGAGGTAAATATGAAAGTTTTTACAAGCAGGAGCTTGTAAGATCTAACGAAGAAGCAAGATTTAACGAAGAAGCTGATCTTGCATCATGTTGACAAATATCTCTGCTCAGTGAAGTAAGAGCCCCGTACGGCTATCGCCACACATGGTTGGTACTTTTTGCAGCAATATTGCAATGAACTGAAAACATATACATCCGGGCACGTTTTAGATTGACCTCTCTCAACCACTCCCGACTTTCGCGAGTTGCAACTTTTTCGCGGTGACCACGGCGATAAAGCCCAGCCCTGCAAGCGTTTCATGTACTGCTAAACGTACGTGCAGAAAGCAGGCCTTCACTTCTGATCTGCCGTTTTGTACGAAGTAAGGCCATTGCGAAAGTACTAACGGCATTGGCTAATTATCATTATAATGGAAGTCGGGAAAACTGTCGCAAGCTATATTTGTGTTCCCTTTGAAGTTTTTTCGAATATTAGGCCCACTTGGCCTCTCTTTTTTTATTTCTTTTGGAGTATTATGCTGTCAGCATGAAAACTGGAAAAATCGGGACATCCCGCTTTTCATACGTTTTTGAGATCGGAAATCGGGATTGTCCCGCCAAAATCGGGACGGTTGGCAGGTCTGTGTATGTAAGTACGAACATAGCCACATACATACAAAAATACACGACATCACCATCGCATACATTCCTTTTGCCTCCGGCAAGGAATCAGAAACATCACTTCAAAAGACAAACCCCATGTCCTACATGATAAAAGAGGACAGTCAGTGGTATAACTGGGGGCAGTTGCCTGACCTAAGAAAGCCTCAAAAATTTCAAAAAAATTTTCCTTAAAATTTGGCGTTTAAGAGGACTCCCCTTGCATATTTTGTGGCCTTAAGTCCTGAAATGAGGGTCATATCAAAGAACATCTAGCCCTTGCACACAATACAGAAACCAAACCATGTACTCAAGCACTCAGCAAAACTTTTCAGCACAGAACAGGCATATATTATATAAGGTGGTCCACCACTACTGTACCACTTTCTGTGTGACACCCTAAGTGAAATTGTTTCATTACTATCTGTATGACAGCTTGAGTGAAAAGTTGTTTCCAAAACTGTTTTAATCCGTCCTATAAAATCCATTTTTCCAACCAACTACCATACCTCAATTTCACTGTCGAATAGTCTGAGATATTTAAAAGGTGGTAAATTTTGATGTTCAAGGTCTTTCATTGCCAGTGCTATCTGTGGCAGCTAACAGCTTCATTGAAATACCTGCTGTTTTGTAAATACCTGACAGATTTCAGGGCTTTGCCACTGAACCCCCTTTGACCTACTGCACTGGACCCCACCAGTATGGTAGACCCTAGATCAGGGTTCGGCAAACTAGGGGTCGCAACCCTTTTAGGGTCGCAAAAATATTTCGGAGGGTTGCGAAAAGGATTCGGGAGCGAAAGAATAATTGCCAACCTCTCATCGACGCGTCAATTAGAGGGCCACCAAAATTCTGGAGTAGAAAGTTTGGACCACCAAGCAAAAAAAGTTTGGAGACCCCTGCCCTAGATTGTACAGTAGCAAGGGGAATATGCAGTGCTCCAGCCGTTCCTTGCCTGTCTTCATTGAAAATTTTGAGTAAGCACCTTATTTTCAATCATGATCAGCTTAAAATATTTTGTGATCATTTTAAATAACACCTGGAGGGAGGACGCAGCTTTTCTCTGGAAATGATTCAGATCAGCTGCAAAGCTCATCTTAGAACAGAAAAACATAGGCATAGAAAGCTGGGGGCTGGGGGAACCAAAGCCCCCTCATCACAAATGTGGTGGGCAGAACTATACTTCCACCCCACCCTTCAATCTAAGGATGAAATTCGCTTTTTGTTTCCTCTGTATGAAATGTCAAGAATTTCCATAATTTACCTTAAAATTTGTCCAATATGTTGCACCAAATTGCATCTAAGGACCCTCAAATATTCAAAAGTTTTCTACTGGGGCAGGGGACACCCCTACGCCAGGACCAGGATTCGAAACAATGTTCATCCCTCAGCCCCAGAGAGCTTCCTAGCTTCCTATGCTTATGCAGAAAAATTTTCAGGGAGTGCCCCAGACATCCCGCTTCTGGCTTTGTGCCTTCTAGTCGGGTAGATATAGGGTTTGACCCTAAAAAAATTCCTACAAGTGAGTCTTATGCAGTTTGGTATTAGTTGAGGTGTATAACGTACCCAGGAAAAAATCCACCAAAATCCACCCGTGGAAAGGGCTGAAATTAGGTCAAATCCAAAATGGCAGCTTTTTAAACCCCTTTTTTCCTACTTAATGTCAAAAAGGTGTATGTAATGTGGGTTTTATTGGCAATTTTATGCGTAAAAATGTTTCTATGACTATCTCCGACTAAATGTTTTAAGTTCCTTTGCAAAAACACAATGATGACGTCACAATGACGTCGATAAAAACTTTCCATTGAAGGTCTGGATGTCTTCGTATAATGGTTTTATTTTAAAAACTGCAGAAAAGTGACGTGTAACTTGCGTACTTTAAAGGGTTTATGTGAAATTGAATGATCCATGTGAAATTTTTAGTGCTAAAGCTTAGAGTATTCAGAAGTTAAAGCCCTCAGAAAAGTATTGCGCAATACCATGTTCTCAGGAAGAAAGGTGCAAGCGCCATTTCGTCATATTTTGAAAGCTGATATCTTTTCACAGGAATTAGATCAATGGCTGAAAATTCGTATGTGGTATGATGTATAGATATATAAAAAGAATTTGATGTCAAAGCTGCATTACTCATCTCATTTTTGAAAACCTGGGCACTTGAAAATGTAATTTTTTACTTCTAAATGTAATTTTTTTAAATTTTATGAATTTGCAGGCCTTTTATTAATTGTTAGATGGCCCTCATAATTTATATAACTTTAACATTACTCCAGGTCTATAAGCAAGAGAAAGCATAACCATTCAATGCCTTTAATTATTAAGTGCTGAGGTCCAAAACTGGTTGCCTTAAAATAATTCAGCAAAGGGACATGGGAAGGGCAAAAAACGACTAAAACTGTCCTGAACGTGACCTTTAAAGTTAACCTATTCCTCATGGAACCCAAGTATTTTAATTATTAAAGTAAAACATTTTAGTAGCTTTTTTCGGATTTGAAATCCTCTTATGACGTTCAGATACCGAACTATTTGTTCAGATCTTAGTATTCCAACTTGAAATGCAATATAAAAGAGTATAAGTTTCATATTTTTAACTGTTTCAGTCTAAATATTAACTTTTAATCCCTTTAAGTCCACTCCTAGTGTTATTATTTTTTTTTAGGCCATAACTGTTTCTTAAATCTCATTTCCATGACTATTTGACTGATAACTTTTAGAGTCATTATTTAGACTTTTCATTCGATTAAAATGACATTTTTATCAGCAAAATGTTCACTTAAAAATCACAATTATTGACTTGTCGAGGCACTTTCTACCATTTAAAGCTAAAACTTCCGCTCTACATTTCCAAACAAAAAGGTGAGTCAAACTAATAAAACAAAAATGGTAATTAAAAAGTCAAAATTATGTAACTGAATCTTAATATTTCATTTTAAAGACAACATTATGAGGTCAGAAGTCCTTATAATGGAATAAAAGAGGCAAATGCATGTGACCCTAATAGTCAAAATAATGAAATTAAAAGTCAAGACAATATGATTTAGGACAAAAGTTTGACTTTTTCAAGTCAAATTAATAACAGTAAGGGTGAGATTTTAGGTCACATTCTGTACTCCAAACGTAAAAGTATGACATTTTTGGTCAACTTTATGAGATTTTAGATTTAAAATAATGACAATCAAGGTTACAAGTTGGAATCTGAAAGTAAAAATTGTAAGATAACTGTCAAGATATTGAGGTTGTAAGTCAAAATTGTGAACATTATAGGCAAAGTTATGACATTAGAAGTTGATTTGTTAGTTAGTTAGTTAGATGAGGTTTAACGGCCCAGTTTCCAACCAACTGGTTCAAGTCGAGCCGGTCACGGCCTTTTTTCCAGTTGTGGCTCACTGGCTTGTTTTCCCTTCAGCATCACGCACAACGGCAGTAGGTTCCATTTTTAAAGTCTTTGGTATAACTCGACCTGGGAATCGAACCCGGGCCTCCCGCGTGAGAGGCGGATACTCTACCTCTAGACCAAACACGCAGTCTCTGACATTAGAAGTTGAAAATGTTTTTAAAGGCATTACTTGACCCCCCCCCTCCCTCCAAAAAAATCCATTTTACGACAGTTTGATTTTTTTGTTCCCTTCCCTTATGCTACCTATATTGATACCTATGTTGAACTCCAGCTACTTAATAATCACTGGAAATGTTGTAAGGTGAATGATCTTCCCCACGCTTACAGGCCTATATAAACCTACAGTAGCAATAGGTGGCTATATTACGAAGGCCCTCTGACATTTGGTTTAGGGCCATGGAACGGATCGGAAATTTAGAAAAACATATTTTAGGAGTGAAAGATTACAACTTCAAAGACCCGTATATTCACTCTTGAGTGAATTATTGCAGGTTTGACTCAAAATTCTGTTAATATAGTAGTAAATCTCTTCACATTTGAATTTTCAGTTATGTATCTTATTTATGTAAAATGATATCATCCTGCAAAATTACTAAATAATTCGCAGACAGCTTTCATAATGAAAGTGAATGCGCCATACTTTTCTGAGGACTATACTTCTTGAAGGACCTAGGCTTGAAAAGTATGTCACTGCTAATCATCCAGTTGTATAAACATTGTGGACCTGTGTTTTATCAAAGACTGTGGCTGTAGTGTATTCATGTGTGATGTTGGCCTTGTACGTCAGGAGCGTGTTATAGAATTTGGACCTCATTTGACAGTAAATGGCCTGATAATCATATTTTAGGGACCTGCAACTGATGTGCCCCCTTTTTATCCAATCTGATTCTACATGATAATAGCTCCAGTTCGATGGCAAACACTCTAGCTTGTACTTAAAATCTTATTTGTGAGTTATCTCGTGGTTAAAAATCCAAAATTGCCAAACTACAGAGCATCCAGCATATTCTGAAACTAGACATCTATATGTGTCATTTTCATGAAAACGTTTGCACTAGTTGATACCCTACTTCACGTTCTGATTTAACTTTGGCAAGTTTCACCGAAATAAATGAGCCATCGTTTGGTCACTTGCTTGCAGGGGCCCACCAAGGATAGGGGAGGGGTATGTTACTTACTTGCTCCCCGTCCATTCCTGCTTAAAGAAATACAGTTTACAGGAGCAATGTGCCAAAATAATTCCCCCATTTCTGCTTGCCGACCACGACCATTAAGTGTACAAACCCATTAAATGTGTTGATGACTATTCTTGACTAAAAGCAGCTTTACTCAGGTGTCACGTGACCGGATCACCAATAGGTGTCTGTCTACAGTAAGCTGTAACGCGGGGACGTACACGTAATGTGTCCTGTCTCTTTCCCACACTTTTGAAATCCTGGCAGCGGCGCTGTTAGTTGTGGCATACCACATAAATATGACTGTACTAAGTTCGTCCTCAAATGCTGCTTTTCTTGTGTTTAAACAAATAAGTCGTAAACAAAACCCAGTAATTTTTAGGTCCAGTTACCAAAACCAATTGCTATCATGCATTACCCGCTAAAAGCTTTATCCTACTTACCTTGCCACCTAAATGACAAAACATAAGAAGACCAAGTTTACTTTACATATTTTCTGTAGGGAAGGCAATGGGCCACAGTTCAACTGTACTACTGCTTTAAAATTCAAATGTAACAACATTTTATCAATCGAACATGAGTGGAACAAATTTCCTGTGATCAGCAAACTGTGCAACTTGAATAGATCTGCGTATTAATATGTCCATCATGACATCAGCAATTTTGCAAATGATTCATTATAATCAATTTTCTTGAACACATTTTGATAGAATTTTGATATAATTGGAAAGGGCTTCAATGAATAAACCCTTAAGGACGTAGAGTTTGCCAAGGTTTCGTCAGCAGTGACACTGATTTATTCGGGACTCAAGAAGTTTATTTGACTGTCAATGTGTTGCTCTCATGTCCAACCCTGCCAAAACTGATTGAAATCCTTGCTACATAAATTGGGAGGGTGGGGGCTGGGTGGGTACATTTTGTCTCAAATCCACCCAAGTAGGTACAAGGCTACCTCAGTAACGTACAATGTGAAAGGAGCAAAGAGCGATATAGCAATTGCACATATAGAGTATGCGTTGAGATGGCACACTCAAATATTTCACTACTCTAAGAAAAATACCGTATAACTTCACCAGCTTAATTCAGGGCCGCTCGGGAGGGGGACTGAAGCCCCACATAATTTTCAGTTTGAAGATGTTTTCTCTGAAAACGTCCAAAATAGCAGCCTACCCTTAAAAAATGTCAAAATTTAGGAGTGAATTGTCCAGCCACCAATCTTAGAAACTCTTGATGGCAGGTACTGCAATTATAGAGCTTAACTATTTAATGTGACTGCATTGTGTAGGTTATACACTGCTAATTTGATTATAAAAGGGTGCGACCAAACCGATGAGCAGCTTAACCTGTAGTCTAAAGAGTATCTTTTAATAAAGCTTTACTGCACTTAAAATGACTACTTCGCCCATTAATTGCACATGTGATAGCCTATTGTTAGAGCCTAGGGTAAACTCTACGGGGATAGGCTCACAACTTATACACCACAAACAGCGATGCTACCACTTGAACTGACTAGAGACTTATTTCAATGGAAAAGCACAGCTTCACGACAATCAATTGTGTGAAAATGGGAACATCCGAATATCCAACAATTAACAACCCTAAATCAGGTTACTAAGCAGTCACTGCCGTGTTGGATTGAACATTACACAGTTCTGGTTGTAACGTTCTTGAAAACAGACACGGACAAACAAGGGGTGGTACCAGATGGAGCAGGGGGCATGGCCCCATCGGGGAAGGCTGACTTCGAGGAACTTTCCCAATTTTGTCAGGGAGCCTTTAAAGGTACGATAAAATATGTAATCCCGAAAACGTCCAGCCCCCCCCCCCCCGACAACTTACTTGAATTTCCTCTCATGTACAGCAGGTTGTACGATAGTCCCCCCCCCCCCCATTTTTCAGATTTTCTTTCCTGAAACCCCAAACTTTCAAATTCTTTCAAAAGAAACCAAATATTTTCTGCTCGCTTCGGGAGCCAAAAATTTTGCTTTCAGTATCCTCCCAGCAACCCATTGCCCTTTTCAAGTCTTCAGACCACCCCTCCCGTCAAAGAGTTTAGGCCCCTGTAGAGCAAATCCTGGGGCCATGCACCCCTGGACAAACCTGTTGAAGGACCAAACCACAATTTTTTTCTCTCTGCAGTGCGCTCTGCCACTTGCTAGCTTACTACATTGTAAAAATGCTTCAGTAAAAATACTACTCCTGGAAACCTAAATGCAAGAAATCAAAAAGACTTTTTTTGTATTTTGCATGAGTTCTAGTAGTAGGCAAAGAACAGTCGTTTTGGGTGTTTTTTGTGACTTAAGTGTAAGATCATGGATGAATTATGAAAGCTTCAGGTCTACAGTAGTACTGTTGGTCAATTTTATCGTAAAACCATCATGCCAAACAAAATTTGAGTACAGCAAAACTTCCTGTAATCAGCAAAAAAGTGCCAATTTAGGTGCATTTACCGTTACAATGACGTAAAAACGGCCATTTTGGAAATGACCTATTTAAATAAAGATCTTGTGAACCGATTTTGGTGGAGTTTTGATATGTTGTTCCCCACATCCAAATCTACCACAAACCACTGAAATCTCACTTGTAGGAATTTTTTTGGGGTTAAGGTATATTTTGTCACAAATCTACCCGACTATTCAGCTTTCATGTTGGGCAGCTTTGTGGGCTACAATACTGTACCTGTCTTTGTATGAAGTCCCTGAACGAATTAGGATTGTGAACTGAGAGTGAACCAACTATATAAGCTGCCTCACGTAGTTGAGGGTGGTGTAGCACAATTTTTTTGGGCAACAAACATACAGTGCGACACATGACTGAAAATGTCATTTCCAGGCTATTAAAATAAATTTAACTACTCCTGTTTTTGGAAATTTCAGGTCAGGGATATGACCCATGAGTATTTTTGGTATAAACTTGTTATTTTTAATTCTCAAACTACACTGTCTTTACACCTGCCAATTTTAAAAACATAGACTGATGGTGTCCAACTAATCTTGAAACTTTCAGAACCATAAAGTTTTTTTGGCTCTGAACATGCTCTGAAATCCACATAGTGAGACTAAACAATGCCTTGAATTGGAATGTCCTCTCCCAGTTTTTCTATGACATACTGTAAGAGACTCTTTTCTGACTGCTTTTCCACTGCTGGAAAAAATGGTAAAAATTTATGGCTTAACCCCAAAATGAAAAATAAAATTCCACATCAAAAAAGATGTGGTTCTGTGGCAAAGCTCTTGGCTTGGTCCACAGAGCTCTTGGCTTGGTAAAATTCCCTGATGTCATGGGAGGACATGATGTCACATGAACTCTGTGACAGTTTGTGAACATACATACCATAGAAAACTTGCATTAAGGATACTACACCCTACCCTCAAACATTTATACTCCAGACAAATGCATACCATCAAAGGTGTTAGGAAGGAGATCCCGCATTCTACAAACTCTTTGAAGCAATGTTTGTTTCTGACGGTGATCTTCCTTTCTCCTCAAAATTCTAATCTCAACAGCAAGATCAACAAGTATTAGTGATGAGCATTGCCAAAATGACAGTGAGAAGAACTACTCCTTTTGCTGAACTCATTAAATTTTCTTTGCCATTTGCCATGCAAAGATGTGAAAATTTGAACTTTTGTCATCACTGGTCACATTATATCTCAGGTAAGTTCGGGGAAGAATTTCCTTGGAAATTACTTTCTGAATATGTTTCTTGTTGATGGTGAAATCTGCCATACTAAGAGAAATATACAGATCTGAGCAATGTTAGAAGCAGATAATGTATTAAAATAACTGGGGCACAAATGAAGAACATTTACAATTAAACATTTGTGTACAGTCGATTTGCGGAAAATCATAAAGCTTGGCCATTGGCAAAAACATACCTCACTTCAAATCATGTTTAAACCATTACCCTAATTGTCTCAGCATTACCTGGATATGAAAGGAGCCGATCATCATTCAGAGGACTTAGTCCACAGAGGCTTAACAATAGTAACAATGAGACCTGTCAATCAAATCTTGATGCCTGATAGAGATTAAACCATTTTCAAGTACATATTGTCTGACAGATTTGGCCGTTGTGTCTCCTCCCTAACACCTCCTTGATTATAACTTGTTGTTACATAATTTTGAAAAACACACATTCACACTTAGTGTGCCATAACATATAGACACATATTGAACCATTTGGTACTTAAGTGCTAGTGCTTCTTAAAAGTTTCCAACAAAGGGGGATACCCCTCAGCTAAAAGTCCCCCCACACTTTCAAAACAAAGTCCCATACTTTCAAAACAAAGTCATTGCCCTTTTACAAACAGAATTAATGGCCAAATTTGGAATAGTTATGCCCCAAAGTTGTCCCGCACACAAAACAAATAGCTCAGTGATGATGTAGCCATGGCATTTGAAAAGGACTTTGTCAGTTTTGTATACATCTGCCACACCTTCATACTGAAATTTACTTCACAAACATATGAAGGTGTTACAGGACCAGGAGATTTTGTTGAGTTTAAGAAGACTGTAGTAACATTATGTGTTGGGCTGTTCACGAGTCTATCACCTGTTCTGATTTTCCATAATTTTTACATGTGTAAATAAGAGGTATTAAAGGAGGGGCAATGCAGATTATGTTAATTCTGTTTAAAATTAGTTATGAATGAATGAACAACATTGCACAAATTCAGTAAAAGAAACTTGTAGCACAACTTGTTGTATGCTATACATTTTGAGAATGCTAAGACATGACACACAATACACTGAGAACTGAAAAACAACAACCATATGCTTATTAAAAGCACCACTAGATTGTGAAGCCTTGCACAACACTGTACAGTACAATACTTCCTGTAGCTTCCTAGCATATGCAACTGTGCTACACTTGAGGCTGATACAGTGTTAATACCTTATTCATTTTCTTGCAAATTTTCAATGCTGATCCTAAAATTTGCAAGAATCAATCAAAGTGAACTGACACAATAAAAGACAGGCTTTGTCTAATATATCAGTGCCTACAGATTAAGCAGCAAGACATGACTACAAAACATTCCACAGGATCCACTAAAACAGCCACAACAATAAAAAGGATAATAAACGTGAGGACTGGAGGACTTAAACGTCTACTTTACTGTAGCACTAACACTCTTAGCTAGGATAGCCAGCACAAAAGAATATCCATTTGGTTCTTAAAACACATCATAATTGCAACAGTAAAGTATCAGTCCATGAGAAAAAAAAAGTTGCATTTTGGTTTCCTTAATAATTAGGCAGTGTTTCCATGAAAGTCAAAACACAACATACAGACAAGAATACAGGGAATAGGAATTAGGCATGCCAATCAACATCAGTGTAGGGTAAAATATGACAAGATGGCATCACACCCTGTAATGGAAAAGTAGTATATGAAGTCATCACAGGTAGATGGTCATAACTGGATAAAGCCTACTAGGTAGCAAATAAGTGTACTTTGACCCCTAACTCCCTTATATCAACTCTAAACCATTTATTACTATCCATCTTTTAGAACTTCTCAAGGCCACCCACCTTGAGTTACATCCGATAACATCCCGCAAAGAAGCACTTGAAAGGACGACTTTGCTCATTATTTCTGATGTAGGCGTACTCAAACAACCTTTGATCTCGTAATTCTTGCGCGTTCATGTTCTCCATAACTTACTTAATCACCAACTTAGGTCAAACATAGAATACAGCCGCCATTGCAGGATTTCAAAACTTGACCTCTTGTAACCTCAACTGATCATTGACCTCTGACTTGTGTACAGATTTTGTCCTCTCTTACTGATGGTTCTCATAAACTTTGGTTGGCATTTTGTAGGAAACTTGAAAAGAGAAATTTGTTTGTAAGTGTATGGAGACCCCAAACGACCTCTAATTCTCTTACAATTTACGAGACTATCCACTTATCTTTAGACCAATTTTGGTCAAAATCTGATGAAACTAGAAGAGTGACATCTCACTGGTTGAACTATATGGAGAAGTACATTCAAGATATGACCTCAAAGCAGTACACCACAAATTGAAGGAAAATCCCCATGGAGGATATTACTCTATGAATTAAACACCCTAGCAAAAATTTTTGGGGCACAGTATAGACCATGTTGCTGAAGTAATGTGTTCAACTTGTCATGTGTATGTGGTAGGAAAGGAACTGAAGTACTTATCACACCAAAATATTGAAACCAAAGGTATTTCAGACACCTTTTTGCAAATATATCCTTCCACAATGCAAAGTGGCATTTTGAATGAATTAAAATGGCAGGAACCACCACCCTACTATACAAGCTCTCCTAACTCAAAATCTCAATGGTCATGGTACACAAATTTGAGTTCATTGTGAAAGGTACATAACTCCCAGTTACAATTGTAATGATCTTTTTGATACAAAACCTTTCACAAGATGTAACAATTTGAATTCAAATAACCTCAAACAACCTTTGGACTACTTTTCACAGTTACTGATAAAGTTACCTGTCGAAGTGTATACCTTAACAGGCTTTAGCTAATCCCTCACCAAATCTGTCAGTAATATTCATTATCATATGTTGACAGATAGACCTAAACTTGCAAACATTGCCACAGCATGAGCTCCACTGCCCTTATAGTAAAAGTAAAAAAAAAGAAAGAAAAAAAAAGGGACTGTAACAGGCACAAACGCTACTGGCAAAACATGGGAAAATACTGAAAATAATGAAAATAAATTCAAACTTTTAAGTCATGCACTGCTTAAAACAGCATCATGTACACTTTAAGAAATATGTCATCCATGCAGAACAACATTCTTAAACACACCCTTACACATGTTACCTTGAAATTCACTGGATGATTCCACAAGATGAATCTGAAGAAACTCTATATCCCGAAGAGGATGCATAGGGGATACAAAAATAAGATGTTGAATTCTATTATATAAAATCTCCATGAAATTCAGTGAGATGCACATCCTTCCCATTTACTATTGGAGCAAAAGACAATTTTATGCAAATACCAAGATTAATTAAAGATACATCTTAAATTTCTTTGCATTCACTTGCTACAACCCATCAACGAAAAGGTAAGGCATGCTAAAATAACCAACCATGAAAAACATTAAGTCACATTGCTTTGGGGATACCTAATTCTAAGCTACTGTAATATCTACAATCCTCAACAAAGTACATGGGACAAACCCCACTCCCCATATCAATGTTGAAGTCTCAAAACATGTTGGGCCGCCAACATGTTTGAACAGGGGAATGGGTGCGGACAGGGAAATTGTGATCTCACTGTTGCTTGTTTTGTGTGTTTTGTCCCATCATTTTTGTCAAGGATTGTAGCTCTGCCAACTTATCACTGACTTGAGGTAAGGGAGGAGTGACATAGACTAACCCTGGATAGTTTATGAATGGACATACTTGTTACTATCAGCAAACTTTATTGCAGTTCAAACTTATTCAAGTATTAAGTACTCTTGCTGGGTAATACATGAAACAAACAAATGTGGTACTCCTATAAACAACCAAGGAGACTTTCAGACAACATGGCCAAAAAAAAGTTTCCATAGGGAGGGTTTCTGCACCTTAAGAAAAACATACTTAAAGGACTTTTTGTTACCTTTACATGACCAAATTACCTAAATCACCAAAACTTTATACCTGGTTAAAGATTCTGTGAGCCCTATACTTACCTCACCTAGTACTACTATTGGACAGCCCCACCTACCACAAAAGAAGTACTGCAAAAAAAAATTATCCCCTCTTGATGATGCTTTACCTACTTCCTATCATAAAAGGTGGAGATAACACCAGTGTGAAGTTAGTCATTCCACTGGCAGTGAGGCAAGGGCCACTTTAATAGAGGAAGTATGATATGAAGCTAATAAGTATTTACTGACTGGAGGCTAAGGTTTAATACTGTACATACCCTGTGCAAGGTTTTGGCCAATTTGAAAACAAGCAAAAGTTCCAAAATGGGTAAGTCTCCATTGGTCAGTAATTGCACTCTACTCATCTAGTGTCTAAAAAGTGGCTACAACATTTTGCTGTTTTTTTATATTAAACTTAGAGAGAGGTATATTCTCCTTCCCATTTTCTGAAGAGTAAAGGTCCAGCTGTACTTTTGCTGCTGAAGTATCAATTACTACTTTACTTTTAGTTCGATTATGTAAGAGTTGGAGCTATAAAATGTTTGCATGTTGCCCATATCTGAGATTAATTTTCTACTTTCATAACCGCAAAGTAAAGGTTAGAAATACTAAGTAGCCTACTCAGCCACCTCACTTACACATTGAATGTGGGCCCAATCCTTACTGTATATGTTTGACACATTACTAACACATACCGCAATGTGAAGCTAATGTAATGTACACTAAGACAATGAAATATGTTACTGTTACCAGTACAACAGGATTCACCATGATGCCTGAAGCAACAATTATGAATGAAGGATTCATCTACTTTAACAGATAATCATCTAGTACTATAGGCATTTACCTTTGAGTGTTTTGTTGGACAATAAATCGTAGGCTAAAAACCTAAAATGTTGCACAATATACAAAACTACACCTAATAACTCAGTAGACAGTTTCAAATAGCCTGGAACGAAGAATGCGCAGTTCCTATTTGAACGCCAAGGCAACGGCTGCTGCAGGTACCGTATATGACTGTTGTGGCAAAATGCACATTTTTGCTTTGTAAAGGATGCGTATTGATGCGCTGTGGCTTCTAATGTCTGTGCACTAAAGTACTTGTGCTGTATGTAAAGAACACCTTTTCCTTATTGAAAAGTGTTATGGGACATGATGCGGCATTGAATGGAGCTAGTTTCATGCACACCATATGCAGGCGAGTCCTACAGATGACTCAATGTTAGACATAGCACATGCAATGAAAATGTTGGTCAAGACAGTCAGACAGTCCATCAATTTGACCTCTAGTCAATAAAAACTCTTAGATAGGAAGTAGGTAGAATGCCAGTTTAGAGAATTTATTCATTGGCCGTAGATGGGGCTGTCCAGTAGTAATCGGGAATGTAAGTAGAAGTGTGAATAGATTGCATGAACTATTTGCAGTTCATCAAAGCTAGCACACTTTCTTGGACATATACCTTCCAGATAAAATACACTTGTTAAGCTGGCCAGATTTTTGAAACCATTTTTTAACCAGGTACTTGCCATTAGATGGCAACTCACTGCTTGATTTAACCCTTAACGGTGGAATGGACAGCTTGCAGGAGGGGCCTAAGCTTGGATGGAGGAGTATGGTTAAAGCAGAAATATAAGTGAAGTAGAGGTCCATTTCCTCAAACTGTGTTGTCCAGGATTGTCAGCCTGGGGGAAAGGCCTAAGGGGAAGGCTCTGCTTTGAGAAAACTCTTCACATCAGTAGGAGGCTGAGGTGTGAAATAGTTCTTCTTTTTTGTCGAATACGTTCATGCAGAAGAAATTTACATTTTTTGTAAAGAGATTTCAAAAAAAAAAAAAACCCAAACTTTACCCACCCTTGGCCATTTCACCCACAGTGACCACCGCAGAACTTTTTGGCTAGTGAAATGGATTTCCTGAGAAGTTTACTCAAGACTTCCAATTTCCTGAAATCAGGAAATTTCCTGAACTCTTACATCTTTGTTAAAGAGAAGGTGACAGGTCACAGGGTGACAGGTGTCCCCTGTTCTGATCCCCCCTTGATAAATTTTTGTGTTTCCTGAGGTACTCAAGTGCAAAATGGTTTCACTACCTTTTGCATTTTTGACTTTGTTTCTTTAGTGTATTGTGAATATTTACAAAAAGCTTTTTTGAGGACAGGACAGGAATAAATGAGTGCAAGACTTGTATGACATTTTATGAAACTCTAACATAGTGCTACCAAAAAAATTACACAGCCCTTCCAACATAATGAAATTTGTAAAAGTTTTCTTTTTCTTGTGTCTGTGGCCATCTGTGAGAGGTATATGTATACATCCTGTTTTATCTATTACAATTTAAAGTGGACCTAAAGTCTAAAAATTCAAAAATATATATTTTAGAGGTTACAAAATTAATCTTATTGGTCCAACTCCCATTGTCATAGCTTATTCCATTGCTGAGATATTAAATGTAAAAATTTATTCACTTAAATCCAAACAGTTCATTGCGCAATAATTTTTGACATTCTTGTTGTACAACTCACATTAAATGCTTTGTTTTCTTTTAAAATTAAAAATGTTTATATGACCTTGACCGCTTCCTGTTTTCTTGCATGACATGCTGTACAGAGAGGGCTTATATAGTCAAGTCACCCCAAAGCAGTAAGAACGCGATCACATTTTGGCACAAGGTGCGGTGGCTTTCAGAAAAACAAAGGAATACAAAGATTGTAATTTGAGTACTACAACAATGACATCACAAATTATTGCGCAATCTACCTTTTTAAATCGAGTGAATAAACTTCAACATTTTATATCTCAGCTTTAGAAAGTCCTGTGAAGATGGGAATTGGACCATTGGAATTCAGTTTTCATGCTCTGTAATATATATTTTTGAATTTTCAGACTTTAGGTACACTTTAAGTGCAGCAGAAATTACAGCCGATTTGTCAAATTAAGACTCCAAATCTGGAATAAAATGTGTTATAAAAATCAAAGCAGATTTCTTGTTAAATATGGGACATTTTCAGGGACATGTGTTTATCAGAATGAAACATTGGAATCAGGAACTGTCCCCCAAAAATCAAGAAAGTTTGATCTACTTGAACATGAATTTTAAAAAATTTACACAGTCTTTCCAAATTTTGTGACATTTCCATCTGTCACCTAAACTACATGAGGGGCTTTTCATGTTTGTTTAATACTTTGATAGAACACTTTACTTGCATCCAGTGAAGAACAGCTCAATCACAATTACCATACAGCTCAAGGAAACTTAAAAAAATATTTCTTAAGCACTACCAAAGTGTTTTTGACTTCCATAGGAGCATTTCAGTCAACAACCTTGGTGCATCAGGAAACTAACCTCATAAAGTGACACCACATGTAGACTAATTTTATGTCAATGAATGGAGACAGTGCTGCACTTCCCTTTAACAAGTGAACTTGCTTGTACAGATGTCTGTAGCAGATCACTACTTACAACCTAATGCAATATCATCCAAAATGCATATGAATAATTCCTTTTCGGGTTACTCGTCAGTTTCTTTGTCGTTGTGACTTTGTCTACTATTTCAACACTAACTCTTAAGTTAATAACAGCCGTAGGGTCCAATGTCCCTTAATTGCAAAGAGGAATTTAAGGCTCTATCACATGGCGCCACACGACGGTACATGTTGTTCAAAGTAGCAGATTGTACTAATCAAAATTTCATCACTGCAAGTTAGAGGAGACAATCACAGGAGTTTTTGCAACAGAACTGTGAGAATCAGGCACATGATTTTGTTACAGGCCATCTTGCAAGATGAGATGCACAGATTATGCTCAGTCTGCATTTCTTTGATGTTGCTGTAAAAAGCCTGCAGAGGTAACCTTTCAGATTCTGGAATGGGAAACCTATGAAGTGTTGCACATGTGGCCTTTGCAAAAAGGCAGAAAGCTGGTAAGTTTGTGTATCATCAGTCTAGTAGACCACTCATCATTTAGAATCATGCTGGCCTAGTACATTAGGCCAAAGACAGGATACACATTCAAACTACACCTACTCAAAAGGTCTCATGATATTCACAGGTCAGCAAGGATAGGCACTACAGTGCACTCCATAATTTAAACAAAACTAGTCCTACCAGGGTAGTAACTCACATCCTGGATCTTAAACCCCATTCCCACCTTCATGCATAACAATTCTCACCCATGTTACATTGCACTAACCTACAGAGGTGATATACGGAGAGTCATACATATGGTCAGGTATCCTTAGCAGTCATCGAAGGTTAGGATCATGTGGCAATTTTTATGCTGTGAGGCTCATTTTAAATTTACCACAAACTTTTGCTTGGTCTTCAAGGAAGGGTCATCATATGTCGACCCAATAATGTCTTAAAAGTATTGTGACTGTGACTTTGATGGAGATTGTTAGGTAGGAATGTACCACAATTAAGAAAGTCATGACCATTTCCAAACTGCCCAAAAGGGTGACATGGCTGTCTTTAGTGGTGTTGAGTCACTGTTACCTATAAACCAGCACTGTGTATACAGATGATTGTGACAGGACTGCTCACCCCTCCTACGCTAAAGATCTTAAATATTTGCTAATGTAATTGGGCAGAATGCAAAGTATGCATTTTTCACATCTTTTGTTTTTGCGTTTACTGGCAAATTTTTACCCTACATAACCTTTTCTACCCCACATAACCTTTGAACTAGATCATAAACTATAGCATTCTTTCTCTAAATATGATACCTTTTTATGCTAAGTATGAAAAGTATCTACCATTCCTATCTGTTTACAAGGCTTTTAGTTTTTTCCCCTGGTGACCACAGATGACCTTGACCACTACCAAAAACAACAGGATTCTTCCTCTTAATTTGATAAACCCATATACACATAACAAAAGTGTATATCAATCCTACCTTGAGATATGGTGTTTACAAGCAATTTCCAACGTTTTCACAGTTTTTAATGGCAGTAACCTCAGATAACCCTTGACCTCTCCCAAAAGCAATGAGTTTCATCTTCTAACTATAACACATCCACATGCCACACATGAAAAGTATTCATGTTTTCTACATTGAGATAGTGTGTTTACAAGGGTTTTTGGTTTATGACCTCTGGTGACCTCACATACCCTCTCACCCCCACCAAAAACAATAGGGTTTATTTTTCTGACTATAACACAGCCACATGCCAAGTATGACAAGCATCCATCCTTATCTTGAGACATCATGCTCACAAGGTTTTTGAACTTTGGTAACCTGGCAAGACTTTTGACCTCCACCAAATATGATGGGGTTCTTCCTCTTAATATGACAAATCCATACATCAAGTATGAAAAGTGTCCATAATTCCTATTGTGTTTACAAGCAATTTCCAAGGTTTTCATAATTTTACCTCTGGTGACCTCAGATAACCTTTGACCTATACCAAAAATAGTAAGGGTCATCTTCTGACTGTAATGCATCCACATGTAAAGTATGAAAATTATCTTTGCTTCCTACCTTGTGATATCCTATCCTGTTTATGAGATTTTTGGCTTTTGACCTCTGGTCACTGCAGATGACCTCTATGGCTTCTGACCACCACCAAAAACATAGGGTTCTGCATCTCAATATGATATATCCATAGACCAAGTATGAAAAGTAATCATCATTCCTATCTTGAGATATTGTGTTTACAAGCCAAGCACAACAAACATACACATGCACACACACACACCATATGACAGCATGACTTCCTTTTGCCTTCAACAAGGAATCAAAAGTGGTAGTCTAAGAAGGTGACATGATGAGAACACTTATATTTTGAGATATACCATACACCCACTGATATTTTCACATGGTAATGTCATAACTGATAGAAATTAATTTATTCGTTATTACCTTTTTTCTTTGGAAACTACTAAACATTCTACTGAATTTTGTGATGTTCCAGAACTTCAAAAAGAAGAAAATCAATGTATGGCATCAAGTAATATTGGAGGGAGGACAGGCTGCCCAAAAGCCAAACAATCTGATGAAAAGCCACATGAATGGCCACCAAATTTGCTACGCATACTTACAGTATTACACAACACCACCATGACTTAATGTGTACCAACAATGCTAATACTAACTTCAAATAACTTGGGAAGGGAGGGGGGGGGGGGTGAGAGCAAATTTTTTTTAGCTTACATATATGTCAATAAAGAGTCAACCTACTAGTAGTCAACCTACTTTACCATTATGAGTTCACTCCGACCTTTTCATTTCAACTTAGGAACTAAACAAAACAGAGTTTGAATATAAATGGTCGGCAATTATTCAGGACTATTTGCAAAACCATCAGCATCCCCTAAAATATCCTTCCCCAGTCCCTCTGTACAAAAACACACAATGACAACATTAGCCCCTCAATTGCAGAACTAGTACTGGTGCAAGTTCAAAGTGTAAGGCTTGCTGTTGCTCACACTGGAACTTAGGTTACATCTGATCAGCCAAAGTGCTGCACTAGTAATTCTCCTCCATGCCATGCCAAGTTGGTGTACTGAATAGTCAGGTACAGTGTATAAACATAAGGCAGGAAATCTTGCCATCAAATTGGCAAGTAAAGTGATAACTGCACCATCAACATACTTGATGTAATAGATACATACTCTACAGTTTGGACTGTCAAGACAGATTAAGGCAGTTTAGTGAGCTATTCAACTCATTACCTTACTCATCCTCTGCATTTTCAGATTCAAAGAAATAACAGTCAATATGCATCCATGGTCTCTAAATTCTAATAAGCAGGTGCACATTAAAGCATTTCAAGTTTGGCCTTGTAGACACAGAGGAGTGAGAGGACATTGTATTACTGTGAGACATATCATTGAGAATGTATGAACGTAAATGATTACAAATTTTTGTATACTTTTGTTGCTTTTTATAATATGCAATTTCAATTGCATGTGTGTGGGTTGGCAATATCTTCTGTTGAAACAAAACTGGGACTTCCTGTAAAAAAAATCCAGGAACTGTCGGATACCTATATTACAGTAACTGTCAATATTATCCTTCAGTTTCAGTCTACAGTATGACGACAAATATGTGATATATTCAAGCATGGCTGTATGGGATCATAGTTGTGATGGAGCTACAATCCTCGACAAAAGTTCATGGGACAAACCCCGCTCCCCGTATCATTGTTGAAGTTTCAGAACACGTTGGGCTGCCACAACATTCAAAAGGGGGTATGGGGTGCAGAAAGGGGGATGGTGATCTCCTCATTGCTTGTTTTGCTTGTTTTGTCCCATCATTTTTGTCGAGGATTGTCTGAGGCCTGTACAAATGTATAGGGAGAATTCAACGGACTTAGGCAACGCATGAAAATTGGTGAAAAAAGTTGTGTATTTGGAAGGGAGTGTTTTTTATGACAAATACCATGGTGTACGCATAGTAAAGAAGTACTTGCTGAATGACAATATAATAAAAGCCACTTTTAAAAATATCAAGGGTAAGAAGTGTAACATATTCAGTATTATAGTGACTTGTGTCCATAGCCGTTCATAAAATTATGACAAAGAGAACAAAATAACCCGGGTATGGAAGATTTGCGTATTAATTTTCGGCGTTACACTTTTCGGAAGGCCCGTAGCCAGGTAGGGTATCGAAAGGGGGAAAGAGAGAGCTCCCAAGAGAGAAATACTTTTTCGGGGAGGGGGCAGATCGAAGTACTTTTCAGGGAAGGGGGTATGCAGATATACTAAAAGAATTACAGACAAAAAGGTATTCGAATTTCGGAAACCGAACTGCGAGATGAAGCCCTGCATGAGGGCTTTATCATGCTAAATTTATTCTTGTCTCAATGTAGAACTTGCTTTCACTATTTTACTATTTCTCAGAGTATAAAAATAGCGCCACGATTTACCATTGACCTCAAAACGGTTAACCATTGACCTCCACATTGTTTCAACGTATGTCAATGGTCAACCGTCCAATCGACAGAAATCTCTCTGTGTATAGAAAGCTTTCATTGTGGACAAATGGTTAACCAATAACCATTTCAATTTAGTGTAATCCGTAAGTAATTTGTCATGTTTACTACTTGAAATGATTCCGCAGAATTTCATCTATAACCAAATTGCAGTTTCCAATCATCATTCAATGTTTATTTATACGAAAAATAAAAAACTTTGTGGTTAACCGTTCGGTATATCGTGAAATGCGTTACAACCTCCCCCCCAGCCCCATCAAGAAAAATAAGACAAACTCTCTTTGGCTTCTTTTCATAATAGCACATTAATATTTATAATAATAAATGGAAACACTGTCCGGCCCGAGTGCTATCTCCCCTGCCCCCTCCCTCATATGAACTTGTTGAGGAAGAACAGTCCTTTACTCAAACGCCCGCCGCTATTCTGACAAGAAGTCAGTATACTACCCAGAAAAATTCAACTGTTACTCCCTTACCGTAACTTGAAATCTAAACCCGCAACCTCCTCGTTTTCAAGCACTAAAATCCAAAATTTGGAAATTCCTATACCTTTGTGCAGGCTTCAGACAATCCTCGACAAAAGTACATGGGACAAACCCCACTCCCCGTATCATTGTTGAAGTTTCAGAACACGTTGGGCTGCCAGAACATTGAAAAGGGGGAATGGGGTGCAGAAAGGGGGATGGTGATCTCCTCATTGCTTGTTTTGCTTGTTTTGTCCCATCATTATTGTCGAGGATTGTAGATAATCACCAAATCTAGAGTGTGTTTATCATAAGGGATTGCATATTACTTATACATCATATACAGTGATCATTCACATTATTGGAGATACTAAATTTCATTCAGTATTAAAAATACAAACACATCACATCCAATGCTGGCAGTTGAAGAGAATCCACATCATGGATACTTGCACCTTGCTGTGATGTCATTAAGATACTATATAGGCTATAAGTTGCTTGATTCCTGGTTAATAGGTCAGTGGGGCGTTTTCATATCCACTTACTAACTTTCAAGTCAACCAGAAAGCCAAAAGGCTTAGTGAATCCTTGCCACTTGAATATAATTTTATAACTGAGGTTTCAAGTTAATACAGTATTTTAATTTTGAATTTGTGTTTAAGTATGAAAAGTTAAAAATCCATGGGAAAAGGTTAAACAACAAGCAAACAGACTTCTTGCTTTTTTGGTATACATGTCACATATAAGATCCAAACATATTTCACACTTGACAAATAATGTTTTACAAGCTCTGAAAAAATTGACATCTGGTGACCTAAAAGTACCCATGACCCTCATCATGATGACACCAATAAAATCACTCAATATACTGGTTTGCCCACATGCAAAGTATGAGATGAATACATTTTTCATCTTTGAGATGTTTGCAGGGATTTCACACTTGAAACTCCAGTGACCTCAAATGACTTTTGACCTCCATCAAAACTTACGCAGATAAACTACTAATGTGGAGCATACAAATGCCACATATGGCATTAATGATCGAGTCTCCCTTCTTCAGTGAGGTATCATGAGGTAGTTGTTCTCCAATGACCTCAGCAGACGTACCTTTCACTTTTGCCAAAAATAAGAGGAATCATCTACTCAATATAGAACACTCACGAATGAAGTGTGAGATTCAGAATAGTTCTCCTTCTTGAAATACCATGTTTACACATTTTTCACACTTTGACTTCTGATGACCTCAAATGAACTTTGACCTGCACCAAAATCAACTTAATCTAAGATGCACATACTAAGCATGACATTCCTTTGACCTTCACTAAAAATATTATGGATCACCTTCTCAATATGGGCCACCTACATGCCAAGTATGACATCCCTCAGTTTACCCAAAACTCCCTGGAATCTACATTCCCCGATACTTAAAGGGGAATTTTCATGATCCCAGACAGTTCCAATTCTCCCAACTATGCATCTTCTAGCTCCTCCTATTACTGTATGAGGCTCTTCCTTGTGCAACAATAAACCTGTTTTATTGCTTAAGGCCATGTCCTGGTGAGCATACAAGGCTATAAAATGTAATAAAAGTACTCTCTGTGCCTTGTGTGGAATGTGAGCTACTCTGCATCTTTCAAATTTTCAAACTTTGATGTCAATCAAAGAGCAGTCACCAACTGAGAATTTTGATATACATACACTAAAAATATACTTTGGGGTGATGACTGTCTGTCTTTAAATCCTATCTACATTTGTAACCTTCACTTACCAGTTATTAGGTCCTGGCAAGTCTTGATCACACAGTGGAGGATGCCCCCCCCCCCCCGCCCTAACAGAAGGCGGCCATCCTAGTCCTTTCTTCCCCTTGCAAATACAGACAG
Source organism: Holothuria leucospilota (assembly GCA_029531755.1). NCBI lineage: Eukaryota > Metazoa > Echinodermata > Holothuroidea > Aspidochirotida > Holothuriidae > Holothuria > Holothuria leucospilota. The sequence goes on from CM055963.1 coordinate 18,858,750, forward strand.
GAGGTAATGAGGGGCAAAGAAGATGCCATTCTTGAGGCACCATGTTTTTATTAAAGCAAAGTGTCACATAGATACATATACACACATATGCACATACATACACAAACACACCACATCACCATTACTTGTATCAATTTCCAATTTGCCTCTGGCAAGGAATCAAAAATGTTTATCCCAAGTCTCATTCCCCACTATACCAAGCATACATACATGACAGTTCTACATTCAATGTTAGGCCAGACTGTAGAAAGTGTCATTCACATCCCACCTGCCTGTGTTATTCACCTTAACCAGAAAGACAGCAGCTATTTGCTTTGCTACAAGTAAGTCACAATACACATTGACCAGCATTTCTCATCTTGTCAAATTCAGCAAGGTGCCAGCACTCAAGGCAAATGTCTGGTGATAGGATACAACTATCTCTATGCAGAGCTGATAATGTAGGTCAGATGGATACCATGATCAAGACTTGACGTATCCATGAATCAGGGGAAATACTATGAAAAGTATGCCACTCAATTATACAGGTGAACCATGGGGATTTGAGGTAGATGTTATTTGATGAAACTTTAATTACAGAATGAGTAATTACCTTTGAGTTTATTAAAGTATATATATACAAATATTAAATGCAGACGGTAAATGAGATGTTTGCACCGTACATCTGAGATAAGAATAATGTATCGCTTGTGGTGAATTAATCTGCAAATCATGTTTAGTAGGTGCTTGTAGTTTATTCCTGGCAGAAATAATATCTCTTGAATTTCATTAGATTTCTCTGAGCAAACCTAATAAAATTACCTTTGTTCCCCTGCTGCATTTACTAAACTTAAGTTTAACTTATTATAAGGGATTCAGATTCAGATGCCATCAACGTTTATTCAAGTCATTTTGTCATCATATAATACATGAAATGATAAAATAACATTGTATGAGAAACTGAAGATGATTCACAAAGAAACAGAGAAAAAATAGTCCATGGAGCTTGTGAGCAGGAGAAAGAAATTTCAAAACACTTTCATTTCAATGGGATGAAAGTTCACCTCTGTCAACATAGTCAGTAAATATTCATGAAAAATGGACAGCAGACAATTTGCTTAATATCTCATCACATAGGTTATTTGGTGTGCGTTGCTGGCTTGCTGCTCAAAAATGCAAAAAATTGGACATGTGGTAATTACTAAATCTTTATTAGTTCACAAACCTGTCTTGCTTGTGCTATTTGATGTTGAAAACATGAAGCAATAAAAAAGCTTTTGAATTTTCTCTTACAAGCACTACGAAAGTTTGCAATTTTCCTCACTACTTGACTTAAACTTGGTCTACACTTGGACCAAATATCACAAACAGAGACAACTTTAAAAAAACAGGCAAACAGGCAGGCAGACTGATAGACAAAAAGATGAACGGACAGACAAACCAACACACTGCTTTGGAACAAGTTCTGTGGACTATGGAAATCAAGGTGTTAGGATAGTTTAACCACAACCTGAGAAGAGATGCTTCATCTACATTGATCTTTACCTTAATGTCACCATACAGCTGTTTACAACATATTAAAGTTCATGCAAAATGTAACCACTATGAATTTTAATCACACAGGTATCTGTTTTCTTTTGTGTACATTGTTTGTCTGTTTTTTGAAGAAAATGTCTAAATAACTCTAGACCATGTTACCAGTATCACAGTATTATGTTCTGCTGTTATCCTGTCTGAATCAGTTATGTTCCACTGGGGGATACCCACTAGACCGAGGTTCCTAAATCAATGGTTCCTTAGACCGAAGATCGGCTTGAACAAAGATCTACTCCAGGTTAGAAGCAGGGTAAGATTTGGGTTACATACAGAGTAAGGTTTACGATTAGGATAAAGATTAGCCTCAGGAAGGAATAAGGTTGGGGTAAGGATTATGGTTAGGGTTAGGATTAAGTTAAGAGTCAAAATCTTTGGTCTAGTGAACCTTCGATCAAGTGTACCTTCACATCTAGTGAGCCCTGCCCATTCCATCCATTCCTGGTCCTACATAATATTCCTTAGCCCCAAGGTCTGTCTAATACATAAAGCATCTTTGTTTACATCTGAGTTGTGATTTCTTGATAGCTGGTGCCATCAAGAGTATTAATGACACGATAAAAGAGTTACTGCAGGCAAGAATGGTATACACTGATATGTAAATAGGAGGTAATGAGGAGCAAAATTAGACTATGAATTCCTGTTACAATAGATTAATACATCATGTGCTCCTCATGACTAAGGAAATGAACAAAATTTCAACCTTTCAACTTAAAGTGTTTTCTTAAAATACAACTTAACAGACTGAATCCTCACCTCATGGAATTTTTTTTTCTAAAAGCTCATAAATCAGAGGCAATAATAATAAAATGTATCCTATAAACTGTGTTTAGTGTTTCCAACTTGCATTTTCATGTCTTCACTTTGAAACTTTGATATTTATGGCAAAGAAAGAAGCTACACTGGCAACTACTGTATGTTGAAGTGTTCTAGCTCTTCAGTAAGGTCACCATTTTCCTGCTTCACAAATCACAAAATTCCCTTTCAAACTTTCCAAATTCCTGAAAATTCCATGCACAATCACATTCTTGGATTTTCTGTCTTGTTAATTAGTGTGGGCCACTAATAAAGACATCAATGGTTTGTTGTACATGATGCATAAATGATGACTACACATATTTAACAGTGTATCATATATTGTACCACTACTAGGTTTGTCAGAAAGCCAGTGAACCTCATGCCTATTAATTTTCTTTTTCTTATAAACACTACACTTTATTTTGAATATTAGATAGATATAGGTGCAAAAAGTGTGATGTTTTGTACCATTTCAATTCCAAGAAAGGAAAAAAGTGGTAAGTTTACATCAAAGAAGAGTTGGTATCTCTCCACTAGGCCAGCCACTCCCCTAAAGTCCTCCCTCTGGCGACCAACTGTGGGCTTCTGGATCTGAAATCCTGGCCCAGGTCTTGCTTCTCTTGTGGAATTTACACTAAATCATGCACTAAAACATCCTTGCAAACACTCTCTGTTTCTACTATTGAGATGAAGGTTAGTTTTTGACAAAATGCAACTGGTATACTGTACTTTATATTTTTCTAATGTTAGGTATTAAACTCAAACAAAGATGTTGTCTTCTTTTAAAATGGAAACAGGTTACCTGCTTCAAGTAACATTGAGAAACGTCTTTAAGTAGAACACTGAGCAACGTTTTCCTTACAGACTACAACCAATGTAACAAACGCATTACTCCTTGTTTGAAGTAGATCTCCTGGCCAAAGGCAATAGAATACAAGATTAGAATAGCTACATCTACATCTGTGAACCAGTAGGTCTAGACTTAGCAAATTAAAACTGCAGAAACACAAAGCTAAGACTAAACAGTCTCTGCTCAAATAAATGATATGCCTAAAATTAGGTCATCAGGAAGGATGCGCCTTCCATTTTCACAGAGATCGACAAAACAGCATGTCATTTTCTGCCCCAGCCATTCTAACAAACCCTTGCATCCTCAAGATGGTAAGTAGGAGTGCCTCAGAGAGGCTGACAGCCTTAAATTTGAAAGAGGCCTTAAGTTTGCAAAAAGCATGTAATTAGAGTTTCCCCTCACAATGAAGAGGGCAACCTTACACCAACTTACTGCATGCACTCATGTGACACTAATGTGATTGGTCCTATAACTGGAACAGTATTGACATTACACAACTGTATTACTCTACGTAGATCTAGAGCCTGTGTATTTCATATCATAGGATAAATGTCCAACTTTTGAAAGTCAAGCAGCAGCATGCATTACAAGGGTGGTGTTTTTTACCCAAAGGTACTGAACTTGCCTTTTCTGATATCTTTAAAAATAGGTCCACTATTCACACTGCTAAAAAGCAATAATATAGTTAAACAGAAATGGTCATCATCTACAACTCTATGAATATCAAAACCCAAAGCTGTAGTGCCTGATTCAAGAATCAGGCCTAACTCTGGACAAGAATAGGTTTCTTCACAGTATACTCTAATACTATGTGGTTAGTGGAATATTTGACCATGCAAACTAAAACTAAACATGAGATTTGCTCCTCCATGGAAATCCTTTTTCTCCAACCAGATGTGGTAGACTATTGACAGGGTCTGTCTAGCCAACCTATACTCCCTGATGCTACCTCTTTGTATACATCTCACTGTGGGTAAATAATGGGGATTACATTTGTAAATAGGAGATAATGAGGAGTGATGTGGATGTCTTACAATTTTAACATGCATACAGTTCCTTGCCAGACAAAACATGTGTGAGAAGAACGAATGTGATTGAATGCAATTTTATATACAAATAAGTCATAAGGAAATGAAAACGTTCATTGCACTGTTTTCAGGAGTGTTGTATAGAACTCCATGGACTCCAAAAAACCAAAAGTAGTTCATTTTATGCAAATTTGCTGTAAAATAATCCTTCACTGATATCTAGGAGTAGGAAAATAGTATTCAAAAGGTTCAGTGCATCAATTGATGCCCAAGTACTGTATGGAGCAAACACATCATATGCCATAACTGTTGAAGGCAGCCAGTGCTAATCAAAAGTATACTTTGCATTAAAAACATCATTTAGCACTCTGAGCATACTATAGCATATTTACAGTAGGTATGTTTGATATGAATGTCACTGGAACTTTGTTGTTTGTGTCTAAAACTGCTTTCATCATCAGAATTTCACTTGGCTGATGCTTTGCAAGGACACAGTTTTACCCGGAGCTGCTATTAATCCAGAGACATTTAAAGCATAGCAATTCAATGTGATCAAGTCAAACATATTCAATCAAGTCAACTTGCAAGTAATTGTTCTCCTATCCAACCCAAGTCAAAAGTCATTCTCATACAATAAAGTCACAAATTAAGAAAATGTGAGACTTGAGTCAGACAGGAGTCCAAGTCAGCAACTCAACAACTTTGGTTTTTCCTATTTTCACATTGGGCAACCTCAGATAACCATTAACCTTTACCAAAAAGAGGGTATTTTACCTTAATATGACAAATCTATATACAAAGCAAGAAAAGTATCAGGTTTACAGGGTTTTTGTTTTTCAACTTCTAGTGATCTCAAATGAACAGTGACCTCTACCAAAAACAATAAAGGTCTTCTGAATATGAAAAACCTGTTTGTACCACTTATGAAAAGTATCCATCACACCAATTGCCACATGCCATGTTGACAAGGTCAGTGTCACAAACACACCCATGCAGACATACTCACATGCCACTGTGATTGCATAGATTAATTTTGCCTGCAGCAAGGAATCAAAACTGGCTCAAAAACTGGCTTCCTTTCTGAATATAAAAATTACACTATGCAATTGAAAACCAACAATTCAAACAAACTGATTCAGTTTCAGGTTAAAATAATGAAAATGATGGCGCTAACTTTTTCTCAAAGTTGACAATGAACATCTGGTTCTATGAACTCACACAAGTGTGAGATGATACGGAGAAATAAATGCACTTTCTTGTACATTTGTCATGGTCCTATCACTGTTCAACCAAAATTTACCTGGTTCCCCAGAGGCAGTACATCAGTGTATTTGCACCTTTGCCAACACCTCAGGTGCAATTATGCAGTCTGATTTTATCTGCAGTCAACTTGACACTCTTTGATCCTCCCTTCTCACCACTGATATGAGCAGTACATATTTGCCATCAAGATTATTTGCCAACACTCTTAACCCTTCTATGTATACTATTCTCATCTAATGCTACCATGAATTTCTAAGATGACTGTGATCATCTAAGCTGACAACGAGGCCTTCTTCCTGAGGAGCTGCATTGCTACATCATGTAAGATTCATTTCACATCTCTAACACTCAAAAAAATATCTCTATGCACTACTATACAGCAAGCAACTTGTGAACTGTAACCCACATATGCAAACTAGCAAACCTCTTAATTGCCTCAGAACCTACAGACAGGTAAATTTATTCCACAGGGAAGATTTTTCATATAAATTTAGGTCCCTGAAAAAACTGCACTGCTGTCACAAAATATGCTTCTTTTGAAAATCTAAATTTCCATGAGCATAATATGAAGGAAAGCAATTTTAAAATGAGTGTAGCTTCTAAAAGGATTGATTGATCTCATGAAATGCCAATGAGAAAACAGCAAGAAGTTCGAGTTTTTGCTCAAACACTGAAAAATTTGTACCTGTCTTTCTCAAGCTTGTGCTGCAAGAAAATACAAAAACAAAGCATTGGTTGCACAATGTATAGTACTAGATGTAATGTTATGAAGTTTTTACTGAGTCCTTGAGTCCTTTGAAAAGTATAAGTTAGGTAGACAAAGCATATTCTTAGGTTCTTAAAGCAGCCATTTCAGTTTAAGTTACAGTTTTTTCAACCAATTACACTTCTTCTTTTTTCACCTATAAGAGTGACATTAGATGTGGTCCCAATTTATGATATAAATAAGACCATTGCAAATGTGACTGATGCAATTTTGTTGTCTTTCATGAATGTTAGGCACAAAACAAATGTTACATGAAAAATGGACACTTGTAGGCACAATAACATCTTAATATCTAATCAGCAATATGGGGTAAAATTTGGAGTTTTGTCTGTCCTCTGGATATTAAATCTAACTAATTGATACTGTTACTATTACAAAAGAATTCCAGATATCTAAAATAATGATGTAACACTTAATTAATGTTGTGTAAAGTATAACAAATGAAATAAATCTACCAGTAAAAATGTCAGAGCTGATTTTAGAGTACAGTACATGAGGTAATGTTCATAACATGTCTGTCCCCTAATGATAACTTACATAACTATCATTTTTGCAGACCTACAGGACACAAATTTCCATTGAATTCAATAAAACTGCATCAGTTTTACAGAAGGCCAAATTGTAACTGGTTTGTGTGCTTTCCTCTGTCTCTTTGCACACAACATGGATCTGAGGAGAGCCTTAAGGTGATGTTTGCCCCATGTTCGACACGTTACCATGACCCAGTCTATAAAATATAACATTAATATATATTGGTACATGGTGAGATTGTTAACTATGAATGTATTCCATTTCATTTCTTTACAGTACGGAGGGAATATAACTGTGTTACAATGCATTCAAGAGCTTCAAGTGCTAAATTTTCTTGAAAAGTTTGGTAACATTCGTAACGAGGACAGAAATGTCTGTCCTTGTTATGAATGTTACCACAAATTTCTCATTTTGTCCATATTTTTCAACTGGTAAAAGAATTGTAGTAAACTTTGTTAAATTATTTACAACTGTAATGAATAAAACAATCGAGAAGAGCAATCAAACTTAACAGCACCAAAATAATTTTATCTTGGAGGACTTCAATTTTCACCAACTTTTTCATGCTTATTTATACCCCAATAGTGTGGAAACACCCAACTGCTTCTCAAGAAGAGTCCTCCTGGACACCTCCAACTGCAGACAAACACTTGAAACTACTTCCAAAAGGAGTGACAACTCAGAATAGACACAAGACTAACCAAAAAGCCATCAGAGTGCCTTGAAATAGTAAAAAAAAAAACTAACTTGCATAGTTTTAACACAGAGTGTAATCAAAACTTGTCTTGAACTGCTTTGGCAAAAGCATGCAGTCACAATTTAACTGGTGAGGAAAAAGGGCACTTCAGATCAAAAGTGCAACCAGTGTAGCTGCTGTTGATGGTATACCCTGACAGGTGGGAGCAAAGCAAGACTATTAGACCAATCCAAGTTACCCTTAATGAGATATTGTATTTACAAGCCTTTAAAGGGTTTGACCTCTGATGACCCCAAATAACATTTGACCTCTACTGAAAACATTAAGATTTTTTACTCAATATGAGGGCATCCATATGCTATGTGTTTCATCAATATTACCCCTCTTGCCTCTTGACATATCATAAGCAGTTTACAAGGTTTTATCATTTGACCTCCAATGACCAAAAGGGTTTATCTACTGACTATAATGTGTCCACATGACAATTATGAAAAGTATCTATGGTTCCCATTTCAAGATATCACCATTTTGAAGTTTTCAGTTTTTTACCTCTAGTCACCCAAATGGTCTCCTCCAAAAACAATAGGGTTCTTCCTCGCAATATGACAAACCTGTACACCAAGTATATTCAACATTCCTATCCTATTTACTGTACAAGCAAATTCCAAGGTTTCCATAGTTTCACCTCTGGTGACCTCAGACAATCTTTGATCTTCACCAAAAACAACAGGGTTCACTTGCTACTATATCACACCCACATGCCAAGCATAAAATTATCCATGCTTCCTACCCTGAGATATGGTTTAGGAGGTTTCCCATTATGGACTTCTGGTGACCTCCGTCAACCTCTAACCTCCACAAAAATGGTTAGGGCTCTTTCTTCTAACAAGAAGTCATACACAGAATTTGAAAAGTATCCGCCCTTCCTACAGTTCATTGAGATTTCATTTTTTCAGGGTTTTGGGTTTCTGACTAGCTCTGCTGACCTCATATGACCTCCAACCTCCACCAAAAATGTTCTTTGTTCTTCCTCTTAATATGAATAATCTATACACCAAGTACGAAAAGTGTCCATCATTCCCATCTTGAGATATGGTGTTTACAAGCAATTTCCAAGGTTTTCATAGTTTCACCTCCTGTGACCTCAGATAACCTTCAACTTCTACCAACAAGAACGCCAAGAGGCGTAGTGATTCCTTGCCAAGTTGAGAGATGGGGAAGATATGAGTGCATAGGTTTAAATCTTCCTTGCAATCAATGAGGACATCATTGTAGACTTGTATAATTAATACAGTAAATGTATGACATATTAAGTTTCTTTATACACCCCTTATTGAGATAATGTGGTTACAAAAGATTTTATACCTTGCCAGCTAGTGACCATAAATGACCTCTGACATCTCTTAAAAGCAATCCCAACTGAATTCTTTGCACATTGAACTTACATATTAACTTGTGAAGTTTGCCACTCCTGTCCTTCACAAGAATAAGGAGACTGTATATTCTTATAAATCAGGCAATTCCTTGCTGTGGTGAATCATTGCTGTTACCATGCCAGCACCAATTACATGGACACATCATTTCAAGGTGAGCTGTGTACCACTTTTGATGGTAATTATTCTTTGGGGACTTCAGTTCTCTCCACTTTCCTGTCACCTACTAAAATCATAGGGCTGTCAATCAATCATATCTTTGACAGTCTCCTCAGACAAAGGACAGCAAAGTGGGCTCTCTTTTGCCACTTGTAAAGGTCATTGGTCAAGCAGCTTCTCCTAATCTGTTTACAAAGATATGGTCTGTCTGTTAAAAACACTAAACAGATCAGTTTGAGCCACATTGACTGATACTTTGTAGAATACTGTATTACCATCATATAACTTATACAAGTTTTGTACAGTATCAATACAAGGGATGTTCTGCACCTGTTAATTAAAAATATATAATGCTTTGTCCACAGTACTTAGCAATTACACATCAATCTGGTTTTGACTCAGACAGAGGCTAGCAGTACTGCAGTCTACAGGTTACTTGTCTTTGTGAGTTGTGACAGTTTTATCCTCAGTGGGCATAGAGGGGAACTGTTATTACCTCTGGTTCTTGTGGTGAAATATGTTGTATCAATCACAACATCTCCTCATCTCAAACCAAGTGTGAGGTACAAATAAATTAGAGCCTTAAAACCTGTGAAATCATAACATAACCCAAGTAACTGTAAATGGAACTGTTCAAAATGATTATATCAAAAGCAATAAGATCATAGGGATGAGTGAAAGGCAGAAAATATATAGTATGTTTGGAGTAAACATAACACCTATAACCTACTATGTGCAAATGCATCTTTGAACCACACAAAAAAGAGTATCTCATGAATTCTGTTCAAAAACTGGAGTGTGTAAAAAAAATTTCCGGGTTTGACCCCCTGTGACCCCAGATGACCTCTGAACCCCACCAAAGACATATCAGATTCTTTGTCTTACCATAATGCATCTACACACTAAGTATGAAATTTATCCAAGCTTCCTACCTTGAGATATCGTGTTAATGAGGTTTTCAGAGTTTGACCCCAGATGACCTCTGAACCCCACCAAAGACAGATCAGATTCTTTGTCTAACCATAATGCATCTACACACTAAGTATAAAATTTATCCAAGCTTCCTACCTTGAGATATCGTGTTAATGAGGTTTTCAGAGTTTGACCCCAGATGACCTTTAACTCCCACCAAAACCAGGTTTCTTGTTTCACCATAATGCATGTAGCCTACATACTACATATGAAATTTATCCAAGATTCCTACCCAGAGATATCATGATAACAAGGTTTTTAGAGTTTGACCACCAGTGACCCCAAAAGACCTTTGACCTCCACCAGAAATAATAGTTCTTTGTCTCACAATAATGCATCTACATACTATGTATGAAATTTATCCAAGCTTTCTACCTTGAGATATTGTTAACAAGGATTTCAAAGTTTGTCCCGTGGTGACCCCACATGACCTTTGACCTCCACCAAAAAATCTTATGTGTCTTTCTCTTACTGTAAGGCATCTACATACTAAGTATGAAATTTATCCAAGCTTTCTGCCTTGAGATATCATGAAAACAAAATTTTCAGAGTTTGATCCCCGGTGACCTCAGATGACCTTTGAACCACACCAAAAACAATCCCAGCTGAGATCTTTACATGCTGTACCCACAAAGCAACTTTGAAGTGTCTCTCCCTTTCCCTTCAAAAACTAGAGTGTTAACGAGATGTTGTCACACACACACATACATACACACACATACACCGACATCACCATCGCATAGATTCCTTGCCTGCCTTCGGCAAGGAATCAAAAACTCTAGGGTTCATGTTCATAACATATAACACATCCACATGCCAAGTATGAAAGTATCACTGCATCCTACCTTGAGATAGCGTGTTTATTTTTGAACTCTGACCTCCACCAAAAACTTGGGTTCTTCCTCCCCCCCCCCCCAAATTTTTCAATAAAAGGTCTTGCACTGAAGGAGGAAAAATTTATTACGAGACCAGCCTTTTTCGAATATAAATATAAGAAAAAATGGAACAATCTCGCACCGTTTTGCATCTAGAGACCTTAAAATAGGCAAAACTTTTCAAAGGGGAGGGGAACCCCCTCCCCCAGGTCGGCAAAACTCCAACATCGATGTGCTCCCCCAAATTGTTAGGTTGGCTACAGACCTGTTTTTAATCCATGTCTTAAAGGGCTGTATATGATTAATACTTAAACAGGTTAAAGCATTGGATGACACAAAATCAAAATATTATTGAAACCTTAATTACATGCTAAATAGCACCTGTTCTGGGGTCTTTTGTGGGTGGCTTTATATAGTTAGACCTACAGTGATTTTAACACAAAGAAATTTTGCTGAGCTGGTGGAAATACTTGAAAAATGGCCATGCAACTCAAAATGCTGCTTTAATGTACTGTGTGCTCTCCAATGAAAAGTGTGTATGATACATACACGTATGGTACATACCTACACACATAATATATACATGCATACTCACACACACACATGATTAAAGTTGACATGAAGGCCAACAGGCTGGTTGACATTTTGGGGCATGATAACAATAATAGCAACTACTGTAGGCTTACAGCACATGAAGGTCTAGAAAAAACTTCCATAGTATAGGCACAGAGTAAGTCTTACCTCTACAGTATGTTCCCCCACTTTTGGTGATACAGTATATTGATATATCATAACACTTTTGGCAATATTTGAGTAATATACCAATATGATTTCTCTTTATATTACCTAACCCAAATGTGGAGTGAACATCATCTAAGGATGGGTGGGGGGAAGAGAGTACTATGATGTCTAACACTCATTGCATCCACATAAAAAGCGTTTAACTTAAAAGCTTGAATATATGCTATATTCCAAAGTGAAAGCCAATTTGGAATTTTCATTTATGAAAAGATAAATGACATTCAGTATGGAAGATGTGCATACATCAGCAAAACTATGTATTGAAATACTTTACAAGACAATGTTTGTCCGTGAGCAAGATGACCAGCTATTAAGGACTGAAAAGAATATAGCTCATGGTCCCAAAATGGTCCAAAAAATTTACATGCGTCATGCTCCCATACTTGTAAAAATGGTGGAATGCTACCTAATCTTATTAAAAGATCTCTGTCTGTGGATTCCTTTCAGCCTCAACTTAAATCACACCTGAGCTTATAGGTAACCCTTCATTCTGTTCGAGATGTTTTGTGTGTCTGTTTTATCTACACCATATTGTACCTTTGTGAAATGCACTTGAGGATCACTGGTCATGGCTGTACTTCATAAATGTATGGATGCAGATTTAGATTACCTGAAATAGATTTCAATGGACAACTCATTGTCTTACTTGTAATCCCCTTGAAAAGTATAACTCACTATACAATCCTACAGCATTAATTTTTGACATATATGTGAAGCTTATTTGGTAGTGTAATTTTATGGAGGCTGTGAACAGACCAATAACCATGCAAGCTAATATGATTACATGTGTTTCATTCATAATACAATCTGCAACTACAACTAACCTTTCATTTCTTTGAAGTTAAGTTTCTGAATAGCTTTGACAGCTGGCCCACTGTCTAATGTCAAATCAAATTCATGATCTACTCTTGGTGCAAGAATCATCTCTTTCTCCCATGAGCTCTCAGTGACTCTAGCACGATCAATGAGTGAATTGGAAACCTGTGGGCAAGTGAAGGGAGAAAATAAAAGGTTTTAAATAATGTTCACAAAAAGCATGACGAGAAGCAACCTACATCACTTACAACTAATGAATTCATGTCTACAATGATATCTCAATGACAAGATTCTAAATGCCAAAAATGATGTGAATCACAAAATATCACTACCATCCATACCCTACATGTGGTTGATAACCAAAACAACTTGTCCTTTAAAGAGCCTATTAAGTGAAACTTGAAGTTTATTTGAAGTTATTCTTTGAACATAGCTATGTCTAAAATTACCTTTCATCTTTAAATACACAATGCATAAATGGATAAAACACAGCAAAGATTTAAATCCCTATTCCACTTAAAAAAATAAGAAAAAGAAAAGTTGATGTCACTGACAAAATGTGCACTGCTCATCACAAGCCCAAATACACACCCATTCTGATACATCAAATCAGGTAACAAACAAATGTAGTATGAATGAAAGAAAAAAAATGTGAAACAGATGAAAATGTGCATGTAAATGTGTGTTCAATATTTTTTCTAATTGTCCAGTAATTTCTCTCATCTACAAACTATTCTCACAAATTTTAGATGCTCAAATCAAGCAGCGTAAAAAAACACCCCCATAGCAAGGAAGTCCATGTTACCTTTAGCACGGAGTTGTGGTTATCTGGGATCAGTTGGTCTGCAGGCTCAGTTAGCTGAACAGTACTATAGAACCTGAAAGTACTACCCATAGTTGTGGGTATGCTTTAGTAGCTACCAAAACTGGGACCAGGTCCTGTTCGTTTAATGAGTCTCACTTTCACCTTGAGCAGTTGTGTAATGAGAATGTTTCAACCATGAAAGAACACAGAGGTAATTCACAAGGTTTCTAGTGAATCATGGATGCAAACCATTTGACTTAAGTGGCCATTCAGTAGTACATACTACATCATGGAGCTAATTTCCTTCCCAATGGGAATCCTCATAGAGGTACTGCCAAATGGCTACTCTTTCCAGTGGCAGCAAGTCTTCAGATCTAAGGATCTTTCTCAACAAACAGAATAAGGGCCAGTGACTTAGCCAGCCCTTATTTGTGGGACATTGTTTCAGAAGAATATCAAATTCAAGTGACAGAAATTTATGAGTGATTCCGCACAAATAGGGGCTGGATTTGATGTCTGAAAGTGGGGGATGGGGAGGGAAGCCTGGGCGAAATACCAAATGAAGCTGATAGGCACTGTGAGTGCACAAAGCACTCCTTTAAAGGTGTGGGGTCCAGAGGACTGCCATAAGCCCCCTTGTAAGGGTCCACAGGCAATTCCCCGGGAAGTCCTGAGGTATTTAAAGAATTAAAACCATTAAAATGAAGCATTTAGCTATCTTAAAACTCATCACATGTGCACTAAAAAGATCACAAAAATCAGATTTTGACCATTTCAACCAGAATGCAAAAATGCATTGTGGTTTCGATGAATATAGCACTTAATGTGTAATCCCAAATAACGCCAAGATGTCCTGTTTCTTTCAGTCATTGGTTGAATGTGATGTAAAAGTGCTGGAAAATTACAGTTTCATGTTCATATTTGACCTTGGGAATTCTTGGGAATTTTTGCTTTTTTGCCTCTGGTGATTTCAACTGGCCTCTGATTTCTGACTAAACTTGTTGGGGTTTTCTGATGGATTAAATGCAACACCATGTGAAGTATCCAACCTTCCTAACTTGAGCTATCTTGTAAACAAGGATTTCAGAGTTTGACCCCAGATGACCTTTGACCTCCACCATAAATAATAGGTTTCTTCCTCTTACCATAATGCATCCACACACCAAGTACGAAATCTATCCAAGCTTCCTACCTTGAGATATCGTGTAAACAAGGTTTTCCGAGTTTGACCCCTGGTGACCCCAAATGACCTTTGACCTCCACCACGAACAATAGCGTTCTTCCTCTCAATATGGGGCATCTTCCTACCAACTTTGAGAACTGTCAGAGTTTCCCTTCTTGAGATATCGTGTAAACAAGAAAAGTGTCACAAACGCACACACACATACACACACGCCCATACACACATACATACACACACGCCATCATGACTACATAGGTTTCTCTTTTCATCAAAACCAATAAAAGCCTTACTCAGAATAACAGGTCATTTTGTATGATAAAGAGGGTTTGACTTGTGGGTGGTTACAATGATAATGGAAGAGTTAGTACCAAGCTACGAAGCACACAAGTTCTACAGGAAGTAACCACGAAAACAATATTTAAAACGGGTGTATCTGTAGTGGGCAGAAGGAAACAGCATTATTAAGACATTTTATTGTGACCTATTGTTTTTCTTAAATTTTTAAAAACAACGTTATCCATTACATAAAAGATTTAAATTATAGTTTTGTAAGGACGATCAAAGTTTCAGGGTTATTGGTATATAATGCTTCCAAAATCAATAAAATGTTGTTATGGGTCATTGCTCTGACAGAGAAATGGCTATGGGCATCCACAGTAAAAATGCCATTGAAGCAATTTCATTGAAGGCTGCATCTCCATAAGGTGTGGCCAGCAAAGCCTTTAGCTGTGAGTGCCAAAGCCTTGGGACCAAGGGTCCTCCCTGAGAATGTTTTTTTGTAAATGTGATGGCTTTTGCTGCCATTCTGGACCATTTCTAGAGAAAGCCCTGCATCCCCCAAGTACAATTTGAAATAATTTTCTTTATGATTGCAAATTTAACATTGTAACTGTTGGTCAATTTGATGAAGATGATGGTAGTTGGTGGGGATAGTGAACAGCGGGAGGGGTTGCAAGGGTTTTGTTAATAGTAATTTTCACGATGTATCCTACAGGATGTAAGGATGAGCCAAAACCACACACGTTTTCTAATGGACAGCAATCCCAAGGTGACTCCTACTTAAACTGAGTTTACACAAAGCACCCTGAAAAATTATGGAGAATCAGCGGTAGGTTTCTGAACTGTGTATGCAAGGACCACTGTGCCTGTAATAACATACATTTAGTACTGTCAGTGACCCTTATTTCAGGGCTTCAAGTCACAAAAGTGTGGCAGAGAGCTGACTGACACCCATGCTTTGAAAGAAACTTTAATTGAGGCACCAGACAAAATTTTCAACAGCCGCCCCTTGTCTCCCCACCTTTGAGCTTCCCCACTGTAATTAGTTTTCATTGTGGGTGAGCGAAAAGCATGCCAAGGAAAATTAATTACCATAATATTAAAAATTTCCTCATAGTTTATCTGGTCCTGCTTCCTTTCATTTATTTTTACTTATTTTTTAATGATCTGGAAAAAAAGGGGGAGTAAGTGCCCCCTTGCCCCCATGTAATCCCACCTATGTGCACAAATGTTCATTTTACTGTCATCACATGGTTCAGTGTTTGCCAGAGCTAGTTGTGACTTGTTCCCCAAAACTCTGAGTCCCTTGATTGGGGCTCTACAAGCGCCAATACATATGTATGAGCCTCCTATTGCATATGTAATAGAAGGTAAGAGAAGGGCGATGTAGATTCTGACTTTCAGTAGTACAGTCGCAACATTCAATGTGCCATTCCAGTAAAACAAAGTTTACTTTGGCTCAAATATACAAAATTTGCTATGAACACATTTATCTTATTTCCAACATTCCCACCACTTTTTAACTTGCTTCCCCAACCATTCTGAAAGTTGCATTGGACGACAGACCTGGCTAAATCACTGCTGGGAACTCTATCCCCATTGAATGGCAGTGGCAGCATACTCTGACCAAAGAGAAACAGCCGCATTTCCATCCTAATGGGCACAAAGGGTTTGAATGATACATGCTGGCTCCATTAAGACTTGGAAAACAAGTCTTTCACTGCCAATTACCATTTACTTCACATAATATTGAAGTTTTCTGATCCTTTGTGTTCTTTCTGCTCCATGCATTGAAGAGGAAACCCTCTTACATTTATTTTACAAGTGTAATTATGTTAGAAAATTTTGGGAGGAAGTATTAATTTCCTCATTCTCTGTGCTAAGCACTATATTTTTCTCCTGTATATTATTTGGTAACACAATCCCTGATGCATTTACCTTTTATTATAAAATGCATTTTTAAAGAAGGGTCTAAGCTCAAATCAAGCTTTGATATATTAGAGGTGGTACTTGTTCTACGCAATCTGGTGAAATTTCCATTGAAATCTGATGTGTAGTTCTCAAGATATCAGCAGATAAAGTTGTCACATTTTCAACACAATGTGAACTTGAAGCAAGCAAATATGATGTCATACCCTCACATTAATGAGCAGTCTTTTGTTTTTCTTTAAATTTTATCACCAATTTTCTCCTCAACAATCGAATGTTATCGCAATGTGATTCCATGAGAGGCATGGGAAAATTACAAACTTCACGTTCCCCATGGGGAGGTCCTATCCCTATAAATTGCAAGGTCAACGCAACAGACTAAATAAACAAAGGAAGTGGTGCATTCCTTATCAACATGAGGAAGTGATATCAGGGAGCTGCCTACTAATATAACTTCTACTTGCCTTTGGGTCACAAATGTTGTAACTTCTTTTGCTGATATCTCGAGTAATACAAGTCTGATTTGAATGAATGTATCACCAAAATGCATAGATTTAGTTCCTCTGTCCTATACGAAAAGTAAATTTTTGCTTAAACCCTCCTTTTAATTTGAATGTTGAACTGCACATTTTAAAGAATAGTTTTCTTGATAGAATGATGGAAGAGATTTCAACATAACTGCATTTAAGCCTTTAAGAAATTTTGTCATTATCATATCGAAAATGTTATGTATCTATTATTTTGTAATGTACAATGTTATTTTTATTACACTGTGACATTGTGACAATTGTCAAAACACAGTTGCCCCCCAAAACATCATTGCCCCCATTTTGTCCTTTCCTTCATAAATTACATTCATAAAATGTGTTTAACCTGAAATGTGGGCTCTAGATACCTGAATCCACCTCCCATAAAAGAACACTCAGCAACTAGATATCCCCAGAAGACTACAGAAGACTGGGCTCAATCCCACAAATGAAGTGGCTTCACAATATGTTGTGATATATGGAACAGCTTTGGGACCTATCGATATGGATATTAACATGCCCTTTCTGCTCCAGTCTGTGGGTTGGCCAGGGCTATATGAATGCAGGGCAGGGAGGGGGATAAAGCCCCCTATAATTATCAGTCTAAATGTTTTTTATTTTAAAATGTCCAAAATGTCCCTGAAATATGCAAAGATTCTGGAGTTGAATGGTTCAGCCTCCCAATTCTGATACTGTCTGAGGGCACTGATAGCACACCCATTGCAAAGCTCAAGGCTAATGCAGAGGCAATCTAGTGATTTTCACCTTTTCACAAGTAAACCTCTGAACAGTTTCTGTCAGAAACTTTCAATAAAGAAGACAATTATTCAAAAAACCTCAGACAAACTTTGAAGGAGATATCCCCTTGCAATGGCCCCTCTCATACACGCTGCACCATATGCTCTTCAGCACTTTGTTAATCAATGCAATGTGTA
Source organism: Holothuria leucospilota (assembly GCA_029531755.1). Taxonomy (NCBI): domain Eukaryota; kingdom Metazoa; phylum Echinodermata; class Holothuroidea; order Aspidochirotida; family Holothuriidae; genus Holothuria; species Holothuria leucospilota. The sequence goes on from CM055963.1 coordinate 18,876,969, forward strand.
GATGTCCTCATACAGAGAGCATATATAATAAAAGTGGACTGTTTTCAGCAGGTAAATTATCTCTGTTGTTACTCCTATGCCCCAGTGAGGCCCAAAATGTACATATCTCTTTCACATAAAAGTCTCTTTCTTACTGAGAGTGTATTAAATATGTAACAGATCTGTATTTCCCTTATCCTCAGATATGAAGCTTGCAGACTCATATCCCTGTAGCCCAAATATGGGTATCTTTTCTGTTCTCACTGGTCAAAGTTCTGGAAAACCACTTCAACCTGTATGCATAATACCTAAAGTAATGATCTTCAACACTTCTTGAGTGCCACTTAATTCCCTGGTGATGCCACTAGCAGTTCATGATGGAAGAGACAAATAATGAGGCAGCTTCTGAAAGGGTAGCAATCTTCTTTTTAGACTAACCTTGGCAGTATCCCCCTGGAGTAGGCAACACATGAACTAACTTTAGATTGATTTTGCAACAATTTAACATTTCACTGGAGCCTTATGACAGACTACTGGGTAAAACTGTCAATAAATTTACACAGCCATGTGGCATTATTGTAGACTGCTAATATTTTGTACAAGGAATTTACTGAATATTTAATTTTTTCATTAAACAATTTAATTCCAATGCATGCTGTATCATCATGTACTACATGTACAATGCAAAAATGTTGAAATAAGTGGCATGCAAGGTGTAAGGGTATTCAAGCTGGTCTAAGGGCATGCAAGGTGTAACTGTACAATTTGTAACTAGTACTTCACTAAGATAATGTGTATATATATATATATATATATATATATGTATATTTATATATATATATATATATATATATATCACTAATTCCCCACTTGGAGTTAATCAAATGCTATAAGATAATGCCCCATAGGGTGAAAAAAATGGAGCCAAAATATCATTTCATCTTAGCGTTTTCACACACATTTTGTATGGGAATATGTAAACATCTGGCAATGTCCTTTTAACTACACAATCTATATGCCATTACTTCTACGTCAACGAATTTAGGGAAACATATCCCTTAACTTTTATGAATGATGGGCCATTGGAATAACGTTGATTATATCTTGAAGAGTTAGGGAGGAAATATATGCTTCTGAATTTTTTTTTTGCCTAAAGCTGAGGGATATATTCAAGTTTTGCCCTAAGTGTCGAATTAGTGTGAGATATAATATATATATATATATATATATATATATATAGATATATATATATAGATATATAAATATATACATGCATATATATATATATATATATATATATATATATATTTGCGCAGAACAACAAAAACGTACCGAACTTGTTTGGATAATGAAGCTTAAATCACACATCACCGGACTTAACAAAGACCTTGGTCTTCTAAATCAGTACACGTTCCAGCAAACAATTTAATCCTTTCTTTTGTTTGTCTTTACTTAGTATACAGCTTTTTGTGCAATTATTGTACTCATTTTGCTTTAAGATCTCGCTGACGAAGGTCCCAGGGGGACTGAAAATTTCGAAATACATTTGGTATCTTTTGTACTCCTAAAATCACCAGTTACGTTCTTTACTGCATTCCTTTCTTTACTTTATTATATATATCATTACCCTGCTTGGGGTGTTACCATGGTAACAGGAGAGGAAATTGAGATGGGTTGGTATTTGTAACTGAATTGCCATGCTCAACACTAGGAAACTGTGATAGCTTAGTGGTTAGAGCGGTCGTCTTGTGAACGACAGGTGCTGGGTTCAAGTCCCGCTCGTGACTTAATTTTCTCTCTGCTTTGTACTTGGGATTGATTCAACTTTCAATCGAAACAATATGAAATCTATCGTGGATGCCCACAATAAGAAAACCATAAAGGCCCAAATGCCTGCACCTGAAACCAACCCGAGCAACTGCAGGAATGAAAACAATTGCCCGTTGGACGGAAAGTGCAGAACAGCAAATGTTGCATATCAAGCAACTGTGAAAAGCAATGACAGCGAGGAGACATATGTAGGGCTGACAGAAAACACCTTCAAACTGAGACTCGCAAACCACCAGCAATCATTCACTAAGGAAAAGTACAGGAACCAAACAGAGCTGTCAAAATATGTTTGGACTCTGAAGAACACTAACACAGATGTCAAAATTCATTGGAAAATCTTGGCCCATGCCCCATCATACTCTAATGTTAGCAAACAGTGCAATCTGTGTATGATGGAGAAAGTTTATATCATTTGCCATCCAGAGATGGCGTCTCTAAATCAAAGATCTGAGCTTATCAGCACGTGCCGACATGCGTCCAAATTCAAACTCACAAACTAGTGAGTAACCTAGACAACCGCACGCAGTCGTAAAATGCGCACAAAATATTACGCACATGAGATGTTTTCAAACCGTTACAGAGTAGCATAATTCCCTGATGAGAGGAGGCTGTGAAAAAACCTCTTCGAAACAGGTCTGTCGGAATTAAAATGGCGAAAGCATAATCTATCTAACGTTGTGACTGTAGGGTACTACAAAGCAGTTTTACAGCACTGTTTTGTAAGGGCCCAGTGTGGTAGGTCCTCACTCTTCAGAAGCCTCATGTAGAACGGTGTCAACAAAGGTTTGGCATTGGTTTGCACGTGCCTGTTTTGAACCGTACATTGAATGTCGTGCTCGTCTTTTGAAGCACAGACACGGCCAATCCGAGTGAACAAAGATACGTTACCTATTTGAACAATTGCAAAGCAGATGTTTATTTCTGTGTCTGCTGGAGCTTATGAGTTCGTTTCGTTTGTTAAGAGTGGCTAAGGAAGGTTTGTGAATGATGAATAACTTTTCTTCGAGGCAGAGGTTGCAAGTTTTAGATGATGTAGTGTAGGCACAGGCTTTGCTTACATTTCCACTTCACAGTGTGCTCAACATTAGTATCCTTTAGCTTCCAAATGTATTCGCTGAGTGTAGTTGCATTTCTTTTGTCTCTGTGATTGAGGCTGGACTTGTGTGCAGTGCACCTGGTTTTGAAGGTGTTTTCTGTTCAACCAATGTATGATTCTTCTTTGTTGTTATTGTGGCGTGTTACGGTGGTCTGGTACACTATGTTATCGGCAAGGCAATTACCCTCCAGTGGGCACTAGGTGTGTGCCCTGCAGTTGCAGTCGTTTTGTGTTGCTGGTTGTAGATTATGTTTTGTCAGGAAGTGTTTGTTGTGCACTGATATTATTTGGTCCATGTTTGCCATGTAGCTGTAGCTCAGTTTTACCATGTTTCTGTTGGGTAATGGATGTTGTTTGTGTTCAGGTGGGAAGCAGTTGTTTAAGAGGTTGAAAAACTTCTTGCCAATGTTAGTGGTGACATTGTCACTGAATTGGGGGTTGAACCAGGTTATGTTTCTGGTGCGCCTCCGTTTTGTGGCCTTGGTGTGTTGACTGGTGTAAGGCAATTGGGGTTTGTACTTAAGGTGGTACCCATAACCGCTCTTTCGCAGTGCTTCTTGGTATGTGGGTACTGTGGTATTGAATGTGGTTTTGTTCAATGAGATGTTGGTTAGTCTCCTGTTGATACTTTCTGGGATGTTCCTTATGATGAGTGGTGGATGGCTGCTCTGTTTATGGACGTAAAGTTGGGTGTTGTTGGGTTTCTTTTATGGTTTGTATGTCCTGGTGTGAAGTTCAAGTATAGATCTAAGAAATTTACTACTTTTTTGTTGGCTTTGATTTCTATTTTTAAGTCGATGTTTGCGAATATTTTGCATATTTCTTTCTTAATAATTTCTGTTTGTCTAGGTGTAGTTTTGCAAACTCCTAAACCGTTGTCTCTGAATAGGCCAGCAATAATGTTGATGTGTTGGAGTTGTGATAATATGTATAGCCCTACCAGCTCACAAGTTTCAGCACCTTCAAAACTACCCATGGCAACATCAAATGAAGGGTCTGTTCGTTTGCACCATGTTGATTTGGCATTGAAAAGCATAGTTTCTTCCCTTGAAAGATAACATGCTTTTCAAACGGTGTTACTGTGGTGAAATTTGAAGCAAAGTCCAGGGCCTTGTCTATGAGTTTAGCGTTTATTGAGGGGTATGGTTCAAAAACGGGCACATGCAAACCAATGCCAAACTTTTGTTGACACCATTCTTCATCAGGCTTCTGAAAGTGAGGACCTACCACACTGGGCCCTTACGAAACAGTGCTGTAAAGCTGCCTTGTAGTACCCTATAGTCACAACCTTTCAATACATAAGCTCCCTTCAACCTAGGTGAGCACTGGTTTTACTTTGTTAAGAATATATATATATATATTTTTCTATAATTTGGGATTTAGGCGAAAAACCGTATGAAAAAACGTGACTGTTTGGAGAACTCGACCCTTAGGCGTAAAAACCGTTTCACCTTAATGTTTTACACACTGTTTTAAATAGGAATGCGTAACTCTATACGCAAGTCCCATTTACCACATAATGTTTATGCAATTACTTAACTGCTCACCAACTTACATACATGTATCTGTTAACACTAAGGACTTACGGGCCTTTGAAATAACGTGCATGTATATATATATATATATATATTTCCCTAAATGGTCACTTTAGGCGACATATCGGGTGAAAAAATGGTACTTTTAGGCGACATTGACATTAGGTGTACATATACGTGTCGCCTAAATGTTTACAACGTTATAACAACCATTCCCTGCATGTTATTTGAAAAGTTTTGAAATATATAAAAGTATCCTAGCGCCCTCTGTTTGGGGTTACTATAGGTAAGTTGCACTAGAATCCCATTATGTATTAATTTACTATTGAAATTTGGGGGTGTATATCATGCATGTAATAAATTGGTACGTTAGGTGTACACACCCTTATTGCGCAATACCAATTTATTTCTGTTTTATTTAATAAAACGTTGTGCGTACGTCACCCAGGTAATTGGACATATATCTAACTTAAGGGCGTTCCTGAAGATCATTAAGGTATTTTTTGTTTAATTTTTACCTGCATGAATATGCAAATATATCTAATTAACTGGTTGTCGCCCAAAGTGACCATTTTTTACTGTGTCGCCCAAAGTGACCATTTAGGGTTATATATATACATATATATATATATATATACATATATACATATATACACATATACATATATACACATATACATATATACATATATACATACATACATACATACATATATATATATATATATATATATATATATATATATATATATATATATATATAGTCTTCTCTGTGTCTGTTTTCATGCTGTATCCGCTTCAGTGATTTTCTTGCATGGGCTGTAATGTCACTCCTATTGAAGCACCAGTCAAGCAAGGTCTAACAGAAATGTGGTGAGCTTATAATGTTTTATTACTTGTATAAATCTGATGTTAAAGCTTGTGTGTACATGCTATGTTTCAATAAAACTTTTGACATAACAGTTCTTCCTTGTGTCACATTTCATCTTCAACTATAATTTCCCTCAAAACTGTGGATCTTCATCAGCTGAAACAATTGTCATTTCAGTAACTCAAGCTGATGTTTCAATATTCAAAATTATAGCCTAGAGTTGCTGGTTACTGACGGCTCCATATTTATTTGAGAGAATCAATATCCAGACTCCCAGAATTATTTGTGATCATCACAAAGCAAGTGAACGTTTCAGAAGCCTTTGAGATTTGCTCAGCTTGCTGCCTTGTATATGATGGCATCCACATATAACATGTATGGTGCATCTCATTTCAATCTGTCATATTGTTTTCAGTGAGACAGATGTATCACCCAGTACTACCTAGACAGCTGGATTAGACTGTGAACAGTAGGATCAACATCAACTGTCAGAAACTTGAATAATAAAAAAGTTTTTTAATAAAAATATCCTTGGTTTTTGTAAACAAAGTCACTCTTAGATTTAGCACACACAAATGTCATCAGATTTTCTATAATGAAAAATTTAAAAGATTTCATTCAGCAAATGTATAATGGCAAATCTTAAAGTTCAGACTATATTCACTAGCTAAATGCCAGGAACTTGTTTATTGCTATTATGAATAATTATCTCATCCCCACATACGTAGTATGTGGGGGATGAGATATTGTGCTTCGTTTACCATTGAAAAGTGCACACGTTTACCTCTGCCAGTCGCCATAGCAACCATAACCATGGAAAGGCATGGTAGGGAAATTTGGGGCTTTATGACCACTACTCAAGGGTGGGGCAAAATGGAGTGGTGAAGGTCCTGTTTCCTGGTCATGTGACCAAATATGCCTAAAATTTGGGTCAAAGGCTCTGATGGTCAAATGACATTCACAAGGTCAAAAGTGTGTCGTGAACTCCTCCTAAACTAAGAACAAGATTGAGCCCAAACTTGGTGGGCGGGTGCATAGTCCTTGGAACTTGTGCCTGACATACCCTCAGAATGATAGGTCAAAGGTCAAAGTTCAACCATCAAAAAAGGTCAAAATAAGCAATTTTCCAAATCTGGCTATAAATCCTGAATGCAACAGTAAATGGCCCTGATTTCTTGACATAGCTTTCGTATTGAAGCGCTCTTGGCACAACTTGACACTTGCTCTTCTGAGGTCAAAGGTCACGAGGTCAGAAGGTCAAACGAAAATTTTGGGGTCAAAAGTGTGATGCGCACTCACTTAAAACTGAAGGTACTAATGACCCCAAACTTGGTGTGGGAGTGCATGGCCCCTAGAATTTGTGCCTCCAATATCATCAGCATGATAGGTCAAAGGTCAGAGGTCAAAGGTCACGATAGGTCAAAATAAGCAAATTTTTAAATCTGGCTGTAAAAGCTGAACGAAACATTTAACGATCCTCATTTCTTCGCATAACTTTCTGATGGACACCTACTTTACACAACTTTACACTTGACCTTCTGAGGTCAAACGTCACGAGGTCAGAAGGTCCAACGACAATTTTGGGGTCAAAAGTGTGCCGTGCGCTCACTCAAAACTGAAGGTACTACTGACCCAAACTTGGTGTGGGGGTGCACAGTCCTTGGAATTTGTGCCTCCAGTACCCTCAGCATGATAGGTCAAAGGTCAGAGGTCAAAGGTCAAGATGTTCAAAAGAACAATTTTTTTTTTTTAAAATTTGGCAGTAAACACTGAAAGAAAAGGTAAATGATCCGTTACATTGATCACTGTCTTTTCCTGACACTCAAAAATTCAGTTTTCACCTGCGGTTTAACAAACCCCACCATAAAAGCCACACAATGACATGATCAGATGCACACTTATCTAAGCTTCTCTTGCTCAAAACTTGACCACCTCTAGTCTAAGTAAAACCCAGGCCTAGAGTGAACTGCGATCACGCGTGTCAAGCATGACTAGTTCTTGGCACCATAAAAGTAAAACTATACGCGTGTCCCCACCGTAGTAAAAGTTCAAGCGCGTCCCAGTATGATGCATAACTAAGTACGCGCACAGTGGAACTGATGTTAGGCCTAGGCCTAACTTAGGCCTAGGCCTAGGCTTAGGTTACGTAAATTATTAATAGTACTGTAATAACGCTAACAAGATAGGTAGGCCCTAGGCCTAATAGGCTTAGTTGAAATACACGCCTGGTTAAGAACACCAAGTTTGTGAGCACTGTGGCTCATCACGGAATTTTGGCTGTCTGTACCTCTGTTCTTACCTTCTCTTGAAGAACTACCTAGCCTTATTCTTCTCTTGCATGGCAACAACGACGTACTTGTGCATCACGCGCAGGGGCCAAGTTCAATTCACACACGCACACGCACACGCAATGCAAGTACAGTCGGTATGGTGTGAGAGCGACTGCGCTGCTTTAGTACACTGGATACAGTGTACATATACTGTAAGCAGCGCCAAGTTCCAAACAAATGACGTCACAAATAGACCGTGTGAATCATGCAGGCTACCTTTGATCTAGTCCACAGTCTGCTGACCTAGTTCAGGGAGCAAAGTGTACGTGAGAACTACCTTTGATCTGGCCGCCCGGCAGACGTGTGTTGCTCTAGTCCACAGTCTGCTGACCTAGTATGGGGATTCCCATACCAGGGCTCTATTTCATAAAAGTTAGAAATATTCCTATCTTGGACTTAGGAAGAATTCATTCCTATCTTCATGCTGAAGTTGTTCCTAGGTTTAGGAATGATCTTTGGTAGATTTAGAAATGTTCTTAATTGATCTGGCAGGAAATTCACAGATAAAAACAATGTCACTTTTGATTTATCCCTAAATATTTGAAGAAAGGAATGATTTCGGACGAATCATTCCTAAGCAGTTTAGGAACTTTGATTTTAGGAATATTCCTAACTTTAATGAAATAGAGCCTAGGTCAGCAATATACCCATTGTCAAAATTGGGCTACCGCACCATCAAAAATTTTGAATGGTCTCAATCTTTCTCAAATTCACATATACTCCTAGGTAATTGACCTCTATGGGTCATTTATATGTTTTAAGGATACTAGCACTCAGTCTCCAAAAAGAGACCAAAAATTTTGATTTATACAAACGATCCTGTTTTGTTTTTTAAAACATTCTAAATCTTGTTTGCATTATAAAGTCTTTCTCTGGAAATAAAATCACTAGCATATACAATTATGCAAATACCATTCCAGTTGTGGAAAGACAGTAAACTAGAAAGTATGGAAATAGTTAAAAGTGTATTTGGACTATCAAGGTTTCACCCAAATAGTTATGAATTGTGGGAACAATGCAAATTTTGATCTTGACAATGTTTAATTGTAAAACTGCAAAAAAAAGGACACATGTGTATACCATCCATCCATTGACTGCAATTGAAAAATGTATGCTGCAAATCAGACTTTTGCAAGATGTGTTGCTGCTGAATTTTACAAAAGTGAAACATCAAATTACACATGATTTTCATACAAGTACACTGTACAACTCATTTGGGTGTTTATTTTAATTAGGGTGCCAGACTGTGACATGACATTTATAGCCCTAATTTCATGTATCATAATTTTTGATGTGAAACCATGGGTGGAGTTGTTATATTTACTAGTTCATTGTAGGCTTAGGCCTAAATGATGTTGTACATGTTGTTTTATGAATGCTCAGATGATGTTTGACCTCAAAATAGCCCCATTGCATGGAAATTATAGGTTTCACAGTGTAACATGAACACCAAAAATATGTTTGTCCCACTAAGACTACTTATTGAGTTATTTTAAATCATTTATGGGTTTTCTATAGTTAATCTGAGCAGTCTGAAGCTAAAACCTCTTGTGATTACTTAGTCAAGGGTTTCATCTCAATTCTGTGGTAAAAACAATACGTTCCACGTGTAACCTAGATTGGGAGAACACCAAAGTAATATTGTATGATATTTCAAATCATAAACAAGGTGGCACAGTTTTACTACCTGTAAGTTAAAAGCTATGTTAAATACTATAGTTCAGCTAAAAATGACAACATATCAAGTTTAGGAAGTAGTAGTATTTTAACTGCAAAGGTTCACTATGTAACATATTTCTGTGACACCAAAGTGGCCTGTCAAAATGCAAAATGGCTATGTTTTTCTTTTCTGTTCAATTGCTTTTGTCCAAACCTATATATGCATTAAACAATTTCACAGGCTTCAATCAACCACTAAAACAAGAAAGATTTAGTATTTACTGTAGGTAATTTTTGGAAAATAAGATACTGAAATTTCATACTGTAACGGTAACACCAAATGTTACACGTGGAACCTCTCTTTCGTCGAATCCCAGGAAAGAGAAAATGTCAATTTCTCATAAAATATGAGTTTCAAGGGTACAATTGATACCTCATCAACCATTAAAGTTAAAATAACTGAGCAAGATAATTGTAAAAATAAGGGAAAATCTAATTTCTGCTATGGTAGTTTAAATGTCACACTTTTTGCCCCCAAAATTGCTAATTTTAGCCAATTTTTTCATCAAAATTGGGAGGATTCACTACAATGATACTTATTTTTTCAAAGATATGCACTTACATAAATAGTGAGGACAAAATGAAAGCATAGCAAAGACCATGTGGATTAAAATAGCAAGACAGTTGCCTTTAAAAGCATATTTTACCATTGGTACCCTAATTTAAATAATCACCCATTTACAGCTGTCACTTCAATATTCTGAACGTTGTTTTCATGCTTTAAACAATGGGTCATTTGCCTTGCTAGGTAAATGCAAGTTCTTGTTACCTGAAAAACAGGGGGTTTTAATTACTTTCGCTGGTGGGCCATATTACTCATCAGGAAAATCCCACAGGCCACAAAGAGGCTTGAAATTTGTTCGGAGGGTCTCATTTTGAAACGACTAGACGACAAATCCCACATTATCATGAAGCCTTCCACTCAACAGTGTGGTGTCTAGGAGCCCTCCAAAGGGCCCCTGGTGTGGTCCACAGCAACTCCCCGATGAAAAAAGGTGACAAAGCCCCGGAAGCTCTCTTATGTAATAGGATGAAACATATTATCTCTAATGTTCATTTCAATCGCACAAAAGAGGTGATAAGAAGTATGATGATTTGACCACTATTTTTGCAATAACCAAAATCCTGGGCCATGCAGAGAGTGTAATAACTGAATAAACTCATGCCAGATTCAGTGGTGAGCATACACCTACGTAGAAAAGTGTATACAGCTGTGGGAGCAGGGGATTTTGTCATAACACTTTCTGACTGGGAGCATCCCGATCAGTTGGCATGTAGCATATCAATAATATAAATTTGATTAAAATATCTCACAGAGCCAAGCCTTATAAGATGTATCTAATATGTCCATGTTTTATGTCATTTCATGACATAAAACATGTCAAGGAAAGGCATATAGAAAATTTTTAATGTGCATAGTTTTTCTACCAAAAGGCATATGTCCCCTAAAAATTCATAAGCCCATGCAACTTGGTCTATCTGGCTCTCCTACAACAAAACCCACTCTGATGTGGCCTACCTTTGTTCAACAAACCACCCATCAATTGGATTATGCAGTGGGCATAAAATTGGAAGGATAGGGAGGATTCAAGGTGATTGGTGTGGGCATGGTGCTGAAATTCCAATGAGGTTGGTTGTAAGCCAAAAATTCCAATTGCTGCAACCTGTAGCTGGCAATCATACTTTCAGTTTGACCAACATATATTCAGACACTTGGGCACCCCCTTTTGTTCCCAAACTGACATGTTGTAGGTACAAAAGTTGCTTTGTTGGTAAGGTATGCACCCCTGCCTGACCCTCTTCATAAATGTATTTGTAACTCCTAGGGGCAGAAATAGTTTTTGCAAAAGTGTGGCTTATTCGTGAAGACGTCCTCACAAAAATCACTGGAGGTATAACTGCAGGTAGAGGTGAGGTCCTTGCATGCAATTTCCCATGATCTTTATGCCTTACTGCCATAATCAGGACACTGACAAATTTTCAGCATATTTATGATATACATGTGAAATAGTCTTCTTACATAGGGGAAGATGAATGAGTTGGATAAGCCTCTGCCTGGATCAGAGCATACACAACCTTTAACGCAACTGACTTTAACTTTTCAAATTCAATGTGTAATGCAAAACCATGCAGAATGTGTGAAATTTTTGACACTTTGGACTGATTTGTGGTAGAAGAAATGAAAAGTCCGATTTGCCTGTCACACAAATCTATGAGTGGGCCTATAACACTAGGAACTTTGGAGTGTGGCAGTCAAAATTCTGACTTTCAGACCCAAATTTTTCAATTATTTTCAATTTTATCAAAGGCTTCCTGTGTTAAGTAATAGTGAGATAACAGATAACGACAGGTGCGCATGAAGTGTGCCGAAGAAATAGCATTTAGAGACATGTTGGTTATGTGTTACTCCATTTTAAATTACAGAAATGATTTTTCTGTTTGCACTGAAATATTTTGACTGGATTGATGATGATTGTTGGAACTTTTCTACCCTCACATTTTGTTTTATATCTCTACTGGATCAGATTGGATTGCCTTCATGGCCCGATATGGCCCACGGGTAGCCATTTAAGAACCCAGGTAGTAAAGTACTCAATAGTGACAATCAAATCCCATAAATTTCATCCCCTTTTCAACACTTTTTCAAGTTTCCAACAAAACTTATTGCAAAGGAAACAATTACAGATAATCAAGATGCAATCATAATCCAATTATTTCACTCCTTTAAATCATCTGCAACAATGCAAGCTATGAAGTTTTCACTGTACTCCATTATGATCTCATGCTCTCTAGCCATAAAAGTATATCACATTAGTAGACCAATGTGACTGTATGGTTACTATGTTAAGACTTATTACTAATACACATTATATAACACCTTATTAATTTCCCTGCATAAGATTGGAAGACTGGTGGTTACATGCAACGCATGATTCAGCACTATCATCACGATTGTAGTGCTCGAACCTGGGTAAGTATATACTAACCCATGGTCCTTGCTTAGTATATATTATATAACACCTTATTAATTTCTCTACATCTGACTGGAAGATTGGTGGTCACATGCCATACGTGATTCGGCACTATCATCAAGACTGCGGTGCTCGACTGTTGGTTAGTATATGCTAACCCACGGTGGTTGGTTAGTATATACTAACCCACGGCAATGAGGCAGTGATGCATTGAGCGCGCTACGTACAAGCTATGCCGCGTCTCAATAAATCACTGCAGCACTGGGGATCGTACAATGTTTCACCGATGTCAAGTGATCGCGCCTCTCTTTGGCTTTCAAGGACAAGTGTCCATTGTGCAGTTGTTTCACAGAAGTATCTATGGTAATGCCCTGTGCATGTGCTATAAATACGCTTACTGCGTTTGCGTGTTTTGCCGTCTTCAGTACCTGAGAATCCAATGCGCTTGACGTCACAAAGAATCCCTCTATATCAGGCAGGCCTGCATAAATGCGCAGTTTGAAAATGACAAACCATGGAGCTACTACATGGACAAACTCGAATCAATAGTGACCGCCACAACACAAATTTAACCAACAACTAGCAAAATTATAAGGTGTTATATAAAAAAATAATGAATGTTTTTCATTCGTGTGATAGTATGAATAATTTCCCTCGTTGAAAGCTTTAATGTTCTATTCAACTCATGAAATTATCCATACTATCGCACTCATAAACATTCATTATTTGTATACTAACCCATGGCAATGAGTCAGCGATGCATTGTGCCCATTACATACAAGCTATGCTGTGTCTCAATAAATTACTGCAGCACTGGGGGTCACACATTGTTTCACTGACGTCAGGTGATCACACCTCTCTTTGCTTTTGAAGGGCAAGCATCCTGTGTGTCACGAAGTATCTATGGTTATGCCGTGCATGTGTGCTGTAAATATGCTCATGTGTGTGTGTGTTTTGCCCTTCAGTACCTGGGAATCCACATGTGTGATGTCATATCATATCCCTCTATAGGTACTGTACATGTATGTGCAGTTAGCAAACGAAAAATCATGGAGCTAACACACAGACAAACACAAATCCATAGTGACTGCCAAAACACAAATTTAACCAACAACTAGATCAAAGTTGTAAGGTGTTATATAAAACAAATAACGTTTTTCATTCGTGCGATAGTATAATTTCACTCGTTGAAAGTTTAAATGTTCTATTCAAATCGGCTTTGCCTCATTGAATAGAACCATCAATCTTTCAACTCATGAAATTATTCATACTATCATACTCATGAATGTTCATTATTTGTATACTACACCATCTCACCAAAAACAAAATGTTACCAGTAAGCCAAAAGGCTTTAGTGATTCCTTCCCATGTGGATATAATTGTAGTACTGTGGTATCAAGTTGATTACAGTTTCACTGTGACTTTACCATGCTGAAAGGCATTGTCCAGTGGCTTTTCACAAGGGTCTCATGTGAAAGATAAAAAAATTCCACTCCATACCCTTCAAACCCCGTAGCAATACTCCTTTCCTTACTCGAGATAACTCAGATTAAAGAGTGCTTATTTTTGTCAAAAAATACCTCCAGTTCTCATCAAGGTCATGTAATGTTTATGTAAAGTGGGCACATTGCCTCAGATTCCTTTTGTTTTTCTTTAAAATTGCATGTCCTGTTTGTCCTTGAAATTTGATACTGTTGGAATGTTTGAATGTTTCCATGTAGATTTAACACAAATCTACACCATATGTGGGCCATAACAAACAAAGTTGCTAAATATTCCCTACAGCGGGGTCAACATCATAAAGAAATTCAATCCTTTGTCAAATTAATGTGCCGCAATGACATCACAGATTTCCCATAATGCACTTCATCTTGAGAAAAATTGCATTTCTTTGAAAGTTGTTATCTTCCAAACACTACAAGCTATTGAGATGCGGTTTTCATCTCCTAAAAGAGAAACTTTTCTGCATTTTTTGAACTCATTGGATTTTGTCTCTGGCAAATCCCTTTAAATTTAGGTATCAAAAGTTAAAGTTCCATGGGAAAAGATCATACAGATTGAGATTCATACTATGGTCATATATCTGCATCTTGCTTTAAATTTTGGGCATTACATGCTAGATATAAGATCCAAACATGTTTCATATATAAACTTGACAACTCATCTTTAGGAGCTTTTCACAGATTAACATCTTGTAACCTCAACTAACCTACGACAACCACCATAAATGATTCCGATAATATCACTCAAAATACATAGGGACCCACATGCAAAGTATGAGAGTAATACATGTATTCCTTTATGAGATATCATTGTACCAGCAATTCTGAATATGGGCCATCCACATCTTAACTATAAGATCCCTTGAACCTGCCCTTCTTGAGATACCACGTTTACAATTTTCCAATCTTTTGACCACTCATGACCCCAAATGACCTTTGACCTAGACCAAAAGCAACGGGATCATCTACTTCATTTTAAACATCCAGATATCAAGTATGAAAACCTAATGCTTACCTAACCTGAGATACTATGTTAAGCACACTGCATGTTAAGCATGTTGAGCAGTATTCAAGATTTTCACTTTTTGGTCTCTGTTGATGCCAAATGACCTTTGAACTCCACCAAAACTGAAAGGGATCATCTACTGAATATGGGCCACCCACAAGCTACATATGCTATCCCTCACATTTACCCTTTTTGGGATGTCTTGTTAACAAAGTTTTGACCATATCACCACTTGTGACCCTAACCTTTGACTTCCAACAGAATGATAGGGATCATCTATTGAATATGGGCCATGCACATGCCAATGTATGAGATCCCTCCCCAGTACCCTTCTTGAGATATTCTGTCTACAAGATCTTGTCCAGTTGACTTCTTGTGACCCTAAATGACCTTTGGCTTCCACCAAAAGTCATAGGAATCATCTACCAAATATGGGCCATCTACAAGCCACATATGAGTTCCTTCACAATTACCCTTCTTGACATATCAGTTTTATAAGGTTTTGACCTATTGTGACCCTAAATGACCTCCACAAAAAATAACACGGTTCATGTACTGAATATGGGCAATCCACATGCAAAGTATGAGAGCCCTCACTTTTACCCTTCTTGAGATATCATGTTTAGAAGGTTATGACCTTTTAGCTCTCATGATCCCTAATGACCTTTGACCTCCACCAAAAGTTATAGGGATCATCTACTGAATATGGACCATCCCCATGCCAAGTATGAGATACCTCACAGTTACCCTTCTTGAGATATCCTGTTTACAAGATTTGACCTTTTGACCTCTCATGACCCTAAGCAATGTCTGACCTCCAAAAACAATAGGATCATCCACTTATTATCAGTCATCCACATGCTAAGTATCACATCCCTCACAGTGACACATACTTCTTGAGATATTGTGTTTACAAATTTCTGACCTTTGACCTCTCATGACACCAAATGACCCTTGACCTCTACCAACAACAACAGGAATCATTTACTCACAATGGGGTAACCACATGTCAAGTATACGATCCCTCAAGGTTACCCCTCTTGAGATGTGTTTACAAGCAAAGGTTCACACATACACACACACACACACGCACACACACACACAACATCACCATTGCATAGATTCCTTCTGTCTTAAGCAAGGAATCAGAAAGCATTGCAGTATAAATGACAAGACCATATTATGTGCAGCTCAACCAGTCCACATGTAAAATCACTGAGATTGACAGTAAAATCACTGACTACAGTAATTCTTTCATCAGACTTTGACCCTATCAGTAAAGCATGAGAATAGGATGAGAAAAACACAATACATCCACTCCAAGAGTTCTACACTATGAATATGCTAGACAAGTATGGAAACAGTCTTTTCCTTCTAACTCGCAATTTGCATGAGTCATGCTTACAGAGTATATTTACTATTAAAGGAGTTTGCCTGGCTCTGACCTGATCACCTGTCAGCTTCAAGTTGTTTTTAGTTCTGATGAATCCAACTGGGACAGTTTATGTGAGATATTAGAAATACCTGTGGTTATCTGCTCTTTGAACAAAAGAAATGCTAAGGTGGTCTGCGATTAGCCTAGATGTGTGACCTAGATGTGTTTGGCCATCAACAGTGGATGGTCATTAAACATGTAAAAATGTGAAAAGTGATGCATACATAAAGATATGTGGAACTGTGGTCAACACAAGGATGGGGAGCATTAGAGGTGTACAACTAGGGACTGACACAATGACTCAATACTCTCACGACAAGAAAGACTCTTAACTTTGCAAAGAGTATCTGCATGTATTAGACAAAAAGTGAAGCAATCTTGACATAGAATTTGTCATGCTACAAAGCTGTTGCATTTATTGATCCACAATAGTAGTCTGCCCTTTTCTTTAATAATTCTTTGAAGACATAATCCTGAAAGGAAGAAAGATTGATGGGCACAAACTACGATATCTGAATGTCTAAAATGAATTCAAAGCAATTTTTTAATTACCAGTACTAGTACTAGAGATTGAATTGTAAGTGTATACATGAAATCCTAATACAGCCAGACTTACCTCAAAGTATGGTCTTCAGTATTATGCTGTATTCTACTATTCTTTCTCATGCATGGAGGGAAGCTGCTTTGCCAAACAGAAGGCATCCATGATGCATCCATGATAAAGTGTGTAAACCTCCCTTGACCAGGAAGTTTCAACCACTAATTTTGGTAAGTTTGCAGGTGTAGAGGGGTTGCTGAGGTCCATACAGTTCACTTCAGAGTATACATACATATATGCTCAAATGTATTCTGAGGTTTATACTTACAAGGAGAAAAGATGCTGGGTCAGACTCCTTCATGACTTCAATGCTAAATTCTAGAAGTGTGCTTGTCTGCTTCAACTTGCCACTGCACTGATTGATATGGTTCCTCACCATTTTGGTTTTGAAGTCTTTCTCTCTTTGGACCTGAAAGCCAGAATGCAAAATTTGAGGTTTCAATGAATTCCTTTCAGTACACTACCTTTACTAAAAACTACAGAGGCTCTTAAATGATAATGTTCTTGTTCAATGTGATGCATTCACACAATATGTATGAGAAATTGTATGATTCTTACCTTGAGATATCATACTAACAAGCTTTTCATAATTTGACAAATGGTGAGCTTAAATGACTTATAACCAAACACAAAAACAACATCAGCAACAACAGCATCTTTGTACTTAATAGGGTAAATAAAGAAATTTTTAAGTTTTTTGAGCTTCCAAGCATAAAAATCTGGTGCCCTCAGACAGCCTTTGACCTCTACAAAAGTAACTTAGGGTTCTTCCTCTTCATATAATGCATCCACATACTATGTATGAAAAGCATCCATGCTTCTTGTCTGGAAATATCATGTTAATAAGGTTTTCAAAGTCTGACCTCTTGTGATCTTAGATGACCTTTGACTTCCACCAAAAACAACAGCATTCTTCCTTTTCATATAATGCATCTATATGCTATGAATGAAGAGTATCCATGCTTCTTAACTTGAGATATTGTGTTAACAAGGGTTTCAGAGTATGAACTATAATGACCCTACATGTTCTTTGACCTTCATCAAAAACAATAGGATTCTTCCTCTTGACATAATGCATCTCCATGCTACGTATCAAGAGTATCCATGCATCCTAACTTGAGATATTGTACGGTATTAACAAGGTTTTCAGAGTTTGACCACTGATGAGCCTAGATGACCTTTGGCATCCACCAAAAACTTTAGGCTTCTTCCTCTTGGTAAAATGCAAGTACATGCTACATGCTAAGTATGAAGAGTATCCATGCTTCCTACCCTGAGATATTGTATTAAAAAGGTTTCCAGAGTTTGACCTCTCATAACCTTAGCTGACCTTTGACCTCTTACAGAAACAATAGGATTCTTTCTCTTGACAAAATTTATCTTCATGCTACATGCTAAGAACAGTATGAAGAGTATCCATGCTTCCTTTCTTGAGATATTGTATGAACAAGGTTTACAGAGTTTGACATCTGATAACCCAAGATGACCTTTGACCTTCACCAAATACAGTGGTGTAATTCCTCTCAACAATGGGCATTGGCATATTAAGTATGAGAACTGCTGAAGTTTCCCTTCTTGAGATACTTTGTAAACAAGCTAAGCATCACAAACATACACGCTACATACACACATACATACACCACCTTCATGAACACATAGGTTTCTCTTTTCATCAGAACCAATAATAACAAATGCACAACCTTTAAATTTGTAAGTTCCCAAATAATATTAAGGTAAATATCTACCTTCCTTTCTTTCCCTACACTGATTCCACAAATTCTGTTGGGGCTGCAGGTATCTCACCGAGTTATTGACACATTATATATCAGGGCGGTGCCAAGTGGGGGGGGGGGCAGGGGCTTCCCCATGGAAAATTTTCCATTTTCATCAGGGAGCTTCAATGGGTACAATAAAGTATGAAATCCCAGATGGTAACCAGCCTCCTCAAAAATTCACTTGTTTTTGTTCTCAAGGAGAACAGATTCTCCAATAAATTTATAAGATCAACATTTTCAAAGTTTCAGCAATAAAAATCACAGTTTAAAAATTTTCATAAGTCTAAGTGATTCAAATTTTCTTCCAAAAATGCTCCAAATTTTGCATTCCTTCTAGCAACACAGCTGTTTTGGCCGAAAATAAATATGATTTACAGACTGCTTTAACTTCAGTGAAACATTATTGTGATTAATGGCACTTAGCTGTTAACACTACGAGAACTAAAGTTGTTATATTTTCCAGAGGAAAGGTGAGAAGAACACCTGTTTTTTATTTCAGCGAAGACAAAGTTGATGTAGTGGATGACTACACTTATTTAGGAATTATTTTCAATTTTAATGACAAGTTTAAAAAAGCAAAAGCTAAGAAAATTAATCAAGTATAAGGTGCTCTTCACAGCCTTCTCTCTAAATGCTATAATTTACATTTACCAACAGATTTACAACTCCAGCTTTTTGATCAAGTTGTTTTACCCATGCTTCTATACGGTCGTGAAGTCTGGGGGTTTGAAGACACTTCTTCTCTTGAAAGTTTCTATATTAAGCTCTGTAAACAGCTTCTTAAATTAAATAAATATGCTCCTAACTGTATGGTTCTGGGGGAACTGGGGAGGCCAAAATTGGCAAAGTTTTTAGAATTGAGAATGGTTATTTTCTGGGTAAGAATTGTAAGTGGTAGTCATGGTAAACTCTCCCATGTTGTATATCCATTACTGCGAATAGTGTACGAAAAAGATATTTATTGTTCCAAGTGGATTCTTAAGGTAAAAAATATTTCAGGTAATGCAGGAATGTCTTTCATATGGACTAATGCCCATGATCACTCTCCCCTTAATGTAAACTTACTGAAACAGACACTCGATACTACAGATGGTTAAGTGATATCAATGAACAGGAATGGCTTTCTGAGGTAAATAATAATTCCTCTTGTAAAAACTACCGTATATTTAAAACTCGCTTAGTTCTGGAAGATTATTTTCAAAAGCTAATTTCAATAAAAGAAAAATTATGTTTAGATTTCATTGTTCAAACAGTAGGTTACCGACAGTCACTGGGAGATATGAAAATGTTGATTTTAGCCTGAGATTCTGTACTTTACGCAATGAAGGAAAACTTGGAGATGAATTCCATTATTTATTTCAGTGTACTGCAATGCCGTCAAGAAGAGAAAAATTCTTAAAATCCTATTTCGAACCAGGCCAAACACTTTAAAAATGCAACAATTATTCCAAAGTAAAAACAAAAGTACCCTCAAAAACCTCTCCAATTTTGAAAATAATGAATTTGTTCTAAGGTAAGGCTTTCCTTTCTCAACTTAAGTAAGACAAAGTTTCAAAAACCAATATCGATGTTTCCTTTTATCATGTATCTTTCATTCCTTAATTGATGGGCTGATGCCAATTTCTTTTTCATTTCTTTCTATTGTTTTGCTTTCCACACTATACTTATATATTTGTTGATTTTGTTATTGACTTGTATACCTCTACGAGAGGTGAAAATAGAATAAAAGGACAGAACAGAACCTGTCACCTTTGACTGGGCTTTGTGTTGCTGCCTCCCTGTTGGACAAACCCTGACAACATCCCTGTAACATACCCTTGAACACAGCAACGTATACAAACAAGGACACAACAAATGAAGATTAACTTGATCTTTCCATCATTGCACATGTACAGGATAATCCCTTTCTGGTATTCCAATAACTAAAGCTGAAGGATGAAATGTACTGAATGGATTATTTAATTGAGCCTACAGCTTCAATTACTGGATTTGCTCAGTTTGTCATTTGAATTTATGCCTTCTTTTGTGGCTCAGCATATGAATTTTTTCAGTGTGATACTATCTCCATTTGAACATGATCACTACGAACATACCCAGCATTCTTCATCTGCTACACAGTTTTTTGACTAGTTCCTAGATTTCACCAACCTAACCATATACCAATATGAATAATCAGCCCATTTAAGGCAAAGAGAGGCTCTATCTCGAAGGATGATAAGCCGTTTTGCAGTTGATGACTTCCTCTTTACTTCTAAAATACTTACAGTAGTATGATCGGTCTCAAGAAAAGGCCCAGATGTGAACACTGCCACTCAGGCTAAGTCAGTCTTTGAAGGGACAGCAACACCTTTGGGAACTTTAACATGCAGACCCCTCACATAAATTTGTTCAAATGTCTCAGCTTTGTCTATGCATGTGCAAATGTCTGAATCTGGGGTAAAAACATCTTATGGCTGTCTGTTGCCAGCTTGGGAGATACATTTCTTACAATGTTATTAAAGGTGTGTGTAAAAATTTGGCAGCAGAACAGTTTTTGCCCTTAGAACTGAGCATGACAGGCCTTTTGCCCCTTTTTGCACCTCACTCAACATTTACTTGATCAAGAAATCAGGTGGTGCAAATATTTGGGCTATTTATCTTTGTTTCATACCATCTTCAGAGGCTTCGATCTGTATTTGCCAGCAAGTACTGTATGAACTGTCTAGTTAATTCAAGCCGCAGCTTCGACTGTAGGGAATGCTCTACTTTGCTGCTCAAATGTCCTCCGAAATGGATACAACTTACAGTATGAATCTTACATTGAACCACGCAAACAACTTTGGTGTATCGAGCAAAATTACAAGCTGTTTTTTATAATACAATAATTCTAATAGCATCCAGACTAAGCTACAAGAGCACCTCAAGCATACTGAGAGGGCTATATACAAGGGCAATACTGACAAACAGCACATCTCTATTATATTTTACTTTCTCACCCACAATATAATAAAACTGATATAACAGAGGTTCCAACCCAAAAACTTCAGTTCAAAACTGTCCTGCTGCACTGAATGGCATTTAGTCACTGACATTTCACTCTACGTGACAGAAAAATCAATTACGGCAGACGCTGATTTTTTTTAAGGTACTGCCAACTCCCAACTAATTCAAAAGTTAAATTGAAATGCCAGGCAACAGCAATTTGATTTTAATACTTGCAAAATAAGAAAAAAGCAAATGAAAGAAAATTCAAACATAAACTTGTCATGTTTAAATTTCCCTGATGACAACAGCAGTAAGTCATCTCTTTACAATGACATGGTATGAGGCAAAGGGTACAATCCTGTTGTGTTTACTACAAACTGTCAGTAGCTGTACACAATGTCCTTTAAATGGAAACATCATAACACAAGTTTCTTGCTTTTAAGAACACCAAAGACAAACCCTGATCATTTGTAAAATGACAAGGAGGGAGCACCATAAATGTAGCACATTTAAACTACTCCCACTTGTTTTCTTATATTTGTACTCCCGATTTGACAATTGCCAACATTGGGAAATGAATTTTTTTCAAATATTTTTCACCAAATATTGTATGAGCCCTCACCAACAATATGAAATGATTTTTACCCCACAACAGCTTCTGATCTTATATAAGACCAACAGTGTGCTAACTTCATAAGTTCATTACACCTGTGGTGATGGTATTTATATGTTAACAAAGAGAGTATCACTGACATTACTATCCATAGCTTTCTAATGCCTCAAATGGTAGAAAAGATACCACAAACAGACAGAAGGAAACACAGACTTATGGACAGGCTTATATGAAGATAGACCACCCTATTAAAATAATGTACACTGTAAGCCCATGCAACTTTACAGGTTCACTATGGAGTCACCATTAGTCAATTGTAGATACACCAATTCCTAAAACCCATAAGTAAATTCATTATGAAAGGAAAAATCTCATGAGACATGAGAAAATGTAAAGTCAACTAAGAAAGATGAGAAAGATGTGAAGCTGCTTTCATTACACTCAATTACTCCTATCCAACCAGAATATTACATTAACTAATGATAGACATGGAAGCCAGTATTAACAACATTCAGAAAAGTTAGCTGCTCCTAAAAAGATAACATACCAGCCATGGATGTTGTGATTTGCAACAAATACTTTGAAAGTATTTTTTAAACCAATTTGTTTTGATGTTATCTCAGTACAGTTTACGTAATACATTGCTGAACATCATGCATACAATGCCTGTTGTATTAATACCGGCTGCCAAATTTCAATTAAGGCTGAGGTCATGTGATCTTGGCTACTTTTGACATATATGACATATTGATGAAAGTAATGAGGAGCGAAATAGACTATGCAATTCATATTTTACAATTTAAAGACTTACACAAAATTATAATGTGTGAAAACCAGTTCTGTTTCAAGCGGCACATTCATGATGTGTCATACATTGAGTTCAATGTACTTTGTACATATAGTAAGTCTCTCACCTGATGAATCAGCTATTCATGACATGTCATGGAGCATGTTTTTGGTCAGAGAACTAATTGCTATATAGTTCTAATTAGAGCTACACCTAATACTAGAGTTCATTACAAATGTTAATTAATTATCAGTCATTGAAATAAGGATCACTATCTTATAACATTTCGCTGAGATCAAAAATCTACAAATAATATATTTTTCTCGATAATTTGCAAGAGCTTATTAGATAACAACAACTGTGAGCTCTGTTATGGCACTCACACTTAAAATCTCACAAAATGTTGTATTATTCCTGCTGGCATCTCTCATGCCATGCACCAAGATAGCAGGCACCAGTTCCCATTTGTAAAGTCTTGGTATGACCCAACCAGGGCTTGAACCCTGGGCCTCCACAGCTGATACTAGGCAGATGCTCTAAACTACTAGGCCACCTAGCAGGTTTTTCACTGCAAACAGAGCAATACAAGTAATTGCTGATTACAAGAAGCTGTCATATTTAAATGACCCACGTGTGACCTTCAAATTCAACTTCCTATTTACTTGACTGATTGATTGTTACAGGTCACTCAATTTACAGTTTTTGTGAAGTCATGAATTTGAGTGAAATCATCACTGTAAGCTTCATGACAAGAGAACACCAAGCAGCACCAAGCAATAAGCTAGTAACAGCCAGGGCACTGAATATTATCATGACTGTTGTTTAGTGATTATTCATTAGAAACAAGCTCATAAACACACATTTTGTGAGCATAATTCTGTCTCTCACCTGGTGTATCAGCTGCTCTTTCCTTGCCTGGATGATTGAAATCAACTCATCAAACTTAGCAACCAGACTTGCTTCAAAGTCTATACTGGATTCCTTCAAAAACACAAAATAAATGTATTGTGCTTGTCATAGGAGATTTATGTAGAGTACAATAACATAGATACATATGTGACTAGGGTTTAATTGCAAAATTCACTCTGCTGACTTATCTGTGTATTACCAGTGTTCTTACATTCCCACCAGAGATGTACTTACTTTGTGATCCAAAAATGATAAACAAGAGCATCAATGATGCTGTAGCTCAACTACAATTTCCCTCACACACAGTTACTTTTATATAGTTTCATTGGGATCCAAATCAAGGAGTCATGGACTGTCATAATCTAACAACTTCAGTGCTATAGAGGTAAATGGTCACAGCAGTGGCATATCAGCTAGTTGCCCGGCTTGCGACTTTTTTCTAAGTGTTTGTAGGCACAATACTATAGGTAATGCTGCTGACAAAAATGAACTGCTACATACACCCCAATCTGACAGGTCCGTCAAAAAATGAGTCCTATGGCAATATACATCATACAAAACATTAACACTTATGGAAAAGCACTGGCATGGATTTCACCATCTGACTTTTTGAGACCCCAAATGCCATTTAACATCAACACAAAGTGCACCTTTGCATCATCCACTGAACACCCTGGCCAACTTTAATAGATTTTGACACAACCATGACTACTTCAAGGCTTTTGCTTGATTATACTGTTTGCCCTCTTTTTAACCCCAAACAACCTTTGAACTTCTTCAAAAGTACAACTCTGATGACCCATCAATTCATCTACTGGATACTCTTGCCAACTTTGATAAGATTCACACACAACCCCTAGGAGCTGAAGGCATTTGCACAATTCCAGTCATTGACCTCTCCTTGACCCCAAATGACCTTTGACCTACTTCAAAAGTACAACTTTGATGACTTGTCATCTACTGAACACTCTGGCCAACTTTGATAAGATTTGGATATCACCCTTAGGAGTTGAAGGTTTTTGAGTGATTTCACTGTTTGACCTCTTTGACCCCAAATGACCTTTGACCTACTTCAAAAGTACAAGTTTGATGACCTGTTATCAACTGAACCCTCTGGCTAACTTTGATAAGATTTGGATATAACCCCTAGGAATTGAAGACATTTACAACATTTCACTGTTTGATCTTTCTTTGACCCGAAAGGATCTTTGACCTACTTCAAAAGCACAATTCTGATGACTTATCATCTACTGAACACTCCGGCCAACTTTGATAAGATTTGGATATAACCCCTAGGAGTTGAAGGATTTTGAAAGGTTTCACTGTTTGACCTCTCTTTGACCCCTACCCCAAATGACCTTTGATCTACTTTAAAAGTACAACTTTGATGACCCATCATTTACTTAACACTCCTGTCAAATTTGAAAAGATTCCAACATTACCACAAGGAGTTGAAGGCTTTTTGCGTGATTTCACTCTTTGACCTCTCACGACCCCAAATGACCTTTGACCTACTTCCTATTACCATAATTATCAAGCCCTTGATATGTGTTATAGCCACACCAACTTTGACAAGGAACGGTCAAAGCACCTGCAGACAGCAGCTTTTCTCCAATGTTGACGGACAGACAGACAGACAGACAGACAGACGCATTGCCATGACAATAGCTCAACTTGTTGAGCTAATAATACAGCAAGTCCATACTATGATATAATATATACAGTACTTGGGTAGTAAAATATCTTAAGAGCTCTTGTTTCACTTGAAAGATCTGATACTGAAGCTTCAACTAATATTTCATAGTAAGGCTGATGTGTCTGCAAATGTCCAATGGCTTTGACCACCTGTCAAAGTACTCAACCATGTAGACTGGAAGCTAACTTTTCAGGCTCTGCTGAGTATAAGGCTTGGATTCAAAACAGCATGTAATCATGACCACTTTTTTTATGAACATGCAGGACAACTCATGGGAGGGTCAGGTTTGAAGGTTTTAGACAATGTTATCATGTAATCCCAATTTACCTTGAATTTGTGAGTGTGCTACCAAACCAAAGCTCAATACATTATGTACATATATTAGCAAGACTAACACAGAAACTAAATAGGCACCAAGTATAGCTGGGAGTTCATGACCCACTACCAGTTACCCCTGCCCCCCCCCCCTCCCTCTTTACAAGTTTCTACCATTGACTACCAGCAAAGTCACTGACTTCTTCAAGGTAACTTTTCAGTTAATCATTATTTTAATAACAGACTTACTTCCACTTTGTCAATGGTATTCTTAAGTTCGATGAGAAAATTTTTGGCTGTCCTTGCTCTGTCTGTTAGGGCAGTTAAGGACTGGGAAAGCTCTGCCTGTGAAAGAAGAAAACAGATAAAAGATGAAACACTCCACTTACAATAAAACCTTTCCCAATAGCACCACTTAACTTACATATTTTGCAAACAAGAAAATAGCAGGACATATTTGCAAAAATTTTGGTCTAAATTTTTAAATTACTACCATGGCAAAAGAGAATTAGTAAACAAATTTAACCAGTGGACAGGTGCCAGGTTCACAAAAAATACGCACAAAAAATTTGCTTAAATCAGACCTATGCAGCAAATCCTCTTTATGGGGTATTCACAGAGAAAAGTGCATAAATACTATGCATAACTTTATGCAAGCTTCAGAAATGTCATCTAAGCAGAAAAAGCAGTTACACCTCTATGTTCCAACATCTCTATGTTCCAAAACCCATACCTGTAATGACCTCTGACCTCCTCTGACCTCCACTGACCTCCATGTACACTCTCGAAATATAAAAATGTCGGAAAAAAAGAGACATCAGGACAGAGAGCATTCCCCCAAAAAGCCATAGCAACACTCAGAGGCATGCTATACCAACCAGAGGACAAGGCATTTTACCACAGAAGACTGTGCCCCCTTTTTTAAATAATAACAGTCCCACTGGCTTAAAATGTAACATAACAAAGCATAACTGTGCAAGGACACAAACAACTGGCTCTTGTTTGTTCAATACACTGTGTATCTTCATGAACAGCATATCATACTTTTGTGAACACCACTTTCAAAGAAAGTTCTTACACAGTATTTCGACTTATGCATGAACCAATATATAAACACATGTTAGTGAATTCCCCCAGAGGGCCTAAAAAATATGTAACACAAGTTTAGCCAAATTGCATTTGAAAGAAATTGCCCTAGCTAATATTTCATTCAACAGGGCATGGTACTAGTTGCAGTGCTGGCACATAGTAGTAGATAAAGCCATGGTCATCAGGGCTTTTGACACCAAAAAGTCCACATGCAGCAGCAGCCACGCAGGGAGGTCTAAGAGGCAAGACTAAGTCTCTTCCTCCAATATACTGAAAAACTGTCCATTTTGACCTTTCCTGGATGTAAAATTGTACATGTTGTTCATTTTGTATCCACACTTACAAACCTACAGTTTATTACACTGCACGTTGCATTTGTAACTTGTAAAACAAAAGAAAAAATTAGGAGTGGGGGCTGGACAGTTCTCTGACTAAAGCCTTCTTGACAATTGTTTCATGAGCTCAACAATACCATAATGTCAAGAAACTTAACATTCAAATTCTTCCAATTTGAGACTGAGAGTGAAGTCACGTATAATGTTGTTTGAAAGAGTATTCACAAGCCAATTATTACACCTAAAACACTGAAGAATCAAAAGTATGTAAGTGAAAAGTTGATTATTTCCTTTCAAACAGGTTTATTGTACCTGTGAGTATAAAACACATGAAAATTTAACAAAATATTCTAGAACTCTCATCCATTATACTGTTAAAGATACTTTTACTGTAGTATTTTGTAATATTGCACATATACTTCATGTTTCCATAAATTGTTGAGAAATTCAGTCAATTTACATACCATATCAACTACAGAAAGTTGAATTTTTCAACATACCTGTATAGGGTTTCAAAATTTTTGATGAGAGTGGCTACAAGACAGCAGAGCTACTCTTGCATTCCTGTTAAGCTAAAGATTAAAGCTGTTGTTTGTAATATGAAAATCAAATACTGTTTTCTGATTTGATTGAAATGAATGAATGATAATGAAGGATCTAACAGAGTGCATACCATGAGCTTAATACAGATGTGGTACAAAGTGTACATCTTTATACTTGCGATCTCTTTTTGTGTCATCATCTCATTTCTGATACCATCATACTATCACCCTCATTCAATCCTGAGGTTTCCCCATGAGGAACATGATAAACTCATCCTCCAGGGAAATTGTTAAGAGAGGTGGACTGTGAAACTTCTAATTGGGTCGAAGAACACACAATGTGTTGACATAAGCCAAGCAAAAACATGCAATGGCACCGAGGAAAGCGGCTTGCAAAAGAGAATGAGTAAGAGAGGGACACTGATCAGATATAATTTATGGCTCAAACAATCAATTTTGATATTGGTGGAGTATAGTAATAATATATTCGAGATTAGATACTTAAGACAAAGTACATTTACAATTTCAGTCCCTAAATGCTATCGTGAGTATTTTCACTTTTGTACAGCAGTTTGGAGGTTGTGGTTGTTTTAACTTAAATGGAATTGTCTGTTTCCATATGGAGATGTGCTCAGGAAGTATTGGTATGTCTCTGGTTATACTTTTTTCATTCTCAGCAATAATCAGAAAGCCCAAAGGCTTAGTAATTCCTTGCCAAAAGGGAGGGTGCTTTGTTACACTGAGGTTCATCCCTCAAATTTATACTTCTGTACTATATCATTTTTTATGATGTGTTCACAACTGGACCCCTCCTGACCTCACATGACCTTTGAACCCCACCAAAACTTGAAAAACAAAAAAATGAAAATAAAAACAAACAAATGTGTCTTAGAATGGATGTCTGTGCTTCCTCCCTTAAAATGTCATGTCATGTTTACAAAGTTTGTTTTTGACCTCTGGTGACCTCAAATGACTTGTGAACTCCACCAAAAACAATAGGGGTTTTCCTCTCAATATGAAAAATTTACATACAACTTATGAAAAGCATCATTTATCCAAGCTTCCTATCTCGAGATATTGTGTTAGCAAGGTTTTCAGTTTGACCACTGGTGATCCCAAATGATCTTTGACCCACACCAAAAATAATAGGGTTCTTCCTCTTACCATAACACATCTACATACTAAGTATGAAATTCATCCAAGCTTTCTACCTTGAGATATTGTGTAAACAAGGTTTTGAGAGTTTGACCCCGGTGACCCGAGATGACCTTTGACCTCCACTAAAAACAAGAGGCTTTTCCTCTTCCCATAATGCATCTACATACTAAGTATGAAATTCATCCATCCAAGTTTTCTACCTTGACATGTCATGTTAACAAGGTTTTCAGTGTTTGACCCCTGGTGACCCCAGATGACCTTTGACGCCCACCAAAAACAATAGGGTTCTTTCTCTTACCATAAGGCATCTACACACTAACTATGGAAAATTATCCAAGCTTCCTACCCTGAAATATGGTGTATACAAGGTTTTCAGAGTCTGACCCCCGGCAACTCCAAATGACCCTTGACCTCCACCAAAAACGATAGGTTTCTTCCTCTTCCCATAATCCATCTACATACTACGTATGAAATTTATCCAAGCTTTCTACCATGAGTTATCGTGTTAACAAATTTTCAGATTTTGACCCCTGGTGACCCCAGATGACCTTTGACCTCCACCAAATACAATAGGGTTCTTCCTCTCACCATAAAATACTACATACTAAGTATGAAATTCAAAGCTTTTTAACTTGAGTTACTGTGTTAACAAGGTTTTCAGATTTTGACCCCTGGTGACCCCAGATGACCTTTCACCCCACCAAAAACAATAGGGTTCTTCCTCTCAATATGGTGCACCTATGTACCAAGTTTGAGGACTGTCAACAAGAGTTTCCCTTCTTGAGATATCCTGTTAACAAGCAAAGTGTCACAAACAAATACACATGCACATACACATACACACATACATACACACACACACACCATCATGAATGCACTGATTCCTTTGCCTTCGCCAAGGAATCAAAAACCATCTAGTACAGTACCAGCACTTCCCTTAAAGGGATATTAAGAGAGTAAATATCATAATTTATCCTTACTGCATAATGAATCTGCATAGTTTAATTGTGGTGGTCATCTACTTATAGACTGCAGTACCTTTCATATGTAAACCTGTTTTGTAGGGTCTTCAGTGTTATTAGGTGCCTAGCAATGTTTTTGCAGTTCGGCTGATTTTAATACTTGTTATGATTTAAACAAAACTTCAAGTTACAATGCTGTACTGCTTTTGTAAAGCTTACAAAGAACTATTTTGGGAAGAAAAACAAGGCACATACATAACATGGGTTACAATATCAGCAAAAGATCTTACAAATGAAGTTTAACCTATAGAGGTGCTTCACTGGTCTCCCAGTCTTGTGTATCTCTCTCATTGTTGAGTGCTTTGCCTGCCAAGCGTACATTGTGTTGCAATGGTATCTCAAGT
Source organism: Holothuria leucospilota (assembly GCA_029531755.1). Lineage (NCBI taxonomy): Eukaryota > Metazoa > Echinodermata > Holothuroidea > Aspidochirotida > Holothuriidae > Holothuria > Holothuria leucospilota. The sequence continues at coordinate 18,907,391 of CM055963.1, forward strand.
CCTTTATGTGGGCGTAACCATAGATAATCTTACTGCACATGTGCTATACCCTCCAATAAGACGATCAGAAAGCACTGGCATCACATGAAACACCTCTTTACTGTATGATAAGATAGGTCAAGTTTTGGTTTGATGACACTCTGAATGTATGCAGCCATGATGATGTAAATATGAGCAAATGTTTGTGGATGTGTCAAAGTTCATCTGAAGTCATCAGAGACTGAAGTCTGAAAATCTTTTAAAACTAGTATCTCAAGAGAGAAAAGTTGGAATAAACTTAGTTCTTCTGAGCTCAGTTCGAAAGTTACCTTGAGATGTTGACAGTCAACTTTATCATGTACCATAAGTGTCCTCATTAAACATATGCAGCAGTCAGGAAGCAGAACTTTAACAAGACACAACTCTTCAATGGTTACAATGCCAGAAAATAGTGCACTCAATCATTACTGATATTGGAAAGAAAAGCAAATGCCAAGAACAACTTAAGAACCACATACCTACCACATACTTTATCATGCACAGCAGACCTTTCCTACTTTTAGAATTTGCTTGTACACAAGCATTTTCAGCCATTTTCAAAAATGATGTAAACCCTCCCAGCCCTTCACCCTGGAAGAATATCAATGAAGATGAACTGTTACTGCAAAGCCATTACCTTTACCTATTAACATTACTCATGCCATATGTTAACTTAATCAGCCAGCCTGCTAAGAACATATTACCATTTTTAAAATTTGTAAGATGCCCCCCTTCCCTTCTGATTACTATGCATGGTACTAGCAACAAAAACAATAGGGCACAACTTCACACCAGGTTCTATATACCTACCATGTATGGTGCACAGCGGACCTTCCCTACTATGAGTTTGCTTGAACACAAACATTTTCAGCCATTTTCAAAAATGATCCCACCCATACTCATGAATATTAATGAAAATTAACTGCTATGCTGCAGTATCTCAATACTACCATCAAACATCAATAATAGTTATGTGCAAAGTATCATACTTATAGCCAAATTATACCCCAAGCATCTGATTTAGCATAAGTTTTTAAATACATTGAGTTTGTATCACACAAGTTTTCCACTATGGCTTTGTCATTTGTAAAACAAAGAAGAAGCCAGATCATGTTATCAGTGGGACCAAAACATTAAGAGGAGAGTTTCATTGATCCCAAAACTGCATTGCAAAATATATGTAAGCTACATACATTGCTAGATACCAAAAATGTGCATTTAGAGTTTGGGGAGAAGGAGCTATATAGTAGGTAAACTCATGATTCCCAAGTCAGAAACAAAAGTGTCATCAGATAAGTGTAAGCAGTACATGACGTAGGGAAGAAAATTGTCCAAAAGATACCATGAAATGAAATTAGCCACAGGCAACACCAGACAGAGTTCAGTTGCCGTTAGTTACAGTCACTCAAGCAATAATTATTAGAACTCATCTCTGGCTAAGGCTTTATCCTGGTGGCCAGGTCAACATTTTGGCTACAAAAGATAATCCTTTTTGCATGATCACAACATCTCCTCAATCTCCCTGCACTGCTACAATGTTATGGTTAACATGAGAAAGTGTGCCACTGATACTAGCCATTTCACTCTTCACTAAGCATGCACAGGTAGAGGGTTATGTGTCCAGATCACCTGTGAAATTATAGGTGGTCTCACGTTCCTCGCACTCAGGGTAACACTGTGTTACCCTGAGTGCGAGTAACGTGAGAACACGGGTTTACTCCGTGTCGGTGTTAAAATTTTGATCCACCTCCGAATGGAGGGTTCTGTGGTTTTAAATGCTGTGTTTGTTTAATCAACCATCGATGACAGGTACAGAGCTGTGTGACCTCCACTTCTCATCAGCGGATATACACACTAAACACACAGGTATTGCAGTAAATAAACTACTGCTAGTTGCTCCGTGGCGAAACTCGCTTGAGATTCATTATATTTGCCTTGGAAAAGGCAAATTATCCTAGATGGATTCCTCATAATTTCTACTTACAGTACTTCTAAATGCAGGTCCATAGTCGGACAAGGTACTGAAAAGGCAAGGTAATTTCCAGCCGGGTGAAATCTGTTTTAGAGGCCGACAACTTGTACTAAAATGCATTATAAGGCAACGGTAATGTTTAATTTTCTTGGGTGGAAAAAACTTTTCAGAGGATCTCCGCCCGTGCCTCTCGATCCCCCGACTAAGGGCTTGTCTAAAAGATATATTTGTCGAAAGAAAATAACATGTTCCAGTTCAACTTGTAATGTCATACAGTATAGGCTAAGGCATATTTGTGGCATTTTACGGGGATTTTTCTCATGGTTATTTCCAAATTGCTAGCGAAGGTATATTTAAATTAATAGGCTTCAGCGGAAATACAACTTGGAAGTAAGTACCATGTAGTGGCTGACGCCCTTCGATTTTTGCCTTTCGTTTGATTCCGCGAAGTCGAAGAAGTAAACTGAGCCGCAAACAACTTGAAAGACAGCTAAATTTGGATAAGGAGTGTTGGAGTTAGATGAGGTTTTACAGCTCAGTTTCATAAACCTTCAAATAAGGAATGCAGTTTACGGTATGTAGCATTGATGTTGCTTGCAAGCAAGAGCAAGCTTGCAAGCAAGAGCAATGCAAGACCAAGATCAATTTGGATGAAGCTGGGTTCATCGACAGTGTTTGAAACGATGAGGGCAAATTTCAGATACTGCACTTAGGCTAGGCTGTTAAAGCAGCATTCTAGCAGCATCGGCTTGTGCCTTGAGTTGACATGAGTAAGTGTAGCCTTATTTTTACCAGTCAATGGTGTTTTCATTTCCCACTGTAGCCTGTAAATAATGATTTACCTTTGCTAACAATTTGGAGATAACCAAGAGAAAAATTCCCACCACACATTTTGACTTCCATCACAACCCAATCAACTGAACCCAGGGTACATGAGAACACACGCTAAACCTGCGGTTTGCCTTGGTGTAAATACGGGGTAACACCAGGAAACATGGGGTACGTGAGACCATCCCTTTATAGTATTTTAAAATCAACCGTGCACAAGGGCTGTGTGACCTTATCTGTCCACTGTACAGCCTTCTAGAGGATTTGTTTCCTACTTGAGTAATGTATACAAAGAACTCAAAGTGACCTCTTGATTTCTGCCAGCTTCAATAGGAGACTCAATGCACACAAGGGATCATGGGAAATGGGAGTACAAACAATGGGCTACCATTGTTCTATTTTCATTTGCAGTAGTTTTTGCCTACTAATCAGCCAAAATATCCCAACAAAGTCAACAAGTACAAATGTTACCCACCACATCTTTTTCCTCTACATCAAAAGTACTTGCTCTCCAAATAGGGTCATAAACAGCCACAAAATGACAATGTTATAAAGCATTTTGGCTACAGCTAGTGACCGGCTAGTGTGACAATATTGCAATACACGTTATGTATTGAGATAAAAATGGTACTACCACTATCTAGCATACCCATGCCAAATGTGAAGCAATCAGCCATCCTGATTTGGAAGATATTGCCCCTTAAAAATCTCTAATTTACATAGCTCCACTCACATTAACATTTGTCATACGAGGGCTCTTTTGGGGCTAGTTGACTGAAATGTGCAGTTAAAACGGTCTTCCCTACACAAACTACATGGCCAAATTCACCCTCGTAACCCCAGCTTTGGGGGTGATTTTTCAAGTTACGAGGGCTAATCGCCCTGAGTCCTCGATTAATTCCTGCCCTTCATATTACAATGATATTGGCTTTCAGTGCTATACATTCCAAGCACTGTTGTAGGCAAAGTTACACTACAAAGTAATCCAAAAAGTTTTGTTCACATCATTTTTCACATTGAGGTTTCTTAATTGAATTGGCAGTTCAATTCTTAGACAAATGGTAGCACAAACTAGCCTTGTGGCTACTTTCTTACCACATACATATATAACCATGGCATCATTACAAATCTGTCCTTTATGCCAATGTTGTTCCTTAGACCCTTTTACACAGTATAAAATCAATGGGACAATCTTGCATTTAAGGGAACTGAAGCACACGCAACAGCTATCATACTTGTTTTTAGTAATTTTCAAGTTCCGGTGTTTAGTATAAGCTGGGAGGGAATATTAATACAAAGATTCTCCGTAAAAGTAGTACCCTTCCATATGGGGAAATATTGTTTGGAACATACTGTGTAAAAGAAGGGGTGAAAAACGTGTACATGTGACTTTTTCCTGCTGGGCGATAATTATAATGCTAAAAAAGTTTCTATGCACTGGATATCAACCACATGAGCAATTTAAAAAGTTTCCAAGCACTTCCGATACAAAATGCTGTCATGCCCTTCCCATATCACTTTTGCCGTAATGCCACTTACTATTAGAACTTACCAAAGGCATTTTTGCTATGCCCTTCTTCGAGCATATGTCAAGCCCTGGGGTTTGAAAAATATGGCTTTTCCTCAATACACAAAACTGAGTCCATTTTGTCCATTGGAACACTACATGGAAGTACTATTACTTTACTTAATCGCACTTCCATGATTTACGGGTACAGAACACACACGCAATGGACAATGATAAACTGACAGTATTCCTAATCCAGAGTAACACAGACTCTATTGATCTGATTATTTGTACAATATTAGAAGCATGCCTATTTGGACACTAAATTTTATTTGGAACAAATACTGAAAGGGTCACAGTTTAACATAACAAGTATTACACACAAGATACAATCATCAATGAATCTATCACAAGGCACTCACAACTTTCAATAGCTACTGAGCAAACCATGGCAGTTGATTGTCACTGGATATTATACTCATGAATGTTCAGTGCCGTTTTAAGGGTGAATGCTAGCAACTCACAGAATACTAAATCTTGTGGATGAATTTAAGTTTCACTTTAAAACCACAACCAAATAAAGTACACAACTCATTTGCTATTACTCACATTTTTCTCCTCAAATCCTCAATTATGCCACAAACAAAGTGTAATGGGGAAAAAACTATTTAAGGGTTTACTTCTAAATTCTTTTGTTAAACTTGCGACATGTGCAAAGCATGCATTAGAGTTGGGTGATATATGATATATATCGACATATCGTCGCAAGAAATCCATATCGGGATATGCGATATCAAATACTCCTTATCACAATATGACGATATAAAAAAAAAAAAACATATGGTTCAAACGTGTGTGTCTTTGTCTTTTATTCCTACTTCCACAATCAATACTGTATCATGAAAACTTTTGCCCTTCTTTTTCAATAAAATTAATTGGTTTTTAATTTGATAAAGGAAACAGTCGCAAAAGTTCGGCTGAAGCGCATACTTTAACTAGCCTAATTGTACAAGTTTCTACAATTCTTAACTTTCATATTCATGTAACATTAGCCTATACATGTTATTGTGTACTTATTAAAAGTGGGCAGAAGCTAGCCAACAATGACATCTATAAAAATAAGCAAACAAAGAGCTTCACCACAAGCACATACCTTCTGATTGCTGTAAACAGTTCTCTGCTCGATATGAGTGCATACTGTTGGATGTTACTGTTCACTAGCTTCAATTCAGTCTCACATATAGCCAAAACCAGCCACCACGTGCACACACAGAAGCCTACGATTTGTCTATGTCAGTTGCATGCAAACAAAACAGAATACTGCATGGGCTAACGATACAGTTTGCGCAGTGCACCCAGAGTATACTTGAAGTGTGATTGCAAACGCTGTTATCAAACTAGGCATTGACAATGAACATGAAAGAATACATGATGTGGCAATGATCTAGGCTTAACAACTCTTCACATTTACTGTAGGTTAGGCTAGCCTAAGAGCTGGTACAAATAAGTCTGACGAAAAAATATCGTAAGGAAAAATAATGCCAGTAAAGCTTCTGAAAACATAACATCTGGCATATTTTAGGAAATGTTTGCTCACTGGATATTTTTAGTGGGCTTTACAGGTAATTCTGACGATCGTTATAAGGCCCTAGTACGTACAGTAGTCTACATAGTGCACATTACCGAATTCAGAGAATTTGCAAGCCATACTAAAAAGCTAAACAGTTACTCATAAGAAGAAACATTGTACGGGAAAAAAATGAGTAAGCTTTTAATAGAAAAGTACCGTTGAAGGCTAATATGAGTCTTTTACACATATCCTAGCTGGCTATGAATGTTCGCCCACTTAATAATGTTTGTAGGTTTTTGAATATGGAGTACTATTTTGCAACCCCCTCATAGTATGATAAGTATGTGTAGGTGATAGGTAAAGGTGTTGCCTAGTCTAGCCCACACAGTAAGTGTATCAAAGTGAACGTAAAAGCTTGATTGCTTGATTGATAGATCAGAGGGGTAGCTTTGACTTTTTGGGACTGAAATTTCCATAATTTAAATTTAGAAGATGAAGCAGTGTTTATAATTTCAAAATTCATTTATCGATTTTGTCCTTATTAGCAAATTAGGTGTAAAATTTTGGGGGGCATACTTCAGGCACAATTTAGCCTTGTCTACAACTGGTTAATCCATTTTTGTTATATATCGATATATCACAAAAATTTTGGCGACATTATCGCGATATATCAAGATGGATTTTTTTCATATCGCTACCTCCGAGGTAGCATTTCCATGATGGGTATGTTTTAGTCTTCATCAATACCACCACTACAGTACTACCATGGGACCTCTCTAGTAGTCCAAGATATGCTCCACACAAATGTAGCTAAACCTTGCATTTTATGTTTTTCAATGGATTCTGGTCAATTTTTAGGTGCTGTTATTAGGTTTACCAGACAGTTATTGCAGGCAATAATGGTATACATATGCCAATAGGAAGAAATGAGCAAAATAGATGCCAAATCAAGTGGTTGCCAGTTTATAACTAGAAATTGAATTTGCACGGCAAATCCTACGTAGCCTCACGATGAGTTCGAAATAAAACCTTCTACTGTAGTAGCATGTGAAAAGCCAGGCGCGGATCCGGACATTTCGAAAAGGGGGGGGGGGCTGAAAGCCGTCCCTTGAATATTCTCCGAGATTAACATTAGGTCCTATGCTAATTTTCGCGTATCTGATATTGCTGATGTGGCGAAAAAGGGAGGCTGAGGCCGGGAAAGCCCCCCCCCCCACTTGGATCCGCGCTTGAAAGCGACTGAGTTCTGGCTATCCGATTGTTATAGGCTAAAATGAAAACTCGGTTAAAAGTGGCCGAGTTAAAATGTGAGATCCGTGTTATGGAGCAACATGCACTGTATACCAGTGACAATTATTTATCACCTAGGACCCTGCATTCTTCTAAAATCGTCTTCACAAAGAAAAATGCCGTCACAGCACATGTATTCTACTTTATGTAGGCATAATAGTACCAGCCAGAGCGACTCTCTCGCGGTAATGCACACGCTTGTTCAGTTGCCCTTGGTACTCTATGGTGCAACGTACACTATTCAAAGTGTCAACTTACTACAGGTGGCGATCAACTACGTAAAAGCCCATGCTGTAGTAGATTGATGGTCCAGGCTATGAATGGCCTACAGTTAACCTGATGTGATGAATTTAGGTGAAATATGAAACTTGTGCATGGCATTCATGTCCTGATTTGTTTTATCAACTATTCCCCTCATTTAGACTGGATGTACTAATTTGCAGACTACAGACTGCAGACTCGGATTTTGCAGAATGGATGTTACAAGATGCAGAATGTAGTACTAGATAAAATAATGAAAATTCCATCAAGTCATTCTTCTGAGTAAAATACCTAAATAAAAATTGATCAGAATCTTAAAATAAACACAAAGTTAATCGACGAGTGTCTTTTCTTGTCCAGACTTAAGGTATTTTCGAATTCAACCGGATTTTTCTCTAAGGTGCCTTCCTCATAAAATGCATTTTGCATTTATGAAAGCAAAGCCTTCAATCAGTTTGCGTAAAACCCTCACTAATTAACCATATACAGTAAGCCTGAGTCTGTCTTGGTCGCCAAATGCACTGCGAACGAGGTGTTTAAATCCAAATTCAGCAACTTGCGCCACGTTGTGCACGTTACTCTTGTATTTATTTATCACTGCTCGACATACTCGATCCTATTGCACTTCATCATTGATATGCCCTGGCTAGCTGAACATGTTTCGCACAATGAAGCATAAAGTTAACCAGATGCCATACACCGGGTACTATCTCGGAAAATTCGACTTAATAAATTTACAAATATTAAAATATCGGCAACATGAACTTGTGTTGGAATGTTTAAGCAGGGACTTCTGTGACTGATAATTAAAATCAAACCAGACTGTACTGGACAAAACATTGCAATCGAATTCTCGAAGCTTCGATGAGTCAAATTTTGAGACTAGAAAGTCTGGGTTGTCGAAAGTCTTGCACTTCAGGTATGTGTGCCCAACGTAGACGACGCATGCATCGCTAAGTCAAATCGAGACAAATTGTTCCTTCTTAGTTGAAATTTGGTTGGTCATAATCCTTGATTTTCCAATCTCAAGGTTTTTCGTATTCTCCTTGTCACCCCTCAACATAAATTGAAGGATTTTGATCCTCAAAATCACTTCTTGAAAAGTATGTGTGGGGATCTATAAGAATAAATTACGATATCAAAACAATGCATAGAGACTGTCTAAAATATGAAAAAAATATTTGATTTGCAGCTCAGCGCATGCGGGGCATTTTCAAATTGACCCAATCAAATGTGGGAATTTCAAATTATGACCAATCATGAAGAAGCGATTCTCTTTCACGTCCGAATGTATGCGAAATTTTTTTCTGCACTTTAAAAAAGGTATGACCAGCAATCAGTAGCACTGAGTTGCGAAGGCGTGTCGTAGTAGCGCCAATTCCTGCAGGCCGCAGGCGGGAGGAGCTGGCCGGGGAGGTGGCAGAAAGCTTGGTTGATTTAGCTCCGAGGTAATTTTACGCGGGTGATTTTCGTCTGGAAATTTGAAGCGCACTAGGCTATAGCACTTCATTTTGAGAGAATAAATCGGCATGCTGAGTGTATAAAATAGCCAAAAAATACGACTTTGAGTTTTGGACGGAAAATTGGGGACCTTACTCCCACTGTCAATGTAAAATGAATGAATTCACGGCAGTATGTATAAGTAGGCCAGGATACTATGCAGTTGCGCCAGGTCAGATTAGGGTATTTACGGTGGCTCTACAGGCAGAAATGAAGGATCAGCGTACGTGCATCTTCGTTGCTAAAATGTTGTTCATATCGTGGCTGAGACTTTGTACTAGCTACTGTATTTGACTCTAATGGGCAGAGAGTTACCACAGGACTCTTGGGAGTACATAACCCGTCGCGATTTAAGTATACTAATCGAATGTTTTTGCTTATTCAAAAGTGCGAAATGCATTTCACTGTGAACCCACCATAGAGAAAAAATCAGGTTCAACTTGAAAATTGCTAAAGTCTGGACAATAAAAGACACTCGCCGATAAAGTTTAAGTTTAAGTTCCTTTTTAAGATTCTGATCACTTTTATTTCTGTATCTAATTCAGAAGGGTTCCTCGATGGAATTTTAGTAATTTTTATCTATTACTACGTTCTGCATTTTGTAACATCTATTCTGCAAAATCCGAGTCTGCAGTCTGCAAAATAGTACATCCGCATTTAGACTATGTTCTGCCACATACTCTGAAAGCCACTGTTATTAAGTTTAGACCCTAAATACCCAAGTATCGTTGTCACCTCGATTGTAGAGTTTCTCATCTTACAATAAACTAGTTCCGAAGAACTGCAGTCATGTACGTCCGTTGATCCGTCTATCAACTTTACATATCAGTGGTGCACTACTGTACACTGTACCTGTTATGCCAGTAGACCCATGGAAGCACTGAATGAAGGAGCTGAACACCTAAAGTAGATAAGTGGCACTTCCTGTGTGTTCTGGAGACCGTAACAGAAAATGACAGCCATGATGTTGAGCTTTAATCTTTTTACTCGGCGCATGTATCATCCAGATGTGAGTATTTAAATTAAGCTAGATTGTAAGCGTTAATCGTTATTGTCTTCATAACAAAAATTCATCCCGCCGAACATGTCGCTAAGTTTTATTGCACAAACTTCAAAGTCACAATCTATGCTTTGATTGCTGACAACACCTTGTCTTGGTCCTTGATGTTTTTCGATCATGAACATTACAGAACGTCTCTGTGATAATTACAAATCACGGGAAAGTAAAATGTCGGAAGACAGTTGCAGTCGTCGTGTATTAATCCGCTTTATGGAGATTGTGTGCCAAAAAGAGTTATTTTTCCCCGAAGTGTATGCATTTGTATCTTTATGTGTGACAAATCACGGAAAATCTGTAGGAAGATTCCAGGGACGTAGCCTTTGAGGCTACGTAACTATTGAGCAATTCTGATGAAATGCAAAAATTCAAATTGGCCACCAAAATGTACTGTCTGATGGGTATTTCCTCCCTAGGTGTAAGCAAATTCTAAAATATTCAGCCAAATCCTACTCAGCCAAATCCTACTTAGCCAAATCCTTCTTAGCCAAATCCTACTTGGAAGTGCAGAGTACGTGAAAAGAAGATTTCCCATTGATTATTCAATGGTCTAGTTGAGTATAGGTGACATTGTAGCGTATACATCGCCTTACCATCAATGCCTCAATATGCACTTTTCTTTTCTGAGAAAATTTGCTCTAGGGGCCAGGTAAATTCACAAAAGCAATGGTTAGTTAAACTAATGTAGTTCGTTATGCCGTTAAAGAGTGACTCTTTATCTCTGCAGTAATGTAGCAACTATTTGTTATGAGCCTAAATGTCCCACATGTTAACACCTAGAGACTTAAGTAATGGGCAAACACATAGGTTAGAAGATTATTCGTCCAGGCTACAACCAACACAGCCTTGTGTTGTACATAAGTAATATTTTTCAACTGTTTGCAGTCAAGATTTTGGTGCATTCCAAATCTGGTAAAGACATATCGCGTACATGTCCGTTAGGGAAATGTTACATGCTTCCCCAGGCTTTGCTAAGAAAGCCCGTGTGATCTACCTTGTTTCATCTCAAGCATGCTAATTGATTTGCATGCTTGGCCGGCCACTTGGCAGCTCAAGTTTCTTTTTTTAATGCTATTAATAACATGCAATGTCAATTTAACAATGACTGCTGTCAGATTTGGTGCTAGTGGTCGCCATGTCCTTCTCCACTGAAGAAGTCACGTGAATAATCGGCTAATAAGCCATGCCCAAGATTGTTGCTCACAGAGATTATGTTCGGTGATTGACATGGAGAGCTTGGTCTGCAGACTCTAACCCAGATGTTCACCTTATGAGAGCCAGTTGATAGCTGTTTGGAGCACTTCAATAGAATGCAAAAATCCAAAATGGCAGCCAAACTTGACGTTCTGTCTCTTTGTTATGTTAGGCCTATTACCTTCTGAACACACTCAGTCAAATCATACTGCATACATGAAAATACGTGTAAATTATATTTGTAATAATAATACTTGTATTATTCTGCCAACTTGTTGCATGAAACTGACAATACGTGAAAAGGATCATTCCAAAAGGCTGCCATAGTTACTTCTGTTATAATGCACACAGTAAAGTTCTTACAAGGTATTAACATGGCACAGAGAGAAAAAATCATTTTTCATTATTTTACTTTTCACCCACACCAGGGCACTCCTGAAGAAGTGTTTCTTTGCCAAAACATTACACATTTTAAGTGTTATGGGTGATGCATCATTTGATTGTCCAAACAAATCATGATCCAAATACAGTAATTTTCTATCACTGCAAATACATTTAAAGGTTTTAATGCTAAAATTCACAATTGGTGGCTACAGCTGAAAAATATAAAAAGTAGAAAGATTCAAATAACGTCCCTTAAATGCAAGATATTCCACAGAAATTGCCAAGGCGTAATTAAAATTCCACACAGCAGAATATGGCCTTAAACAATTAGAGTGTCCTATTTAAATTTGCCCACAACCCTCCCCCACCAATATGAAGCTTCCTACATTTCCTGCTTTTAGCTTCAAACTTTAGGTTATCCCCACAGAATAACCCCCCCCCCCATATAAACTCTCAGATCTGCCCCTGAAGCTGGACAACCAAATGTAAACCATCAGGAGAAAAAACAACCATAGGACTAGGAATCTGTTCTCCACTGGGGGCTTAACACTGTTTTGGACCACCATACTAAGGGATGGGTCTAATGGGTCTAAGGGAGGGGTGTTCCCCTTCCCTTCAGAAACTTTTTGAATATTTGAGGATCCTTAAATGGAATTTGGTGCAACATATTTACCCAAAACCTATCTGTTTTGTTGATCTATTAGCCCTACTTACCTCACCTATTACTACTATTGGACAATCCATCTACCACGGAATGATCACTGGCCATGAAATTCCCTGACCTGGTGGTGCTATACTAACTCCTGCACAAAGATATTACAAGCATAGATTCCAAACTTAAAATGGCGCGTTGACTCCTCATGGAGGCCAAAACATCGGGGCGGAAGTGCTGATCACTGCTCAGTCGCTTTGAAAACAAAAAGGCAAATGAATGTCTTACAAAAGTGTTAATACTTGTTATTTCGGAATGTTGTTGACTGAAGAAGTACTACGCCTCAATAAATTCCACTTGAACAAGAATATCTTATTTCTTCAACCGGCATTCCACGTATTTACACTTGAACATGAACGCACAATGACTGGTTTTGCAAGTTCATGGACATTCATTGGTCAGTTTCTATGGTATTTTCAAGTGACGCACTTTTATATGCGCGTTCAATTACTTACGCGCTCACAACAGGAAAACAACTAGCGCGTTTGTTTCCAGAGCGCGCAGAACTGTGCGTCAAGTATTCCGTATAATACACAGAGAAATGTATTCTGCGAGTATAGAACGCATTGTAAAAGTGCACCGGCGTTAACCTCTCTGAACAATGGAATTTTCTGTAACCCATTCTTATTTTTATACGCATATCGCAGAATAGAACGACGCGCATGTCAAATTAACACTTCCGCCCCGATATATGCGTCTCCATGAGGAGTCACTGAGAGTAACAGTGTAGGCATAGGAGTTTGGAATCTATGCTTATAATATCTTTGCTCCTGCAGCAAACTCGCCCTTAATTGTTACTGTTCAGTAGTAGTAATAAGGGAGTTAAGTAGGAGCGTAATAGATTGGGAAAAATGCTGCAAAATAGCTCTCTTAGCTCACTCCAGACAGTACCAATTCTCCCTACTATGTTAACTTTAAGTCCCTCCTCCAATTTAAACCATGCCTCCTGTCTAAAGTACTAGTACTGTACACCTCTAAAAGTCTAAGACAGAGCATGGAGCTACTAGGACAGAGCCACAGTAGCCTGCACTGAGTTTAAATTGCTCGAGGAAATATTGTCAAGCACAGTGTGTGTGAGCTAAAAGTGATATTACCATCCAAAGAATACAGATAAATAAAGGTCCCTCACAGAAGTAGTTGTTCCAAATATTGTTTCAATTATCATAAAAATAACAACAAAAACTATGAAAATCAAAAATGTTTGCACACAATCTTTATTCCATTCAATCCCATGGGTGAACATATCAATGGGAGTGCTCTAATATATGAATATGCAATAGGCAGCTCAACGAAAGGTGCCCACGAATATGCTACCGAACGAACACTTAAAACATGATATTCACACTATAGCCTACGTACATGCCGGAAAACTGACTGTAGGCCTATAGTACCATGGAGCTGATATCTGACAGGTTTTATTGGCCCCATGATACTAAATCGAAAGGAGAAATTTCTGTTGAAGCCCTACTGACCAATTTCGGAACAAACTACAGCCCTTGTGAGCTACTCTATAACCACAACTTGGGACTAAATATCAGCAAGGGTTGCTACCTGGAAAGGAAAGGACAGTAAAATTTGTGCAGTTAGTGAGCTTTCGTGATCTTCGAAGAGTGTTTTTTACATGATTCTGAAGGCAGACTCAAGTAAATACAAGTACATCTAACTCATTTTACCCATGAGACTGGCCTGATGAATAATACTGAACAATTCTTGAGTCATTCAAATCATCAATGGTCAACAATATCAGCTTGGAGTCTGACATCTGAGATGCTTACCCTCCGTCGCAAGGTCATACCATGGAGCTACTACCTGGACATTCTTTCCCTGTTACGTTTCCTAGCTAAAATGTACACAGTTCCCTTGATTTAACCAGGGAGTTCTGATACAACAGAGACACAAATTCTTTTACATGCTGGAAACTCTTGGAGAAACCATCAACAACAATCAAAGTTGACCGAGGGACAAAACACATTGCTCACAGAGGAAATTGAATCGAGCCATACAATTTTACGACTTTGGATTTGTCATATTTCAGGTTAGTGCCCTTGCTAGTTATCAAAATCTACAAACTCGATACATTTTTCATCAATTAGTGTATCGTTGTCCAGCTTAGTAGGTTATTTGATATGTAGACCTTCCGCTCTAGGACAAAGGCTTGGGACGCAGGGAAGCAAGTGTACAGAGGTGTAACTGGTTACCATTACAAGCGTTAGTATGCAAGAGTCTTCTTGAATATTGTTAGGGGTGAAATTCACTATTAAACATGGGTATTATAATGAAAACAGGTGCTTTTGTTTCAAAACCTGAAGTGTGCTGTGCTGTATACAACCTTCAAACTCGCTAATTCCCAGCTAATGCATGAATAACCAAGGAAATATAAGCCCATGTACAGTATATTGGTACAAACAGCTGCGTGATCCACTGAATATTCATATAGTGTTGTGATAGGCATGGTTTGGGCTATTTGTAATGAGGACGGTTTTTTCTTCAAAACAGCCTGCAGATTTTGACTGTTTTCCCACTATTTCTTTATTTTTGCCATTCACACTACCATTTTCAGTCACTACATAAACAACTCCATTCATGAATAGTATAGTTAGTGTATTGACAAACAGAGAAACAAATAAGAGATTTTTGTCCTGGAACTGGAGGGAGAAGCATACCACCACATTTCTGACTGGGTGTGTCAACCCCCCCCCCCCCTCCTCCGCTTCCTATGCCTATGATAAAAACAAAACTGTAACATGCAACATCCTGACAACTCCCTGGTTATACCATGGGGCTCCATAGTTGCACTCATATAAAGCCTAAATAGTATGCCCAGCTACCTTTCATCACTCATAAACTAACAATGTCACCCTGTCACTCATACAGTGACCCTTCAGATCTCAGTTGATCCATGGTTTACCTCAATCTACAAAGGTAAGACCTTGCTCCTGTCCCCAAGGCCCAGTTAGAGTGGAATTACAGTACATGCCTGGCTAAAACCAACCCTCCAGGGTGACTTTTAAATCAAAATATTTGGTTCCATTTGTCAGAGAACAAGTGGTATGCTGTGTAAAAGCATACAGTTGGCTTCAGACTTGTTAGCACAAGATACTGTACAGTATGTGCAAAGACAGTCCTGCAAAACAGAAGACATTCTACATAGGATTTATATGAAAGACAGGAAGGCACAAGTAAAAACTGATGTCCATACACCCCTTTCCTAGCAAATTAGAGAGGACTCTGCCAGAGAGTTTTGTATTCGTATCCATCGGTCCTGTCAATGGTATTTTACTGTGGACACAAATGATGCGTACCCAAACTCTACCCACTGCTATTTGGAAAACTGCCCATTGGTAGGGCATATAACTATATTGCAATAAACTTTATGTCAAATTGTTGTTCACGCTTTTCTTAATTTCTTATACATTCTAGTATTACATGGAGCACTTACCAGTGTCAGTGGAGGATTTCTCAGATAGAAAGTCCTCCATCAGGATCGAGCTGCGCAGCCTCGACCAGGCAGTGCCACCAAGTGAGGTAACAGACCCCCCAATTAACCCTTCCTGAAACCCAACCACTTCCTTGTGAGGTAAAAGGAGCCAAGAGTGGCGATTAGTTCTCAATATGGGGGGGGGGGGGGACATGACCAGATTTTCCACTCTAAAAAATCAAAGTCAATGGGCAATTTCTCAAATACTGGGGAACATGTCCCCCCTGTCTCCCTGGGATCGCTGCCCATGAAAGGAGGGGGAGGCCATGCAGCTACCTAAAAAAATTGTACTAGCCTATATGCAGTATACATATTTAAATATCGTACAGACAAATATTATTATAATAACAACAACAACAACAACAACAACAACAACAACAACAACAACAATAATAATAATAATAGATTGGACTTGTATAGCACCAAATCAGGAACAAAAATGTAGCTGCTCTAGGTGCTTGACAAAATATCAGACATTTTAATTACATTCAAAGTACCAAGTAAAGAAATGAGTCTTGAGGTTACGCTTAAATGCAGAGAGATCAGTGCAGAACTGGATATGGTCAGGTAACTGGTTCCATAAATAGGGTGCAGCATATGCAAAGCATCGATATCCATAAGATTTTAATCATGGATTAGGAAGAGACAGGAGGGCCTTGCCAGAGGAACGAAGACCACAAGGAGGAGCTTAAAGAGGCCATGACACGTAAATTGGAATAACGGGAGACTAATTTAGCCTAAAGTACACAAAAAGCTCTTTCCAAAACTGGTTTCATCACCCTTACAACCTTGAGCATTAAAAAGAAATTAATGTTTCAAAATATTGCACCAAAAATTGACTGTTGAAAATGAGACTTCAAGCCAACACGATAATGACGTCATTTTAGGAACACCAACCTCCGTAGCCTATACCGAACCTGGCATACAGCATAGCCTATACCAGGGAGGTGATATCACCTCCCTGCCTATACATACGGTTAAGATATAGTAATGATTGTAATTTGCGGCATCTGTTGAATTTGAACTTTATTCTGTCTGTCTGGAGAGTGGTGTCGGTCTGTTACATTTTCGGGCTGTGGTAGGCTATATTACTAATTGCAAATACTCTTGATTCATAACCGAAGAACGAAAAAACTCGGCAGTGTACTGTTCGGTCAGTGGACTGGCAGCAGCCAGCGAAATACTGTACGTGCAAACTCGATCATAGGCTAGTTCCACGATTTCCAATGACACCTGCACGAAAGTAACCTAAAGTTCATATTTTGACTGCCTTCATAGAACTTTCCAAGCTCAAGTCCCTTTCTTGCTTATGCTCGAATTGTTGTGGTGTTGAAATTTTACCTCACCAGTAACAGGCTCAAATCGATACGGTTCTATGCACCGAAATGCATAGGCGTAGGATGCTGGGGGCTGGGGGGACTTTGTCTCCCAGTCAAAAATGTGGGGGGCTGAAGTATGCTTCCTCCCCCAAGATCCAAGGGCAAAAACCCCTTATTTGTCTCTTCTGTAAGAAATGTCAAAAATTTGCAGTAATTTTCCTTAAAGTTTGTCCAAAATGTTGCACCAAATTGCATCTGAGGACCCTCAAATACCCCAAAATTGCCCCTCCCCCAGGACGGCGATCCAAAACAAGGTTCAGCTCCCCCCCCCCTCGTCTCGAAAAGTTTCCTACGTCTATGCCGTAATGAATTACTCACCCCATTGCATCTGCACCACTGACTTCTTGTTCAGTATCGCCTTCACCTTTCTGATTTCAAATCCAAGAAATCTCTTTTTACCGACAGTCCAACATTCCTGTCCGATCAGGGAGGACAACTCCCTGATCCGATGAAGAACCACTTTCTCTACAAGTTACAACCTGAAACAGTATGGTGCTGGCTCAGATCCGCCATTCCAAAGAAAGTATTAATCTTGCTTTCACATGGTACCTACTACGAAACAGTACTGGTGATACATTGTGTAGTATCAGGTATGTTGTGTACTGTTGTGTTGTGAATGTTTGTACATGCAGCTACTTATCATGACACGAAGGCAAAAAACCTGCGTGAAATGCACTTAATTGACTAAAACAACTGGTAAGCACGAGAAAAGTGATAACAATTCCAAAATTAACAACTTTTCACGCAGTTTTTACATTGTATCGACCTTGGTAACCGGTGCAATGGAATGCAAACACTGTATCAAATGTCCGAAGGATACCACGGCAAACAACCAGCAGTTCTTAAAGTGATGTCACATGACGTAACAAGATTTTGAAAGTTTTCGGGAAGACTACCTTTTCAAGGCTGGAAGAGGGTGTATTTTTTCTCAATTTTCGAGCAGAAAAACAAGTTGTAAAAAACAGAATGGTTGATTTCGTTGTAGAAAACATATTACTAAGATACCAAAGGGTTTAAACTGTTAATTTACACGTGGCATAGCCACTTTAAGGTGACAGAAGCTGAGAGATTATATACAGGTTGTTCTATACTGAGCACGAAAAGTGAGCAATAGTATTTCAAAATTGATTCTATCACTAATAGGAAGCCAGTGAAGTTCAAAAAAAAAAAGTTCAGAAGTGGGGATGTGTCTACTTTTCTTTCTGACAATATGTGCTGCCGAGTTTTGAACATTTTGAAGTTTCTTCATGGATAAATCTGACAGACCATAAAGCAAAGAGTTGTGGAAGTCAAGCCTAAAAGTAACAAAAGCATGAACTAGAATTTCACAAGTTTTATCATCAAGTTACTTTCGCAGAAGGCTGATGTTTCTCAACTGCCAGTTGGCAGATCGACAAAGTATCAACATGGTTTAAAATGTTCAGATTTTGATCGAAAAATGCACCCAAGTTCTTCACATTTTTTGAAGCATAAATGAGGTCATCACCAACTGTAAGAGGTGGAAAATCGGGGGTCTCAACTAAAAATTTTGAACAGAAGACAATGCACTCTGTTTTATCATAATTAAGCTTCAGCTGATTAATTGTAACCCATTTGTTCACATCTATGTAAAAGATACAAGAGTGCCCCCAACAACCACCGGGGTCAGGTCCGAGGGAATGTAGCCACTGGTTAAGTAAAGTAGCTCATGAATAACCCAAGCAGAAAGTGGGAGGGGGAAATTCACATGGCAGACATATATTTTATACACCTTGCTACATCTTATTTGTGTTAGTGTGGAACCGAGAAAGAACTGCACAGGTGTGCCCTATGGAGGTTGCCAAGAACAGCACAAATGAAGGCAGCCTCTGCAGAGTGTATGTGTGCATTATGCATAAGGTAGCTGGTACAAAGGACAATGGAGTCTTTCAGGTGTCTGCCTTGAGTATAGCCTCAACTTGCATGCCTGTGAAGAGGGCCTTTGATGCTGCCTGGCCACAGACCACAGACCGCATGTGCCAGGACCTGTCACTATTCATGCGGCTAGATGACCTCAGACAGCCACTGTGAGATTGTGTCCCATGAGGCTGCTGTGAATGGCCACCTCAAGAGAATGAAGAGTCTATCTGAGGCTCAGATGTCCTTTGTCTGGTGGCGATACCATTTTTAGGCACCACTTCCTGTCCTCCCTGATAAAGGCAGATGTGACACCTCTGGAATGAACAGATTACCAGACAGGAAGTCCAACGTCTGATTCTTGGCTAAGGACATGGGGTTCTGAATTAAACAGACCCCATGGTTCTTGAAGCTTTTGTGGCCCTGCTTGACAGAGAGTGCCTAAAGGCTGCTCTGCCATCTCCCAATGGCTGCGGCAACCAAAAACAAGGTCTTGCGAGTCAGAAGCTCAAAGAGGGTGGAGCTGTTTGAATGACTTGCATGTGC
This sequence comes from Holothuria leucospilota, assembly GCA_029531755.1. NCBI lineage: Eukaryota > Metazoa > Echinodermata > Holothuroidea > Aspidochirotida > Holothuriidae > Holothuria > Holothuria leucospilota. The sequence continues at coordinate 18,926,962 of CM055963.1, forward strand.
GGTCCCGCAGGACCTTGTTGATGGATCACAATAGTATGAGGAACCGCACCATGAGCCAGAAGTTGCTCATCCCCTAGAGGAGTTGCTGGATGAACTGCCTTGAACCTATAGTAATCCTGGCCAGAAAAGTGCTGCCGGTGGAAGGTCTCCTTGCTGCAGTTGCCATGAAGGAAACTTCTTTAAGAAATACCTGTGCTCTGAGGTAATCCCACACAGCCTCCATGCAGTTAAGTGTAGGTCCTGGACCTGTGGGTTTAAACAGGACCTAAGGAGGAGTGAAAGAGACCACCCTGACCCATCCTAAGACACTGGGTCTTGTATAAATGGGAGAACAACTGGATGGTCCACCAGGAGGTGGAATAGTGGGAGCCACAGCTACGGGGGCCACATCGGGTTACCAGTAGCACCCAGGGCCTGATTGCTCTGATCTTGAGCAGGACCCTGTGTTTGATGGAGAATGGCCGAAATGCATATGCGTCACTTGCCATATCCCAGGTGACAGCCCACAAATCTATAGCCCATACCCAAGGATGGTAAGTCCTGAAGTGAAGCACGTTGGTAGATTGGCATTCCACACCACATGGGACACTCTGAGCATGGTGTTGTGCTTCTGGCACCACTGGAGAAGGAACTACACCCTCAGGCAGAGTGAGGGAAATGGGTTCCACCCTGTCTACAGTATTGATGTGCACTATGCTGGTAGTGTTGTCACAGAAAAACCTATCAGGCTTCTGCCTTGCACATTGTCCTGGAGAGTCTTAATGGCTCTCATTACCACTTCAAGGACATTGATATGAAGCCTCAACTCTTCTGCTGACCATACCCCTACATGGGTTCTGCTTTGCAAGAAGGTGTCCCAGACTGAAAGCAAAGCATGGGTAGTGATGGGAGGACTGGGCCCAAAAATTCCAAAGGGCCTTTCATCAAGGAGGTGGTCAAACTTAATCCACCATAGGAGATGGTGGTGGACATGGTCAGCCATCAGGACTGGGACCTAGAGAATTCTAGACGCTGGCCAGAAAGGGACAGTAGACAGAATTGAAGTCTCATGTGCAGGTGGCAGAGGGGCATCACATCAACCAGACGTGTGAGGAGACTGAGAATTTGGAGCCAGGCCCTGGAGGTGCACTGTACATCTACCAGGAGCCTGGAGATAGCCTCCTTGAGTGCCTGGAACCTTTCCTCGAGTCAGGTCAAGTCAGTAGATATGTGAGCGGCAGTGAGGGTGATGGATGCAGCTTCTCCAGCTGATCACCATATGACTGACGGTGATCACTGCCACAACACTGACCCTCACCTGTTGCCCGAAGTCCCCCAGGACAATCCCTGTGCCAGGTACACAAAGAGCAGGATATGGTGTCTCTCAAGTTTGGTGATGACAGCCTCAGTGACCCGGGTGAACACTCAGGGGGCGGGGGGGGGGGGAAGAGCCCAAAGGGGACAGAGAGGAATTTGAATTTTTCTCCCAGGTACTCCTAGGCAAGGACACTTCGTGATGCTGGGGCATTGGGATGTGCAAATACGCATCCTTACGGTCCAGTGTTGCCACCCACATACCGACCCAGCAGGCTGGGATGATCACACCAAGGGTCTCCATACGGAACCTCCACGGTCTGATGTAAGCACCATTGAATGGCCTCAGGTTAAGGATTGACCTTCAGGTGCTGTTCTTCTTCTGGGCTAGGAACAATGACAAGCAGAAGAGGAGACCTCTCCTGTTGACCTGGATACATATGTAAATAGGGGTGATCAAGAGTGAGATAGACACCAGCAACCTACCTGAGAAGGGCCTGCATCTCCTCTTCCAGGATCTGCCAAAGTTCCAGACTGAGTAGTGTTGGAGTTGCTTTTCTGTTTGCCCTTATGAACTCTAGCTGGTAACCTCTTGATACCACCCTTACTATCCACTGATCCAGGCAAAACAACTCCAAGATGTTGGCAGAGCCTCAACCTCCTCCCTACTGCTGGGACCATGGCAGGGTGTACCCCCAGGGCTGTTGGGGTGGGAACTGCGTCCACTGATGGAGGTTGTTGGCAGGCCTACTAGCAAACAGAGCTCCTCTACCCCTGCCCAGGTCACTGAGCCATCTTGCTCACCCCTGGCCCAGTCTGAAGAGTTGTCCCTCCAAGATGGGCCCCTGTGCCAAGAAGTCCCTTTCAGAGCAACTATTTTGGGCTTGGGCTTCTTTGTGGTCTTTGGCCACCCTTTGGGACCAGTACAAGGAGATGGAGCAAGTGCTGGTCTAACCTGAGGTGTGAAGGAGGCCAAAGTCATGTCTTGGTGCCACTTGAACTCCTGGATGAATTTTATGATCCTGAAACTGGTTGGCAAAGAGGTTAGGGTTAGTTACCAGCAGTTGTTCTAGGCAGCTCCTCTCCTAGGCAGAAGGCCTGAGAAAGGCATCTAAGACGTGACCATGCCTGGTCCAACAGCCTTCAGGGCTACCCTCGCAAACTGGTCATATAGACCAGTCATTACAGGGGACATAACAGGAAGACCAGTTAACCAATGTCAGCTAGGGGAATTGGATGTTGTCCCCTGGTGTCTGTAGGTGAGCTGCCCAAAGAGCTTTTGCAAACTAAAAGGAGGCAAAGGAGAATTTAATGCTGGTCCTTGCTGCCAGGTTGCACTGGAACCAGTTGTCCTCGGTCCTCTTGTGGAGAAACTCCTGGAACATGCTGGAGGCAAGTCTTTTAGCCACTCTCATCTTGTTCTGAGTTTCCTTGGAAACTGAGGGTGGTTGAAAGGGGGAAACCCAGTGGCAGCAACTAGGGCCAGCACAGGGGAATATGAATACAAGGCTACAACAACAGTGAAAAGGCAAGAATTATTAACAGTAGTAAATACAAAGAGAACAATTAGCAAAAAACACTTTCACTGGGGAGACTTTGTGAAGCATGTGGGACACAAGGCTTCAAGAAAACTAACATGTTCATGTTAGTCAAGAAGCCTAAGCTAGAATAATAACAAACCCACTTAAGTTGGAAAGCTGCCCCCAAAAACCTATGAACAAAACCTCACGAGGAGTTGGTAACGGGCTTAAATGGGCAAAATACAGCAGCACAATGAATAATAAGAACACTAAGTGAGAATGCTGTCAGAAAATTTGTAAAATGTTGAATACTTTCAGAACCCATGCACCTCCAAGACAACAGCTTTGCAGCAAAAGAAGAATGAGGACCAGTTAATGGCAGATATTGGTTGCACAGTGTCAAAACTACTCTGAGTTATGTGTAGCGCTTGATAAATGTAAATGAGATGCAGCAAGAGGTAAGTATATGTCTGTGATGTGAATCTGCAAATTTTTTCACACTTAAAAGATTTCCTTCAGGGACCAAATTTTTCACTTTCAATAGGCCTACTAGCTTAAATAAAACTGCTAATTTTTGAAAAAAAAATGGCAGCACTAGCTATCCTACTTTGAAGTAAATGTGTGATAAATGTTGGAATTTCTACAGAGCCTCTATTTCACATTTATACAGAGACTAGCATTTGGTTATGTAGCCCAGGCTACAAATCAACCTTACTGTAGCAATTCACATATTAAAGCAATGCACACAGACAGATAATATATACACTACATATGTATACACGTTATAATGTAGTAAATGATCATACAAGGCCAATAATTCACACATCCTGCAAAACTTTGGCCTGAATCAACTGAGAATTCAGCCACAGAGATGCTTACTCATCCTGTCCATTAAAGAGCCACTACAGACGATCGGACGCTTTAGAAATCGTTAAAATCAATCCAGTTGTAAAGTATGGTACTGCATGCCACCATTAACACATCACAAGAAGACGACTGTGTCATAATTGTACATATTAATTGCCCACATGTGACTGCACTTTAGGGCAATCTAGAATCATTCCTATGATTCATTGCTACTCAGAGATAGATATGAAGTGTTATTAAACCCTGAGGCTTAACTGATTAAGGTTTGACTGCAGACTCCTAGTTTCATTAGTGTCCATGCTCAGGCTACCAGTCAGGGAGAAGGTTACACTAAAGCTTTCCTCTGAAATACTGTTTGTATTACGTACATGACCTTGGCAAGGTGGTACATATTTTACGCAAGCTTTATACAATGCTCGTAAATACAGTTTGTGTGTAACCGGGAAGTTGTAAACTAGATGCAGAGTAAATGCATCTTGAAAAACACGGTAGGTCACCATATGACTGAAACTGTTTTGACTTTTTCAAACAATTGTAGCTTCATCACCATTTAACCTACAAACACCATCTAAAAATCACAGGATAGGTCTCAGATGGCTGCTTGCGATGAAGACATGTACTTTGGGGGCCTACATTGACAAATCAGTCCAAAAATTTGGTAAAAATGCCCATTTTTACTAAATATGGCTAGAAATGCATAATTCAACATAACTTCAACAAAATTCACCATACCCTTCTGTACCGTCCACAACTCCTAAATTTGTTCCTGAATGAGCCAAAGGTATCAAAAACATATACTGAGAATACTGGGACTCAGGGTTGTTTAGTTTTTGTAAATATTAAAAAAAATCTGCTACAAATTGCCCCAAAATTTTCCAAAACCTACCTGTTTTGTGAATCTATTAGCCCTACTTACCTCACCTATTACTACTAATGGACAGTCCACCTACCACGGAATGTACTGGCCTTATGTAGACTAACCTAACTCGATCGCCCTTATCAGGAAATTCATCACCAGTGATCATTCTGCGGTAGATGGACTGTCCAATAGTAGTAATAGGGGAGATAAGTAGGAGTGTAATAGATATGGCAAATTTTGCTCCAAAAAGATGAAGTGCTTAGAAAATTCTATCTCCATCATTTTTTATGCAATTTCAAAAATTTAAAAAAGAAATATGTGCCTTACAGGCTTTCATACTTGAATCAATCATTTTTGGTAATGTAGATATATGTCTAGGGCCACCATAAATTATCAAAACAGACTAAAAATGGCACACATGAGCGATTTACTAAACATACTGAAATTCTGTAAAATTTTCATAAATTTAGGGAGTTTTACCCTCATACTTGCTCGACAAAATGGCCCAAAGCCTTCCTTAACTTAAACAAGACAAGAGACCATGCAAGAAGTGAAAATTTAGAGAAAAACATTAAAACCATCACTTGTATAGGACGTAGCCTAGCCTAACCTGCAGTGCACGTAAGGTACTGTAGGATACACAACACTGGACACACTGCATGTACTCTTTTATTTGAATACTTCCATACGTAAAGAACATGAAAAAGCAAAAAAATAATGACAAGTACATTGCCCAATGTCTCACCTTTCACATTCTGTCTATGCCTCTGAAAATGTTTATTGTGTAAACTGAGAAAAAATATTTAATCATGTATTTTCGGTTAAATATATATAGTACCGAGTGTTATTAATGGGGTAAGACTTGAACTCGATTCAGGTTAACATATATCTCAATGGACTTAGACTGTTGACTTATTACAAAAATGATGACATGCTGAGACACTTCCTGTTCAATGCAACCAATCTGAGACAAAACGTTTAGGTCAACTGTATTCTTCTTTTCTTGATTTTTAATGTCTACCCATCAAAATCCAGACTTCACATCAAGAAGCATTGCTATCACAGTATAAAAATTTTGAGACCAAAATCTTCACCACTATTTGAGACTGGGATTATGAAACAATAATCTGAGACTATACTGACGACACTGCACACTGTCCATCCCACCCCCCGTTTACTTTATGGTAACTGAAACTTTTGTACATCAACTTGCAAAAGTTTATTACGACAATTTAACCTAGGTCAATACCACACCAATACCTTCTAAGCTAATACAGGCAATATCCATGTGCAGCGCTGTTTTTCATCTCTTGGTGAATTTATAAACTTGGATAATCATAAAAATACATCACTTGCATTGACCAAGATGACTCATCTATTTGTATGGTTATGACTTTAAGCTGCCACACTCTTTGTCTACAATTCACCATGTCATATTAATTTCTATATATGTAAGGATGAAAAATGTTTCCCTGTAGGTAAAAACGTTAAAAATTAACAGCCCTTACTCTCAAAGGAGTGCACCAGCCATGAAAGATTCTTGCATGTTTCTCATTGTGAAACAGGAATAGCTTGTTTCACTTGTTAGCAACGGGGAGATTTATTGTTGGTAATTCTGTACTTGAAAGTAAGCAAATAAATTTTTGAAGGCAGTATGTAACATTCCATACAGTATGTGTATGAGGTAGGCCTTAACCAGAGAAAACTAATTTTGCCTGTCACATATAGCAACAGACAACACTGCAATTGTAGACATACATAGTGATTCTAATGACTCAGAGAGAAAGGCTGTAAAAATCGGAAAAAAAAAAACACCGCCAGCACTTTACCATATACATAAATACATACTAACAATTATCTCTGGTTAATACTGGACCTGTAACGCTTAAAACATGTTTTAATTTCAAGCAACTAACACTGGAGGCAAATTTTCCAACTAAGGAGTGAACAGGGCAATGGTATTTTTGCATAGCATGATTAATTCAAAGATACTGAAACACTAGCTGTTTTGTTAGGGTGATGCACCCAGACAATATTTGCAGAGGGTGCTCAGCACCCAGACAAAAATGTATCACCCGAACAAAAAGTTGAGCCCCCCCAGACAGAGACTATCAATTCAAAACCTTAAAACAGAGCAAACAGCAATAATTTTAGTGTAATCATTGAGCAATGATAATCAGAAATGTACTTTGTCATCAAAGAAGGTTATAATTAAATTTGTCATCTATTTTAGCAAACACTCTTTAAAGAGAGCACCCACTTTCTTTTATAGACAGCAATCACTATTAACCTTTAACCTTCGGAGCACCCGGACGAAAATTAAATCAGTGGAGAACACTGCTGTTAAAGGTTTGAAGTTAGCACCTAAAGAGTCTAATTTAAACTTAAGTTACATCATATACCAGATGGTACTGTACATGTCATGAAATAATTATACCACTGGAAGTGTTGATTAGTAAATAAATGTTTACATTCGAGTTTTGATAGGGATGTAATGCACAGTGTCATTCAAAGTAACTTTTTTCTCTAAAAAGAGACGGTTCACATATAAAAGATTCCTAGACCAGGGAGCTGCAATTGGATGATACAGACTTATCCAGAGAGTACAGCTACAAGAAACCATATGTGAATCCAAAGAGCTCTAGTTCCCTGTCTCCCCCCCCCCAACTATTGGGCGACTTGTAACTGCAGATATTGTAGGAAATATGCCAAATGAAATCACTAGATGCTTTCTTTCAGCCTCCATCTTCAGCATTCATATCTTAGTACTGTAATAGATGAAGAAAAAGGTGGGGAGCTGGGAGCCTTTTTTCCTGGGAAATCTGGGTATCTGGGAAATTTTTTTGAGCCTTTTTCCTGGGAAATTTGGGTATCTGGAGGGGAATTTTTGCAACTGGCATAAAGAATCCCCAAAACTCGTCTGGTCTGGGAGTCTATGAGTGACGATACTTCCTCCTATTTACATGTGTATACCATAGGAGGAGCGAAATAGATTACACTTTCTGTACATGAAAATACCACAGAAATTGTGGAAATTGGATTCCCTTCCCTGGAAATAAGCTTTTTCCAGCCCTGCTTAGTACAGTATCATTTAATTAAAATTGTAAGCAACAATTTTCAAAGCTTGATGAATCATCATATTTTTAGTAGGAAACTTTTACCTCTCTATTGTTGGACACTATTTTTGAGTTATTTCATCATTAGACTTACTACTAATGTACATAAGAATCCTATTAATTACATTCCCCAAAAGACCTGCTAGTGGGTTTCCCTAATTACACAGTTTGTGTGAGCAACAAAGAAATGATATGTAGCAGTAATTGACAGCTATAACAATACTAGTACCTTGCATCAGAAGCACAAAAACATGCTCCAGGTTACAAGATATGCAGCTCATGCCAAACGCCCAAGACAGATGCACTTAAATCTGATTAGAAGTGGCCCACAAAGGGGAAAATTGACAGTTTGGTTGCAAGCTTCTACAGTAAGATGTCAGCAAAAAACATGCCTACAATTTCCTAACAGCTACAGGTAGTAGTTGGTGAAAAAGGTGAGGACAATACAAGGTGAATGTATGGTGAGTATAAAAGCATGTTTGACAAGCTGAAGAAATCTGTTTTACTTTGACAAGGTCTCCTGAAAGTCTACAGCCATAATTTTTATGAACAGTGATGATGTTTAACCTCAGGTTATATAATACTGTAACTTTTATGTATTGAAGGGCATTCAAAACTACAGTAAGTATAACATAATATAAACACATGAGTATGTGACTTCTCTCACACTTCATACTGTGAAAAGCAGCTTTTAACATACTCCAGAGTATGCATGAAGGTGCAACAGCACAATTAGGTCTCAATACTGACCCTCCTGTATTCTTAAGGTGCATTCAAGATGATCAGAGTTGCTGAGTCCCCTTATCTTACCATTCTCAGGAAGTATAGAATTTTAGTTGCCTGAATTTTCCAAACTGTCACAATGGCAACTTATAAACATGGCACGAATCAAACAAAGTGTAGGTAAACTTCATTGGTCAATGCCACTTTTGGTACACAAAAGACTTTACCTCTGTCTCCCTCTCACTAATTCACCCGGTGGACATGTGTAACTGATAGTTCATGTTACCAAACCTTCAAACTGTTCCAAACCTCCTCCACTTCTTTGTACATAACTGTAAGAATGTTCTATTATTTATTTGCCTAGTTCTGCAAAAATTTTCTGTGCACTAAATGCAATACAAAACAATATCTAACACCATCTTGGCTATGACACACACAAAAAAAGGCAGAGATATGCATTTACTGAGCACTTTTCTTACAAACAACCAAAATGATCAAATACAACAAATCTTGCTTCCTTTGCTTTGTACTATACATACACTGCAAATCGATGTGTGGGCTAAAATACAGTCTATAGTGCATTATTAACATAACCATATGAAGCTTTCCTCACAAAAGACTCTCATTTACTGTACAGTACAGTACTTTTCTTGGCTTCATACTAAATTCTTCCTCTCCTAAATATACTGACAATGACCATGATTCTGACAGAAATGTAAAGTTTTCCTTGCATGCACATCAGCCTCTGTATCCATTACTTCAAGTCAAAAGTTACTATCACAAACATTAAAACTCATCGTTTCAGACATATACAGCAGTTGATATGAAGAGTGAATCATTTGATTGAACACAATGGCTATATGATTTTAGTAAATAACAGTGCTCTATGGTGAGTCATGTATTTGTTTGACTGGTATTAATATAAGTTGATTGTCGAGTAAAACTGAAAATGCTCAGCAATTTTGTGCAAATGGCAAAACGCCAGTACTGTAGCTTGTCTGGGTTTGTCCTTGAGTGATGCATGCCTTACACTCTGACATAGCCTTTATTAACTTGGAAGGCAAACACATCATGTTCACAAGGAAATTACAGTTGTTAAAGTCCACTCAGCCTTGCTTTTCAAATTTGACATTAGACTTTGTTTACTTGTTGAGAAAGCACAGACTGCTCTATTCTCTCACTTACAAAGTACAAAGTGAAATGAGAAGGGAATCTGATGGATTTTTTGCCACCCACTGCACAAATCCATGCATCAAATAATTATCTATGCCAATACTGATGACTCACTCTTATTGCTCAATAGAATTGCATTATTTATTCAATAATGGTCATCTACAGTAGATGGCTCTGGGTGATTGGAAGGCTGCATTTTGTTTTACTTGACACTATCACACATATTTTAACTCACTACAAGACTATGTAAAGAGGGCAAACAAAACATGCAACTAAAGTGTCATGATAGTAGACAGGAGACCTCCTAGTTTGATTCAAACAAGGTAACCCATTTCAGACTTTGAAAACTACAACAAAGTGGATAAGAATACATATTCGCATTAGCTCATAAACAAAGTGTGATTTGCCAAGAGCACCGAAATTGTTGAATCTGTTTAAGACAGTTCTGTTAGGGAGCTGTAATGGCAACTCGCTGGTTCATGCTTGTATATGTAATAGCTAGCCCAAAGATACGTCCCTTACAGTGTCATATTCCTCAATCAAATAACCCAAATTTAAAAGCATGGTCTGGTGACCAAATCTGATGCTTTCAAAAAAAAAGCAGAAAAATTTTCTGTGTTAGGCAGTGAAAACCCCATCTCAATAGCATCTTGCATTTGGAAGATATAAATTTTTGAAGAAATACTACATTTTCAGTTTCCCCAGTGCATGATGGGAAATTTGTGATGTCATCTGGGCAAATGGATTTGATGTAGCTTTTGTATTTCTTTATAATGTTGATATCACTATACTGAATATTCCATAACTTTATTTGCTGTACCATAAGTATGGAACAGTTTTTCACTATATCTACACGGAAAAACATCTAAACATTCCAACGGTATCAAATTTCAAGAACAAACAAGGTAGCCAATTATAAAGAATAACAAAAGGAATCTGAGGCAATTTGCCCACTCTGGATCACGTTTTGTGACCTTGAGGAAACTTGGAGGTATTTCTCATTGAAAGTAACCAATCTTTATGAAGAGATATCTTGAGTTAGGAATGGAGTTTTGATATGGGGTTTGGATGAAATGTAATGAAAATTTTTTATCTTTCATATAAGACCCCTACAACATGCCACCAGACAATGCCTTTAAAAGTGAAATTGATTAGGATAGTTAAAAAGACAACCAAAAAATGTACTTAAAATATCCCTAACTGTGCTTTGATTAGTTTTGGAGGGGTAAAAAAAAAAATTAACGAATTAATTATTGGAATAAACAGTATTTCATGGGTAACTGAGTGGACCAAACTGTTTTAAAGAATTTAAGATATATTCTGTGTACATTCACTTTTGTAATCCAAGTTATGATATGTAATTCAGCAAAGAGGTATTGTGTCGAAACCTTTTTGCAGGACTCCCACATATGTTTAGTGTTGCACACAAAATGGTGAATAGCAACGAACCCATCAACCTACACATACCTGCTAACAAAACTCAAAAGTTTACACTTAAACACCTCATGAACTTCACAAGATCAGTCGTATATGTATTTTTATCATAATATTGCTTTTACAGACATATTTGAACATTACATTCATATTAATTTTGGCAAGGATGGCTTAAATTCTAATGGATTTTCAAGTCTATGTTTGTCATTTGCCTGGTCATTCATTAAGCGAGTGCCTCTACAAACACGTTATAAGACACAATATTTGTAGTGATTTCAATACAGTGCATGTTCTACCCATGAAGGCACAGCCTACCTTAGTAAAGGTTACTGTGAGTCTGTGACTAATACTCTAGACAACCAAGGTTTTGATTGCAGAATCAGTTTTTACATAAAGCATCCTTTGTAAGCTGCTGAAGTAGTACGTTAAAAAAGAATTTTTACTCAAGGATTTCCTATTGACATAGTTCTCAATATGTAGTTGATTTTTTATTCACTGTGAAATAAAGTCAATAGAACCAAAGAAACAACTTAAAGATATGATTTACATTGGTATTGCGTAGGAAATCTACCTTTGCTGCCATGGAAAAATTCTCAAAACCAACATCTCTGTGTCATGCTGATCTTACAAATGTACTGCAAGACATTGCAATAGTACATGTGGATGTGGTTGTAGGAATGACATCATTTTTCCACACCAACTGACCCAAAAGGATTCAACAATTATGGTCTTATGGACCCCTTCCCACCCCTACTCTTACCCCTACCCTGGAACCCAATTTGTTTAATGACCTCCAATTGCATCTATGTCCATTGCCAATGATTTATTCTGTTGTAACAAATACACCATGCTATGTAAAGCTGGATCTGACCTTTTGTGAAGTACTGTACAAATCAAAACCAGGGAAGTGGAAGTTGTGATTTACATAAATTATTTTACAAACTGAACCTGAGACTGAAACAAGGTCACATAAAAAAGTACTGTATCAAAAACAGATGCAGTATAGCTGTTAAGTGACACATACAGTAATAATATACACACAGCAGCAAAAAGATGACAAGCTGCAATTATATTGGAAGCAAATAACTTGCTTGCAAAATAAAATATGCATACATATTAATAGGCATATACTTTGAAGTCTGCACAGAATTATTCATTACTGATTTCAATCCTCCATCTGTATGTAATCAATGCAAATTATGCAGTTCAGGTTCATATTGTATATTGGTGAGTATATTTGCATTGCTAAGATTGTTTGAAAGAGAGGAATAGCTAGATGAATAGATATCACTGCTTCAATAACTAGCCTCATACAGTATATTGCTTTCAATTATTTGAATTTTAGGGGCTCTCTATATAACTGCTAACACCTCGTTGATGTAAACTGTGCATACTATCAAACACATACATCTCTGATAACAAATTTTTATCATCTGAAATGTTATCAAGGCTAAATTTTCTGTAAGGGTTGTGGTAAGGTGTATATAATTCCCTGGATAGGATATCATATTCAACAAAAAAATTACTGTACATATCCTACTCAATCACAAAACAACAGTGTTTCCAGTTATTTTGTACTGGTGTTCCGAAAATAACAGATAGTTCTCAATATCACCTAATTCCGATCTTACACTAGTATTTCAGCATTAGGGTGTACTATGAACACCATTGGCTGTTTTGCACTCCTATAAATTATCACTTCATTCAAGAAAAAATTATGACTTATACTCAAACTTAGAAAAACAGAACCTTTGTATGATGAATGAGTCAAGTAGTCTTGGATAGTGGTACATTTTTAAGTAAATTTTACAAATATTAATATTGAAGAATATAGGGCCACTGATTTTCCACTTCACAAATCACAAAATTCCGTTTCTAACTTTCCAAATTGCGCAAAATTCTGTTTTGAGGACAACCACTTTCTGTGATTTTCAGATTTTGTAGTAATTATGTTGAAAACAAGTCTTAAACTTGTCTGGTTACAATCCTGAAGGCAGCAAATACTTGTAACACACAAGTGACCTAGCCTAACACACTATAGCATAAGCAAACTGGAGCCTATGCCAGCAAAATTTTGCCGATTTTTGTAAATGTCCTACTTGTTTTCTGATTGTAACTTCAAGGGGTTTTGATAATTTTAAGGTGAATATGCCGCCATTTCAGATGGTAAAATGTCTGTGTATGTCAAATTTAGTAAGTGCAGACATTCATTTGACATGGTTTTGAAGAAAAATAGCTGAGTTTTTTGTCAAAAATTCACAACTATTTTGAGCCTTATGATATTTGCTAAATTCCGTGAAATTTTGTTTAGAAAAGTAAATTCAAATTTTTGCACAATGGTGAAAATCAGTGGCCCTAAGAATATGAGGAATATCAGCCAATATTGATACTGAATATGATAATCAATCCAACACTAGTTTCCCAGCCTTTGTGTAATTTTAGCACGTTTTGAGTCTTTTCCTTTAACAAATAAATCAAGGTAACTGGACTGTTTACACAGCCCTCAAAAATAGCCTCGGCATTCGGCAGTGCCGAGGTAAAATGCCGAGGCAAATTGACTTGACTTCGGCAAAAATTTTGCCGTGGTGATAGATTGCAGGACACGCGTACGGGGACTTACTGGTTATGAAAGCTGCACACTAGGCCTACACCCCTCGAAATGAAGCTTCGAGTAGCGACTTGAAAAGAAATCATTTTCTAATAAAATTTCCACCACGATCCAAACTTAAGCAAATACATTCAGTATTATTGCTTTATATACAAAACGTAGTTGCAATTTTTCAAGTTTTAAGGGAAAATCATGATTTAAAAAGTTCGTTATGATTGGTATTTACTGTACGTATGAAACTCACTGTCTGCATGCTGTGAAGAAAGTGATCACTGTACACACATGAATCTGACACGGCACATTTCAGAACCAGCTGTTTTATAATCTCTTTTAATGTGTAATAAAGTGGGAAAAATTCCCAAAGCGGCTGTATTAGTTTTATCAATGGAATTCCAGAGCTTAAACAAACAAATTACGTTAACCTACTGTAGAAGTTTGTAAACAAGTAGATAGGCCAAACTTTCGTTAACTTGCCATGCACATGGCTGTATGACTTTTACTGCCAAGGTAAAGTGTATTTTTGTCGAAGTAAATCGTTTTTACTTCAGCAATTTTTTTTGCCGTAGCCAATATCTTATTTGGAAGGGCTGGTTCACACACCCAGTCTAAATATTCTGATTACTCCTCACTTTGATCCAGGGTTTGCTGTGACACACCATTCCTTCTACAAGTCCTATGACAGGAAATAAAATCTCTGTCAAAGGCCCGTTAGTATTGAAAGACAGCTAGATATGTCTTGGGGAAGTCCAATGGGCCATAACCCCTACCCCTTTCCTTGATGAAAACTTGATTTAATAGCTAACAGGATGGAAATTCTAGAATACAAATATTACCTCAAAAGATAAGCTAAGTACATCACTAACACCAGACTGCATGGAAGGACACTTCATTTTAAAAACTTCTCTAAGGAGTTAAAAGTCCTAGTTTTCCCAAATGAAGTGATTTGACCAAATTTATACTCTACCTGCTTCATCCTTCCTTGGAGAAGTGTTAAATTTGAAAGCATGGCATCTAAGAAGGTGTTTAGTTGCAATGAATATGGCCAGTCACCTGGGAGGCAATTTTCTTGATAAGCTATATGCACCAACATATGGTAGCAAAATTCTTATATCAAGTCACACATCATTTGGTTCCTCACCCCTCTTCTCCCCCCCCCTTCCACTTCTCAAGCCTGGCACCAGCACTTGTCCACAACCCTATCATTTTTACTGTGAGAGAGCTGGTGCTATGGAAAGTTGTGGAAAATATCCCACTTACCCTCTACCCTACACCTTCCTCTCCCAACAACTCAGTGAATTTGTGCTGCCACAAGAAACACAGTAAATATTTAGCTTATGACAGCTACACTGACAACCTGCATCAATCTTCAGGTTGGATACTCAAAAGATCCAGGATTTTAATACGTCAGGTAATTTCAGCAATATGTGTTTTATTTCTTTTGATACAGTCTTCTCTTGAATGTGTAGACTTTAAACATTTATGAGGTATGACTCAACAATACCAACTAACACATATAGCATGAAATCTTTAGAAAGGCCTCAAGGTTAAGTATCAAATATCCATACCAAGATAATATCTGAATCTTGAACGTTTTCTTCTAGGCGACAACCTCATTTAAGGATAGCGTGGACCACAAAATTTAGTCCCCAAACACTACCTACAAACCTGGTACAGTCAAATATAATCTAATTATTTCACAAAGATGTTGTTAACAAGGGATTACTCCTTTTGTTTGTTGTTATGAATAATTCACTTTTTTCCTACTCTTAAACATTTGTCACCCCTTGCAGTGCCTCCTAGCACAAACTTAACATGATATGTCCATACTGCACCTTTATCAAAAGAAAGAAAATTTTGCCTTGAAAGTCAAATTCTTGATGACACTCATGAGAATCCTTGCCCATCATATTACCATCAGAGGAAAAGGCAGTAAAATGAAAGTAATGAAACATACTGTATGTATGAGCAGGGAGTTGCTATTTGGTCAAATAGCAACTCCCTGGTATGAGGTGCATTCCAACCACTATGAAGAGCATTTTAACTCTTAAAACACTTAAACATGCATCAATAATTGCAACACAAGAAAAAAGATGTGGGAATATAGGATTTTAGGAACCTTAATGTGAAATTGTATTGAGAGTGTCAAGGACAAATAGTTTTGGAAGCACATCTTATACAACCAGTCTATCAGTTGAACAATAAACTATGACACAAACAAAGGAAACTATACTTTATTCCTGAAAAGTGAAAAAATCCAGAAATCTTATAATTCCACACACAACTTTTTGCCCAAACACTATTTTCAACACAACATAAAATTGAAATGGCATATATCACTACCCCTCATAAATATTTAATGAAGGCAGTTGAAAGACACAAATGCATTTGCGCATAATGTAAACGGTTCATGCATACAGTATCTCTGATGGATGCTGAAAATTGGTTTGTGTGGTCAGAAGTGTTACACATAGTCAAATTTAAGCAGCTATTTTTGCAGAGTAACATACAAGAAATAGCAAAAAGCAAAATGAGGAATTCACATCTCAGTGAGCAGTGCTGGTATATTGATAATATGAATAATACACTTTTAGTAATATTGTTGATACCATCTTTGGAACAATATAGAAAACACGATACTATAGAAAATATCAATATTATACCACACAGTTTATAGAATACCCAAGATCCCATAGTTCTCTTGGTATAATTTGCCAGACAGTTTATATTTCAGGCAATAATGGTACACGTATGTAAACAGGAGTGTAGGAGGAGGGAAATAGACTACCGATACTACTAAAATATCGATATTGTACACAAATGTTGGATATTCATCAATACTGACCTATCACTTGAGACAGGCATGAGCATTCCAAATTGATACTGGAAGTATCAATATTCTCAAGATTCAAGTGAATTCAGTCCTTGCTCTATACAGGTTCAACCGTCGTCGTGACAGGTACGGTCATGCCAACCGCAATATACCCTGGCAATATTTGAATATTTGAGGGTCCTTAGGTGCAATTGAGTGCAACATATTGGGCCAATTTTAAGGAAAATGCCTGCAATTGTTTTACATTTTATACAGAGGAAAGAAATAAAGGGTTTTCGTCCAGTGGCGAAGCTACAGGGGGGGCAATCGCCCCCCTGGCTCAAAAAAATGAAAAATTCGGAAATTTGCGATAAAGTATGCAGTCCCTGATGGCGACTAGTTGCCCCGACAGTTTACCTGTTTTTTGCTCTCAAGAGGACAACTTCTCTAATGTGAACCCAAAATTTTCAGCAAGCTACACGTGCTGTATAGTCAGTCCAGTTTCTTCATTAGTTCCACTGCACATAGCTACATAGCACAAGTACTGCCCACCTTACCAAGTATAGACATGTAGGCAGAGTACACCATTTATGTAGACGTCGTAAATTTCATCCCATATCTTGAGTGTGTCCTGCTGTACTATCAGATGGAGAGGAACTCACGGAGCAAAGTTAGCTATTTCATCGGGTAGTCCAGGTGGTTCTATACTGTAACACAGCTAGGGTTGTCACTTCTCACCCATTCAGCGTGTGGGTCACACAATCTCACACTCTCACGATGAAGTATCAGTTCCTCATGCAATGTCTCAGTATGGTGTAAAAAATTCCACTTACAATGCAAACGGTGCGTCCGCTGTCGGCAAAACGCCAGTTATCACATGACCTGAGTTATTTCTTGTCCAACTTATCATAGTCTGCAGTAACCTGACCGTAGTGCATTATACAGTAATACATGCCAGTAGGCTTCAGAATTTCCAGTTTTTCGAAGGACTATTTTAAATGTGAACAAAATGTGTCCTTAAAATTTTCCAGGAACATGAAACATCAGGAATCTGGCAATTCTGGGCATGCACGGGAAGTGCAATTTCCTGCAATCTAGGGTATTTTTGGCAAAAAGTCCCCCTGGTGGGATGCTCTGCGTGAACCAATGGTCGTGCTCCGCGTCAGTAGTCTCCCAGCAAATTTCACTCTCACCATTCACTAAAAGTTTACAGCCCTGTATGATAGGCCTACAGTGTATGTTATCCCCGATAAAGTCTATAACCCTTATAATCTTTTCTTTTTTTTCTCTTTTTGTTCTTAATGATTACATATGTTTTTTCTGTGCTTTTTGTGTAAGCCTACCAAAAATTTTTGTGCGCTTCGCGCTCTTTGCAATTTCACGATTCGGATTCAAAAGAACACTATCAGTGAACAACACTTATGTGTCTGATATGTGTTACATGTGCAGCAAGCTGTATGTTTGTAACCTAAATTGCAGAATGCAGAACCTACCCTTATGCAGTCTTTAAAAAAAGTCTAGCTACGCCACTGTTTTCATCCTTGGATGGGGGGTGGAAGTATACTTCTGCCCACCACATTTTTGACTGGGGATAAAGCCCCCTGCTTCTTATTACTACAGTTTGTATACATATATCCATATTATCAATATTTTGTCAATGATATCCAGATATTTCATTTTTGCAATATCGCTACTGTTTACATCTCACTACACATGATTGTGCATTTGAGATTCAAGATATTGTTTTTGTCTTAAACTATTTCTAAGCTCAAAATTAAAAACATTTGCTATGCCACTCTTGGATGTTATGGTAAACATGAGAGTAAATTGAAAGTTGCAATGATAACTTTCACATCATGCATAAGCCAATGAAGGGCAATAAAGAAGGATTTACAGAAAATGAGCCCAAATCATCATAGTTAAGTACACAGATATGGAAATCATATTGGTGTAACAATGTTTATAATTACTAAGGAAATAGTAACAACCTTCACCAGTTCTCACATTAGAAAGGGTAATCAGAGGGGGATCTCCCCCCCCCCCCAATCAAAAACTAGAGCACCAATGGTGCTGAAGCTCATACCTTCAACCAATAGGGGTTCCTGGCTTCTTGTCTTTGTTACTACAGTACAAGCATCATATGACTTTCAATGACGTCAAATGGCTTAAATCTCACATACCCTGATGGCACCTTCCCGAATGTCACCAAAAGTTTGTCATGCTATCTTTGCTTTGTAAGTTGTTTCATGACTACAATTTAAGAAAGCAAAAGCCCCTAGGGCCCATCTTCGCCCTTGGACCCCAAATTTCAATTATTATTATGACAAACCATCAACATTGTACAAGAGAATCTGTAGTTGAAGATGCACTTTTTGCAGATTTCATAAAAGAGCCATAGGGTCCACATGGGATCTTGGACCAAAATTCCAGAAAACCAGAAACAGATCACTAACCAAGCATCATTATAACAGACCGTCAACTCTGTTAAACATTAACTGGAGGAAAAGTTAATCACTTGCAATACCTGTACTACACAAAATGGACCCTATGGTAAATCTTGTGCCTTGGACCCCAACTTGTTAAACACCCTGAAGGTACCACTACCCGAATATACTTATGACAAACCATCAACATTGTACAAGAGAATCTGCAGGAGTAAGCAATTTGCAAAATATCATAAAAAGGGCCATAGGGCCCATATGGTACCTTAGACCCAAACTTCCAGAACACCATAAACAGATCACTAACCAAGCATCATTATGACAGGTCTCCAATTCTGTGTAACATTTACTGGAGGAGGAATTGACCATTTTGCAATATTTCACAAAATGGACCCTAGGGTACATCTTGGGCCTTGGACCCAAAATTTCTGTACACCCTAAAAGAACCATTAACAGAGCATCATTATGACAAACACACCCACATGCTCTGACAATGCACACACAATGGAAATCCCCAATGGAAATCCCATTAAGCAGCTCCCTTTAAACTAATCTAAACAACTGGGCAGGATTGACCTCTTCTACACAGACAGTTTTAAAGAGGGTGCAGTACAGAGAAAAATAGGTAGTAAAGTGATTTTGTGAGACTGGTAAAATAGAGGGGTGGCACAAAACTCGTTAGAAAGGTACCAAAAGTATTTTTCATCCCAAATTGGAGAAGTAGTTTGTAAGGAACATTAACAGAGCTTCATTATGACAAATCATCAACACTATAAAACACAATTTGTTAGGGAAAAAGTATTTTGTAAAATTTCATAAAATGAGCCATTGGGGTCCACATGGGACCTTAGACCAAAATTCAAGAACACCATAATGAGATCACTAACCAAGCATTATAATGAGAGGCTGTTACCTCTCTTTAAACATTAAATAGAGAAGTTAATTACTTTGCAATATTTCACAAAATGGACCCAACGGTCCATCTTGGGCCTTGGATCCAAAATTCCTGAATGCCCCAAAGGGACCAATAATAGAGTAAAATTATGACAAACCATCAACATTGTACAAGAGAATCTGTAGGAGCAGAAGCATTTTGCAGAATTTCATAAAATGGGCCCTAGGGTCCACATTGGACCTTGGACCAAAAATTCCTGAACACCCCAAATGGCTCACTACCCAAGGAACATTGCGCCCAAGTTTCAAACAAATCCATGAAAGCGTGTGGGAGGAGAAGCATTTTGAACAAGTGTGGACAGATTGGACGGACGGACGGACAGACAGACAGAGTGACACCGCGTGATCACAACAGCTCACACCAGCATGCTGGTATGAGCTAAAAATTAATCTCATACTTTTCATGTGCGTTCCACTGGCTGAGTAGTCTCGATTGTTTTGATGGAGGTCAAAGTTCACCAAAGATCAAGCTAGGAAAGTATGCAAAGTAAAATACTTGAAAAACAACATCTCATGAAGGGACACCCCAAGGGTTTCCAAACTTGATAAGTATAGTTACCTCAAATTAACTTAAAGATCTCATTTATTTGGCAGAGGTGGAAGGTCATTTGAGGTAACAACAGTTTAACTGGGGAAAAACTTGTGAACTTGATGTTTCACAAAGGGAAACTTTGATGAATGTCTTACTTGGTATGTGAGTGTCCCATATTGGGTATATATCTCTGTAATTATTCAAGGAGGTTAAGGTCACTTGAGGTCACACTGTGAAAATGAAGTAAACATGATTCATCAAGCATGAAATATGTTAGGATCTTATGTCAGGCCTGTAATGCCCAAAATAAAAAGCAAGACTGATTTATAAGCACATTAAAACATGTATAACCTGTTTGATCTAAGCCCTAGGATCTGAAGTTTACAGTTAATACCAAACTTTACACACAGTAACTTCACAATGGAATGGTGTAACAAGACTAAAGAAAAGTTATAAAATCATATCCAAGTGGCAAGGAATCAAATGCCTTTTGGCTTGCTGGTATCTAACAAGCTAGATACAGGAGTTTGGTAGAGGTAAACAATGCACAATTTTTAAGTTTAAAATCATGGTTCTCTCGACATCAATTGCTGGTCAAAGAAAATTCGTTTTGAAGGAAAAGTTCTTTTAGAAGGGGATCTCCTAAAATTGGACAGAAAAGGTTGAATAGTATGACATTTAATTGTGGCAAGAAAAGACAACAAGTGCTCGAAGCATTTGTATCTGTCCAAAGACATCCACAGACTTGATCTGTTAGCAAAGGCGCACAAGGTTCAATATTTCTGGTGGGTAAGGGATCATTTATTTTCTTAATTTATTTTCTTGGCTGTCTCATTTGCCCAAATGGATCCACTATTTTTTGCCTGCATTGGGAGGGCCTATGCTCCCCCCCCCTTGCCCCCACCTTGTACGCTTAAGTCTGCTGGTACAGAAAAGTTCCTGGAATGTGTATTTCCAAACTCACTTACTCAAGCTACCTACGACAAAGCCAGCATACTACAGTAAAACCCTGTTTATCTGAACACATCGGAACCGAAGGTAGTTGGGATAATGAAAAGAATTCGGATAAACGTGATTCCAAGTTTTTGCCTCAAGTACAGTACACTGGGTCCATAAGGCCGCGTGTCAACAAATTTCAAAATAATTCCGAAAAGGCTAAAAGTTGCAGACAAAATCTCCCAAAATATTTTGTTACTATTTTTTGTGACCGATGATATGGCAAACCAGAATGCAAAAATGCATTGAGGTTTTGATGATATATGTTCTATTCCAAATAATGCCATGATGTCCCATATCTTTCAGTCACTGGTCAAGTGCTATCTTAACATGTTGGAAAAATAATTTTAGGGTCACATTTAACCTTGGGAATTCTTGAGAAATTTTGCACTTTGACTGCTGATGACTTAAGATGATGATCTCCAAATTCTTGGGAAAATTTGCTTTTTTTGACTTCTGGTGAACCCCATGGGACGATCATGGGAATTCTTGAGAAATTTTGCTTTTTGACCCTGTGACCCCAGATGACCTTTGACCTCCACCAAAAATGATAGGGTTTCTTCATTTTCTCACCATAAAGCATCTATATACTAAGTATGAAATCAATCCAAGCCTTTTAGCTTGAGATAATGTGTTAAACAAAGTTTTCAAGGTTTGACCCCCGGTGACCCCAAATGACCTTTGACCTCCACCAAAAACAACAGGCTTTTTTCCCTTACCATAACGCATCTACATACTAAGTATGAAATCTATCCAAGCTTTTTAGCTTGAGATATCGTGTTTACAAGGTTTCCCGGGTTTGACCCCTAGTCAGTGATTTAGGCAGCCAGCCGTCCAGCCGTCCTTTGCACGGCTGGTTTCCCAAAATGACGGCCAGTATGTTTTCGTACACGGCTTTCAAAATATACATGAAGCCGTGCACCAATTCTCCCAAGCTTCCAGTATACATATTAAGACTGTTTGAAATAAGCGTCCCAGACGACCATTTCTCCAACCGGAACACCTTTTCATCTTCCCTAGTTTTCAGCGGGACTACTAGCGTGATTTTGTTCAAATCACAATTCTAGTAACATGCATACACATCTCTTCTTGTACATTGGAATTCTGATAGCAGCACATATTGAGTCAATGCAATAATGCGTTGACTTTAACTACGTTCGATGTACTTGCCATACGAAAATCCTGTCAACTGAATTGTGTGGTTAGTGCTATTGCTCACAACGTAACTGCCATGTTGCATGTTATGCTGCAAGCGCTTGATACCATACATTTTACAATGTAGTCTGTCCGTAGGATCAGACTGTTCTCACACAAACATGACACTAGCTTAGGTTCGATATATCTCCATATATAAATACGATAGGATAGCGTATGAGCTAGGGTGGGTGTTTGGGGATAATAAAGGATCATGCAAGAAAATTACTGAAGTAAAGCTTCCGAAAATATTACGAGGGGCTTAGTTAGAGTGATTTACACATACCTCATAATTAATTTATGAAATGTTTGTCTCTCTTGATAATTTTGGATGCCTTTAAGTTTGACATCGAAGATTTCTACCCTCAGACTGTGGCACTGCATATTTAGTGTGTACTACAGTAGAAATGAAACTTTGTAAGGACCAAAAGAGTGATCGTAGGCTGGAATGTTTGGACAACAATCTCCGGATATTAGAAGCATACGAAATTGCTCATTATCATCGATGATAAAAGTTGCTGAATTTTTTTCATTTTTTGTAGATGTATCAAGTTTATTTGGTGAATGCTTTGGCATGTATGTTGCATAGGGAACCACATCACAGTAGTTCTGTTTGACTTTGAAGCCAGTGCTGTGCTCTCTGTAGATCTACAGACTACGGCTATTGGAACTACAGTCTAGCAGACGGTGCCATTGTTTAGAATCAGTAACAATGCAAGTCAAGATTTAGTTTTACAGTTAAACAGTAAGGTTATAAGTTAAAACTAAAGGCTGAGGATTAATACTTGGCTACAATTAGGCCTATGGCTTAGGCAAAACTGAGGGAAGGGTACGTGAGGTTGGATACTTTTGGTTTGTAAGTTTGTAGCATAGACGATACCTCACACCATTTCTAATTTTCCAAATATTTCACATGGTTGGAATGCCCCCCCCCCCCCCAAAGCAAAATGCAGCTAGCCCTAATCCTGATGTCCTGTTCTAGTAAACATCAGCCTCGGAGTCGGAAGACTAATATTTTGGCTGAAGACCAGAAGGGGGCAGAAATTGTATTGTCAAACTCATATGTCAGGTCCAAGATGTCTCAAAAATAGGCTGAAACAGCTTGTATTTTACCCTCAGAAACCTCTAAAATGCAAAATTCTAAACTTGCCCCCTTAACTCCCACAAGGGCCCCCTTGAATTCCTGCCAAGGAAGGTGATTGCTTGCGATCGTGATGATGCCTTCGGCATCATATTGGGCCAATATGTTAGCACACCCACTATTCTCAATTGGACACCCACAACTGAAATTTCTGCCTCAGAGCCTGCCCCTAGTGACCCCAAATGATCTTTGACCTCCACCAAAAACAATAGGGTTCTTCCTCTTACCATAACACGTCTACATACTAAGTAATAACAAATAAATTTTAAGACTTCTAAAACAGAGAGATTTTATCCCTAAAATTCGAGCCTTCACTCTTCTGAATGACCAATGCTTTCTACACACTAAATGAGTGTGTAGGTTGAAGAAAAGCTGTAATGATCTGGAGAGGAATCTAGAGTATAAGTTCTGCATAAATTTCCGAAAATGTCAGAGACTTTCAAACAGCAGTTCGCAATGTCCTTTTAAGGTCTACTTTCGTTATTTTTAGGTATGAAGCTCACTAGGTTACTCTTCATATTTAGTAAAACTAAGACTTACACCAGCCTAACGTGTTTTTGTATAAGAGGATATTGAGCCTATACCGACTCATGGCTCCTAACAAGAATTTCAAAGCAAATACATACGATATTTATTCCAAATCTGACAAAGACATAACAGATTGTTTTTTATGTCCACATGTCAGAGCCATCGTGACTTTTAAAGTCCTGAAAAAATTAATGCATTTTTACAACAATTTACATCGACTAGTTCGGATAAACGGGGTTTTGGGTAAACAGGGTTCGGATAAACAGGGTTTTACTGTATTTCCTTTACAAGGTTCAGCAAAGGGTATGTGAATGTCCCAATTCACATCTTTGTAGGAACACTGATGATTACCATGCATCTACAGTGCTGGAAAAGATGATATACAGTGCAAAATGAATATTTAGCTAGACTTAACTTGGATTTCAGTCTGTCCCACATTGCAATGTTTGATGATGGGAGGGCGACAATGAAATGTCCCTATTAAGCTCTTACAACAATACTTACCCCATGCACTACATTTATGGCAAATCTGAAAGATATTTTTATGAATTCTTTCATCAAACCATGAGACAAACTTTATATATATTTCTATAATTTGGGATTTAGGCAAAATATCGTATGAAAAAAAGTGACCGTTGGGAAAAACCCACCACTAGGTGAAAATAGTCATTTTGCCCAAGGATTTTTACACACTGTTTTAGATATGGGAATACGTAAACGTATGGTAATGACCATTTTACCACACAATCTATATATGCAATTACTTCCAGTTAGATGAAATTATACATACCTGAATCCGTTAACATGCAAGGCTGACGGGCCATTGAAATAACACATACTTATTATATATCTTGAAAACTTAAGGGGAAATATATTCTTATCTATTTTATTGTTTTTTATTTCGCCTAACCGTGTCCATATACAGATTTCACCTAACAGTAGGATAGACTAGTGTTATAATATATATATATATATATATATATATATATATATATATATATATATATATATATATATATATATATATATATATATATATATATATATATATATATGTTCACTTGTTCACTTTAAACGATTGAGTGACAACCATTTATTTAAATATATTTGCACTTTCATGCATGTAAAAATTTGACAAAAAATACCTGAATGATCTTCAGGAATGCCCTCAACATGCATATATGTTTATTTACCTCTGTGATGTACACACAATATTTATTTAAATAAAAGAGAAATAAATACGCATTATGCAAAAAAGGTGTGTACCCTGAGCATACCAATTTTCACCAATTTTTCACATGCATGATATACACCCCCAAAATTCAATAGTAAATTTGTACATCATGGGATTTTAGTGCAACTTACCTATAGTAACCCTAAACAGAGGGAGCTAGGATACTTTTATATATTTCCAAACTTTTGAAATAGCATGCAGGGAATGGTTGCTATAATGTTGTAAACATTTCAACCACATGTATATTTCATGTCAATGTCACCTAAAAGTACCATTTTTTCAACCATACTGTAGCCTAAAGGTACCATCCAGGGAAATATACATACATATAGGTCAAAAGAAGTACTGTAGTAAATGGTGATAAAGGTTTGTCCACATTTTGGGTGTTAATCCTCCATCAAAATTGGGCACAGACATATAAATCTGCAATCATGAGAGGTCCTGTGCACAGAACGAGTCGAAATTTACACTTTATTTACTTTGAGAGGAATGCAAACACGAAGGGTGCACTCAGGTGTGAAATGTCCACCTTGGACAGGAAACCTGCTAGCCACTGCAAGCTGTTGAACTTTTGTACTTCCTCCCTGCATTCTGCAGAGCTTAGTTTAAAGAGGCCATGACACGTAAAGTGGAGTAACGGGAGACTAATTTAGCCTAAAGTACACAAAAAGCTCTTTCCAAAACTGTTTTCATCACCCTTACAGCCTTGAGCATTAAAAAGAAATTAATGTTTCAAAAAATTGCACCAAAAAATTGGCTGTTGAAAATGAGATTTCAAGCCAACACGATAATGATGTCATTTTAGGAACACCAACCTCCGTAGCCTATACCGAACCTGGCATACAGCATAGCCTATACATACGGTTAAGAGATAGTAATGATTGTAATTCGCGGCATCTCTTGAATTTGAACTTTATTCTGTCTGTTTGGAGAGTGGTGTCAGTCTGTTATATTTTGGGGGCTGTAGTAGGCTATTACTAATTGCAAATACTCTTGATTCATAACTGAAGAACGAAAAACTCGGCAGTGTACTGTTCGGTATGCAGTAATACGTACAGTGAGTGGACTGGCAGCAGCCAGCGAAATACTGTACGTGCACTCTCGATCATAGGCTAGTTCCACGATTTCCAATGACACTTGCGCGAAAGTAACCTAAAGTTCATATTTTGACTGCCTACATAGAACTTTCCAAGCTCAAGTCCCTTTCTTGCTTATGCTCGAATTGTTGTGGTGTTGTAATTTTACCTCACCAGTAACAGGCTCAAATCAATACAGTTCTATGCGCCGTAACGCATAGGCGTAGGCAGCTGGGGCTGGGGGGGGGGGCTTTATCCCCCAGTCAAAAATGTGGGGGGCTGAAGTATGCTTCCGCCCCCCAAGGTCCAAGGGCAAAACCCCTTATTTGTCTCTTCTGTAAGAAATGTCAAAAATTTGCAGTAATTTTCCTTAAAGTTTGTCCAAAGTGTTGCACTACATTCATCTGAGGACCCTCAAATACCCCAAAATTCCCCCTTCCCTTGGACCCCTCCCCCAGGACGGCGATCCGAAACAAGGTTCAGCCCCCCCCAGTCTCGAAAAGCTTCCTACCCCTATGCCGTAACGAATTACTCACCCCACATTGCATCTGCACCATGCACTGACGTCTTGTTCAGTATCGCCTTTGCTGTCTGATTTCAAATCCAAGAAAACTCACTTTACCGACAGTCCAACATTCCTGTCCGATCAGGGAGGACAACTCCCTGATCCGATGTCAACTCCCTGATCCGATGAAGAACCACTTTGTCTACAAGTTACAACCTGAAACAGTACGGTGCTGGCTCAGATCCGCCATTCCAAAGAAAGTATTAAACTTACTTTCACATGGTACCTACTACGAAACAGTATTGGTGATACATTGTGTAGTATCAGGTATGTTGTGTACTGTTGCGTTGTGAACGTTTGTACATGCAGCTACTTATCATGACACGAAGGCAAAAAACCTGCGTGAAATGCATTTAACTGACTAAAACAACTGGTAAGCATGAGAAAAGGGATAACAATTCCAAAATTTACAACTTTTCACACAGTTTTTACATTGTATCGACCTTGGTAACCGGTACAATGGAATGCAAACACTGTATCAGATGTCCGAAGGATACCACGGCAAACAACGAGCAGTTCCTAAAGTGACGTCACATGACGTAACAAGATTTTGAAAGTTTTCGGGAAGACTAACTTTTCAAGGCTGGAAGAGGGTGTATTTTTTCTCAATTTTCGATCGGAAAAACAAGTTGTTAAAAAACAGAATGGTTGATTTTCGTTGTAGAAAACGTTTTACTAAAGATACCAAAGGGTTTAAACCGTTAATTTACACGTGGCATAGCCACTTTAACAGCTGTTACTGTATACGTACTTCTTTTCGGGTAGGCTACTATAACAGTCTACTTGAATTATCGTCAGGTGAAATGCTCTCAGGGAAAAAGAATATTAGACTGGACTTTAGTCCTTATAAGTTGCTACTCAGTTACTGTTGCAAAATAACTTTCATACAAGCAATGTTTATTGTTTGCTAAGAAATATAAAATATTGAGAAGACGGGTTAACTGGAAGATTTTATAGATCGCAGGTAGGAACTTGATTAATAATCCTACTTTTTGGCCACACGATGTTTAAGATGTAGTTTTTGCTCACGCAAAAAACCCGGTTTGTGTTGGAAGCTGAGTGTCTTGTCGGCTGTGATGTTGAATTAAGACTCAGTTCAATCGTATATGCTTTTTTGCTTTAGGCAGGTATTTTCAGTTTAAAAGGTAAATGCAGGAAAGAAGACCACCGATATAATATAAAACAGAAACATAACACCAAGAGGGGTAAATTACCGAACTTTCATTGACCTTTCTCATGGGCGGATCCAGGATTTCAAAAAGTATGGAACGCCAAAACCGCAACATGTTTCGATGATGGTCCATTTTTTCATAACAAAGATCACTTTTACAGTAATAAAGAACGCTTTTTCAACGATGAAGATCACTTTTACAGTAATAAAGAACGCCTTTTAAATGATAAACATAACTTTTACAGTGATGAAGAACACTTTTTTAATGATAAAGATCAGGTTTACAGTGAAAAACATCACTTTTTGAATGATGAAGGCCCAAAAGCACTTACTAGTGATGCAAAAGTACACGAAGAATACTTCTCACTTGAAGGCCGTTTTTTAAATGGTCCATTTTAAGGTGATGGTGTGATTGTTCTTAATAAAGATGCAAAAGTACACGAGAAACACTTTTCATTTGAAGGCTGATTTTTAAATGGTCCATTTTAAGGTGACTATGTGATTGTATTTAATAAAGATGCAAGAGTACACAAAGATAAGTTTTCATTTGAAGGCAGTTTTTCACATGATCCATTTTAAGGTGATGGCGTGATTGCATTTAATAAAGATGCAAAAGTACACGAAGAACAGTTTTCATCTGAAGGCCGTTTTATAAGTAAAGGTCCATTTTAAGGTGGTGGCGTACTTCAGACACGGATCGATTTTACCCGCCAACTTCCAGCAAATGCGTAGCTTAGGCACGGTAAGTCTGTAAATAATGTTAGGCCTAACCATAGAGAAGGGTATAAAAGTACAGTGAGACCGTTTACTACAGTAACAAACAATAGGCTAAAATAGTTTCACATTTTTCAACACAAAATTCTTTAACTTTTTTCAAAACAAATGAATAGTGGTTCATCAATTGTAAAATTAAATTAGACATTCAAAAATTTCCTAATCAACTCGTAACACCAATGTTTCACTTTTTTGAAAAACTATTTTGATTTAAAAACCAGTTTTAGCGGCCGGGGAAACCAGTTTCCGATTTTGTATTAACCATTACAGCCTTATATACCAACCCACTTCGACGCTGCATAAATCATAGAAAACATTTCCTTTGCCATGGATTCAAGTCCCCATAGGTTACACCACAGGTGGTTCTAACGTTAGTAAATACACTATAGCATATATAAAAAAGACAAGGCCGGATAGTCGTTCAAGACACTGCTGCACCAACTGTTATCTGGTTCTCCTATTGGATAAAAAAAGGCGGAAAATTAAGGGGCGGTTCCAATCTACCCAGTAGAAAACTGCAAAACAGTTGGTGCAGCTGCATCGTGAACGACTGTCCGGCCTTGCCGTTTTTATATACTATAACAGCTAGTGTTTTTACTAACACTAGGACCGCCTGTGTGCATATGCCTAGCGTTATGCCCTACTGCTTTATGTATTCAGGTTAGGCTACAAGGTGTAGCGCTTAACAGTTAAAATGTCCCTTTACCAAAATGTCCCCACTAAAGTTAGGCCTTTTTGGTCAAACCATCCCCCTGTGAGAGTGCCAAAATGTCCCGTATCAAAACACTGGATTGTTTTAGTTTCATAAGTTTTTGAATTAGGCTAGCCTAGGCCTAGGGGCCTTTAAGTAACAATAGCTACATCTATGGGCTAATTTTCTGCTTCTTCAAGGAAAATGAAATAAAAATTGCAACTTACAGCTACTAACGAAGTTACGTGTTGTAACAGTATAGCCTATGCAGTATGATTACTTTGTACGGTTGCAAGGGGAGCTCAGCTAAGTTTTCTTTTGTCATGATACCTAGGCCTAGGGCCTATTACACTTCTGAAAACCGCAAACCAGTTGCGGACGAAGGGAATTCGGTCAGAGGGGGGCAAAACTTGCCTGTAGGGGCGCTTCGAAGTAAGTAGATACCCTATGTCTCAATACGGTGAAAACCCAGAGAGGGCGCCGATAGGCGATTTGAGTCCGTCAAGGGGGCGACCGCCCCCTCTGACCATATGGTAGCTCCACCACTGCCGCAAACTATCACTGATTTCTTAATTTCGGCAACAAGTCAATTAAATAGGCCTAGGCCTATTCCTTTCCTATAAGAAGTTTCAAGTACAACATTATGTATCATATGAGGGGGATGTTGGCCTAGGCCTATAATACCAAGGGACGTTTTGGTAAAAAGCAGGGGGGGGGGGGTTGTGGTAGGCCTAGCTGAAATGCGCAGGTACGGTTTGGTAAAGGGACGTTTTGAATGAATACCACTGTAGCCTCTGGCCTTCAAGGCCTAGGTCAGCTAGATACGTTACTAGCCAATATGGCCCAGGACCTAACTGGGCCAACGCTAGCCCCTCATGCTAGGCTGGGTTTCCTTGCAGTATGGCCTAAGAGGCTAAGCCTAGTTTAGGCTAGGGAATGTAGGCTAGGCTGGCCTAGGCCTAACGGCCCAAAGGCCTGAATTCGTATCTCACCCCTTCACCATTGAATCTATCAACCACCCCTTGAGAGTAGCCCAGTTCCAGCAGAATGGACTCCATTGAGGTGCAATGTTATATTAGGCTACTACTTTTTCTAACGTTTGATTCGACAACCAATGCAGTGACAGATCCCGTCTTTTAGCCCAGGCAAGGCAGGCGCGCGGTTATGGTAAACGCACGACGTACGGTACACAACAGCCGGCCTAGCCTCAGCTAGCCCTGACTTAGCTAACTTAGCTTTCATATATATTGTATATTATACAATACACGTGAACGATCATTGGCTAAAAGTTGGCGGGACTTGGCTAATAAATATGAAGTACGCCACCACCTTAAAATGGACCTTTACTTATAAAACGGCCTTCAGATGAAAACTGTTCTTCGTGTACTTTTGCATCTTTATTGAATGCAATCATGCCATCACCTTAAAATGGATCATGTGAAAAACTGCCTTCAAATGAAAACTTATCTTTGTATACTTTTGCATCTTTATTAAATACAATCACGTAGTCACCTTAAAATGGACCATTTAAAAATCAGCCTTCAAATGAAAAGTGTTTTTCGTGTACTTTTGCATCTTTATTAAGAACAATCACACCATCACCTTAAAATGGACCATTTAAAAAACGGCCTTCAAGTGAGAAGTATTCTTTGTGTACTTTTGCATCATTATTAAGTGCTATTGCGCCGTCATGAAACTATTTTCGGCCTTCATTAAGACATTTTGGACCTTCATCATTCAAAAAGTGATGTTTTTCACTGTAAACCTGATCTTTATCATTAAAAAAGCGTTCTTCATCACTGTAAAAGTTATGTTTATCATTTAAAAGGCGTTCTTTATTACTGTAAAAGTGATCTTCATCGTTGAAAAAGCGTTCTTTATTACTGTAAAAGTGATCTTTGTTATGAAAAAATGGACCATCATCGAAACATGTTGCGGTTTTGGCGTTCCATAAAAAAGGGGGCTATCCTCACGAGGACAAAGTTTGTACGTGCGAACGTGAAATATACAAAGTTTCCATATAAGAGGAATTCAGGTCCGTAGCCAGGACGGGGCACGAGGGGGACGTGCCCCCGTGCGGACAACTGTGCCCCCCTATACGGAAAATCGATCAAAAATAAAATTTTAGTACATGTAAACGGTGGCCCTGGTATGACACCAAGTGATTTGTAACCAAAAGTGATCCCAAAAGGAGTTTAATAATGAATGTATTTTGTTCTCTGTAACATTTTTGTTCTAAAATTACAAAAATTTTCGTGCTCTACGCGCGCTTTCATCTTCAGTTACATATAGCTTTAACACATGTTTCCGATATGTTGGCTTAATTATAAATGTACAGGTTCCACAATTAGGCTATTGTTCTTTCGTGTAGGTGTGATTCTCAGAAAACACAAAATTGCATCCACAAAAAGTTCTATCCTCTTTCTCTTACGAACGGAGAGATTCTAAATTCAGACTCAACATCATGATAATCATTTTAGTATGAAACGTAAAATGTCTCTATGTCCAGGGGTGGTGGAAGGGGGCATCCCCTCGCGATCAGTCGCCTGGCATCTTGGTTTTGTTCTTAAAGACAGACACTCATCACCCCAAATACATTTGGGTTGGTAGAAAGCAAAATTCTCAATTGGTTATAATGTAGGTGAATGCTCTTTGATTGACATCAAAGCTCTTAATACACAGCATGCGCAGAGAATGTTCTGGTTCAATACATATTATGGCCTTGTATGCCCAACAGGATATGCCCCTATGCAATAAACTAGGTTTGTGTCTCACAAGGAGGGGCTCAACACAGTTTTTGGAAGGAGTATCTTAGTCGGGAGAATTGGAACTGTCTTGGACGAAGAGGGGCAGATTCTTCCATAGAAACCCAAATTTCTAACTTTCCTTAATAAGAACCAAATATTTTCAATTTTTTTTCAACAGAACCCCAAATTTTTCGCCAGTCGCCCAAAATTTCGCGTTTGGTATCCAATCTGTAACCCATTGCTTCTGACGGGGCTTCGGGTTGCTGGACCTCTTAGGGGAGCTTGGTCCCTTCGTCGGGCTTATCTTTCCACCACCCCTTGCTGAGTCTGTATGCAGGTTTTACCGTGGTAAATAATTTTCCTGCAAAATTTCGGCGCGCTTCGCCCGCAACTCTCACAAGCGAAGTAATATCACCCATTAACATTGTTAGTTTAGGACAAAAATTCAAGCGAACTCTTCCAGACAAAGCTAAGTGAAGGCTCAAAGTTAGATCCCGGACGTCAAGGGGCTTTCATGTAGTAACCTAGTACATACTGTGAGTAACATTCATTCCGCGACGACTACATGGTTTGAAGCTAAATTTACTCGTACCAAAAATTTATTCCAAAATTTACTTTTTCTGGTTTTTTTTCATGCAAAATTTCGTTCTCAAAAAAGAATGACCATCTGGATTGTGAACTGTGAAGACATTGGTGTGCTCTCACTGTCATTCAAAGTCCTGCTCAAAGCTGCATGCTGGTGTTCCCATATTGATAATTCGCCACATATTCGGGGAATTTCCCTCTGGGTCCTGACAAAATCATAATGGATCACACCAAGCCTGCCTAATGGCAGCCCCTGGTCCCGCCTCGCCCTTCGCAAAGTACTCAATCGGCTTCACCTGCGCTTGCTGAGCTGAAGATAGGCTATATCGTGATTATAGTCTTGTTCCCTTCACTTGTGGAGAATTTCTACGTCTCTGTATTGCAAAACGGGAAAATTTCCATCAGAAGAGTGAAATTTTCGCGCGCTTCACGCGTGTGTGCTCACGTAAAACCGATACCAGTAAGGTATGTGTGGTAAGCATGAGATATAATCCCCTGTAGTTCCGGCAAACTGTAATCATGTGGTGGCACTACTGACAACAAACAAAATCTTTGGTGCCCCTCTATGAGGTGTCTGTGCCCCCCCCCCCATATCAGAATTCCTGGCTACGGGCCTGAAGGGGATCTACAAAACTTGAAATTAGTAGACAATTAAATGGTATTTCATGGCATCTAGCAATCAAAATAACTTACATATTCATTAGCAGCTTTGTAACTGCACCAGATCCTCACATTTTGTTTTGTTATGTGTGACATTCTTTTCTCGAATCATTATACCATGTCCCAAGGTTAGGGTAAAGGGGGAGAAATGAGATAAGGTTAGGGCTGAAGGGTCTCGGCGGTCATAGCAGTTACGTATGCCTGGAGCCTGGAATGAAATAATTCTGTGACCCCAGTTCATCTGTGCTACCTCCTCAGTTGGTAAACCATACATTTCCATGCATTTCAGTTGGCATAATCAAAGCAAAGAAGAACAGGGCAAACTATGAGGAACTCTATTTAATCCAAGATGAATCATTTCCCCGTGTTCTAGACAAGAGCTCAAGTGATTTTCACTAACTTGTATGGTTAGTTGATACATCAAGGCATACTGACGCGATCGAGTTACTCTCTCACCCCTTCACTTCATGTTTGAGACTTAAAGGCAATAGTCAGTCGCCCCAAAATTGCTTTGAAAAATCAGCAAGGCCATTGCAAACTTCTGTTATTTGCCTTACAGGTACCTCTTAAGATTTTTTAACAAAACTATTACAAACAAACTGTAAAGCAAGGAGTTATTCGTCATGAAATTTTCAGTAACAAAAATATTGTCATATGATCAAAAACGTCATTCGTAAAATAGGATGAAGGGGTATACTAATCTTGATTGGGATCACTGCATTTTCCCTTTAAATTGCCCATAAATTGGGGCGGACCCCAATTCAATCAGTGGAAGTATATATTTGTAGGATAAGGGGAGAGTTTACATTTCCAAGTTAGCAGAGGGGAACCCAAACCCCAAATTTCTGGGCCGCTATGATATACGGTTGATGCTCAAGAGGAGGGGCATGAAATTATAGTGGTTTCTCCCTGTTTACCTTTGCCCAATAATCTTCCAAGACATAGAAGTGATTTAATATCTGGGTCGAAGAAGTAGTGATAAACAACTTCAGCTAAAGGTTCTCTTTCCTCCTTTCCTCACACTCCCCGCCTACAACAAAGTGTTGTTCATGAACAACTTACGTAAGCTGTATAAATCTGCATTGCCTGGTGCAAATTAATTGTGAACAAAAACGAGCGTCTGGTATGCTTCAATATTTACTTATCCCAAAGGTTTTGTTCCAAAGACAAAACGAAATGTCTAACAAGAGTCCAATGGGCACTGTGGTTCCTTGCTGAATGCAATGAAACTGAGCCAACTACTGAATGAACCAGTATTTCTGTAGATGCACAAAATCTGCTCTGTAGACAATGCACATCTTGTCTTAACACATTCAAGCATAAATAAATTGCTCTGAAGAAATACAGGCACTTCAAGGGATATCAACACAGACAGTATACAGTTACAATTTGTTTTATTCAATTAAGCAATCACAATTCATGCACGCTCAATGGTATCTGATCAAAATGATCAGTAACTTAGTTCTTTTTTTAAAACTAACAACCCATAGTAGCATTTAATTAATCAGTTCCAATTTCCAATTTCTGCAAGCTCACATGTCCTAATCTAAGGGCAAATGTCTGTCTAGTGAACTTTCACAAGTCCTCTGCTTTGGGGGCAGAGAATCTTCTGCAATATTAAAAAGCGGTATTTGATGCAGGTTTTCATAATGGCAGAATTATGGATTAAAATCGTAATACTATAATTTCAACTAAAATTGAGATACTTGGCATCTCTGAAAGATGTCCCACATCTTTCAGTCATTGGGTGAATGTGATCTTAATGTGCTGGAATGATACAGTTTTGTGCTTATATTTGACTTTAGGAATTCTTGGCAATTTGCTTTTTGGCATCTGGTGAGTTCACCTCTGACATCCGACAAAACTCACTGCTGGATTTAATGCAACACCTCAAAGCATAAATCTATTCAAGCTTCCTACACTGAGATATAGAGTTCAAAAGGTTTGCAGAGTATGACCTCCAGTGACCCCAGATGACCTTTGGTCTCCACCAAAAAAATATTTTCCCCACCATAAGGCATCCACACACTAAGTATGAAATTAATCCAAGCTTCCTACCTTGAGATATTGTGCGAACAACAAGGTTATCAGTTTTTGACCCTTGGTGACCCCAGATGACCTTTGACCTCCACCAAAAATGACAGGATTTATCTTTTCACCATAAGTCAACCACATACTGTACCAAGTATGACATCTATCCAAGCTTCCTACCTTGAGATACTGTGTTAACAACAAGTTTTCAGTTTTTGACCCCCGGTGACCCCAGATGACCTTTGACCTCCACCAAAAGCTACAGCATTCATCTTCTCACCATAATGCATCCACATACCAAGTATGAAATTTATCCAAGCTTCCTACCTTGAGATATTGTGCAAACAAGGTTTTCGGTCTTTGACCCCTGGTGACCCCACATGACCTTTGACCTTCACCAAAAACAATAGGGCACACTTTCTCACTATGACAGATCCATACACCAAGTTTCAGTTTAGTCCAACTTTCCCTTGTTGAGATACTGTACAGCGTACCAAAGCAAGTGTCACACACACACACACACACACGCCAAGCTGACTACATAGGTTCCTTTTGCTAACGCAAGGAACCAAAAACCATTTAAAATACCTTTGATCCACTTTTTCACGTTTTAAATTTTTTTGTCCTTGGTAGTGTGCATTTTCACCCGAATTACAAGTCAGTTCTTGCTATCCGAGTTACTCCAAAATAAGCCCCCTTGCCTTTCTATGGAAATTTTCTCACAGAAAGGAAGCAGGTAGTTTGTCTTCAAATGGGAGTAGGACAAATAGCGGTCACAACATTCTAGACGCTTTTGGTCATTTTTTCCCATTCAGTGTGAAGCCATTTTAGCTCTGATTTTTGTGCTTAACATCTCTAAATGTATCTAATTTAACCACAGAAAACAATTCTGACAACATAAAGCATTTTAAATCAGTACTTTTCTTGTGAAGGGAGGGAAGTCGTTTCTCCAATCTAAGCGTTGGCCTTTTAATTCGCCAAATAACCAAGAGGTGTTATACGAGTTGTTCCGGTTTTCATCCGAGTTACTCCAGTCTTAGTTTCGATAGGTTCTGTGGAAAGGACTTGGCATGATTATAGAAATGATCACTGATATCTTTAACTTATCCTATTAACTCAATTCTTCTTCCTGCTCTAAGTCTGCATAGCAGTGATATGTTCATTGACCACTGAAACTGATAAAACCATGTGCCCTTATCACTTTCCTATCCCATTTGGGGAATGTGCCACAGCACAGCAAAAGTTTGGCAAGGGAAGGGGAAGGAATCATATGCCCTACTCTGGTGATGAGTGTTGTGTAGACTGAATACTTTTAATTGTCTCTGGTGCCCATGTTCATGGTCCAAACCTTTGCTGTATATACTTTACTGTTATACACTGACACTACAGTGATCTTTCGTCCATATATTTTTCTTTCTAAACTAACCGTCACCTGTCAGATCATTTACAGCACATTACACACCTCTGTCCCGCATAAATTCCACACCCACACTCTTAAAAGTATGCAGTATTTGTCCTGAGGCAGTACATATATAATACAGAAGCAATGAGATTAAAATTGACTACTTTCTTTATCTCACTGACCTGAAAACAAAATGCATTAAGACCAGATGCAACTTCTGTCTTCCTTATTTCATAGAGGCATGTTCATCAATTTCCATTCTACATGTACGGTACTGTACAATTCACACCCAGAAATTTCCAAATGGTAGACACTTCTAGAGATTCTTTGAATAGAGCAGAGTACCTTATTTTTCCTTGCATATAAGCAATCATTATTTTACATTCAGTACTAAGAAAGTCATCAGTGAGTGACCCAATAAACAAAAAACAGCCTGTGAGACCGAAGATCCATGACACCGAAGATTTACACTAGTTATAGAAAGGAGCCACTAAATGTGTTAATTGAATAAGCAAGGAATAGAACATGAATGAGGGAACCATTAGTGCATCCAGACAGCAAGATTTAAGATAAAGGGTTGTATGCTGGCATGTACGTCTTCATCCTGATTTTCAGACGCAGGCTAAAAAGTACATTTGAGATGCACCGCCATTTAACTTCCTGCAATTTCTTCAATGTGTCGCAGACATTAAGAACTGCTTGGTGCGAGAGTGCTCGCCCGCAATTGGTTGCAAGGTCTCATAATATGTAAGTTTTTTCAATGGATCTCAGCCCCAATCCCCACCAGGGCATTGCTCAGGGCCTCAAATTTGTGTCATAACCATCATTAACCTGACAACAGGGTTGTCGACAGGTTTTTAAAATTTCATATGCTGAAGTCAGATTTGGACTTATGCAATTTTCTAGTGCTCACTGGAGTCCATTTTCAGTGCAGTCAACTGGATTTCAATACTCCATACTGTAGTTTACTTTCAGTCTCACCAACTTGCTGTCTTGCAGATCCCAATTCACTCTCAGTTTGGGGGACCCAAGTTAACTTTTGGTCTCACGGACCCTTCAGCCTCACCAACACAATTCAGGTTCAGTCTCACTTTATACAGTAAGTCATGATCAGCTCCATGTAAATGCACTAAATGCAATTTCGGTCTACTGGGCCTTCAGTCTCACAGACCTTCATTGTTGCGGGAAACCCCAACACAAGTTGGAAGTTTTTCCTGTACCAGTAGTCCTTGATCACCTTTACCTATTATCCATTAATAACATTACATGCATTCTTATTATCTATAGCAATGCTTCCTCTTCCTCTTCTTCCTCTTTTTATAAGCTAATTCATTGATATACTTTGCATTAGTCCTTCATTACATGTTTCAGATTTTAATATCTTCTACTCACATGCTACAGTACCCTATTCATGACTATACTTTGTATCAAGCATGTTAAAGTGTTCATAGTCTAGATTTCTGGTGAGGGTTACCAGGCCAGCTTGCAAGAGACTTGTGAAGGGGTAATATTTTAACATAATGTATAGGGGTTTTTTCTGTGTGTGTGTGTGTGTTAGTAAATATGTATACTACTAATGCTAGCAATAACAAGCAAGTATGTGCTACCTTCTCATATTTCACTGTTATTAATGCCAGTATATAGCTACTGTAAGTAGGCATTTGCATTGGGCATGGACTATGAAGCCTGTGAAAAAAACACTTAAGAGTACAAAATTAATTGTCATCAAATAAAAAACTCATTCAAGCAAATATGTTGCAATGATCCCTTCTTGATTGGTCACAAGTTGGTATGGTATCATATCACAAACAAGGCACAGATGTTCCCACAACTGGTAAGTAAACCAAGGTGAAAATTTATCGCTCAGTAAACTGTAAATTGTACTGGTACCAATTGTGTAGTCTTTGGTAAAGAAAAAACTGACCTTCCTGAGAGCAATCCATCTTGGAGTTCTGTTGGTCTTCAGCTGGAATGAAATTTTTTGCAGGGCATGTAAAAGAGCTTGCTTACCCTGTAAATATTCCTCCTATCATGCCAAGTCAATAGCTACTGCCAAGGAATCCCAAAGCTGTGTGGCCCCAGGCAATTGATTTGAGTTGGAATCTGTATTCTAGGAAGGACCCATAAAGATATGAGCAGCAAGGGGCCAATTCATTCCATTACCAATACCAATTATCCCCTTTTGAACAGAGAAAAAATTGGTGTCCCCTAATGGTATCAATGTGAATACTTCTAATTGCACTAATTCATACTCCAGCCTCAGGTTTGAACTGTTGAGGGCCACACCAGGGCTGAAATTTAACACTCGTCCTATCATCAAAGACGAGTAAAAATTGCGGACAACCACTTTCTCTGCTTGAGCTTGTCCGAAGGAAATGTAGATTTTATTTCTAATTGAACAGTTCATTACATCAGCAAGAAACTATATCATCAAACTATCCTTAAGAAGTGGTATTGAGATAATGGTATGGTCTGTCTTTCATCATCGAAACATAAAAATAAAAAGAAAAAGACCATTGGAAAGTATACAGAAACTAAAATAGACTTTTACCATGGCAGCAACATGAAATGCAACTGTTCATCTTTTGTTTGTTACTTTCATTCGGATTACCAAAAAATATTAGGGACAGCCAAAAATTTGGCTTTAGGT
The DNA here is from genome assembly GCA_029531755.1 of Holothuria leucospilota. Lineage (NCBI taxonomy): Eukaryota > Metazoa > Echinodermata > Holothuroidea > Aspidochirotida > Holothuriidae > Holothuria > Holothuria leucospilota. The sequence continues at coordinate 18,966,736 of CM055963.1, forward strand.
TGTCTGATGGACAACCTGAAAATTTTCTTAAAAATCAGGGCCTGCACACAAATAGCATAAACACTATCATATCTAAACACAAAGTCTTTGAGTGTATGCCTACTTGACAGACTTGAACTCATACACATAGTATAGACTTTCACATCAGCAGCAAGCCAGAACCTTTAACTCCCAGTGCTGACTAGTCTTAGATCATTTACCCACAGGAAGCACCAAAGCACCACATTTACAAAGTAAATGACTGATCACATAAAGCAGTAACACTGAATTAGCATACTGGCATCATGCCTGAAGGAAAGTGCTAAAAAAAAGACAGGTCAGAGAAATGTTCACTTTTCCTTTATGTAAAATGTCATTCAATTTATCCCTCAAGTTCATATCAATCAACATTACCAACAGTAAATTTTATGGATGGTATGCTGTTTTCAGTATATAATGACACATACTGACACCCTGAAACCATGGACGTACTACCTAAGAGCTGCCACTAAGTCCAAGTGGCAGCTCCCTGGTGTAACATAAAAAGAAAAATTTCTGAAAAGATGCAAAATTGTGAAGTTACCATTATCTTTTAATGATGGAAGTAAAACTCTAGAATTTGAGAAAATCTGGCCAGATTCCTTCAAAAATTCAGCTGGAACAGGAACTGAATACTTTTTTTCATCTGACTGTTTAGTACCTGTCAAACAGGATATCCATTGCAACCCTGGTTCACATTATACATCCAGAAAAAAAAGCATTGCAGTGAACAAAGTGACCCCTGCCAACCAACCCCTTTCCTCTTGAATTTTCTGTAGGTCTGCTGTAACTCATCCTCACATCCCAATGCCCCCTCCTGTCCACCCCTTCCGCCATGCAAAAGTTAACCACACCAAAAAGAAACCAAAATATTGAACACATCAAATCTTACACTTGGGTTGATGACTATCATAGTAAGTAGATTGCCACTTTTTCAGGAAAAATGCCTGCCAATTGTTCCTTTCATTTCAACAAAATCAGCTACTTCTCTGAAATAGCTGTGACTTTTTCGTTCCATGCTAGATACCCGAGACCACTCTATTCTGATTCAATGCCAAAGGCTACTCTTTGCTCTTAATAAATATTGTGATTCATGTTCAACATATGACCTTTAAGATAGGGTTCTAAGGCTTTTCATGCCACAATATTGCATACAAGGCATTCTTCACTATCACATTAGCCTACAGCTGATACAAGGTAGAGTTACCTACGAAAGTTGGATGCAGCGATTCTGGTGATCACTTTGAAGATCCTATTGACTAATGGTAAAACGGAAATTAAAACCAAACACATACTGAACTGCATGTAGTAGCTTCACCAGTACACCTACTGCAAATAAAAGATGTACTCAACTGAAAATCATTCAAACCTGTTTTACATTTGACTAAAAATTAGAAGCCATTGATGAGTACAGTAATACAGAAATCCCTGCTCAGACCATTTCCCCTGTCGGAAATCATTTGAAGTTGCCCAGAATTCCTCCCACAGACTGTTGGTCTGTATTTAAATTAGCATTTGCACTGGGTCCAAAATTTGGAACCGGGTACCCGAAGTCAATGGTCGGTCGGGTACCCGGGTACCCGAAAATATAACTTCCGTTAGGCTACAAGTCCATTGTAAAGTCATAACAAGCTTGCCAGGGACTTACTGCGAGTAAGTGGGGATTACGAAGTGTAAATTGGAGGTAAGGAGGGGCGAACTAGATTTTGCTTTGCACGTTGATATAATATAACACCAACGTTTCTTACCGTACGTACGGGCATGACAAGTGTTCTTAGGCGTGTGCGTGATAAATTTTGCAAGAAAAAAGTAACATGTTAGGTGTTCTGTCACACGTGCAATCTATGTTACTGTAGTGAAACTTTGGATCCGGGTAGCAATTTCAGAACCGGGTCTTGACATCGTCAGTCAGGTACCCGGTGCAAGCACTAATTAAAATAGGGTACCTATAATATTCATGCAAGATGGCATGTACTCAAATTTGGCAGCATAAAGTAGAGATGTATTCTTATGATCATATATGCTAAACATGTAACAGTCTTAACAGACATACCTAAACAAATACATGTTGCATGAGAGATGTTTCAATATTGCAAAGGTACAAACATGAGTAAAGTCACTGTAGGCCAAAGGTCTGGAACTAAAAGTGTACATGTATGCCTCCCTAGATGTCCATACACTAGTTACAATAACTGTGTATTGCATGCATAGGTTAGAGGCTTTCACTTCCAGAAAGACAACATAACCAAATTTGCATCACTATCCATTGCTTTGCCAGGGAAGGGATTATGAAGGGAGGGAGGGTGGGGGGGGGGGGGAGAAGGACAAGGGCTGAGAGCTGACAGCTAACACTTGACTGTGATATTGTATGTTATGAACTGTCATGGTACAGTGTATGATACCAACCAAAGTCAACATATTAACTGAAAGAATAAATGTTACTCAATTTTGATTCTTTTGAATGACAATGGTCTATCTGACTTTTATTGTGAGACTGTAAAGCAAACTGTGTACTGAATTGTTGTTCCCAGTGATACAATTGCAACTGCATGTTCATGTGCATTTCAAGAACTAATTGACAGCAATTTTATCAATAATTACATGCTTCTAAACATACTAGACGGTGTAGAAGGCCTATAGTAACTTTAAAATTGTCTTTATGTATAGGCCTAGCTCCAGTTAATTTTATATGCACAAAAGAAAGTTGTCCCACTGCCTGTTGCAGTGATCTTACAATACATTGAGTATGAAGTGAATGGTAGCCTGAACACCTACACACTGTTGCCTAACATACACTGGATGATTTCATACTATTTCAGATTCACAAGTTGGAAACCATGCACCAGTGCATACATAAATTTTACACAGCAACAGTCCTATTTCTTCTCAAGTGATAATTTTGGCCAGAATATGAGGAAACTCTATCTCACTGATTTTTCTTCAAAGAAGCAGCTAGAGCCAGAATAATTTTAGACTTAAGAGTCTTCATGTTGATAATTTATTTACTGTGTTGTCGTGAACATCCAAACATTCATCACCAAACTTAATTACTCTAGAACTGGTAATAAACCCAGCTTTGTGACTTCTTCTGTAGAACACACTGTATTACATGATATATTTTCTGAAGAAGTTACAAATTAACACAAAAGCTGAAGTTTTGTTATTCCCAGGATTAATATAATTTCTCCATGTTTCTAAATTTTTTTCTGTTAGGTGACACACTTACCTTCTGCCCTAATGGAATAATCTGTATTCATGAATAAAACTCCAGGTTTAACTACTAATGAGAGCACTTTGCCCAAACATCTCGAGTAAATCAGCCAACACTTTTGACTCCTCTATAGCCTTATGGTTTATCTTCCTAATGAATAATCCATACTAATTTCTTATGACAAATGACTAGCCTGCCTTCTGATTTACATGGTTCGTTAGCTTAGCAGAAATGAGTCAGAGACAAATCAATGGGGGGCAATACAGTCTTAACAAAATGACAGGATGATAGCTCAGAGCAAACTGCTGGAGAAGTATTATATGACATGCAACCTGTGGGAATTGTGATTAATACTGAAAATGCAGCAAGTTGTACTATTAAGAAAACAGTGATTTGAGTTTGCACAGTCACTGCTAGCTACAAGCTGATTAGCTTGGGGTTCATATAGCAAACAGAACATTGCAGTACAGTACTGTCCTGTACGTACTGTACAGACATTTAAAGAGTTACTTTAGTCCTATCCAAATATATTCAACATGTAGAGTAACCTGTTTGTCTGCCACACTTTACAACCTTTGCCTGTATTTCTAAGTTACCACACCATAAAGTATGTATAATGTATGTGAATTAATGCTATCCAGCAGACTTGTTACAAGTATAAATTCCTGAGTAAAACACAATGCTCTATAAACTACATGGATGAGTATGAGTACACATACTTTCAGTACAAGCATCTCATCTTTAAACTCCAAGTACAAGTAGTACTAAGCCATGCATACCACAAATACAGGAAAGCAAGCAAACTCAAGTTTGAGTACTAGCGAGTGCAAGTACTAGTACATATTACTCAAGTACAAGTCCAAGTCAACTACACAGTCAATTTGATATTTTATTCCACAATTACTGTATCCCTACGGGAATCTATATGAACAAGACAGTACATGGAGCAGTCTACAGTTTACTAGCTGACAGAGTTGCCACCGAAGCCTGTCATTATCAGTACAAGCTTTATACTGGGAGTTGTTGTTTGACAAATTGCAACTCCCTGCTTTATACTTAAACTCTACTCATAATAATCTTGAGACAACTACAGTACAGTCAAAGCTGAATGATCTAAGTAGGACTGATATTGTTTTTCTCTGAAGATGGTAAACATGGTCACACTGGAAAGGGCCTACATAGGACCTGTCTTAGTGACCCTCTCATGAAATGCAAGAATATTGTGTGCGACATAAAATCTTACACAGAAATACTGTGTTCGAAATGGACTACCAAGGCACATACAGAAAATACCTTTTAACAATATTACTTAAACTCACTTTTTGGAAATGCTGTTCCTGCTTTTGGACTTAACCTTGCAGATGCTGCATTGATTACCAGAAACAGTGGGTAGATTTGGACACATGAATCAAGGAGAATGATCCTAGTTCATATGTGGAATCTTGTCAGGAGCTTGCCAGTTAATCTCAGGCTGGCATAGCCTCAGCTCCTCAACCCAGGGTAGAAACCTCTCAGAGCAGGAGGAAGGGTAAAGCTGACAAGAGCAATCATATTTAAGCAAGTCTAAAAGCTAGGACTTCTAAAACTTGAAGGGACTAATGTACTGCCCACTTCACAGGCACCCCTTATGGTGGGGGCATATGTTTTCAGCTACTGAGCTTTCAGCTGTATTTCACATGGAACCTCTGTCAGATAGTTCTTCAGAGACATGCAGAGGATGGCTACCTACCAGTAAACATGGGACTTGATGCTTGAGATCCCCTAGCTCTTAATCCTTGGAGAAGAGTCCAGAAACATGAATGTGCTAATAGTACTTAGCTACTTTACCTCCATGTTGGGTCTGCTACTACAGCATTTGTCATCCCAAACCAGTTAAGCTTCTGGCTCTATGGGAATTTAGCCATGCCACTCCAACTACTGGGTGGAACATGGGCCCAGTCTCACAGGAACCAGATGCCCTGAATTGTTGGGACTTGCTCACTGGGTCTTAAGCAAGGACTGAAGTGATACCCACTCCCATACATGATGAAAAGGATGGGAAATGATGAGGTGTTGTTGAGAGGAGTAGCCATTTAAAAACCTAAAATATCAAGGGTAATTGTTCTTTTTGAGTGCCACCATGGCTTCCCAGTCCCAGATCCTCCAGCTACCAAAGGCAGTCTCTGCCTTCAAGGCATTTCAGAGGTATTTCACAAAGGTCCTATGTGAAAGAAAAAATTCCATTACATGTCTCCACACCCTGTAGCAATACTACATTTCTAACTGAAGATATAAAGAAATACATTACGATTTCTAATTATGTGCTGCACTGACCTCACAGTTTTCCCCTCATGCACCCTTCTTTGAAATTTGGTATCTTCCAAAATGCTGTTTGGTAATGAGATGCAATTCTCACCTCCTTCAACAGAATAATTTTCAGCATTTCCCTTTGAAGTGATTGAATTCAGTCCCTGGCGACCACCTTTCAACATCCACTAACACTGCTGACCCTGGCCAAAAAACGTCCCTCATGCCTATTGAGTGCTATTGGTCATGATCTAGTCAAATGTATATGATGGACAATTTTTCCATCAGCAGAGGAAAAGGCTTTCTAGGTAGACAGTGACACTAGAGAAGCCTTGTTCAGGACCCCATCCATGCCCAGAAGGCCCAAGGGGACCAAGGCCTGTCCTTGGGACTCTTTTGTGATGAGGCTGGGAAGAAACTTAAAGAATGCCCTTTTGGATGTAAGGCAGTAATGGAATTACTTTGGTCATTCTGCTTATTGCAGAATTTCATGTTACAAGTGCCAGATAACAGAATGAGGCACCCCAGGTTTCTTGAAAGGAAGCAAACCTACTGCTTCTCCTTGTTGAACCATTGGCACACCTGTCCTCCCAATTGGCTGGGCCAGAATGTCCACCACAGCTACCAAAGGTTGTTGTAAGAATGTCTTATCCAGGTACAATGAAATGGCCTTCAACAGAACTCACTCTTAAACCTCCCTCTTCAGAGCACATTCCTTTTTCACAGGAGTTTTCAAATTAGAACAGAAGGTTAAACTAAACTACAAGAAGTGGTGGTCAAGACTGCTTTCTGTCCCCCCCCCCCTCTCCACTCACACTGACAGAAAAAGAGAGAGAATTGCTGGTAAACTTCCAAACCACAGAGTTTTGGAGATTACCCAGCATTTTCACTGTAATTACCAACCATTCTCTACTATAAATAATGGTTTTAATAGTACGAAAAATTCTGTACTACAAATGCAATATTTGCCTTCAAGACAAGACTTTGCCATACTACTTAATATTGGTCCCTCTACTTTTTGCAGGACTATTGCCATGGTTGTTGCAAGTTGTGGGACCCATGCAGTTTTTTCTCTTCTACCACATCCTCCCTCCATACCATCAGCATGTAACCAGGTTTGAGGTTGTCTAACAGGGAGGGTGGCTTTCCATTCAAATAGAGCATGCAATAGAATTTGTATCTGAATGAATTTAATGTATGTGAAAACCATCCATGACAGGTAGGTGCATATCCTGGGGGAGGAAAATGTTGGGGGCCGCCCCCTGATAAAAAAGAAATTTGCTACACTCTCTCATAGGATACTACACTTGGTGTTTGTCAAAATTTAAGATATCCTCCATGGGCTGAAAAGTCCTGCATACAGTATGCAGGTGCTGGGGGTTGGGTGTTGCCTAAAGGGAACGTTACATACAATGAGGAAATGCCAACTGGTGAATCACCTTGCAAATTTATGTAAGTTTATGTCCACAGTTTACCTGAACATAGGTGTCTATGGGGAGGCCGGGGGGGGGGGGGCGGGGGGTGTTGGGAAGAAACCTGCTAGTGACTGCTACCACCTCCTCTTAAGCAGCAGATTTATTTGACTGAGTTGGCAAATTGTCTTATTAAACAGGGTTGGGACTAGTCATATCTTCATAATACAGTAAGGTAACTTGCAGAGACAGACTCTATTAAAAATATATACGTCTCTTTCTCTTTTATAATGCTGTTCTACTGCCAACCACGTAAAGGGAATCAGCAGTCGCCCAATTTGATTTTGAAACATCAGCTAAAATCTTTCAAATCTCTTATTTCACTGTCAAGTGTCTTCAACAATATTTACAAACATAAAAACTGAATATTTAAGGTAAAATAGGGAGTTATTCTGTGTGAATTTAACAACTCGGTAAAAATTTTGTCAGATTTAAAAAGAGCCATTCATGAAATAGGAAACCCGGGTACACTAATTCAAGTTGGGGTGAATGCACTTTCCTTTCAAGGTTTTCTGCCTAACAATGCACACATTACGTGATACACAACTGAGCCACATATAGGTCAGAATGTTAAAAGGTACACTTTTTTCCAACATTTTTGAAATTAGTACCACTGTACTTGCCATTGCTGGATTACTAAATGACATAAATAATCTAAGTTTTAAAAGTACTCAGCATAATATTTACTCTATGTTGTGTTAACCACAGCCATATTTTAAAATTAATGTGCACTGGTTCTGAATTCTGTTTAGCTAACTGTAACATAAAGCATACAACTTCTCGTTTTGAAGTAGTATGATAGATAATCAACAGATGGCCACTACAAGCCACTAAAAGGAATTACTGATGCATTTAACATTGATTTGTGCATGTGAAGTTTACAAACTGAAATATCAATACCAAAGTCTGTACTGTACAGTCTGAGTCAGTCTCTAGACTCTCATGCAACAACAGCTCCATTCTCAAAGTAGATTCTGTTTTATCACAACAGGGAAGCAGCTTCGTATTTGCTTCAAAGATTAAAATCAATGATCTAGTCAATGTAACATAGCTGCAGGGAAATGACAAACCAGTGCAAGGGCTAAATCTATTCTTTGATTTTCTGCATCCTAGGCATATAAGTGTCACCCATTGTTAGTTGTGGTCTGAATACTCCTTACAGAATATTTTCACATTTCTGATGACTTCATTTTTCAAATTCACTGCATTTTACATTATAATCACAATCTAAACTTGGGTAGTTGATTCATGAAATAGCTTTGACATTTTAAAACACAAAGAGCAGATCCCAATTTTGCCTGGCACACATATGTACTGGTGACATTTAAAGGGTCATATATCTCAACCCAGGCAGTAAAAATTCTCCCTACTAGCTTTACTTCCAGCCACTCTTCCAATTTTCATGGAAAACACCTGTCTAAGCATTTCACTGTCAAAGCTACACTAGCGTGCAGATGAGTTCAAATAGTGGCCCAAAGGTCACATCCACACACTACTGTGTGTGAGCTGTCTGCTATGGAAAGGGCACATGCACCCACTGACTGCACACATATTAAGCAATCAAAGTGGTGCTACTGTATAAATTTATGCCAATCAAAGTGTAGGCACCAACTGTTAATTATAAAGATATAATGGTTAAACAGGATGTTCCTAAATATGTTTGGGATAATGCAAAAGCCCCGAAACTGCTGTACCAGAAAAGAAGCACATGTTATATGAAGAAGCAACAGTCTTTAATAATCCTGTAAAACTATTAGGTCACTGGTAGATAGACTCTTTTCCCAACAGGAATTACAAAGGACTGAGGGATAGAATTTTGTTGTGCATCGTTTTTTGCCACAGCAAAATGCCATTGACAAAAACATCGTCTACCAGAACTCTGTCCCACAATCCATTGCAATTGCTATTTGGAAAAGGGTCTATGGGTGTAATTCAGTGTCAGTCTTTTCCTTACACCAAAAGAAAATATGCTGAATAGACCAATCTAAGCATAGCTTGCCTTACACATGGCTTGAATCTTCTGCAATAGTTCTGTGTGTGTAACTGCAGTATTGCAGTTGTCAATCAATTTTTGTTGATGGACTGTGGTGATGGACTATGACATCATTGTGCCAGTACCAACCACAGTACAGTATTTGTAAATTCTCTATCTCAACAACAAATTACTGTGCTATCCTCTCCTTGCAAATAAAACAAGTGACATCTTTCATCCACTCCTTTTGATTTTCCAAACCCTTGCATAATGTTACTCTACAAAATGAACTATTTATTCTAATCCAATCATTATCATGTCTTCTGCATATAATACTTTGCTAATTACAAACCCCCCCCCCCCCCATGACAGCAGGTTCCCCAAACAGGGAATGGTATGTACCACTGTGCCAATGCATTTTTATACCGAGTCTAATTCTGCAGTAGATGGGATTGTTCACACGTACAATACATGACACTGTATTAAGTAGGAGTGAAATAGATATATCCACAGCTTCCAAGCCTCACAGATTTCTGTGTGTCTAAAGAAATTCATATCAAACTCAGTGTTTCACAGAACTCTCCCCTTGACCTCAAACAATGAAGATATAAAAAAGGGAGTACAATTTGTGTCTTAAATTGTATGAACTTGAGTTCATTCCTGCCATTTGGAAATTAAGTCAAGAATTAATTGAAAAATTTTCTCACCTGTAATGAAGAAATCGAGATTCTATGAAGAGGTTAGCATACAAATGTGCTGCCTGTCGAAACTTCCTATCAACTTGATTTCACAAGACTAAGGCCAATTATTTTCCACAATCGCGGAAAAGGCACATCCGGAATTTCCTATTCTGCATGGAATTTCACGGAATTTAGCAAAAATTATCAGGCTCAAAATACATGTAAATTTTTGACAAAAAAATGAGTTAGTTTTCTCTAAAACCATGTCAAATGAATGCCTACATATACCAAAGACATACACACAGACATTCTATTATCTGAAATGGTGGCAAATTCACCTTAAAATCATCAAAACCCCTTGAAGGTACGATCAGAAACGAATTGGGACATTTACGAAAATCGGCAAAATTTTGCCCGTATAGGCTCCAGACTACCTATGCTATAGTGTGTTAGGCTAGGTCACTTGTGTGTTACAAGTGTTTGCTGCCTTCAGGATTGTAACCTGACAAGTTAAGGACTTGTTTTCAACATATTTAGGCTACTCCAAGATCCGAAAATCAAGGAAAGCTGTTATGCTTGAAACAGAATTTTGCAGAATTTGGAAAGTAAAAATGGAATTTGGTGATTTGTGAAGCAGAAAATCACTGGCCCTACAAAGACAAGTCCTGTACATCTAGTCTGGGCCTGGCATGGGCCCAGCAGTATGACTGGATGATTTTGTTTTTGTAGCAAGCAAGCTAGTATTTTTACTTGCACATGGTGTTATTAGTACGTGAAACACATGCATGGCCAACCTAATTAACCTAATTCTGCAACATTCAATGCTATAACCCTATGTTCTGGTTTGTGACTGGTCAAAGCTACAAGCTCTACATTTCATAACACATCAATTTTAGACAGTTATGAAGGAAGTTACACAGCATTCCATATGGTGCAACAATACTTTTTGGTGACTTGTGCGAGAATAAACTGCAAGTTCTACAAAATGAATGACATGGCCCATGAAATCCAAACATGGATCGAACAAATCATCCTGTTTTACAAACACACAACTGTACAGAAGACTCTGGCAGCACTTCGAAACCTACTTGATACTTTGGCAAATATTTCTATTACTTCTGATAGTAGTTTACTTTGCCATGTAAAACAGTATTCAGGATGTACTACATTTAACTAGTCTATATACTTGCTATACTTTGAACTTTGTATAATTTGTACACGAAGCATGCCTTCAAAAGACACATTTAGTTCAGGGGTTGTGATGCATGTGATGATGACATGGTAAAGTGTTTATCCACAAGAGGTTGAACATTCATGGATACCCAACATGTGTTCCATTGCTGTTACAGCTTTATGGCATGCCCATCATGTACTACGGATGAGCATGGAAGTGGTTTTGGTATGCCACGACTTATTCTTAGCATGCCAGCATCCCAGCATACAGCAATTTCCAACCCTGCTTGAGGTGGCTGTAAGTGCTTGAGAACTCAAATTTTGACTCAATGTGGAGACAGACTCAACAAAACTGTCATTACAAACATGCATACCAGGTACGGTGAATAAGAAGTGGCCTCAAATGACAAATTTTGTGTACATAATTACATGTTACATAAAAGGGAGATAAAGAAGGGCAATGCAGATTTACACTTTCAATTTAGATAACTCCTTCATTAAATACCAGTAATTCAGGATTTTCATGTTATGAAACAAACTTCATAGATGTTAATGGGCAATAAAAATGAGATCTGATAAGTTCAGCTGATACTTGGAAAGAGTAGAGCCAGTTTGGGGGTGGCTGCAGTGGATGTCAACTTGGTTTGAGCATATTCTTCATACCTGGTTTTATTGCAGCCAGGTTTTTCCATTATTTGATGAAGTCCTCATGTCAGCAAATCCACATTTTACTTCAAAATTTAAGTAACTGTCAAGGTAACTTTAAAAAATTCATATTGACATTGTCTTCTAGGCCAAAGAACTCAATAATGAATTTACCCAGATGTATCGTATACTAAGCACACATCTCAGAGCTTTTTACCCCTGCATCAGCATGACTTATGTCCCAGATTCTCTCCTTCAAACTCTTTTTTTTTTTCTCATTTAGTGTTTATTTCTCTCTATATATATCACAAAACAATTCCAAGAAAAATTCTATTAAACAAATAACAAAATAGCACAAAGCAAGGACCTCACCACATACATAAACAAATAGCAAAAAAGTCTTTAAAAATATTAAATTAAATAGGAACCAAAAAGCAATCATATAAATTCTAACTGAAGCAAATTAAACCACGGCAGCCAATATCTTTCCCTTATCCCTCTTTTCATCTTTAATGTTAAAATATATTTCTGAACATCAAAGTACTTATTGAGGAAATGATTTAACTGAGTCACTGACAATCTTGTTTTATTCAGTTTTGAAAGGAAAATATAATACTTAACTAAAATTAATATAAGATTGAAAGTTTTGTCGCCCCTAACACCAAATAAAATTGTAACATTATTCAGATTGAAAAGCTTGATACCTCTATTTTCAAGGGTATTTTTTATATATCTCCAAAGAGGTTGAACCGAAGGACAAGAGAAAAACAAATGCTCAATCGATTCTACATGTTGTCACAAAAGAAGCAGGTATCAGTTTCACTAATACTCATTTTAAACAGCAAAGAATTTGTGGGGAAAAATCGATGTAATATTTTAAATTGGAACCACCTCAGTTTCATATCAGAAGTACACCTGAAAGGTACAATGCAATCTCTGTCAAATTAGTATGAAGCTCAGCTTGCCACTTTAAAAGTGCTTTATTATTTTGACAGTAATTCTTGACTAAGCAAGAGTACACGGATTTGGAATCGAAATGACCACGTGCGCACAGGATAAAATAAAAATTGTTTATAGGTCTGCAAATTTTTTCAAAACTATTTTTAAAAACATTACCCCAAGAAGTTTTAATTGCATTGATGACACCAATGTACTCAAGAAAGTTAGTCTTGACTTGATAAATTCTATTAAAATCGTTGAGTAAGTCATTAACAATACATACACCTCGATCAATCCACTTTTTGTAAATAATGGGACAAACTCTTTTTAGTCACCTGAATACAATAGTTCAGTAGTATACCAAAAGAAAAAAACATAAATAAGTATATAAGAACAATTTGGAATGAGCTAACAAATAAAAGAACAAAAAAAAGTGAATGAACATACTGTAAAAAGCAAACAAATCAGTATGCTGGCAGTTTAAAATACTAGTTTATAATTCTGTTAAAAACAGTCCCAAACAGTCATACAGAATCACGGTGTTCAGTTCTTTCAGATTGCCTGTTGTTCAATGTTCACATGTCCTGTGTTACCCTCACTTCCAAATTGTACCCAAGAAACTTTAAAACCAGTTCCATGCTGCCAGCATACATTTTCAACAAAGACCACAAGCAGCATTTATTAAAACATTCCTAACAGCTATATTATTAGTTGTATAAAGTTATCTGTTTCAACAAGTTCACACTCTTTTTTGACATGTAGTGAAAGGTTGGGTACAGGAGGTTTTAAACACAACAGGACCTGAAAGGCAAAATTTTAGGCGATGAGAATATTGTACATTCATTTCCCATGTATCACTGATAGAGTATGGTACAGTACTTTGGCATTTTGCATGCCGCTTTGATGGTGAGAAGAATGTGAGAAGGACACTTTTATGAGACCTTGTGTACTGTACTGAGAGTGCAAGGAAGCAAGTCTGTGAGATTGTCTGTTACAGTACATATGGCATCCGATGTAGTCGAAAAATGCTAAGCGTATTCTTTGGCAGTAACACTAAATATACTGTAGGCATGCACTAACTGCACAAAAGTGATGAATGTGTTGTGAAATAAACACTTTTTTTCAATCATGGACTGTGCCTATCTATTTATTGACACTGCTGGTAAGAATTGTTGAGCAACACATTTTATCACAGATTTCATGTAAAATTAGGGAAAATAACATGAACTTTAGAGGAAAACAACAATTTGAAAGTGCCAAAATAATGCCCAAACACTGTTAGGCATTGGTTTAAACAAGTTAACCTTTATTGTTGGAAAGAGTACGGTGGAACTTGCATGTACACATATACTAATGTTAGAGGACCTGCATACACTGATGCTGGGGAGTTCAAACTTTGTAAAATTGCTTTGCTTCCAACTTACTGGGCTTTTGCCACTTTAAAAGTTAGACAATGCCTTATAATAAAAAAAAAGGTAACACAACATGTGTCCACCCAGGCTCACATCCTGAAATAATTTCTGCTTTCAAGCTATGCAGCAACATCACATTAAAGTGTTGCAATTTTGAAAGTACAGGAACTACGCATAGCAATTACTTTTTTTACAATCAACTGCCTCTCATAAAAATAAAGTTATATATAAAGCAAAAATCAGTGAGTACTAGTTTCAATGTTGTGCACATCCACTGGAGATGAACACTATCATCGAATCAGTGTGTGCTATAAATACGCTCTGTGTCAATACAATAAACACTTTAAGCTACTTCCTATACACTCACCTAAGTAATAAAAATCAAGGACATTTCCAGCTTTTTTAAAAAATGACCAATCACTTCTCAAGCATGTTTGAACAAACATGTAACACTTCCATAAAAGTTGAACTTTTTGTATGTCAGAGAGTCCCTTCAATGTGTAACTGTTTACAATATATCACATGGCAGAGACCATCATGCACACAACTCAACTATTACCTCGCATAGAATAACAGTCCTCAAATAAGACCACACTGTAACATACAATCATGTCAATACTACCTGATTTAATTTTAATATAACATAAACTAAACCCCTCATCCCATAAATTAGATCTAGTGGGTGCAAGATTAAATGAGTGTACACACAGATGTGCCACCATACCAGAATGATGCAATCTGCATTCATATATAAAGTACCTAGACTGGTGCCTCATTTTGGGGAGAAATGCTAAAATCCTAAAAGAAAAAGACAGTATACACTTGACTGATTGACAATCCTGTAAGTGCTTCTCTGAGACAAATAGATCCATGTTAGCTGAAAAACCAGAAAGTAGCTCAGTCACTTAAGAAAACCAGAAAAATTAACAAGAAATGAATAATTAATGGGTAGACTGCTGACTCTCCCTGAGCATTCAGTTTTAACCATCTCATTGAGTAACCGCAACTGATCAATATAGTCATCTAGACAGTGTGACTCATTCAGAGCTATCCTCCCTAGTATCGTTGCTGTATCGGCCAAATAAGAAGCAGTGTGCAGAAAGCCATCTTCATAATCTGGCGTACGATTGCTATCTATGATTCACCACTACCCTCACGTCTGATGGCTTTAGTGGATAAACTTTACCCCAGAGGACAAGAAGATGATAGTGTGTCAAAAATAACAGTTTAACAAAAGGTGCTGGAAATAAGCATCAAATGTCTTCAGCAATTTTACAGACTTATTTTCTACAACATGTAATCTTATCACTACAAATGATTTTGGCAAATAAATTTGCTCATAAGGTAAATTACAGTACCTACTTCAGTGCTACAGGAGCTCAATGTGAAGTGGAATATTTCTACATGCACTAAAAATAAACTCAGAGTTTGGAGACAGGGAATCTGTACATTTATGTTATTATACACTGTACAGTAAATTACATGATTTATTATTTGCTTCTCATCTATGTTAGATTAAAATTGAGTCTGAACCATGTCAAGACAACCTACTGTACACGTCCTATAGGTACAATTATATTTGTCAAAATTGATACTGTAGCTACATGTAAAACTAAGTGTAGGTCTACAAAAGACATCTGCTTGAAGTATCTTTAAAGTAAAAGCTTTACAGAATAATGTGGTTTATTGATTTGAAAAGAATTTAAAAATTAATTAGACCAGAATGCCAAAAGGCTTGGTGATTCCTTGTCTCTGGAATAGAGTATAAGTACAATGGTTTACTACTGGCAGTTTCACAATGACAAAATAACTGTGTTGACATTTTTAAGTAGAATGAAAGATCCATGGCCAGAGTTCAAACATACTGATATCATGATAGTGCATCTCAGATTCACCGAGATTACCAAGTTCTCAAGTGAGATATGTTTCCAACGTATTGTCCCTTTGACCCCTGGTGACTCAAACAAATTTTGACCTCCAAAATTAACATTACGGGTCATCCACATAGTTCATTCCACATGCTAAGTATGAGATCCTTCACTGTTAGCCTCCTTGAGATTTCGTGTTTTTCCAAGCTTTTTTGCATTTTGACTTCTGTTGACCCCAAATGACTTTTGACCACCACAAAAACAAAAGCAACTTATAATTCAATACTGGTAATCCACAGGCTGATCCATCAAGGTGACCCTTCTTGATGTACAGTGTTTTCAAAGTTAGAACTTTTGATCACTGGCCACCCCAAATGACCTTTGACCTCCACAAAACTTTCAAAGGGACTATCTACTCCACATGGGCCATACACATACCAAGTATGAGATCCCTCATGGTACCCTTTTAAAGAGAGTGTGTTTATGATCACTTTGCAAGGTTTTCCCTGTTTGAACCCTGTTGGCTGCAAGTGACCTTTGACTTCCACAAAACAGTACAATGTAGTACTGTACTGATGCATCCACTGGAACATCCACATACCACATACAATATATCCATCAAGGTTACCCAGCTTGAGATATCATATTTATAAGGTTTTCACCTTCAGACCTCTGATGACCCCAAGTGACCTTTGGCCTCCATTAAGAATGATAGGGATCATCTACTCAATATGGGTCTTGCACATGCCAAGTATGAGATCCTTCACTGTTACTCTTCTTGAGATATCATGTTTACGAGCACTTTTCACTGTTTGATCCTAGTTGAACACAAATGACCTTTGACCTCCACAAAATACAATAAGGATGTAGAACTAATTAATAAGGTACATCTACATGACATGTATGAACTTCAATGACGTTACCCTTCTTGAGATTTGATGTTTTCAAGGTTTTAACCTTTTGAACTCTGGTGACCCCAAATAACCTTTGACCTCCCCTCAAAACAATAGTGTTTCTTTACTAAATATGGTGCACCCACATACTGTAAAGTATGGCAGCAATCTGAGTTTCCTTCTTAAGATATATCCTGTTAACAAGTTTTCAGTACTTGACCGCTCATGACCTCACTAACCTTTGACCTCTACCAAAACCTGTAACATACTTCTGCTTAATACTGTGCGAAAACGTACAAGAATATAAGACATGTTTGACTAGATTAATTGAGATACTATAATTACAAGGTTTTCAGTATTTGACCTTTGGTGACCACATGACCTTTGAACTCCAACAACAAGATTTATCTTCTTAATATGATGCACACACATACCAAGTATGAAACTAATCTGAGTTTCCTTTCTTGAGATATTGTGTTAATGAGCTAAGTGTTACAAACACACATGGATGCACATACATCTTTCAGTGTGCTGTTTTGGCATAAATTAAGGAAAAGCATACAGTCCACACACACCAAATTTGCATTGAATACAGCTCTAGGCTTCATAAAACTAGACTTTCTGTACCTGTCTTGTTGAAAAATGAACCACAATCGAAAAGTGGGACTAAAAGATTTTTTGAGTTGTAATAAAATCAAATGCAGTTGTGCACTAAACTGTGTAAACTGTTTTTGAATGTTGTTTCTTGTTTCTGTTAGTCTCAATGACTCCAGTAAAAATCTAGTTCTTTACATTGAAGTGCTTCTGGTGTCATATTCATGCAAGGTGCAGTGAGGGCTGGTACAATTAAAACTGTACTGTACACTTTGTAGGTACAGTATGCAAATCAGTCTACATATTTTATCATTCACATGCTGAAGAATATCCAGTGCAAAGTATTTAAATTGCAGAGCCTTTAAGGTGTCATGTAGATATTGAGATACTGTGTGACTATCTTGACCATTTTTCAGTAAGTCATTGAAATGTCAACATCCAGGATCTTGTCTCAACATTTTAGCGTAAAATATTTAGGTATTATTAGTTACAGGATCTCAATATCTAAACACCTTCACTGAAAGATATTAAGATACTGACATCCAACATCTCGTCATCTCAACATTTTGGGAAGATATGTTTAAATTTATATTAAATTATAGTATCTCAGAATCCTAATATCTTCACTGACAGATATTGACAACCGAGATCTTGTTATCTCAACTTTTTAGGATAAAATATTAAAATATTTAGGTCCAGCATCTCAATATTGTAACATCTTCATTTGAAGATAGGACTGCCCATTTCTGGTTAATTAACTATCCATTGAACCATTTTTATTATCCAAACAGTTAACCATTAATCGAAAATAAAATCAAGTCCAGTTATATAAACAAAATCAACAATTTGGGAGAGTACCACCACTGTAAATACCAATGTTTTAACTCACAAAATGGTGTGGTGAATGTTTGCTGAGATAGCATGCATACATGTAAAACATCTGCATTATTTGCGAGGTTTTGGCGATCAGTCCATAAAGTAAAGGTGAATCAAGTATTTATTCAAACTTTTCACATTTATGCATTTTACTGTTATACCACTGATTACTATTTTTGAGATTTTTGCGGTCTAACACAGCATTGTAAAGATTAGAAGCCTATGAATATTACTGGCATTATTGCAGTTCTCCAGCCACAGCAATACAGTATCACACAGCCTAGAGCACATGTACAGCATGTAGAGATGAGTACAAACTAACCATACAGTGGGACCACAGTGTGCCATGTAATATGTTGCTGTAGTTCATACGTAATAGTGTGTCTGCTACGAATTTCCAGCACCGTAATGCCATAATGGTGTTAATATTTTTAGCCATATAAATTCCTGCATGCTCCGTAAAATAGTGTAACGTATTTTAACCTGCCTTAAATGGCTTGACTTTCTACCTAATACCTACTGAAAATACCAAAGTTTCTTCGTAATTATAGAAGGACAAACTTCTCGATGTCGAAAGCTACTCTCATACTGTATGTACTGTACGTATAAGAGGACTCGTACAGTTACCTCCAGCTGGTATGATGTTATGTACAATACTGTACTGTACAACGCACATACTGTACAGTATATCATGAATGACTGTTCCGTGCAAAGCACATGGCTGCACTGGTTCGTTCAGCAAACTCAACGTTGCAACCAGCTGTGCAAATTATGTTTGAAAACAACATGATTATTCATGACGTTCAACATCGGAATGCTCCATAATTTATAAGTCTGAGTTATCTAATAAAATGGCGGAAAGAATTTCACTCTTCTGAGCATATTTTGGGGTTGAAACTTTTCCAGGAACTGTACTGATGATGAAAACATTATGTAAAATGTATAGTACTGTAGTCACTTGTTAAAATTATTCAGTCAGCTTAAATGGGGAGACTTATATACACATATTTTAGATGCACCATAAAGGCCTTACAAACCAGGGTTGCATAATTATGCCCAAAACTGGTAACTACTTCGTGCAGGTTTTATTTGTTTGAGCCTGATGAACTGTAAACATGTAACCTTGGAAGTTACGCCAGGAAAAATCCCTGAAGTGCATTTACGATGAATGATGTTAATCATATTTTCTTCTCTTTAGATGTAAGTTTTGGTCTTATCTATTAAGTTGTCAAAAGTGTTCCACACTTAAAAGGTATGTTCGATTGTTGTAGCATGTGGGGTCTAGTTTAACCGCTGTACTGTACCTCTGATATTTTTTCATCCTTTTCAAAGGTTGTGTGAAAGTTTTGTCATGTTATTTTTGCCAAGAGACTCGTGGATCATTGGATCAAATCAATCTATATACCAGACAAAGCTGCGCAACACAGACTGTGCAACTGGCATTATGAAGGTTTTATTGGATTTTTTTTTTAACCTTTTGTAATTTTTGGTCCAAAGTTTTCCCACTGTTATGCAGTTTGGGGCAAGTTACTGAGGTTTATTGCACAAAGGGTTAGGTATAAAGCTGGACTACGGCGACTGATTTATTACAAAAGCGGTTAAAGGAAATGACATTTTGCGGATGTTTAACTGATTGAACAGTCAGTTAATCGGTTAACGGGTTAACTGTTTAACTAGCACAGCCCAATTGAAAAATACTGAGATACTGTATGCACATCCAAGATTTTGATGTGTTAATATTTTAGAAAAATATTTAGTATTTAACTACTGGATACCAATGTCTTAATATCTTTGCTGGAAAATATTCAGATGTTGACTTCCAATATCTTCATATCTCTTTATTTAGAGTAAAATATTTAAAATTATGTTAGATCCAAATACATAGATGCTAAAATCTTAATATATTTGGGTTAAACATTTAGGCATTAAGTTTCATAATCTCAACATGTTAGTAATTTGGAAGTAGAATATTGAAACTTTGACATCTGAATTCTTGTTACTTCAGTTATTTAGCGTAAAACATTTTGACTTACACGACCTCAAGATCTAAAAGTGGTGACAGTAAGATCCTGTACTGTACTTTAATATTTAAATATTTTACAATAAAACATTCAGATAATAAGGTTCAAATGTCAGTATCTCATTATCTTGCACTTAAAAGATCCTGATACTGAGATCCTGTAATTTAATGTTGTAAAATTTTATGCTAAAATAATGAGATAAAAAGATCTCCTATGCCAGTATCTCAATATCTTTCAGAGCAAATATTAAGATATTGAGATCCTGTAGTTGAATATGTCAGTATTTGTGTAAAGTGGGTCATACAGTAATATACAGTCCTTAGGTTAAATGATCAATAGCATTCACTACGGTAGTAAAATACTAACAGTCAAAGTAACATTACTGCCTAGGCTAACCTAAAGTCAGGTTTGGGCCTAGCTAGGCGTATGTCAGTATATCTATCCTATGACTTACCGTAGGTTGCAATGTCTAACATTCCTAGCTACATTCAATCAATTTCTAGTCTTCTAATCCATCTATGACTTGCTTTGAAATTTTATTAACTTTCATATTAATGTAATCAGTAGACATTCTTACTGATCTTACTGTTTTTAATCCTTACTTTCTTACATTCCAAAAGTTGCTACATACAGTAACTAACAGGCCTAATGTTGGTATAAACATGGAGCTACCACCTTGGAGCCTAACGTTAGTCATTCCACACTCGTACATACCTACATTGGTACATTAATTCGCAGACACACCCTTTCGTGATAGATTACTGTACAACTTATTAATGCATTTTTATACTGTACTGTATAGGGCTGGCATGTAAGTGTTCTTACATCACTTTGAGTTCTCTGTGATGTAATGTTTTTAATGAGTAATGTAGTATGTCACAGGATTCCCTCTTCTGTGTTTATATTCTGCGTCTGTACATGATAATTTTGTTGTTCAATTTTAAATTTGTTAGATGTGTGGAATGCACGATTTGAGGTTAAGGTTGAGGCTTCTGAGAATTGAGCTGGATGAGGATGGACGTCCCGACTGACCCAGTGCCATGTTGTGCATGTGTGATTTTGGGGTTGATTGGGGAATCAAGGTTCAGAAGGATTAAAGAAATAATTTTAGTTCATCCGTTGCCACACTTAATAATTGATTTCCATTTTTATTCTGATAATTAGGAAGAGAAATACAGTAAATGCCTTGTAAAGGATGGCCTTGGGTAATTAAACTGTTGGAACCTTTAAAAAAATATCTGTCTTGTCATTTGTTTAGGATAATTTGACTTGATCCTCCTTTGAATCTTCATATTCTTAGGATGGAGTTAAACTTTTCTGCTGACCCACTTTTAAGGCTAAAGCCATAACATTCCAGGCTTTTAAATTTGTCCTACAATATTGAGATAAAAATAATATCACACTGTCACGATATTTAAATATTGACATCCCGTAACTAAATATTGCAATATTTTACTCTAAAGTATTGGAATAAAAAGATCCTGGACATATATTATCTCAATATTTTTCGGTGAAGATATTACTGTGAGTGAGATCCTGTAATTTAATATCTAAATGTTCTAAGCTAAAATATTAAGATACTGTAACAAGATCACGCATGTCAATATCTCAATATCTCAGGTGGAAAAAGTCCAGAGAGTCACATACAGCTGTAATATCTCCACATCTCCATGACACCTTAAAAGCTCCATACTAAATAGATCAAAGCGTCAACAGATACATATATCATAGTTGATCTCATACACTAAACACTACATCAACACCTTATAATTCAATATACAGAGAAATTGTTTCTGTCACCAAAACTGTGAGTCTTGAAATATTTGCTTACAGTAGCATGTTCTAGAATTGGTCTTCTAATTACACAGGTGACAAGGACAGCAGGCACCAGCTGGCAGAAGGTGCAGATATGATAAATTAGTCTTTCAGTGACTGAATAGTGTACGCTAATGATCACCAACAGTCTAGCACTAGGGATACTAAAAACAGTGAGTTGCCACGGAGGCAACTCCCTTTCAGGAATCTGAACAGTGAAATCAAGGTAATCATCCAGAGATGTACAAAAAGCCACTTCTGAGTAAATGCTTGAACCAATGTACAGTTATTAAACACAACTCTCTCATGTTTTTAAAATGTGTACTTGCATGGGCTTTCAAGATGTGTGCAGAAACATTCCAATGTTGAATAATATGAGTATAATGCTGATCTTAACACCCTAGATTAAGGAATGTGAATTTTTAATACATAGCAAATCTAACATACTGCTAGTGAGTACCAAAGCCGAAGGGTAACACATCTTAAGAAGCCATGATAAAGTTTACTGTAAATACTGTAACATGACATCAGGGCCATGAGTGGCTTCTAGGACTGGGGGTTGGGACCCTCAAGCTACTAGTTTTGGCATTTTCTATAAAGGTGACTTTTAATTTGGCTGTTCTCAGACATAGCTTACGATTTTTTTTAAACTTAAAACTGAAAATAATTGAGGAGGAATCCCTACCTCCCCATACATAGTTGATATGCAACATATACAGAATAAAACATACACTTGCAAAGAAATTGCATTTGTAAGCAATTAAGCAAATCACCCATCCTTTCCTGAGGTCTCAAGGAGCTGCAAACACACAGCAGCTCTGATCAAGCTTAGAAAACCTATGCCAGACAGTGGTACACCTGCTGAAAAGAGGTATGTACAGACTGCTTTTTCACAGTACTGAGCTTTTTTTCGCATTTCTAACATGGAAAACAATGGAGTTACTCATTGGTGGACTTTGCAAAACACATAAATGTAGGGTTTTTGCCTTAAAACATCCAAACTTACCTCAGAAACTGCCAGATACTCCACAGTTGAAATTGGTTCAACAACCCAGTCTCAGAGTTGAATGGTTCAGCCCCTATCCCCCTACCTCTCTCCCTTAAAGAAACCTTCGGACAGTAATGAATATTATTACTTGTACTGTACACTTAAATTGGGAGGTAGTGTGTTTGAAAAGTAAGCTTATCGTGGTTAATTTAATGTAAGATGCATCATGTGAATCCCAGGCCTGATGGTCATGGGTGATTCATTTTTACCAGGCTTAATTGTTGATGTATATATTATAGGGTTTCATCAAAAACACCAGTTGTCCATAACAAACACTGAAACATGAATGTAAATGTCAGTCACTTTACATTGATGTGTCCATTGTCACATTACAGTAAGCTGTTTATCATCGGGTATAGTACTGTACACCAATGTATATGTAACTTAGACCTGTGCATATGTATCTGTAGAGGAGCACAGGGATCACTGAAAGAGCCCCTCTCCTTCCCCCCCCCCCCTCCCTGCATTTACCTCAGCATAGTCAGTTATACCAAGCATAGTGTCAGGAATGTTCTCTCATGATCTTGTTTTGTGTTTCCATTGGATGAATATGTTATACTTCTGTGGCCATGGAATAAGTATGAAATCCTGTGCACATCAAATGGCTACATATTGTTCCCTATGCAGTGCTGACAATAATTTATACCCTGTATCATGGACAATCACGGTTGCCATATCGGCGTTTTTAACACCAAAGCACTGAATTTGATATTTTTTTGGCTTGCAGACTTTTAAAACATATGCCATTTACATTGGCATTTTTTTACCATATTAAACACCAAATTTGGCCAGTTGCCTCACAGAAAATCTGGCAACTCTGTGGACAATCATACACTTTATACAGTAGTCCATAGTGTATAATCGGTCACTTAGGGCTTCTCTTTCAGAGGCAGCACAAAGATCCACCATATCTGTAAAATTGCTGTTCATGCAGTACCATATATATGTTTTTGCTCTGTCCACAAACAGCCTCAGTAGACATGTACACATATCAGATTAACTACGTAGCAAGTGTCACAGAGGTAAACAGTCACACCGTGCCATTCATTCCAAAATGTCTTGCCAGCTTAGCTTTGGCCTCCAGTACCATACTCCGGCTTCAAAGTTGCCCATCACAGAAATAAAGGTTTTATAGTAAGGATACTACTGTAATAAAAAAATATAGGAATTTATAGAATGTTTCCTGGAAAATATAGATTGAATAGGAATGTCACACTGTACCATTTTAATAGTCCCGTTCATCTTCAAAGTCCTCCCAAGTTTGTGGATAAGGCAAGTTCTCTACTGTAGATTAAAGTCAATATATAAACTGTTAAAATGATGGAAGTGTGATTAACAACAGTCTCTTAAGTGACTGTGGGCCAAGTGGTAGACCAGTATGGTGCTCTTAACAACATGGAATTAAGAAAACCACCATATAGTATTTTGAAGGAATGCAAGATGCTCGGCAAATTCTTATTTGCAAATTTTTACTGAGCTACAATAAAGTGCCCATAAAATGTCAAAAAATACACATCAAAAGGCAGCAAAAGTTGCAATATCCATTGTGAACATAGAACATGACTATCAGATGGTGACATTTTTAATGGAATGGTGGTTAATGTGGAAAATGAACTGTTGCTTATGTACGCACACAGGCAAAACTCACCTTGCCTCTAACAATGATGGGGCGAAGGTGAGAAATTTTGAGCTGGTCAGACAGCAGGGTGGGAGGGGGGGGGGGGGGGAGAGAAAATACATTCTTACAAGATTTGTACATGACAACAATCTTTCCCCAAGACTCCTCCCTGGGACCAGTGATACAGGGGGAGGAACAACTTGATCTATACCTCAGGTCCAACCACTGTATTACCCACTAGCCCATTTGACCATATCTTTCTGGTGAGAACCCAGACTAATTACCCCCAAACTTCCCTGCAGCTTGGAGAAGACAAAAGATTTCACACCTGAGTGTATGTTAGAGTTATTAATGTGCTGACTGAAACTTGTGTCCTGTTCTGAATTGAGAATTTCAACTGGTTTCTCCTTATGAACATTTTTGCTGCTTTTAGGCTTTTGTGCAATTTTATGATCAGCATTTAGTTTCTGTAGTTTTTTACAGTGTTTTATATTCATGTGTGATTCCCTGGTACTTTTAGTCATTGTAAGTAACCTGCTTAAATAGTTTTGTTTGTGTAATGTCTTCCTCCTACAGTTCTTTCACGCTGCAAGCTTTCCAGAGGAGCAATCTGGCTTCAAAAATGGAAGGATATGTTCAATTCAGAACAGGAAGGATATCTCAGAAAATGAGGGCTCCGGTATAGCCATACTTTTTCACTGGGATTGTTCAGACTGAAATGTCCAAATAGTGCTGAAGGCCAGTGGGAGCAGGATCCTGGCACTCCCTGAGGATGTGAAGTCAAGGGGCCTGCCAAAAAGGGCCACTAGTGGGGTCCTGAGGCAAAATGTGGGGACTCAGTCCATGGGAAAAGGCCCTGTAAATTTTGGGGTATTAGAAAAAAGTGGAAATCAGAACAAAACATTAAACCATTTAAATCAAAACTTTGTTGTGAAATGTTTCCTGGAAGGTCAATTACGAGAATTGCCACAGATATTTCTTCCTCAATACTGTCAACAAGAACTTCTCTCTCCTAATCATTCACTCTATAGCACCATACTCAGGGCCACTGGAACCTGGGGGAGGAGGCTAGCTACAGTCCCCAAGTAATTTTTAGTTTGATAGTTTCTTGTCTTAAAACGTCTAAAGTTACTGTTAAAAATGCTGTGAAATTGAACAGTTCACTACCCCACTATCTCCTCTCATCTCAGAAATCTTGACTGCTGTAACGTACAGATATTGTGTTATGATTGGAACAGCTTTTTGAATTGGTATGGAAAACCAAAAGCAACGGGAGAGAATTGAGCTAATCATATGGCAATAAATAGTCTTTCTCATGCTAAGCAATACTAAGTTTTTTGTTAAAGGGGCTCATTGAGTTGATATCAATTACAATAGTTTGTGACAAGTTCAAAAGAAGTCAGGGCATGGCAACACTTCTTATGAGCGTCATGCATCACATTTGTGCATGCAAAGAGGCAGAATTTAATTTTTCTCAGAGGAAGGAATTTTGTGGTTTTCACTGACAAATTTGCCCCTTAAAATAGAAACTGACATTTTTGCACACTTCTGCAAGGGCAAATCACACATGCACTTTCCCCCTTCCCTATCCCTCCAGCCAACCGCGTGTCTGGTCTGACGGTAGTG
This sequence comes from Holothuria leucospilota, assembly GCA_029531755.1. Taxonomy (NCBI): domain Eukaryota; kingdom Metazoa; phylum Echinodermata; class Holothuroidea; order Aspidochirotida; family Holothuriidae; genus Holothuria; species Holothuria leucospilota. The sequence goes on from CM055963.1 coordinate 18,992,903, forward strand.
CATCCGCCTCTCATGTAGGAGGCTCAGGTTCGATTCCCAGGTCAAGTCATACCAAAGGCTTTAAAAATGGAACCTACTGCCGTTGTGCATGATGCTCTACATATTTAAAAAGTGATGGAATAAGGGAAAACAAGCCAGTGAGCCACAACTGGGAAAAGGCTGTGGCTCGACTTGAACCAACTGGTTGGAAACTGGGCCGTTAAACTTCATCTAACTAACTCTCCCTCCAGCCTGATCAAGAAGGCCTGTACACATCACTATGTAATGTACACAAGCTGAATTGTATAGCTCTACAGTGTCCAAGATGGCCAACATAATGTAGTTGATGACATCAGTGTAGTTAAAGATCTATGGCAGGCAACATGGGCTCAATATAGCCATTGGCCCTGATGCCAACTGGGACTGAGTCATGTATATTCTCTTAATGGGCCCTGGTATATCACTATGGTCAGTTGTTCCATGGGAAAAGCAATATATGGCTATTTTAATACTGTCCAACCAGTAATTTTAGACTCATATCTGGTCTAAGGGTTCACTTTACAACCAATTAATGGGCAATAGAAAATGCCATCCTAATATCAACCGTGAGGCTTGGGTGACCATTTCTTGTATTCATCCATGTCAGGCCAATGCCACACACTGGAGTTGTGAACACAGATCTGTGTTACGGTCCAGTCAAAACGACCCTTTTACCAAAACATCCCCCCTTTTTATACCAAAGGGTCCCCATGGTATTATGTGTCAGATACAAAACATCCCTGCATATAATACATGAACATAAATAAGCAACAAATTACCACTTAGGAAAGGTGAGGAGAATTAGCATTGGATTTAGGAATAACCTCTTCATGTGTTAGAAGAGTTCAATTTTAACTCATTCGTAGCAGTCGGGTCACACCAAAGACTTTAAAAATGGAACCTACTGTACATACTGTACTGCCATTGAGCTTGGTGCTCAGCATAAGCAATGGAGGGAAAACAAGTCAGTGAGGCTGTGGCCAGCCCGACTTAAACCAAATGGTTAGAAACTGACTGAACTCTCTAAGCAGATGTAAAGAAATCAGTGTTTTTGGTTGTTTAGATGTATAAATTTGATTGTTATATTAGTTGGTTTCAAAAGTTTCTTTCCGCACACTTAGGTTAAATCACAACATGAAAAAATGTTAACCGTACATAGCTAATCAGAACATACTTTTTTACTGTGTTACCTGCATGCACCACAAGCATTTGTAATTTGTACTTCACTTTCCTTGAAGTAACAGACAAGACTGCTAATAAAAACATTCCAAGATATACATCTATCAACAAAACTATCATAAAACCTACCAACAATTCAACCCGGCCCGGGCATTTTGGTTCGGAGACATTTTGAACAACAGCCAGGCATGTAGCCAGGAATTTGCCAAGGAGGAGGTGAAGTCTGTTGGCAAACTTTCTAAGCATAGTGCCACCCCAGGTTGCATGAAGTGTACAAGAAAATTTTGGCCAAAAATGCCTCCCAGATCACTGAAAAATGCACTTCCCAGGCCTTCAAAGTTGCATTTAACTATTTTTTATTTTGAGTTACTAGCAATTTTATAAAAACTCTTTAAAAAACTGCAAAAATATGCTCAAGGAGGGGGTGACTACCAATTGGCCCCCCTCCCCAGGTTACGCGCCTACCCATAGCTGGGACATTTTTGTACGGGGACATTTTTGTACGGGGACATTTTTGTACGGGGACATTATGGTTTTAAAGGGACATTTTGACTGGTAGCCTATAAAGCTGCATTACATGCCCACCAGGCTACACATAGTACATTTTATAATCAAACTGACCGCACAGTATTATAATATGGTCTTCTGCAAATGTTGTGACATTGACTCTTGAGCTGAGATTCATCCAGTTTTCTTTTTGTACATCAAAATATTGTATGTGGATAGGAATGGTGGAATTACATCCCCTGTTCATGACCAGACATAGGCCTACCAAGTCTCACACCTCCGGCGTGAGACACACGTCGGAATCACAACTCAAGTCTCACGCTCAGCTAACCCGGTGTCACGCCTTAGCTTTGCAGTGAAAAAATGGAGGGTCAAATTTTTCCTAAAATTTATTCCCCATGTGAAATCCAAACTTACATTGCAACACTGCATGCACAGCCTTGCACTGAGCTGAACTATCCCGGCTGCCGTACAAAGCATAAAATCTCCACTAATTGCGTGCCTTGCAGCTAGGTTGCCGATAAAAGATTGCATGTCATGTGTTCTCACACACAAATATTAAAACTGGCAAGTGGAATTCTTGTCATGGACTTATAGTGTGGGTTATTCTAATCCTCATTTTCTTTTGCCATTTCGTACATTTTCGGTGCTCTCGGCAGACGGTGGTCATGAGTCACTTTCCAGTATCTCACGCCCAGCCACTCACTCACCTTGACACCTCTGCATGACTGGCTTTTTCATTCAAAACTTGCAAGATTGTCATTGTGCATGACCTCACAGCTGACCTTCAAAACAGGTTGGACAAATCATTGAAATCAATGTCCGGCATCAAGTAACACTGGACAGCCGACCGTACCTGAGGGCTAGGCTAGGCCTAACTTAAGATTTATATGATTAGTAATAACTGCATAGGCCCTAAGTATAACCATAGCTTGGGAGGAAAGGGGGAGCTTGGCTTGGGTTACCTTACATTAATCTGACTCTTATTCTACGAACTCCTTGAAGAGCAATCCATTATCAAGTAGCCTACACACCTAACTAAAACTTACACATTGGCCTACCCTATAGACCCTTTTCCAAATAGGCCTAGCAATTGCAATGGAATGTGGGATAGAGTTCTGGTAGGTGATGTTGTTGTCAATGGCATTTTGCTGTGGCAAAAAATGATGCACACCAAAATTCTATTCCACAATCCTTCGTAATTCCTATTGGCAAAAGAGTCTGTGGAGAGGTATATAGCTTTCAAAGTTAGCCTGTACTCAGTCTTGCTGTCCAGACTGAAGTGTGCGATTGGGACATCTCATACCTAGCCTGCAGGTGCCTTGTGATACTGATGCTAGCCAACGTAGGCTACTCCAGATCGGTTTGTCAGCATGCAATGCAGCAGTTGGTTGGCCCATTACACTAATTTACAGCAAATTAAACCCTTCTGTCATACTTTAGAGCTATGAATTGACATGTACCCAAGGCGGTTCTGAGAAATAAATCACCCAGCCTTACCTTCTGAATTTTAGCCATTGCTCCCAATGCATTCATCTCGTGATTCATGTGTTTCCCTTCATTTTGGCACAAGTAGCACACAGGCACTTTGCACATTACGCAATACATGCTTAAATTCTCATCTTTGTGTTCACTGCACGTAGACACCCTTGGTGGTGCCTTTGATCCTGTGGCCAATTTTCCTTTGCTTGGAATTGTCAACGTGTGTTGTGCTAGGGGTCCTCTTGATGGATGACAACTCTCCTTACATGCGCTGCAGTAAAAAATGTCACACTGTTCACAGTAGACTTCAGCGTCTTTGGCATCTTTTTCACAAAGTTGACATTTCATTCTGTTTCTTATCTGAGCATAACGGGCAACGATTGACTCCAGTGCAAGATTACGAGGCAAGCTTCGAACACCTCTATCGTCTAAGAAAATAGTACGATGGCACTTAGGACAGGTCAAGCGAACGGAATCTGTTTGGAGTGGTGGATAATTTCCAGGACCACTGGCAACACTTCCAGACCCTCCTGTGCTTCCTCTACCACTTGAACAAGATGATGTACTTCCAGAGGATGCAGAACTTACAGCACTGGGAGCATAACCGGAATAACCAACACCACTGTCACCGTCACTAATAGCACTCAATCGGTCGGTCTCGGAAAAATCTAACAAATCCAGTTGCTGTTCAAAAATGAACTGTCCCTGAGCGCTTGATTTTGCTTGTAAATCGTGGGCACACTGAAGGCAAACGTTATGTGAACATGGAAGGAGAACGGGAGTATTGAAATTTCCCCCGCAAGCATAGCAACGAAGCTCTTCTTCCATTTTCTCACATTCGGACGGGCCTGTGAAGCGCAGTCTGGTGGCGAACCGTTTCAACTGCATGGAGTCCCGTTGTCAACTGCAATGAAAAATCCTTTTGTTTATGACCGGTCTTTGTCACGGACTCAACGACAGTTTCGATCAATGAACTGAGCACACTCCACCGACAGACGCGTCCATTAAAAACAGGGTTGTCAGACGTTTCAACTGAATCTTGGTTTTAGTACATGATTTTACTAAGATGATACTGTCTCAGTATCTCTCTTCCTCAACTACTTTTATTCCAGTGTTCACTATGAACCATTTCGGTATCCGCTGCAAGCCTACAACATTTTCTCTATATAGAAAACTTCTGTTTCTTTTGAGTTTGAGACTTTGATGACTCACCCCTGGAATGGAGTCTAGACAACCATTTGTCCGAACCAAAATAGTTTTAATCCATACACGTAGTCCAGCGTCGAAACCCCATCGTCCGTGGATTTTTCTACATTTTTATTTATTTATTTTTCATTTTTTTTGGGGGGGGGGGTGTCTGTGGAAGCGAATGCGTCCGCCAAGAAGATGGGATCGTAAAAAGTTTGAGTCTGCGAGCACGGTTTGAAGGATACAAATTATAAATCGATCCGTCGATAAGGTCCTTGAGGCTTGGCCAGAAAAATCGGCTCCCGGACACATCCGAACAATTATCAGTCTGAGAAATTTCAAATTTCCGCTGTGGGAAGTTGATTAGGGGCAACACTCATGGTTTGGGAAGAAATGTCCTGATGGGAAAAGCCTGGTGTGGGAATCAAGGGCGGGTCCAGAAATTTTCGAGGGGTCCACGATGGGTTATCTCAAGTGCACCAAAAGTGTACCACGAGCGTGGAGCTCTCCAGAGGCCCAAGTTAAAGCGGCACATTGAGTTGGTTCATGGAATTCACCAAATTTTGCCAAACCTGTTAAGTTTTCTTCACATTCTAATGACAAATGGTCAAACTTAAACAACCCCCACATCTTGCATACAAATAAATGTTTCATAAGTTAGTAACAAACAGTTCAATTTGTTTTTCAAAAATTCGTGACCAGAAACTTTTTCAAATTATGCACACAACCGTTACAAGCCAGGATACCAAAAAATTCAAAATTTCAGCTTTATGCGTAACTATTGGATGTAAAACTTGACTAATTATGCTAATAATAATCATCAATTGTCATGTGGTAGTACCCTTCAACACCCTCGTTAAGTTATCGATATCAACTCAATATGCCCCTTTAAGGTTCCAGGGCCCTGTTTTATGGGTAGTTACGCTTGATCTTAAAGTAGGGGCGTAGCTAGGATGAAATTTTTAGGGCCGGGGCCTAGGTATCAAATGGGGGGTCATGCCATCGATCGCCGTCCTTAATCCTTACACATTTTATTACGGCACGCACAATTTGGGGGGACTGGCAAACATCTGGGGGCCAGCCCCCCCCCCCCGTAGCTAGGACCATTCCATTACATATCAAACTTAAAATCGAGAGTAGCTTTTTATGAAACAGGGCCTTAGTGGTGTCCAGCGGCAGAGTACCTGTGGAGGTCGAGAGGGGGAAAGACCCCGAAAGCTCTCGTAATATTACAGATTAAGAAAGCAGAAAATCAGCTCCAAATACTATGTTAAGTTTACTTTTATAGTTCATGTTTTATCAAATTTTATGTTAATGGCCGAGTACAGGCCATTATCCTGTAAGGTGACCAGACGTCCCCGATTTGGGGGGACAGCCCCCGAATCCATTGTTCCGTCGATCCCCGATCAGAAAATGTCCCCGATTGAACAAATATCCTTGAAATTTGAAATTTCCCAAGATATTAATTATAGTGTTGTAAAAAATAATATTTTGTCGATTTTGTCCTACCTTTCCGACGGGAGCTGGACGTCTGGCTAGCTAAGTATTATCATCGTTGAGATATGTGTCGTAGTGCAACGTACAACGTACGTAGGCTAACACATTACAGGTGTCTGCAGTCCCAACCACAGAAATCGAAAGTCAAGAGCATCACTGATTTTCTATTACTGCTGTGATCACACACATTTATTGTAGCCAATAGCACACTAACGATGCCTTATCTACGTCCCTGATTTAAACCTCCAAAATATGGCCACCTTATTATAAGGGGATTTGGTCAGGCCCAGTGGCGTTTCTTAGATTAAGTTCCAAAGTTTTGACACTAGCATGAAGCGCGACATGTAGGCCTGATCTAGGGGTTTTCGGTTACTTTTACCACTCCTCCCCTATCGGACAAATCCCGATAGGGGAGGGGGTGGGAAAAGCAATGATGAAATTTACGCTGAGATAATTGTCAAAAAGCAATGAAAATAGATATAGCTCCTGTAGAACCTAAAGTGGCCCCATTCATCTTTTCAGGGAGTGATTTTTGGTTTCGATGATAAGAGAAACCTATGTGTTCATGATGGCTTGTGTAAGTATGTATGTATGTATGTATGTATGTATGTATGTATGTATGTATGTATGTATGTATGTATGTATGTATGTATGTATGTATGTATGTATGTATGTATGTATGTGTGTGCATGTGTGTATGTGTGTTTGTGACGCTTAGCTCGTTAACACGATATCTCAAGAAGGGAAACTCCGACAGTTCTCAAACTTGGTACATAGCTGCCCTATGTTAAGTAAAAAGAACCCTATTGTTTTGGTGGAGGTCAAAAATAATCTGGGGTCACCAAAGGTCAAAGTCTGAAAACATTGTTAACACGATATCTCGAGATAGGAAGCTTGGATAAATTTCATACTTAGTTTGTAGATCAGGGGCGTAGCTAGGATGAAATTTTAGGGGGGGCTAGGTAACCAATGGGGGGCCGGCACCGCCGAGGGTCAGGCTTGTCAAGACTATCTAATCGAAGCGCCACCATCGGTTGGCACGGAGGGTGCAAGAAAATTTGTGGCTTGTCAATCCCTCCAGATCGCCGGAAACGGCACTTACCGCGTGTTTTAGGCTGCATGTATACCCAGCGGTGAAATTTGAATCTCATGTCTGCCATTTCTCAAATAATGGGAAAAAATCAGTCCATGAAAAATGGTACCGTAATACACAAGGTCGCACATACACTTTTTGCTTGGGCATTACTGATCTGTGGCCTGGGAGAGGGACTTAAGGAAACGGGTGTCTCCCTCACCCTTGGCGAAAATTTCTAATTTCAGGAGGACGCATAGATAGCAAATGGTGCAATATTTGAGGGATTTCAGCTTTAAAAGAAAAACGAAAAGTAGTTGTGACTTAGTGCGACAAAAGTCATTTTGAGAGCTTGGTGGGTATGATTTGAAGCATGACCTCAGCCATTGAACTCCGTTGTGGGGAGGGTTTAAGGGAGGAGAGGGAGTGTTATTGGTTATAAAGCGTTTTTATGACTAAACTGGCACGGTTTAAAAACGTTTTTAAGCCATTGATGATTTAATCTACCTATAGCAACAACAGCAACATTGCATCACGCGTAGCGCGAGAATTTTAGAAAAGTAGGCTAGAAATACATCCTAATAGAGCTGTAAATGATTGGAGATGTGTAAAGATATAGGTATGAAAATATTGATATGCCTGTTTGAAATTGTTTAAGTTCTATCATTACGATCGCAGCTATTTCTTATATTTTTACTGCGTTTTCTCTGTATATTCTCAAAGTTGGAAACGGTTCACTTGAAAATTTCTGGGGTAATTGCCCGTCCCCGCTGTGTACGGCCGTGGATATCATATGAGCTGAGATAATACAAGAATCATACTGAATTATGCATCCCTTTTCATTTATTCTGCCTGCAATTCTTCCATATTCACCTTCTAGTATATCTCTGTTACTTTGTCCATCACCCTAGCCATAGGCTACATGTCCACTACTCAATTACATATCCCCTAGATCATCCCATTTGTCTCCAACCCAGGGGTAACCATATTTATTTTCTAGCTAGGAGGACATAGATCACTGTCCTGATGTAGGTGGTCTAAGGGTGTCCCCTTCCCTTTGGAAATTTTTCTGGTTTTCAATGGTGTCTAGATGCAAAATGGTGCTGTATTTGTTCATGGACTCAAGTCATCGGTATATTACTTGGTCAGACCTATAATACCACCAGTAAATCTTTCAAACTATTTAAACCGCAAAGGAGAAGTAGGGATCATGTGGGAAACACATGAAATCCGGACCTTGTTGGCAATTTTACAAATCCGCCCGGACGCCAGTGCGAACTGGTAAAAACAGAACTTGTCGAAAACAATCGTTCTACAGTGCACTTGTCATGGGCAAGGAGAGAGACACGAAATACTTGTTAAGGATAGGAGAATTATTCGAACGCAGTACCTTACCGTGTGGCATATTTTGTGTATGATACTGTATTGGAATGGTCGTGTAAGAATGGTCTTCAGTGTATGGTTGCCATGTTTTCATTAAATCAACCAGCCATCCGAAAGGCAGAAATGGTCTAAACCTAACAATGTACATCCGAATTTGTCGCCGGCACGTTCGTTTCATCGTCCAAGTGAATTATATGCGAATTAAACGACAGTGCAGGTTATACACCTAATTTAGTGAAAGTAGGCATTTTAAAGAAAATCAACTTCAAAAATCAACTTATAAGTTGATTTCATACTTACCTAAAGTGTGTTTTTCACACATTTACTTTTTCTTAATTCTTACACATTTTATTTATTTATTTTTTGAAGGAAATACCAAGGGCGGATTTAGGGGGGCACAGGGAGCCCGCTCCCCTTCCAAAAATTTTTGAAGTTTTTTTCAACGTTAGGCCCTATTCCAATTAAATAGGCCTTTGTGATGTGTCAGAGTGAAATTCAAATTTGTTCATTATTTAAATTTCTACCTCAGAAAATCAGTCTTATGTTAATAATTCTGTTACTGACCTCCGGCTGATAACATTTTGGCTTATATTGGTCACAATAACTTTTTCCGGGCATTGCAAGGGGTTACCCATGAGCGCTGCATTGAACTGCTAACTTCAGTCTATTACCGGCCAGGCCCACATCATTGGGAACACTGCTTCTACTTTCAAGGAAATTTCAGAATTCTTTAATATTTAGAGGGATATTTTCAACAACCTCAGGCTTTTAACTATAACTTGCTGCAACATTAGCATCTTCTTTAAGCTTTGTAATTCACTTTAATGAAATGTACTTCGAATTTAGGGTAATATAAGGGAAAAGAACACTTCAATTCGGGAAACTGCCATCCTAATATGTGGACAACAAAGGCTACTCAAATCTCCTCTTTCAACCAACCAAAATTTAAATTTCACTAAATTACGAGCATTTTCCAGCCATATATGACCAGTTTCAAAAATATCCAAAAGACATCACCATTTTGCATCTTAGCAATCTTAAATTAACAAAAATTTTGTCAAAAGGGACTGGACACCCCTCCCCTGAGACCCCTCCCCAGAAAAGCCCAGCCCAACCAAAAATTAAAATTGACTGAATTATGAACACTTTCCAGCCATGTATGATCAGTCCAAAAAATATACCAAAGACATCACCATTTTGCATCTGAGCAACCTTAAATTAACAAAAATTTCTCAAAGGGGGAGGGGGACACCCCTTAGACCCCTCCCCCAGGACGGTGATCACTCATCACATACTTTACCTCCTATCAAAATACCCTGGCACCACCCCTGGCCCACCGCCTCCCCCCTTAGATCCCTCCCCCAAATCGGACTTTTATACAAACCACTATGACCTGGCCCCCCCCCCCTTCTGCCAAATCCTGGATCCGCCACTGAATACTTCAAAGTTTATTTCCGTTTAGACATTTATTTTTTCTTAGTTCTTACACATTTTATTAGGACACAAAAAATCAGGGGGGGGGGGCTGACGAATATCTGGGGGGCCTAGACCCCCAGTAGCTACGCCAATGTTGTAGATGCATTATGGTAAGAGAAAGAACCCTATCGTTTTTTGGTGGAGGTCAAAGGACATCTGGGGTCACGAGGGGTCAAACCCTGAAAATCTTGTTGACACGATATGTCAAGGTAGGAAGCTTGGATAAATTTCATACTTAGTATGTAGATGCATTATGGTAAGGGAAAGAACCCTATTGTTCTTGGTGAAGGTCAAGGTTACCTGGGGTCATCAGGGGTCAAAACCTGAAAACGTTTTTTAACATGATATCTCAAGATAGGAAGCTTGGATAGATTTCATACTTAGTATGTAGATGTGTTATGGTAAGAGGGAGAACCCTATCATTTTTAGTGGAGGTTAAAGGTCATTTGGGGTCAAACCTTGAAAATCTTGTTAACACGATATCTCCAGGTAGGAAGCTTAGATACATTTCATATGTGGCATGTGGATGCGTTATGGTAAGAGGAAGAACCCTATCACTTTTGGTGGAGGTCAAAGATCATCTGTGGTCACGGTGGGTCAAACACTGAAAACCTTGTTAACATGATATCTCCACGAAGGAAGCTTGGTAGATGATATGTTGATGATGCGTTATGTTGAGAAGATGAACCCTATCATTTTTGGTGGAGGTCAAAGTCATCTGGGGTGACGGGGCATCAAACACGGAAAACCTTGTTAACACAATATCTCCAGGTAGGAAGCTTGCATATATTTCGTACTTATTATGTGGATGCGTTATGGTATGAAGATGAATGCTTTTGTTTTTGGTGGAAGTCAAAAGTCATCTGGGGTTCACTGGGGTCAAGGAGCAAAATTTCCCAAGAATTCCTATGATCAAATATGAGCGTAAAACTGTTTTTTCCAACACGTTAAGATAGCACTTGACCAGTGACTGAAAGATATGGAACATCATGACATTATTTGGAATAGGGCATACATCATCGAAACCTCAATGCATTTTTGCATTCTGGTTCCCAAAATCATTTGAAAAGAGCACCCTCTAATCCAACAAAGCTTTATCTTGGTGGCAATGGAGAGTAAACTAGAATCCTATGGGTATCTGACGAGCAGGTTTGTCTTTCTCTTCACCAGTTTGAAGGGTATATATGTGATCGTAACAGCCGGTTCGTCTATTCAGAAAATCCAGAGTGATCACCTGACACTGTAAAATAACTAGCAATGATATAAAACTGCTTGATTTCCAGATGACAGGTAATCACAGTGAACAGAGTTGCAAAATTTTTCCGAGGGAGGTAGGCTACTCTAGACTAGGGCCAAGGAAATTTAGAACGATGTATGGTCGTACGTAGATAACAGGGTGGTCACATAATGATGTAATATTTCATAAAAAATGTGGTTTTTTGGTCTAATACTAATGCCTAGATGCCAGAAATTCGCATCTAGTACCGGAAGTATACAATTTTCAAAATTTCTTGACCCTCTTTAAGAGCTTCTTAAATTTGACTGACACTCTAGCTGGTTTCATCATCACCATCACAAAGCCTGCCCCATATTTTCGTAAAACCCTGCTCCTAACAAATAACATAAGTATCCAGTCACTTTGAATTATAACCTTCGCCTTTGCACTTGGATAAAAAAAAATGATTGACAAAAGGAGGCATACATTTGGTAGAAATATTTGGTGAACAGAAATGGGGAAACAAGTTTTCTACCAGGTGGAAAATCAGGAAGAAAAGGTTGAGAAGTAACGATTTTAAATCGTATTGAGGCATTGCGAAGCGCTTCTTTAGGCCATTCTCGCCCCCTGACCAAGCCTCCTAGTTCCGCCACTGATACCTATAGGTGTAGGAGGTATTTTGAAGTGCGGGAGTAAAATTGAAATGTATAGTCAGTAGCTTATTGAAGGCATTGTGGCACTGTCTAGTAAGACAGTAAGAGGAGTGCGTAGCGTACCACGAACATTTTCGCCAAAATGACTCCCAGACTGCAGGAAATGGCACTTTCTTGACCTTGTGAATGGCGCATCTAAACGTCCTTCATTTTGATATCTCATGCTTTACGAATTTTGTACACTTTCAAAAGAAAGGTAAACTAGCGTTTTCATGACAAGCATAACAGGCCCGTATCCGGGGAGGGGTTCAGGGGGTTCGTCCGAACACCCAGCACGATTTGGAGCTCCGCCCCGGACAGTATGAGTTCCGCCCACTCGAAGGCCCGAAAAAGGTCTTCACCCCGTCGGGGACACAAAATAGGCTTCTAAAAGGGTCAAAAGCAAAAAAAAAAAAAAGGTCTTCAGTTTTTGGACATACCAAATACCGGCTGAGAAGGGCAATATACCGGCGCGCCCGGCGCGAGGAAAATTTTTTGTTCCGCTTAGCGTAAAATCGAACCTCCCCACTGAAGAAGCTGCATACGCGCCTGCATAACATGGGTTGAAGGTAGTCTTGTTTACTGAACACTTAGTTCACCACATATCAACTGTGAAGAATACCAAAGATATTGTAAGCATAAATTCCAAACTCCTATGCGTACACTGTTAAGCCGCGGTCACACTACAACGAATTCGGATCGGATTCCGATCCGATTTTTGTGAGTTTTTATTAAAATCTTCTCCATCTCTGTTCAGAAAGAGCCCAAAATTTGCCCAAAATTTGCCAACCAGTGTAAATATATGATTTGCATCAGAGGTCTATGAAAATAAAATATTTACTGATTTTTTCGTGACGTCACACCGACAAACAGCTTTTATCGGACACGCGTACTCGGATAAAAGCTCTCAGTGACTCCTCATGGAGACGCATATATCGGGGCGGAAGTGTCAATTTGACATGCGCGTCGTTCTATTCTGCGATCTGGGTACCAAAATAAGAACGCGTTACAGAAAATTCCATTGTTCAAAGAGGTTAGCGTCGGTGCACTTTTACAACTCGTTCTATACGCGCAGAATAAATTTCTCTGTGTATTATACGGAATGTTTGACCCACACTTCTGCGCGCTCGGGAAACAAACGCGCTAGTTGATTTTCCGCTGTGAGTGCGTAAGATATTAAACGCACATATAAAAAGCGTTACTCAAAGATACCATAGAAACTGACCAATGAATATAGGCCATAGAAATAAAAGTAAGCCAAAAAGTACTTTTATTTCTGTGATATAGGCGAATAAGTCTATGAACTTAAACCAGTCATTGTGCGTTCGTGTTCAAGTGTACATTTGTATAATGCCGTCAGTAAGAAGTAAAATTCTTGTAAGTGGAATTTAGTATTGAGGAGTGATACTTCTTACATTTACAATGTTTCGAAATAACAAGTATTAATACTTTTGTAAGACATTCATTTCTCTGTACGTTGTCAAAACGACTGAACAGTGATCAGCACTTCCACCCCGATATATTGGGCTCTATGAGTATGAGCTATGAGGAGTCAACGCGCCATTTTAAGTTTGGAATCTATGCTTGTAATATCTTTGAAGAATACAGAGCCGTATATGTACAGCTCTGGAAGAAATGCCAAAGATATTACAGAAGTGTGGGTCAAACATTCCGTATAATTATAAATACACAGAGAAATTTATTCTGCGCGTATAGAACGCGTTGTAATTAATCCCTAGACCTAACTTAGCCTAGGGTACCTAGGCCTAGTTCTCACGTACACTTTGCTCCCTGAACTAGTATGGGAATCCCCATACTAGGTCAGCAGACTGCGGACTAGACCTAACTAGGTTTCATCACACTCATGTAGGCCTACCGATCCAATCGTCAGGTTCACAACTAGGCTACGTGCGGTTATAACGTTATTTATTGCATAGGCCTACATACAATTGAATTTTATGTAATTCTTATTTGCTTTATGTACGGCATGATGCACTAACGTTAAATAACGTTAGAACTGCAGGTGTTTACCACTAACTTAGGGTAACATGAACGTTTATAATTTAGCCTAAGTTGTAGGTTCTTATATCTTCCAAAGTCACTAGATACAGTAAGGTATCGTACAACAGTATTAGGCCTAACGTTAGTGCTAGAACAGTACCTATTTGGCCTAGTGCTGGCTAGTTAGTATAAACCTCGACTAAGGCAGGATACAGGGGCAGGGCAGGATATATCCTGCTCTAGCCTTTGTAGCTAGGCTAGCTTTCAAGCCTAGGCCCTAGGCTAGGCCGAGTGTATGGATGGTTATGTGCAATGTCTATAGGCCTAGTATGTGCTAGGTTGTACACTCGCCTGTAGGTTGGGCACAGAGGTTGTATCCACACCCATCTTTCTGACACATTTTTACCTGCAAAATCAAATCCCTTGGCAATATTTTCCAAAGCTAACCGGTGGACGCTTAGTTAACTGTTATCCTTTGAGTCCGTTTGGCATAGACACTCTAAGGACGTATACTTTTGCTATAATGCGAAGTAATTGGCTGTCTTTGCTGCCATATTTACAAACTTTGTTCGTTTGATCGGTCAAATTTCGCGGAATACACACTGTGGCGCATGCGCAGTTGAAAAAGTTGCATGTAAAGTTGCAGCAAATAGAACATGTTCTATTTCTTTACTTTCAACTTCGATTTCAACTCGACCGAGTTGAATCGATTGTCAAGTTGATTCCCGGTCCCACTATGCAATTGATGTGTCAACTTAGTTGAAAGTTGAATCGCATATATGGACCTGGGCTTAACAGTGTAGGTGTAGGAGTTTGGAATCTATGCTTATAATATCTTTGAGAAATACCAAAGATATTAAAAGCAAGAAATTTTGATACTTTTAACATACTTTTGCCCCTGATTCAGCTACCGTAGGTTGCATTCAGACGTCTTGCCCTGCATTTGATTGAATAGTTGTTCTTCTTTCCAGTGATATAGCTTTCAACTCCATCCTTTTTCGGGAAGTTCTCGTAAATCAAGCAAATTTGTTCTTGTTCACTCTTTTTCAATGATGAAGAGTGTCTGATGCCGGGTTGTCGCACTTTTGTTAGCGCTATCAACAGTCAGTGTGCACTGCACAGGGGCGTCAATCCGTATTCAAATGTGGGGGAGGAGCGGGGACATACATGACTTAGCACAAATCAATCCCTTTGGTTTTGAAGAGGGGTGTCTTCCTATAGGCCCTTTCCTCCCCCCCCCTTATGATGACTGACGCCCTATTCTAATAACAGGTCGGTAGCCAGGAATTCTGATATGGGGGGGGGGGCACCGACACCTCATAGAGGGGCACCGAAGAAGATTATGTTTGTTGTGAGTAGTACCACCACAGGATTACAGTTTGACGGAACTACAGGGGATTATATCTCAAGCTTACCACACATAGCATAAAGGTATCGGTTTTACGTGTGCACATACGCGCGCCGAAGCGCGCGAAAATTTCACTCTTCTGATTTAAATTTTTCCCTCCGCTTGCAATACAGAGACGTAGAAATTCTCCACAAGTGAAGGGAACGACATATAATCACGATGTATCTTCAGCTCAGCAAGCGCAGGTGAAGCCGGTTAAGTACTTTGCGAAAGGCGAGGCGGGACCAGGGGCTGCCATTAGGCAGGCTTGGTGTGATCCAGTATGATTTTGTTAGGACCCAGAGGGAAATTCCCCGAACATGTGGCGAATTAACAATATGGTAACACTAGCATGGAGCTTTGAGCAGGACTTTGAACGACCGTAAGAGCACACCAATGTCTTCACAGTTCACACTTCGGATGGTCATTATCGTATTTCTACTTTGAACGAAATTTTACATGAAAACAAAACATGAGAAAAAGTAAATTTTTGAATAAATTTTTTGTACGAGTAAATGTAGCTTCAAACCGTATAGTAGTCGCGGAGGGAATGTTACTCAAGGTACTAGATTACTACATGAAAACCCCTTGATGTCCGTGATCTAACTTTGAGACTTCACCTAGCTTTGGCTGGAAGAGTTCACTTGAATTTTTATACTAATAATGTTCATGGGTGATATTACTTCGCTTGTGAGAATTGCGCGCGAAGCGCGCCGAAATTTTGCAGGAAAATTATTTACCACGGTAAAACCTGCATACAGACTCAGCAAGGGGTGGTGGAAAGATAAGCCCGATGAAGGGACTAAGCTCCCCTAAGAGGTCCAGCAATTCGAAGCCCCGTCAGAAGCAATGGGTTACAGATTGGATACCGAACGTGAAATTTTGGGCGACAGGCGAAAAATTTGGGGTTCTGTTGAAGAAAAATTGAAAATTTTTGGTTCTTATTAAGGAACATTAGAAAATTTGGGTTTCTATGGAAGAATATGCCCTCTTCGTCCTAGACAGTTCCAATTCTCCCGACTAAGTTACTCCTTCCAAAACTGTGTTGAGCCCCTCCTTGTGCAGACACAAACCTATAGTTTATTGCTTAAGGGCATATCCTGTTGGGCGTACAAGGCCATAATATGTAACCAGAACATTCTCTGCGCATACTGTGTGTTGTGAGCGTTGATGTTTATCAAAGAGCATTCACCTATGACCAATTGAGAATTTTGCTTTCTTCCAACCAAAATGTATTTGGGGTGATGAGTGTCTGTCTTTAAGAACAAAACCAAGACGCCGGGGGACTGGTCGCGAGGGGATACCCCCTTCCACCACCCCTGGACATTGAGACACTTTACGTTTCATACAAAATGGTTATCATGATGTTGAGTCTGAATTAAGAATCTTCCCGATCGTAAGAGAAAGAGGACGGATGGAACTTCTTATGGATTCAGTTTTGTGTTTTTCCGGAAATCACACCTACACGAAAGAATAATAGGCTAATTGTGGAACCTGTACATTTATAAATTAAGCCAACATATCTGAAACGGGTGTTAAAACTATATGTAAATAAAGATAAAAGCGCGCGTAGCGCGCGAAAATTTTTGTGATTTTAGAACAAAAATGTTACAGAGAACAAAATACGTTCATTATTAAACTCCTTTTGGGATCATTTTTGGTTACAAATCGCTTGGTGTAATACCAGGGCCACCGTTTACATGTACTAAAATTTTATTTTCGATCGATTTTCCGTATAGGGGGGCACAGTGGTCCGCACGGGGGTACGGCCCCCTCGTGCCCCGGCCTGGCTACGGGCCTGTCTAATAAGAATTATCATTTCAAAGTTAACATGACCATCATTGAGATCTGCCAGGTGAAATACATTTTACCATGTCCCAAAATAGCTGAAACCACGCTTCGCAGCGTGGATCATTGCCGGAGATCATGGACCCGACCAGGCCCGTTGCTAGGGTGACATGTTTTGGGGTGTGAAGGTGACCGCCCCAAATTCCGACTGGCTGGATGTTTTTTTAACTGAGTGGAGACGTGTAAATTGCACTTTGTTTTATGAGCGCTATGCGTTTTGTATACAGCAGTGGGGATCCTTCCTTTGTCACTACATAAATGTGTCGTCCTGGGGGAGGGGTGTAAGGGGAGGGGTCCCCCTCCCCCTTTGAAAAATTTTTTGTTAATTTTGCTATATTTGGGATATTTTTGGAGCTGATCGTACATGGCTGGAAAATGTCCATAATTTAGTGAATTCTAATTTTTCCGACTGGCTGGATGTTTTTACTAACTGCAGTGGCGGCAAGTAAATTGCACCTTTTTATTCACCCTGCGTTTGTATACAGCAGTGGGGATCCTTCCTTTGTCACTTTATAAAGGTGTCATACTGGGGAGGGGTCTAAGGGGAGGGGGCGTAGCCCTCCCCTTTGAAAATTTTTTGTTAATTTAAGGTTGCTTAGATGCAAAATGGTGCTATCTTTGGGATATTTTTGGAGCTGATCGTAGTATATAGCAATGGGTGAAGGGTTAGCAAACGCATTTCAGAATGCTTTTAAGTCGTAAGTGTATTAACAATCACTATCTATACCGATAATGGCATCGGCGAAGCGCTCTGCAAAAATTTTTGAAAAATGTTTAACGGCAACAAAGTACTTTCAACCTTCCACATCATGCTACAAATTAGACTTAATGCAGTGGCGTACCCAGGATTTGTCTCAAGGGGGCGGGGCATGCAATATGTTGTGTGACCGCCGGCCTGGGGGAGGGGTGTCCCCATCCCCTTTGAAAATTTTTGAAAAATAAGGTGTCCTTACATGCAATCTGGTGCCCAAATATGCTACCCTTTGAAGTAAAATTTGTGTTAAAAAATTTACGTTTTTTTAGGAACTTAAAAAAATCGGAATAAGTGAGGAGGCATGGCCGAATGGCCCTCCCCTCTGCGTACGCCACTGATTGAATGATCCCATATTTATGAGAGGCCCCTACAGATGTTTGGAGATGTATTTCTGTTTTCGGAGAGTGTTGTGATCAGAATAGTTCCATGTTTTTACCTTTTTAATGTTCATGAGAAGGAATGCAAACCGTGACGCATGCGCGCGAAGCGCGCCGAAATTTTGTCATTAAATAAGATTTCCCTGACGAAATCTGCATTCAGAATCTGCATCGAGACACTTAACAATTGCCCAGCAAACCTAAATGCCACTCAAAAAGCCAGTCAAATAGAGCCACTGCACTACTCTTTTAAGCAAATGTGGGGGGGGGGCATTTGATATTGTGTCCCCCACCCATCGAAATGTGGGGGGACTTGTCCCCCTGTCCTCCCAGGATTGACGCCCATGGCACTGCATACCTGTCTTGCACAATAAAACAAAGATCATTTCGTTCTCTTTCTAATGATCAGACAAGTCACCATTGGTGGAGGAGAACATCTTGTAAAAATGTCCTCCAATCAGGGAAATTTTTCTGAAAGATTTTGACTATCGATCACAATGTCGTATTACCTATTACGTAATAGGAAAACTATACTCGCATACATGTACTGTGGGTGTTCACCCATGCTTCGATATCCGCTGTGGTGTGTGTGGGTGTGCGTGTGTGTGGGTGTGCGTTTGCAATAGCGGTGAGGACTTTTCTGCGAATCATTGCCCGCCCGGCGAACGTGTATTGCTCCTGCACCCACACTGACTGCACTTGCAGAGTATGTAAGGCAAAAGAGGAGTACATATTCGACACCTGCTATGAAGGTTACGCGAATCATGACCGTCCTAGTTCCTCCGAGCAGGGAGTTCTTGGAACTCCCTGCTCCGAGGTAGTACTTCCATGTGAGAATCAGGGCAACAGTTTTTATTATGGGGCAAGATCTGCGACTTGCCAACCTTCGGAATATTTGAGGGAATTTATAGGCACATATGGGGGGGTTTACGATCTTTCAAAAAATTTACGGTGTGAAAAACACAAAGCTAATGGGCGAGTTCTTTGAAAGTGTGTGTGCGTGGGGGGGGGGAGGGTGTAACGCCTCAATCCCCTGTTTCTCCGCCCTGTTAACCTGTATTCACATGTAAGTCATCAGAGGAAAAAGTAGATGGTAGACGGGAAGAAAGTCAAACACGACTCATATTATCCCCACAAAATCCTTGAAAGCTTTAACTGTATTACACTCAACTGCTTCGGTTGGGAGGTTATTCCAGGCAATAACGATTCAATGTGAAAAGTAATGTAGGCGTGAGGCTTTCAGAAAGATAAGAAGCAAATGCTATCTTCATTTCATGTGCTTGACTTCTCGGTAAGGGTTGAATTCAACGAAAGAGATACGTTGTTGTGGTACAAGCATGGGCGTCAATCCTGGGGGGGGGGGCGGGCGGGGGCAAAGTTCCCCCATATTTCGATGGGTGGGGGACACAATATCAAATGTCCTCCCCCCCCCCCCACATTTGCGTAAAAGAGTAGTGTCGTGGCTCTATTTGACTGGCTTTTTGAGTGGCATGTAGGTTTGTTGGGCAATTTTTAAGTGTCTCGATGCAGATTCTGAATGTAAATTTCGTGAGGGAAATCTTATTTAATGACAAAATTTCGGCGCGCTTCTCGCGCATGCGTCACGGTTTGCACTCCTTCTCATGACCATTAAAAAGGTAATTATACATGGAACCATTCTGATAACAACACTTTCCGAAAACAGAAATACATCTCCAAACATCTGTAGGGGCCTCGCATCAATATGGGATCATTCAATCAGTGGCGTACGCAGAGGGGAGGTCCATTCGGCCATGACCACCCTCACTCATTCCGATTTTTTTAAGTTCCTAAAAATACGTAAATTTTTTAACACAAATTTTACTTCAAAAGGTAGCATATTTGGGCCCATATTGCATGTAAGGACACCGAATTTTTTAAAATTTTTCAAAGGGGATGCGGACCCCCACATTGTCCCATGTCCCCCTCACCGATGCCTACTTTTTTAGTTCCTAAAAATACGTAAATTTTTTAACATAAATTTTACTTCAAAAGGTAACATATGTGGCACCAGATTGCATGTAAGGAATCCTAATTTTTCAAAAAATTTCAAAGGGGAGCCTCCCCTTAGTCCCCTTCCCCCAGGACAGCGGTCACACAACATACTGCATGCCCCCCCCCCCTTGTGGAAGGTTGAAAATACGTTGTTGTCGTTAAACACTTTTCAAAAAATTTTTACGGAGCGCTTCGCCGAAGCTATTATCGGTATAGATGGTGCAGGCGCGGATCCAGGGTGCTGGGGGGCCCGCCCCCCACGAAAAAAAAAACGAAAGGAGAAAAAAGGAAGAAAAAAGAAAAGGAGAAAGAAAAATTAAGAGCAAAA
This sequence comes from Holothuria leucospilota, assembly GCA_029531755.1. Classification (NCBI taxonomy): domain Eukaryota; kingdom Metazoa; phylum Echinodermata; class Holothuroidea; order Aspidochirotida; family Holothuriidae; genus Holothuria; species Holothuria leucospilota. The sequence continues at coordinate 19,013,321 of CM055963.1, forward strand.
AATTAATAAAAGTGTCTAAGAACGTATTCAAAGTATATATTTCTGTAGGGGTTAGGTGGAGCTATAGCTGGATTATCTCTTTAGATATCTTTCACAGTGGTTGGCGACGAAAGGAGAGCTACAATGTTCGAAAACAGGTGAATAGCTGAGGAATGATCCTTGACTTAAGATCTAAATAAGTAAACATCGTGACATATGCAGTATAGGCCCTGCTAGCTGCACTGAAATTTAGTAACAATTTTGTGTTAAAGAGTGAAATTTTTTGTAATCTAGAGGGATTGAGAGGCAAAGTTTTCCCCATACAGACCTTGCAGAATGAATGCAAAAGACAAGCTGTCAGGTGACGTGCTATTGTGCACAGTGGCACCAGCTGTTGCAGGCAAAGTAGCGGCGTGCATACCCTATTCGATTTCGAAACTGTCTGAAAAGTTTTAAGATGAACTCAAAAGACTTTTAAGCTACAGACGGTGGCGTCGGCACAGTGGGCAATGGGTGACGTGTGTCCCCCTCCCCCATCGATTCTTGAAAATTTTGAAAATGGTCCCAAAAGTCGTTTAAGCTACAGATGGAGGGTGGAGGGTGAGATGTATTTTTGATGATTGGTTTATTTGTTCTAACCATTTTCTTTCACAAACTGTTCTCAAACTATCATAAGTTTTGGAAATTCTTGACAAATTCCAAATTTTCGCACGCTCCGCTAGCGTCAAGCCTTGTTTCAGAGTTGTCCTTATTATCAATAGCTTTCGGTAACTACTCACGGGGGAACAAAGGAGCAAAAGTGCTTTTTAAGAATTCTCAGTCAGAGGATTCGTTTCTGAATAGCATAGGTTGGTGGGAAAGTGACAGTGTCTGATGCAGGTTCTGAATGCAGGTTTTGTTATGGACTAATATTTTATTCAAAATTTCGGCGCGCTTCGCGCGCATATGACAGGGTTTGCACCCGATTTCATATACCATTGACAAAGCTATGACGCAAGAAATTATTCCAATGCAAACATTTTTCTAAAAAGTACATCTCCTTCTCTGTAGGGCTCTTATCATTATGGGATCGTTGACTAATCTAGTCTAGCACTTGGTTTGAAAGATTGACAGTACGTAATTGTCGTTGCTTATTTTCCAAACATTTTACGGCGACGTTCAATAACGACGAAAATCTTTTCTGGAACGAATTTTGCCTGTCAACCATCCCTCTTGCTATACCTAAAAAGACAAGGTGATATTTCATATCTCCTCCCATATGGATATCGGATAGTGAGAATCCCGTTGGTCCCTGTTTTGTCTACTGTAACTAATTCAGAGCTCCTGGGAGGCTCTACACTGTTCTCTGTCAACCTTGGATATCCTTTTAAAATGTAAATAAAATATTTTATTATAGTCCAAGAATGTTTCTGTGGACTCCACGCAGGTATAATTGCGTGTACAATTTTCCCATGGGCGTGGATCATGTGGGGACGGGGAGACGCGTCCTTCTCACTTTTTTGGAAGGGGGACATCGTCAAAAAGTCCCCCTCACTTTTTCCAAAATGATGGAACAGACTGCACTTACGCCTAGCAAAACGAAATTTTTAGAAGAAAAATAACCTATAAATCGTACCCTTTTGTTGCACCAAATTGCTTCTGAGGGCATTCAGTTCTAGAAAAATTTCCCTTAGACCCCTCCCCCATGCCGACGATCACAAAACTTATTGCCTCCCCGTGACGCAAATTCTGGCTACCACCACTGCTTCTTCCACCAGGAAGGCGATTCACAAATGTGGAAAAGTCCCCCCCCCCCCTACACACACACACTTTTGGAGATGGATCCACGCCCATGATTTTTCCTGGGACTTAAGAAGGTTTGAAGACAATATATTAACCGTCTCTTACTCCCCTTTTCCACCCGAATGAAAGTTAGAATTCACTAAATTGTGGACATTTTTTAAACATACAATCACTTTAGAATGACCCAAAGATATCACCATTTTGCATATAGACTCCCTAACATTAACAAACATTTCTCAAAGGGGAGGGTAAACCCCTTCCTGGGATTCCACTCTCATGTACTAACAAGAAAAGGCTCTCCTACTCTTGTATATAGCGTATACAAAATCCCACTAGCCTAAAAAGGCACGGTTTAGCAGTTATCTGCGGTTCCCCTGTAAAAGGAGAAACTGTCCGGGTGTGCCGGACGGTTTATCCTGAGGAGAATGTGTCCGGGACAGAAAATCCTGGGTTAAAACTGTCTCACCGGACACATTCTGCCCAGGAGAAAAAGTCCGAGGTTGGGAGAATCTGTCCCGGACAGACTTTCAAGGAGAAAGTGTCCGGACAAAACTCGTCCCGGACCATTTCTCCCGAGAAATTTGAGTCCGTGTCTAACTGTTCGGCAATGAAGGGTGGCACACCACCATAGATAAGTATATTAATGTCCCTATTTGTTCAGTATCACAAATATTAAGAAGAGAGTAAGATTTTTAATAAGTTAGCAAATAGGATAGGGTGTTCTGTCAATATGATAAGAAAGCAGACCAAATTAAGTATTACTGATGCCAAAGTGGGATCGCCTGAATCAACTTTTGGGAAATTATGTATATCAGGTTGTCAGTCAGTAAAAAGGCTCGGGTAAAGCGCGGGTCACACTAGAGAAATAGAATTACTGTCCGATTTTTGTAAGTTTTAGTTAAAATGTTCTCCATTCCTGGTCAGAAAGAGCCAAAATTTCTCAACCTGTGTAAATATATGATTTGTATCAGAGAACTACGAAAAGTAAAATGTAAACCAATTAGTTGGTGACGTCACATCGGCAGACAGTGTTAATCGGACACGCTTGCAAAAATCGGATTGATTTTCGAACAAAATTTTTTTTATATGTATACTTATCTATGGTGGTGTTCCACGTTACTGCTGTACAGCTAGACACGGACTCAAATTTCCCGGGAGAAATGGTCTGGGGCACGTTTTGTCCGGACACTTTCTCCTGGAAAGTCTGTCCGGGACAGATTCTTCCAACCCCGGACTTTTTCTCCTGGGGAGAATGTGTCCGTCGAGACAGTTTTAACCCAGGATTTTCTGTCCAGGACTCATTCTCCTCAGGATAAACGGTCCGGCACACCCGGACAGTTTCTCCTTTTACACCCCCAATCACCAACTCCCGCCGGCACCATCGGTAATAGATTTCTGAAGGGTATACCCATCAGAAATCCATAAAGAAGGGGATATATCATCTCTCCTCCCATATGGATGTCAGGTTGTGAGAGTCCTGTTGGTCCCCCTTTTCAGTGTACAATTAATGCAGAGCTCCCTGGAGGCTCTATACCGAAAATTTTCAGCGCGCTTCGGGCGCAATAGTTTACGCTTACGAAGAGGGGTACGTTTTTATTAATTGATGGATTTATTTTTATCACTTTTTACCAAAAATCATTTGAAATCTTTCACGATTTTTGCAAAGTCTTCTCGATATTTTTTGATTTTTGCTTGATCTGCGCACTTTTAGCCTTGAATTGCTCCTTTTACTATCAATAAGGTCCCAAAAGTATTCGCATTACTCATCGGTGGGGTTTTACCATAAGCCAATTATTCATGTGCATAAACGTGATTTCAGAGGAGTCAGCATTGTAAGGATGTAAAGCAACTGATATTCATTTTTTTCACCCTCCTCTTCTTATGAGAAGTGAAAACTTAGTATCGAACCCACCTTCTAATTGATAGACACACATAAAGGGAATTGACACCGTTTGTAATAGCAATGGTTTTAAATGTAAATTTAAATTTTTGCGCGCAATTGTTTCATCTGACGTCCTATACCCGAATACCGCATAACGCAAATAAAACACTCATTATGGCAAAAATCATTTCAAGTTACCTTCATGGGCTCGAAATGTTGGCGTGTAAGTTTTAAGATAACTTAGATTCTCCGGAACTTCTGCAGGTACATATAGTAACTTATACTGAGCCATACACATCAAATTCCATGCAACATGAAAAGGTATAAAATCTCACTGACATAAGAACTGGAGCCGATTTCTGTGCTCTTAAAATGCAATACTGCGAAAGCTTCCGGGGGCTACCCGCCAGCGGGCCCCTGGACACCACGCGTAGGAACTCGCACTTCGCGCTCGTGGTGCACCTTCGGTGCACATGAGATTTTCCATTTTGGGCCCCCCTCAAAATTTCTGGATCCGCGCCTGCAGATGGGTAATTGTTAATACACTTACGACTACAAAGCATTCTGAAAAACGCCCTTACTAATCCTTCACACCTTTGCTATACTACGATCAGCTCCAAAAATATCCCAAAGATAGCACCATTTTGCATCTAAGCAACCTTAAATTAACAAAAATTTTTCAAAGGGGAGGGCTACGCCCCCTCCCCTTAGACCCCTCCCCAGTATGACACCTTTATAAAGTGACAAAGGAAGGATCCCCACTGCTGTATACAAACGCAGGGTGAATAAAAAGGTGCAATTTACTTGCCGCCACTGCAGTTAGTAAAAACATCCAGCCAGTCGGAAAAATTAGAATTCACTAAATTATGGACATTTTCCAGCCATGTACGATCAGCTCCAAAAATATCCCAAATATAGCACCGTTTTGCACCTAAGCAGCCTTAAATTAACAAACATTTTTCAAAGGGGAGGGGTAACCCCTCCCCTTACACCCCTCCCCCAGGACGACACATTTATGTAGTGACAAAGGAAGGATCCCCACTGCTGTATACAAAACGCAGAGCGCATAACAAAAGTGTAATTTAAACGCCTCCACTCAGTTGGAAAAAACATCCAGCCGGTCGGAATTTGGGACCTTCACACCCCAAAATATGTCACCCTAGCAACGGGCCTGGTAGAGTTCATGGGTACAAGAGACCCAGGAGAAAATTCCGGCAAGAACGGGTACTGGGTGTCGGGTTTTAACAGGTACCTGCAACTTGAAAACCAGTTAAAACCAGCGGGCTGGCGGGAGAAAATTCCAATCAAGTAAGAGGCATTTGGTGTCGGGTTTTAACGAGTACCTGACAAAACCAGTTCTCTCCTCTTTATGTGTAGCAAATTCTGCAAATACTCAGTCAAATTATAATCGGGAGTGCACAGTCTAATTATTTCCATTCATTATTCGACGGTTTGGTTGGGTGTATGTGATGTTATACGTGTACATCGTCTTACCATCGATGCCGCAAAAGTGCACTTTGCTCTTGGGGGTCAATTAACACATGGTCAGTTTAACAGATGTAGCCAGTTCTGCATCAGGGGTGATTTTTAATTTTTGCAATAAATGGAACTAGTTTTTTAAAGAACACGTTTTAGTAAGGAGTGACGCCCCTCAAGTTGGAAATGATGCAAGGGAATGGGAGGGTGCTGTTCGATAAGGTTGAGGTTCAAAGATCGCGGAGTATTTAGGCAGGGCTGGAGTCGAGTCCCTGGTATCCGACTCCGAGTCCTGATGTCCGAATCCGAGCCCTAAGGCCCGAGTCCGAGTCCAAGAGTCCCTGTGTAAACTGAACTTGTTTTGTTTTGACTGCAAGAGGACGAGAACTACAATGAAATAATCTTATTTTAACCTTTATTCCTTCCAGCCCTAATGTTTAAGATGGCCATAGATCCAAACAGCAAGTAAACGTAACAAAACAAAGAACACTGAATTTCCTCTTATGAACGTAGACGGATAAGTCACGGATCTACAATTTCCAAAAGGAGGGCCAACCAAATACTAGAAGAGCACCGCAATGCTTCACCGCACACGCAGTGCGAAAAGAGAAAATCAGCTCTCTAGCTTTCCAGAGGTCTGTCTTACCGTATATATGAAATTCAGGCCCGTAGCCAGGAATTATCATATAGGGGCACCGGCACCGAACGGAGGGGCACCGAAGAAGGGTTATGTTTGTAGTTACCATATGATAACCAGTTTGCAGGAACCTCATGGGATGATATTTTACGCCTAAAACAAATAGCTTAACGGTGTCAGTTGTGGGTGTACACATTCGCGCGAAGCGGCGAAAATTTCGCCCTTCTCATGGAAATTTTACCTTCCTTTCGCAATGCAGAGACATGGAAAATCTCATAAAAGGGAGGGAACAAGGCTTTGATTACGATGATGCTTCTACAGCTCTGCAAGATCAGACAGACAAGGCCGTACACAGACATTTTTGGCTGGGGGGCAAAATGTGGGACATTACTGATCTGTGGCCTGGGGGAGGGGTCTGCGAAAAATTGTAATTTCAAAAGTGCGTATCGCAAATGGTGCAATATTTGAGTGAATTTCAGCTTGAAAATGAAGACGAAAAGAAGTGGTGACTAATGTTTTACTACGCAATAATAATTATGAGAAAAAAATCTTAGCCATCTTTTTATTATATAGTTGCTGTTGTCCCACTTAATAACTTTGCCTCATTGAATCATGTGAGCCTCTACTTTACTGAGGATTGAAATTAGTGACCGATCGGATTTGTCGAAAAAAGGAGCCTTGCAGGTGGATTAGCTAGGGTGTGAAGGTCCCCAATTCCGACTATTTTGATGTTTTTTCTATCGAGTGGCAGTGTGTAAATTGCCTTTTTTGTGCCCTGTACTTGTATATCCTGTATACTTGTATATAGCAGAACATCCTTCCTCTGTCATTATACACAAAGGCGCCGTCTTTGGGGAGGAGTCAAAGGGGAGGGGTGTCCCCCCTTCCCTTTGAGAAATTTTTGATAATTTCAGGTTGTTTAGATTACAAAATGGTGCTATCTTTGGGACATTTTTGAAGCTGACCATATACTGGAAAATGTCCATAATTTAGTGAGTTTTAATTTTTGGTTAGGTGAAAGACGGTAAGGTTTTAGAGGGAAGAGTACGTCCCAAACCTCTTGAATCCCCATTTTGGCAACTTAACTGTCTTCTGTTTGGGGAAATTGTCACGCAAAATACGTGGGTGGAGTCAACAGGAATGTTACGAATATTTTCCTTTCCTTCATTGTGCATTATAAAAGTTTATCTAAGACTGGCAGATACCTATATAGGGCATCCTAGGAGCTCTGGATCAATCATATAAAATGGGGCAATGTCAAGATGATTTTTACGTGATTTGCAAATGATAATATAGAGTATGACGCCACGTACTTTACATCTATCGTATTTTTTTTTATTTTATCAACTGGGAATGGGCGGGAGGGAGAGCATTGGTGCAGAAAGTTAATATTGGAGGCTGCTTAATTGGTATAGCAAAATGGGTGAAGGGTTAACAAACGCATTTCAGAATGCTTTTTCGTCGTAAGTGTATTAACAATCACCATCTCTACCGACAATGGCTGCGCGCGAAGCGCTAAGTAATTTTTTTTTGAAAAATGTATAACGGCAAAAACGTACTTTCAACCTCCCACATAATGCTACAAATTAGATTTAAAGACCCCATATTGATGCGAGGCCTCTACAGATGTTTCAAGATGCATGTGTGTTTTTCGAAAACTGTTGTGATCAGTATAGTTCCATGTATAACTACCTTAACAAAGGTAATGAGATAGAGTGCAAACCGTGACGAATGCGCTAGAAGTGCGCCGAAATTTTTCATTAAATAAGATGCATGACAAAACCTGTATTCAGAATCTGCATCGAGACACTTCCAATTCCGCAACAAACCTATATGTCAATCTAAAAACAGTCTTTTGCTTGGAAATTCGTAAAGAAGTTTCAATTTTTGCTGCTGTGCTTCTTCAGGAGTGCTATCGGAAGTATTGATAATATGAACAACATCAACAGTTGAAGAAAAGAGTAACTGTAGAGGAAGGCCCGCGAAGCGCGCGAAATTTTTGTAATTTTAGAACAAATATATTACAGAAAACAAAATAACATTCATTAATAAACGCCTTGTGGAATTATTTTTGGTTAAAGTCACCTGGAGTCACGCCAGGACTACGGTTTACAGGACCTATTTTTTTATTTTTCTATCGTTTTTTTTTGGAGGGGCACAGTGGTCTGCACGGGGAGAGGGGCATGCCCCCCGTTCCCCAGCCTGGCTACGGGCCTGAGTAAAGTAGTCAAAAAAGGGGGGGCTTCAGGTGGTTTGTTGACAACGTATTCTTTCTTAGAAACATACTCTCTGCTTTCATCTAACCAAATCTTAGAATTCGCTAAATTATGGACATTTCTAGCCATACATGATCACTTCCGAAAATATCCCAAAAAATAGCACCATTTTGCATCTTTCATCATCCCAGACATGGTTCCAATTCTCCCAACTATGCAACTTCTAGCTCCTCCCATAACTGTATGAAGCTACTCCTTGTGGTGAGCATACAAGGCTATAAAATGTAATAAAAGCACTCTCTCTGCCTTGTGTGGAATGTGAGCTACTCTGCATCTTTCAAATTTTCAAACTTTGATGTCACTCAAAGAGCAGTCACCAACTGAGAATTTTCATACCCCTACACTAAATATATACTTTGGGGTGATGACTGTCTGTCTTTAAATTAACAAAAATTTCTCAAAAGGGAGGGGAACAATCCCCTCCCCTTAGAGCCCGCCCCTTAGAGCCCTCAAGGGCTGAATTTGGCATGGGGAGGTGCACATTTCAGGAAGGTAGAACCAGGAAGACTATCTAAGCGGAGCGCCAGCATTGCTTGGCGCGGAGCGTGCAAGAAAATTTTCGGTTTTAAAACCCCCAGATGGCCGGAAACAGCATTTCCCGAGCCTTAAAGACAGACAGTCATCACCCCAAAGTATATTTTTAATGTATGTATATCAAAATTCTCAGTTGGTGACTGCTCTTTGATTGACATCAAAGTTTGAAAATTTTAAAGATGCAGAGTAGCTCACATTCCACACAAGGCAGAGAGAGTACTTTTATTACATTTTATAGCCTTGTATGCTCACCAGGACATGGCCTTAAGCAATAAAACAGGTTTATTCTTGCACAAGGAAGAGCCTCATACAGTAATGGGAGGAGCTAGAAGATGCATAGTTGGGAGAATTGGAACTGTCTGGGATCATGAAAATTCCCCTTTAAGCCACATGTACACATCCTTCAAAAAGTGATCTCCTGTCTGCCGTTTCTCAATTTAAATGATACACGAATCGTTAATGCATGACTTTTTTTTATTCAAATTGAAATGTCGCCATATTTATATTCTAGCTTGATATGTTTTCCCAAGGCTTTCAGACTTTGACCTCCGCTGACCTCAAATGACCTTGACACAGATTAAGAGGTCAGCTATACTCTCCTGTACATCTTACATGTCAAATAGGAACTTAATCACCTATTTTGTTCCTCAGGTATCACTCCTACTAGGTTTCAGAGACTTTTTTTTTCTTCAGATATTCCTTCTATAAGGTTTTTCAAGACTTTGACCTCTGCTGGTCACCTCAAATAACCTTGAGCTTCAAGCACAAAACAACAGGGTTTTTCCTCAAGTTCACATGGACAACACATGGCAACTGTCAATTTTATTATTTACAAAATACTTAAATGTCGTAACTCTCAGTCTGAGAGATAATCATTGGACTAATTAGTACATTACCTATGGTTTGATGAGGGACTTCAGTTCTAGTCGCCTTGGGTGGAGAGAAGCAAGGTTACCGTGACGGTAACCTCGTTACTGTAGTGATTGTTGCTACGTACGCGTATGCGCGTGTGGATTCAGTTAGTTGCGCGCAGGCGCGGTTCTAGAGCGAGATTTTTTGGGGGCTTAGGGGGGGGGGGCTTGAAACGGAAGAATAAAATTTTCTGTCATTATCAATACCGGCATTGGGGAATGATGCTAAGGAGGACTCCATCAGTGGCGTACCCAGGATTTCTCTCACGGTGGGGGGGGGGGGGGGGGGAACATGCAGTATGTTGTGTGATCGCCGGCCTGGGGGAAGTGTCTAAGGGGACGGGGTGTCCCTTTCCTTTGAAAATTTTTGAAAAATTAGATGTACTTACATGCAATTTGGTGCCACATACGCTACATTTTGAAGCAGAATTTGTGTTAAAAAAATTTACGTATTTTAGGAACTAAAAAAAAAATTGGCATCAGGGAAGGGGCATGGCCCCCTGCGTACGCCACTAATAATAATAATCATAGGCGTATGGGACTCTTACAGTTTGGGGTCCAGAAAATTTTTTGCCCGAACTTCTCAAAAAGTTGCCAGAAATCCGTTGCAGTTCAGGTGCATGAAATAGACCACTAATCCACTACAGGAGCGCGAAGCGCGCGAAAATTTTTGCACATTTTTCGGGCATTCGATCAAAAATTCGGGAACTCAGTAGAAAATTAGGGCAATCTTTTCACTTTTACTTCATCTCTGCCGGAATTTCAATTTGAGTAAGGTATCAAATGTTGCTCATGTCTGGTCTACTGTTACAAAGGCATACTGAACTGGATTTGAGCAATCACTGGATTTGAGACCGACTTTTTGGCGCTCTGAGACCGACTTTTGATTTTCACGCCCCCCCCCCACACACACCTGTATTTACGCCCCTGGGACTGGCGTCGAACGTAAGAATGCAGCTGGGTAAGCTAGTAGGCGCCCGCACTGTGCCTACCGTCGTAATACAGTACTAAGGTGAAGCGTGGCTGTCGTACTACATGCAGTCAAAACAACGGTGTACGTACGTGGACGTGGATACAAGAAACGTGATCACATGCCTATCTTGCATGACACATTTGAGAAACTATAAATCCACTGGACTAAGATGTGCACAAATGTACTGGACAATTTTGTTTTTCTCAATACACGCAAATATAGCATGAAGATAACACACAACCTCGGAAATTTTTTTTTTTTTTGGGGGGGGGGGGGGGTTGAGTCCCCAAAGTTCCCCCCCCCCCCCGTAAAACCGCGCCTGGTTGCGCATGTATGAACGTAACCATAGCTAGTACTATGTCACAATTTTACAGCAATGCGTCCTATTTAGCATATAATAGTGTGGAGGGCCTAGTAACAAGATTTGCATTTGGATAGAACGTCTGGAAAACAAAGTAGCATCGCTTGTGGAAACAGACATTTTAAGGACATCTTTGGAGACGCTAATGACCATAACTTTGACTAAAGAAGTAGCCAACATCACTTCTGTCACGAACAGGGCTTAAAATAATGGAAATAATAATTTTAAGGGAAGATTTTACATGACACTAGACCTTCGTAAGCTTAAGTACAGAGACTTCTATATTTAGAGCTCTGAAATAGAGGGCTCTCATACCGTGGCTCTATAGACCTTCATATATATTCAAGGCGCATCCTGTAATTAAATTACCAAACCGATGTAGGTTGGTGTGTGGACAAAAGTCATGTTCGTCCTTGTTTTCACAGCTGTTGAAAACAGAAGGAGTGCATTTTTCTGTTTCCCAGGCCAGAGCGGAACTCCTCTGCCTCAACGGGTGGGTGCACGTGCACCCAATGCACCCCCCCCCCCAGCCTACGCCCTTGGCCCTCCCCCAGGACGGCACCTTTATGGAGTGACAAAGGAAGGATCCCCACTGCTGTATATAAACGCATAAAAAATAGGGCAATTTACGCGCCACCATTCAGTTGGAAAAAACATCAGTCCAGTCGGAACTGGGGACCTTTACATCCCCTAAACATATGACCCTAGCTATACGGCCCTGCGCACAGATACTACTACATTTGCCACACTGTGCTACTATCATAGAGCATATCTATATACAGATAACAGTTTTTGTGGGTTTACCTAAAAAGACCAAATGTAAACACGTCACCTCCACGGGGTTACCGTGACTGTCCTTCGATGAACCAACAAGTGAACACTTCTCGGCAGGCTGACCCTAATTAAATGACACGAGCTTTGGCGTTTAAAATACATCGCACAACTAGTATCAACATAAAAACTTTCAGTCATAGTGCGTGACGAATAGATAAACAGTCATTTGACAGGTCAGGGACACCAACTGTAGTATCTAGCAATAAATATTGTCGGTCTGTGGCTCGTCACGTCCAAAATCGACCTTAAAAAATGAGGAAGAAGTTCTTCTAGAGTTGCGTCCATTGCTTCGTATCTCGCACGAAAAGAAAGCAGTTCAGGTTTCGTGATCATGTCATGTTTCAAATTAATTCGACATAAACGAGTCGTTCTCCCGGCCATCGTCCATTGCAGAAATCTACACAGGCCAACCAGGTATAATATACTGGGCGTACCATGCATGAACACCGTGACCATAAAAATATTAAAAACATTTACAAAAATCAATAAAACTTTGCTGTAATATTTTTTTTATAAGTCTTCCTCATTGTGCTTTATTTTGGTGTTGTTCGGATTGCATAATCCGTAGAAAATGAATTTTGAAATGTAGGCCTAGGTGGCAGTACATGCAACAATGCTTAAACAATGAAGGAACCTTGAGTCAATCGCTACAAAAAACAAGCAAATAAAATGCTATAAATTACCACATTTAAGAACAGATATACAAATAATAATAGAGAGGAATGTCTTTTCTATCAAATTTTTTAATCAGAGCTTCATCAAAGACATTTTGGTCACCATTTTTGGTAATTTTTGCAAATTTCTAGTTCATTATTCATACTTAGCCTATGCTGAAACTTGAAAATTTGGCCATGAGTAGCATTTTTGCTTTGGACATCAAAAATAACTAGGCAGATAATTGTTTTTTATGTTGTTTGAAGAAAATGCAATGCGGGTCATGCATACATTGCAATCACATTGCGCCGTTACGCTGTACTGGCGTTAAGAATGCAGTGATCGACTCATAATTGCTTACTATAGGCCTATACAGTAGGCTATGCCTCCTGCATTGTTCTAACGTTGTTTTGACGTTCGTTGTGGCTATTTGCCTGACAGTCGGGCAAATTGGAACTTAAGCTTTGTTTTCCCGACAGCAATCGACCAATCATATCCCCCCAACGAGCTTGTGATGTGAGAACTGGGAAATGTTACAATAATATGTAATTCTGTGGTGTGTATGTAGGCAAGGGCTATGTCCAGTCTGGAAAGTTCGTATCTGCTACACCAAATTTTTATGCCAGTCACCTCTTTTCTCAGTTTTAATGCCATGCCAAATCGTTATACTGTGTTTTACGTACAGTGTGTATGTAAAAGAGAAGAAAATCACGCCATCAAATTGGTGTGTAGGTCTTTACTGCACGCCGAAGATCTTTGGCGTAACATACATGTTTTCCAGACGGGCTATGTGTGGTTAGTGGTTAATAGGCTACTAGTACTAATTACAGATCAGCACGTACCTGGTCCACCAGGAACTTGGCCTAGTAAGGCACAAATTCCCTTGTGGCCCAGGTTGGTTAATGGGGCAGATAGCTTCCTTATGCACTCTATGGATTTCCTTAGCTTTGATGATTTATAAGAGTTACTCAGGAGAAATTTTCAGACAATTCCATTGTGAAGCCTATTTCATTTTCAGTCTCGTGAACTTATTTCATTTTCGGTGTCGCAGACCTTTGGTCTTGTGGACCTTCTATCTCACGGGCTGTAACCCTCCCACAGGCTACAGGTTAGTCAGGTGAATCTCCACCCCAGCAAACTTTTTTGATGAGAGTTTTTTTGACAGTAGGGCAAATACAACATTATTTTCTCAACATACATTTCAAATATTTTCTGAAACTGCAGATTTAGAATAGCGCCATCACCTTTGTTCACAGTTGGAAAAATAAGGAAGCATGTCCTACAATTTTCCCGACTGTCGGGAAAGCAGCTTCAACCTTATTTTCCCAACCTACAATTCAAGTATTTTTAGAGGCCACAAATTTAGGATAGCGCCATCACTTTGGCCACAGTCGGGAAAATAAGAAAGGAAGGTTGTGTAATTTTCCTGACTGTCGGGTAAATGGCTTCCACCTTTAACTTTAATTTGGAGAGGTGGGGGATATGCGATTAACTCTAGTGGTAAAGGTTAGTATCCCTGTATGCATGCCTGTAATATGTCATAGTACTGGCATTAGGGCCATTCCACGTGACATAAGTCACAGCATATGCAGAAATTTTAGTGGAAAAGCCCCCCTATGGACCATGAAAAGAATACCATAGTATTCCAAAAAGTACTTTTTCCTAAAATGTCATAAGATATCTCTCTTCTGAATTTCACAAATCTTCAATTCCACCCTCGTGCTATCAAAGATATTACAAGCATAGATTCCAAACTCAAAATGGCACGTTGACACCCCATGGAGCCCAATATATCGGGGCGGAAGTGCTGATAACTGCTCAGTCGTTTTGAAAACAAACAGGCAAATGGATGTCTTACAAAAGTATTAGTCCTTGTTATTTCGGAATGTTGTTGACTGAAGAAGTACTACGTCTCAATAAATTCCACTTGAACAAGAATAACTTATTTCTTCAACGCGGCATTCCACGTATTTACACTTGAACATGAATGCACAATGACTGATTTTGCAAGTTCATGGGCATTCTTTGATCAGTTTCTACGGTATCTTCAACTGACGCACTTTTATATGCGCGTTCAATTACTTACGGACTCACAACAGGAAAGCAACTAGCGCGTTTGTTTCCAGAGTGCACAGAACTGTGCGTCAAGTATTCCGGATAATACACAGAGAAATGTATTCTGCACGTATAGAACGCGTTGTAAAAGTGCACGCACGCTAACCTCTTTTAACAATGAAATTTTCTGTAACACGTTCTTATTTTTGTACGCAGATCGAGGAATAGAACGGCGCGCATGTCAAATTAACACTTCCGCCCCGATATATACGTCTCCATGAGGAGTCACTGAGCGTAACAGTGTAGGTATAGGAGTTTGGAATCTATGCTTATAATATCTTTGCGTGCTATGAACAATAGCGCCCTCAATAAACGTCATGTAAGTCACTCAGAGCATTGCAGTTTTTAAGTTGATTAACAAAAGGTGAGAATCCTGTGAAGTGTTAGGCAGGAAGGGATAATTAGGTTTAGGATTGGTAATAGAAGATAATAGTCTATGTAAAACAGGTCAAGTTGAGTTCTTAGAATTTTTTCGTGAGACGGTACAAACAGATGTTTGTCGTCACATAAGTCGCAAACAAACAGTTTCCAACTAACTAGTCGTTTAGCTTGTTCCGGGAGACACATTATGCTATACGTCTGACCTAGAATTGTCATTTATGTGAAATAACAATTGTATCTAGAAAGACAGGGTCAAAATAATTTCATTCCAATGCATTTAAAAAGAAAATGTACTCTCCATAGCTGCCCTTTGACGCTTATACTGCCAGCCATAACTTACATATAATTGTTCCAAAAAAAATTAATTTCAGTTGAGCTATTTCCTCTGCTATGGAAAGAGTGCAATAATTCTAAGCATACGTGGGTGTTTACTTGTCTTTACATTTTCAGAAGTAGTATTAACATAGATAGAGACAAAGAACTTATCTTAAAGAGATTTTACAATTCACATCTTTTTGCGCAGAAGTATGTGCACTGGTACAGAAGTCTTCCATTTTGTGTGGCATTTCCATATGTGCTAATTGTGTAACAGTGGTATCATTGACTGATCATTTTTGTTGTCTTTTTCTTTTGCATTTTGTTTCTTTTCTTATTTGTTACTGTACAGTAGCTGCTGAAGATTCTTGACAGGAAAATATTCACCGATTTAGTTTCAGTCTTAAAGGTTTTTGAGAGCAATTTTGACCAGAAACTGTAAACTGAGAGAAAAATTAGGTAAACTGTGTGCTTTAGATCATTCAGCATGGCCAAGCCAGAAAGCTGAAAGAAGAGTACTGGCAGATGTTACCAAAGTCAAGTCAGGGTATTTTTAAATGTGATTAGCAAAAAATGGCTCTGTGAGCATGACATAATAAAGACAAATGTAAGTCACAGTGACAATGACCAGATTTAAACATGACCAGATTTAAACATTGTGTTTGATCCACATAGCTGATAAATTATGAGTGCAATGCTCAAGAAATGAATAATGAGATAGCTTTTCAGAGCTGCAATCAAGAAAGACATGTTCTATTTAGTTATTTTGCTTCATTTTTCTTCAAATTACCTTTTACCTATAATTCAGTATTTTAAGTGTTCCATATCTAAGACATTCTTTGGTGTTGGCACTTTCTAAAGGAATGACTGAATCCATGAAAGTTTTACTAAAAGTGAAAGTTGCACCTGTCTACTAATCTTTAGAGTTGAAATTAGACACCTAGTACTGAGTTCTAATTTTACCCTATCAGGACCACTTGCCATGGAATGGCCCATTAGGAGGTTCGAAAGTCAGAAAGTCTCCCAATTTTGAAACATACCTTGATATTGTAGGATGTGCTCAAACACAAGTTATGGTTAATTTTATCAGGAAAAATTGGTTTGTACTTGATAGTCAAATTGACTGATACTTTGCTTTAGTAAGTGAATTAACAGGCACTGGAGTAATTGAAGAATACTCCACATATGGAAGCTCTGTTTGGGAAAAGGTAAGGCTACAGAGTCTAAGCAATACATGTTATTTGAGAACGACTCATTGATTACAGTATTACACCACTATTCTTTGGCTAAGATTGAGGTATCTTGCTAGTTATCTTTAAGAGGCTACGAGGATTCACAGTCAGTATAGTTGATTTGTTCTTGTGAGAAGCCAAATAGGCACAGTAAAAATTCAATTTCCCTCTCTAGGATATGTTTTTATGTGGTTAGGGGGATACGAAGCCGATATTCTGAAGCAACATCCTGATATCTAGCCTATGAAGTTTAACTTGTCTTTATAGAGAGGGTATGATGATATGCAGTCAAAATTTAGGTTGTCTTCTGTAAGGCTGTGATGAAGTGCAGTCAGAGTTCATAGTGTGTCTTGAAGAGGCTTCGGGGATACGCAGTGAGTGTGTAGCCCCGTAGCCCTGAAAAAACAGCTTCATTACAATCTCGTGGGGTATTCTGCAATTGTGCCCAAGCATTTGTAACAGGTGTTTGAACTTAGAACCCGTGCTAACTTTGAATGACCCACTATACATGTATGATGTATGTACATGTACGTCCCAAAGGACAAGATACTGTATTTGTCTTTTAAAATCTTTACATGTGTGCTGTGTTATAACTACATCTGTGTGGGCTATCATGTATATGTACCAACTGGGGTGCATGCAGTACATTACAAGAAGTGTGCACTTTGTACAAGTCTGTATACGTTACCACATGCCCGTACACAAGCAGTACATTGTTAGAAGACTTGTACAATGACAATATCAGGTGGTATATATATTTCTCTAATTTGGGATTTAGGCAAAAACCGTATGAAAAAACACGACTGTTGGGAGAACTCGACCCTTAGGCGAAAAAATCGTTTCGCCTTAACGTTTTACACACTTTTTTATATAGGAATGCATAACTCTATACGCAACTTATTGTTTTTTCCTTCCCCGGTTGTATTGGCGGTATACCGATTTCGCCTAACAGGTCGATCTAGCGTGTTATATATATATATACATATATATAGGTCGAACGTGGTAAGATCGACTGTAAATGTAGGTCGAAGAGTAAGTAACTGATTCGATCTGAATTAAATTCAACCCAAGTACTGGCATAGCCTTTTGAACAAGGGAAGAATGAAAGAAGAAACCAGAAGGAAAATTGAGCCACGCGGGTTTGAACCCTGGACGGTCGCTGTCCGGGCGACTGCCTTAACCACTGCACCACCGTGACTAACGTGATTCTCGGCTTGAACCAAGGTACAAATACCGCACGCTACAATTTTCCCTCCTTGTTACCACACAAAGTGTGTAAATCCCGAAACGGGTAAATTAGATAGGTCGAACGTGGTAAGATCGACTGTAAATGTAGGTCGAAGAGTAAGTAACTGATTCGATCTGAATTAAATTCAACCCAAGTACTGGCATAGCCTTTTGAACAAGGGAAGAATGAAAGAAGAAACCAGAAGGAAAATTGAGCCACGCGGGTTTGAACCCTGGACGGTCGCTGTCCGGGCGACTGCCTTAACCACTGCACCACCGTGACTAACGTGATTCTCGGCTTGAACCAAGGTACAAATACCGCACGCTACAATTTTCCCTCCTTGTTACCACACAAAGTGTGTAAATCCCGAAACGGGTAAATTAGATAGGTCGAACGTGGTAAGATCGACTGTAAATGTAGGTCGAAGAGTAAGTAACTGATTCGATCTGAATTAAATTCAACCCAAGTACTGGCATAGCCTTTTGAACAAGGGAAGAATGAAAGAAGAAACCAGAAGGAAAATTGAGCCACGCGGGTTTGAACCCTGGACGGTCGCTGTCCGGGCGACTGCCTTAACCACTGCACCACCGTGACTAACGTGATTCTCGGCTTGAACCAAGGTACAAATACCGCACGCTACAATTTTCCCTCCTTGTTACCACACAAAGTGTGTAAATCCCGAAACGGGTAAATTAGATAGGTCGAACGTGGTAAGATCGACTGTAAATGTAGGTCGAAGAGTAAGTAACTGATTCGATCTGAATTAAATTCAACCCAAGTACTGGCATAGCCTTTTGAACAAGGGAAGAATGAAGGAAGAAACCAGAAGGAAAATTGAGCCACGCGGGTTTGAACCCTGGACGGTCGCTGTCCGGGCGACTGCCTTAACCACTGCACCACCGTGACTAACGTGATTCTCGGCTTGAACCAAGGTACAAATACCGCACGCTACAATTTTCCCTCCTTGTTACCACACAAAGTGTGTAAATCCCGAAACGGGTAAATTAGATAGGTCGAACGTGGTAAGATCGACTGTAAATGTAGGTCGAAGAGTAAGTAACTGATTCGATATATATATATATATATATATATATATATATATATATATATATATATATATATATATATATAAACATTATGTGGAAAATCGGACATCGGAAATCAAAGTTGGGAGAACTTGACCTTCAGGCGAAAAAACCGTTTCACCTTAACGTTTTACACACTGTTTTATATGGGAATGTGTTATTCTATATGCAAGTCCGATTTACCACATACAGTAATGTTTATGCAATTACTTCTCTGCACACCAACTTACATACATGTATCCGTAAACACTCATGACTTAGGGGCCACTGAAATAATGTGCATATATATCTCAGAACCAAAAGGGGAAATATAATCTTAAGTATTTAATTGTTTTCGTTTTTGCCTTTTGGATTAGTGGATTTGACCTTTTGCCTAACAGGTCGATCTAGCGTTACATATATATATATACATATATATATATATAACGCTAATTTGACCTGTTCGGCGAAATTGGTATACCGCAAATACAACCGGCGAAGGAAAAAACAATAAAATACATAAGATTATATTTTCCCTTTTGGTTCTAAGTTATATATGCACGTTATTTCAATGGCCCGTAAGTCCTTAGTGTTAACGGATACATGCACGTAAGTTGGTGTGCAGCTAAGTAATTGCATAAACATTATGTGGTAAATCGGACTTGCGTATAGAGTTGGGCATTTCTATATAAAACAGTGTGTAAAACGTTAAGGCGAAACAATTTTTTTGCCTAAGAGTCTAGTTCTCCCAACAGTCGCGTTTTTTCATACCGTTTTTCGCCTAAATCCCAAATTAGGGAAATATATATATATATATATAACGCTAGATCGACCTGTTAGGCGAAATCGGTATACCGTCAATACAACTCGCGAAGGAAAAAATAAAATAAATAAGATTATATTCCCCTTTTGGTCCTGAGATATATATGCACGTTATTTCAATGGCCCATAAGTCCTTAGTGTTAAAGGATACATGCACGCAAGTTGGTGTGCAGCTAAGTTATTGCATAAACATTATGTGGTAAATCGGACTTGCGTATAGAGTTGTGCATTTCTATATAAAACAGTGTGTAAAACGTTAAGGCGAAATGATTTTTTTGCCTAAGGGTCGAGTTCTCCCAACAGTTGCGTTTTTTCATACGGTTTTTCGCCTCAACCCCAAATTAGAAAAATATATATACGTATATATGTATCTATGCATATATATATATATATATATATATATATATATATATATATATATATATATATATATATATATATATATATATAGAAAAGTAGAAAAGTCAAAAGAAGACAACATATTTACACCATGTTTATTAGACGTACAAAATTTTCGAAGCCCTGCTTCTTCATCAGCATACACCAAAACTGTGCCAGTACCAGCTCAGAATAGATTCTAACAAAGGCAAGTAAATGCACCCAAGTGTGATAATTCTCTATTAAGCCCATTGTTAAGTGTGCCAACTTTATTTATTAGTCTTAGTTCACTAGCTTTATGTTCAGAATCGGATCGAAATCCTCCTTTTATGAAGCAAACTCTAACATTGTCAATGCCATGTCCAGGAAGGTAAAAGTGTTGAGAGACCGCTTGAAGCTGGGAATTTTTATGTATTGTCTGTTTGTGGTTGTTGAATCAGAGTCTAAAAGGTGTTTTGGTTTCTCCTACGTAGTTACATGGGGACAGATGCTACAAAAGATAAGGTAAATAACATTAGCTGAATAACAATTGAAGGGGCCTGGATGTAAGTTGATGTCGGTTCCGGGAATGGTCACTACATTCTCCGTTACAATGTGTTTACTTACTAAGCATTGGGGACCATTCCATGGTGGTTTGTTTCCACGTAGGGGCTGGTGAAGCGGGGGTAGTTTGCTGGTATTGATCTCAGAGAGGGTGGCTGTTTCAGGGCAATGACAGGGGGATTGGTAAACTCTGGGGAGTCAATTGGGTTGAGAATGTGCCAAAGGAACTTGAATTGCTTGAAGTAATATATAACACTGGATTGACTCATAGGGTGAAATCGGTATACCGCCGAAACGTTAAGGCGAAAAAATTCAATAAAACACATAAGCATATATTTCCCCGTTGCGTTTTAAGATATACATACAGGTTATTTCAATGGCTCCTCAGCTGTACGTGTTAACGGATACGTGTATATTATTTTGTATACATTGAAGTAATTTTACGTACATTAAGTACCGAATACGAATTTACCATAGCGTTACGCTTTCCCATTGATACAGTGTGTGAAAACGTTAAAGCGAAACAGTTTTTTGCCCTGTGGTGCATTTTTCCAGACGATATTTCGCCCTAATCCGCAATTAGCAATATATATATTATATATAGAATAGAAGAATGGTGGGAAGCAGACACAGTCGCATTATTTTTTATTCCCATGGAATATACGTCTAACATTGGCAGCCTTTGCCTTAGTAAGAAAGACGATACTACCAAATGATGAAAAACTGAATGATGAGTGTATATGGATACATGCACAGATACTAACCTTTATGTCTGCAGTTATTCCCATGTAGGGGGAGGAGGAGAAGAGGGAGGAGGAACGGGCAGAGGACTACAGTCCTAAAATTGTATCCAAGTGGCAAGGAATCACTAACTTACTAAGCCTTTGGGCTCTCTGGTATCTGGCATGTAATTGCCAAAATTTAATTCATGACCATTTTCAAATCTTTGACCATTTTGACATGATTTCATTCTCTGTGATCAATGCCTAGAACAGTGTTCAAATTAACTTGAAAATATTACTTGTACTGTACAGCGGGAAATTTTCTCGGGGTTTAATATTCGTGCTTTTCATGACTAAGTAACTAATCGGGAATTTAAGACCCGCGAAAATACTTCTGTTACTATGTACAACACTGTGCTGGTTGATGCAAGAGCGAATTCATCACACCGTACATATGTGTACAAGGAACAGAATCACAAAAAATTAGCCTCGCAAAAATTTCCCGCTTTACAATACTTAATGAATTCTGGCACAACTGAAGAATACTGTAACCCGCCTCTTTAAGACACCTTAATGAGGATCTCCTTCTGTAATATTTTGGTTCTGTTCTGAGACAAGAATTTGAAGGAAGTTAGTTTTGAATTGAAGGTGGCCACTGGTATACAACACAATGTTTCCAATGGAACTTTGAGTTGATCACTTTGGTGGAAAGAGCAAATCAAGACTGTTTTTCTTCCAAATAATAAAATAGAAACACAGAAAGTATTGTTCTTTCTAGCCAACTTTTGAATGAATGTTTTGCCCATGAAGATTTTACCTTCTTTTTTGCTTACTGTAACTTTATCTTAACTTAAAAAAAATTGGTTGTCGGTCATACTTTTTGCTTTTAAAAGGAAGATAGCAGAACAATCTAGGACTAACACTTCTTTTGACTTAAAGCATATGTGGCTGTGGTGCAAGTGGCACTGGTGTTCGAATCACATGGTATCTATATGCTAAACTAAAGTGTTGGATGTACTGATTGTCTCAAGGCACTGCAAACTCAAAGTACCCCTATATACTGTACTGAAAGATTTATGGTCACTGGCGTTTCAGTGTATAGTGAATAAACCTAATAAATGTTCAAATGTTGTGCACCCATCCAACCAGCGATGCGCGTCAATAGCTACTGCCACAATCAGCACGTCAATTTCTGATGTGGACAGGTGACTGTGTGCAAAATGTCTGATGGGCATGCTTGGCATGAAAGTAAACGTTTCCTTCATGAAAAATTCCTGAACGAGATGAGAACATGCTCATTGTGTGCAAAAAACAAGCAATGATTCCCATCTTCAGAAGAGATTTATATATACTTCCAGTGTAGCCGTAGTATGTCTTCAGGTATTTCCAAACAGCCTCTGGAATAATTATAAAAATTAATTTGCCAAAATCAAGGGGAATGTATTTCACTGTGTTTTAAGATCATTGCCTTTACTGTACTTTGACACTGTCACTTCCAACACTGTTGTATTTCACTGGCATGGCTTCAGTACTGTTTTGTAAGCTTTGGCAGGTTACTCATCTCTACTACAGAGTCATAATTCCTGGCCAGGATTCAAGTAGGGGCTCCACTTTTTGTGGCATCACAACTTCCAGTTCATTTGGGACAATTTCAAAAATATGCACAGATATCATTTTGGAGTTTACATTTGTGTTATTTCACAGGTTTTAATGAAGTATTATAACAGGATTGGTTCTTCTTATCTTATTCTGTATCCATTAGGAAGTTTTTTCTTCAGTTTCTTCAAAATTGCGACTTAGAGGACCAAGGGTGCCTGACTCCAAAAATATTGGAGTCACCCAAGCATTCAGTCCTGTAACTGTTCTGTTCTTGAAGTAGAGGTGTTTGAAACATATAGGTTGGGAATTTCACTGTCTCTTGAAAATATGTCCATTGGAATTTTCTGTAACTTGGAGGATTGAGGAAAACATGTATGAGAATAACAAATTTGTCTTCAGTTTTTATCTTAGGTTTGTTTTCATTGAAAACTATCTGTTAGTGACTGACTCATGGCATCTTCATGATACACTAAAAAAGGGGATTTTGCATTGATAATTAGTGTAAACTTGTACTTCCGTGACATCATAAATTATGTTACAATCAGCATAATTTAAGGATAATCAGACTTAATGCTTTACTGTATGTTCTTCAGTTATGCAAGAAACTTCAGTAAAATAGTTTAGGTAGCCTTTTTGATGTACAACCCCTGTGCAGTGCTTATTGTGTCAGTTTTAGCCCCCTACACCCCCACCCCCTTTTTTGAACCATGTTATGATGACAGTAATTGATTTCTTATTCTTTGTCTTGCTCAGATTTAAGAGGGATTATGATGTCTGTATAGTTGGTGGGGGTATCGTTGGTTTGGCCACTGCTCAAGAACTGATCTGGAGATTTCCAACCCTAAAATTTGCAGTTGTTGAAAAGGAAAAAGAATTGGGTAAGTTTATACAGTGCTACATTGTACAGCATCAGAAGTGGAGCTGTCATAAAGGTGATGATTACCAATTGCAGAGATTCAGTGTTGCATATCAAATTTTCAACATGGGTTCTCATACATCTTCCTGGTGAGGTGTCCTCCTGATCATCTGTTTAGTTATCACTCAATCCATAAATAATCAGCATCGTTAAAATTCTGTCATTCAACCAATAACCACCAACTATTATTTGAAAAATGGGAATGGGGCAAATGTACTATTCAAACTTTCCACAAAAAACTATAATTTCCCAAAACACACATTTCTTTTAGTTTCTGCCCCAAAATTTTAGCATTGATAATCACTAAACTTGCAAAATTTAAAGCTCTCCAAATGATTCCCAAGAAGGGAAATGGCACAGTTTTTGTACTTTCTAGATAGATACCCTATATTGATAGGAAATGCGTGATTTTTTTGGTGGAGGTCAAAGGTCATCTGAGTTCACCAGAGGTCAAACTCTAAAAATCCTATTAGAAAACAGAATATCTCAAGACAGCAATGATGGAGACATTCTGTATATTCTTGATTTACTGATTTTTATATTGGGAAAGACCTCTAGATATCATTTTTGGTTTCGATGATAAAAGAAACCAATGCATTCGTGATGGTGTGTGTGTATGTATGGGTGTGTGCGTGCATGTATGTGTGTGTGTATGTGTGTTTGTGACACTTTGCTCGTTAACGTGATATCTCAAGAAGGGAAACTCTGATGGTTCTCAAACTTGGTACATAGATGCCCCATATTAAGAGGAAGAACCCTGTTGTTTTTGATGGGGGTCAAAGGTCATCTGGGGTCACCAGAGGTCAAATTTGAAAACCTTGTTAACATGATATCTCAAGACAGGAAGCTTGGATAAATTTCATATTTGGTATGTAGAAGCGTTATAATAAGAGGAAGAACCCTATTGTTTTTGATGGAGGTTAAAGGTCATCTGGGGTCACCAGGGGTCAAATGCTGACAACCTTCTTGACACGATATCTCAAGAAAGGAAGCTTGGATAAATTTCATACCTGGTATGTAAATGTGTTATGGTAAGAGGGAAAACCCTATTGTTTTTGATAGAGTTCAAAGGTCATCTGGGGTCACCGGAGTTCAAATGCTGAAAACCTTGTTAACACGATATCTCAAGAAAGGAAGATTGGATAAATTTCATACTTAGTATGTAGATGCGTTATGGTAAGAGGAAGAACCCTATTGTTTTTGGTGGAGGTCAAAGGTCATCTGGGGTCACTGGGGGTCAAAACCTGAAAACCTTGTTAACATGATATCGCAAGGTAGGAAGCTTGGATAGATTTCATACTTAGTGTGTAGATGCATTATGGTAAGGGAAAGAAGCCTATTGTTTTTGGTGGAGGTCAAAGGTCATTTGGGGTCATCAGGGGTGAAACCTTGAAAACATTGTTAACATGATATCTCAAGCTACGAAGCTTGAATAGATTTCATACATAGTATGTGGATGTGTTATGGTGCGAAGGTGAATGCTATCATTTTTGGTATAGGTCAAAGGTCATTTGGGGTCACTAGGGGTCAAACACTGAAAACCTTGTTAACATGATATCTCCAGGCAGGAAGCTTGGATAGATTTCAGACATGGTATATGGATGCATTATGATGAGAAGATGAACCCTTTCATTTTTGGTGGAGGTCAAAGGTCATTTGGGGTCACTGGGTCAAACACTGAAAACCTTGTTAACACGATATCTCCAGGTAGGAAGCTTGGATAGATTTCAAACCCAGTATGTGGATGTGTTATGGTGAAAGATGAATGCTTTCATTTTTGGTGGAGGTCAAAGGTCATCTAGGGTCACAGGGGTCTAAAAGCAAAATTTCCCAAGAATTCCCAAGATTTTCTCATGGGTTCACCAAAAGTCAAAAAGTAAATTTTCCCAAGAATTCCCAAGATCATCATCTTGAGTCATCTGCAGTCAAAATGCAAAATTTCCCGGGAATTCCCAAGATCAAATATGAACCTAAAATTATTTTCCAACATATTAAGATAGCACTTCACCAGTGACTGAAATATATGGGACATCATGGCATTTTTTGGAATAGAACATATTTCACCGAAACCTCAATGCATTTTTGCATCCTGGTTAGTGGAGGTCAAAGGTTACCTGAGGTCACCAGAGAACAAACTCCAAAAACTTGGTAAGACAGTATTTCAAGTCAAGAAACATTCATCATGAATATGATGCATACAGTACTTCTCATACTTGACATATTGAATACAGTAGTTTTATCAAGCACAACCTGTATGTTGTTTTTTGGTGGAGGTGAAAGGTCATCTGAGATCACTGGAGGTCAAATTACAGAACTTTCCAAAAATTCCCAAAGCCAAATATTTTACCAAACTGTATTATTCCAACATATTAAGAGAGAATTTCAACCAGTGAATGAAAGAAATGAGACATCTTGGGATTGCGCAGTCAAAAGGCCAAGTTTTTATAAAGTGCAAAATTTCAAAGACATGAGAAAAACTTGCAAAGGTCTGTCAATACTGACTCAAAGCATAAGTTGCAAAAGTACAGTATATTACAAGCTGCAAATATCCCTAGGCCTAAAGCATCTGTGCAAAGTAGCTAGAAGCAAGATATCTGCATGTAGTTACGGTAATCTTTCTTAGAGACATCATACTTCCTTTTTGTCTTACCACTTATCCCTCATTGAAAGGTAAGTGAAAGAGTAAGCAAGAAGGAAATCCACCTCCACCCCCAATATTCTCCACATATCTTGGATTAAAGAAGTTTCCCAACAAACTGATAAGTAAATAATGACATGAGACCACTCTTAGGTCATTTAAACTTTATCTTGAACTTGACCAACTTGAATGTATGCAAAAGATTTCATGGTCAGGTACTGTACACGTATCTGCCAACTTTGAAATTGATCAGATATGGTTTAGGAGGACTGTACCATAGCCTTTTTTGCAAACTTTTGGCAAAGTTGAACTTTAACCTACATTTTGATATTTGACCTCCCACCTTAGCAACCAAACTGCACAATTTAGGATTTTGTTATATCAGTCTCAACTTAAAATGTTGTTTAAATGACTTTCCTAACATACTGATAAGCAAATAATGGTACAAAAAACCCAACTTTTAGCTCATTTGACTTTTGATCTCTGACCTTTGACCTATGATGTCATCAATTATGCATGCACAAGTTTTAATGGTTAGGTTACTGTACGTGCCCACCAAGTTTGCACTTAAGTGGAAGTACCATTAAAGAGGAGTTTGTGACACACTATTTGCAAAATTTAGGGTAATTTGACATTTGACTTACATTTTAACCTTTTGACTACACCTTTCACAATAAAAAGCACTATTTAAAAAATTTTTTATCAATACTAATGTATTATATGGTTTTATTCCTTTTTCTTATGTACTGACAGGCAATAATGGCAAAAAACCGATTTCTTGCAAATGTGA
Organism: Holothuria leucospilota; assembly: GCA_029531755.1. Lineage (NCBI taxonomy): Eukaryota > Metazoa > Echinodermata > Holothuroidea > Aspidochirotida > Holothuriidae > Holothuria > Holothuria leucospilota. Next base: position 19,040,363 of record CM055963.1, read on the forward strand.
CCTTTGACGTCATCAATTAAACATGCACAAGTAAAATATGGTCAGGTACCTACCCATCAAGTTTGAATTTCTTTGGACTTGGATATATTTAATGAAAGTTTGGGAAATAAAAGGTATGAAGGGAATTGTCAAGGAGTTTTTCCAGCAGATGAGTGGTATAGTGATTCAAATGTTAATTAAATATCTGTAATATCATCTGTTCTATCAAATACAAATATTTCACTAGTAACTTAGTCAAGTTTATGACAATATAACATTTTCGATAAGCTCAGACCATAGCAAGTACTTATTTTCCTGTGTCATTTTTCTAACTTTCCTGGAGGGTCAATATTACATTAAAAATGAGACTGGATACTCTACTATGCAAACACCATTCACATTTGTTAGAACACTGACAGAAAAATTATCATGACAGTCCATTGCATCCTGTCAGGCAAAAGTTGTCCTTAAAACCACCAGAAACAGGGTCATAAAGCACTCAATTATCTTACTTTGATTCAGTTTTTCACCAAGGTTGGAGGAAGTACAGATAGGTGTAGGACAGAAATTGATTTCCCTTGGCCTTGTTTTACTTCTTCTAGAGTGGTCATGCTGATTGCCAATAAGTAATCCAAAAGATTTTAGTGGTGTGGATGTTCAACAAGTCAATGACATTCACTCCAACAATTAACAATTAATTTGTGTTGACTCAGTCACAGTTTGTGTGGTTCTCCCCACATAGATCATTTGAAGTATTTTTTCTTCTATATGAAATTGTTTGAGCAGCTTCAGTTTGTGTCATTAACTATTGACCAAACAAAGCTTGTTTAAATATTACAGTAAATCATTTGCTTCTGTATTTTGCATCCAAATTGTGTAATATTTTTGGTTTCGATGATAAGAGAAACCTATGCATTCATGATGGCATGTGTGTGTATATGCGCACTTACTTTCCATTCAGATTGTGGACCTAAACAATGGATTTCAGGTTCTTAAAAGGAAATACAATAGATTTCTCATGTCTTCAGAAGTTAAACAATAGAGAGTCTATTGTTAAAGTTAGGGTTAAGGAAGCAAACACATTAGAGAAAACAATGAGGTCCTCAAACAGTATGCAAAGCACAACTGTGTGTGTGGGTGTGTGCGTGTATGTGTGTGTGTTTGTGACACTTTGCTTGTTAACACAATATCTCAAGAAGGAAAACTCTGACAGTTCTCAAACTTGGTACATAGATGCCCCCATATTGAGAGGAAGAACCCTATTGTTTTTGGTGGGGGTCAAAGGTCACCTGGGGTCACCTGGGGTCACCAGGGCTCAAACTGTAGACCTTGTTAACACAATATCTAGAGGTAGGAAGCTTGGGTGAATTTCATACTTTGTATGTAGATGTGTTATGGTGAGAGGAAGAACCGTTATTTTTGGAGGTGAAAGGTCATCTGGGGTCACTGGGAGTCAAACCCTGAAAATCTTGTTAACACAATAATTTGAGATAGAAAGCTTCCATAAATTTCATACTTTGTATGTAGATGCATTATGGTAAGAGGAAGAACTCTATCATTTTTGGTGGAGGTCAAAGGCCATTAGGGGTCACCAGGGGTCACACCCTGAAAACCTTGTTAACACGATATCTCAAGGTAGGAAGCTTGGATAAATTTCATACTTTGTATGTAGATGTCTTATAGTAAGAGGAAGAACTCTATCGTTTTTGGTGGGGTTCAAAGTTCATCTGGGGTCACCAGGGGTCAAACCCTGAAAACTTTGTTAACACGATATCTCAAGGTAGCAAGCTTGAATAAGTTTCTTACTTTGTGTGTAGATGAGTTATAGTAAGAGGAAGAATCCTATGATTTTTGGTGGAGGTCAAAGATCATTTGGGGTCACTGAGGTTAAACTCTGAAAATCTTGTTAACACAATATCTCCAGGTAGGAAGCTTGGATAGATTTCATACTTAGTATGTAGATGCGTTATGGTGAGAAGATGAATCCTATTGTTTTTGGTGGAGGTCAAAAGTCATCTGGGGTCACCAGGGACCAACGTCTGAAAACCTTGTTAACACGATATCTCCAGGTAGGAAGCTTGGATAGATTTCATACATGGTAAATTGATGTGTTTTAGTGAAAAGATTTACCCCATTGTTTTTGGTAGAGTTCAGAGGTCATCTAGGGTCACAGGGGGTCAAACACTGAAAACCTTGTTAACACAATATCTCAAGGGAGAAAGCTTGGCTAGATTTATACTTAGTATGTGGATGAGTTATGGTGAAAAGATGGACCCTATCGTTTTTGGTGGAGGTCAAAGGTCATCTGGGGTCACCGGGGGTCACACACTGAAAACCTTGTTAACATGATATCTCCAGATAGGAAGCTTGGATATATTTCATACTTAGTATGTGGCTGCTTTATGGTAAGAAGATGAAGCCTATTGTTTTTGTGGGGGTCAAAGGTCATCCCTTTTTGCTTCTGATGTCATTTATGTGATAATGTATGAAATGCATATAATAATATACAAATAATGAATGTTTATGAGTGTGATAGTATGAATAATTTCACGAGTTGAAAGACTGAACGTTTTATTCAGTGAGGTGAAGCCAAAGTTGAATAGAACATTAAAGTTTTCAACGAATGAAATTATTCATACTACCACACTCATAAACATTCATTATTTGTTTTATATAACACCTTATAACTTTGATGTAGTCATTGGTAAAATTTGTGTTTTGGCGGTCACTATAGATTTTTGTTTGTCCCTGTGGTAGCTCCATGGTTTGTTGTTTGGAAACTGCAAATTTATGTACCTATTACATATGATATGCAATATACCATCCCCAATACTTCAGTGATTTATGGAGTCACGGTATAGCTTGTACGTATCACACACAGTGGTCGCTGACTCATTGCCATGGGTATATACTAACCCATGGTCGAGCACCACAATAATGGTGATAGTGCTGAATCATGCATGGAATGTGACCACCAATCTTCTAGTTGGATGTAGAGAAATTAATAAGGTGTTATAATAAAAAACAATTTCTACCACAGCATTCCACCAGAGTGGCCACAACAGTGGAGTTATCCATGCTGGTATTTACTACACTCCAGGATCACTTAAAGCTAAGCTTTGTGTAGAGGGCCTTCATCTTACATACCTTTACTGCGACAGATTTAATATCCCTTACAAAAAAATTGGAAAGGTAAGTGTGATTAAAAACATGTATTAAGGACATCTGCCATCCCTTTTGCAGGCTGACCAGATTTAAAGGAAAACTTTAAGCAAAAGATTTGATTTTGTTATGTGAAAGAGGAAGTAAATCTATGCATTCTGGTGAAAGTTTCATTCAGTTCTGATTTGGGGTTGTCAGAGTATCACCAGAAGTTTCTACAGTTGTACACCTAAAGCAGACTTGAATCAAGCAAGAGTGATGTCAGCTCCTCACATGGATGATCAATGCTTTGTTTTTCAATCTATTGTTTTGATTGTAAAAGAGGAAGATGGGATTTTTAAGAGTAAGATAAAGTTTGCAATATCTCAGCTCTGCCTCTCATGCATTCACGTTATGAAAGTGTGAGGTTATGGAGGAGAAAATTGCTAGTAAATTCAAGAACAAAGGCATTTTGATAATGGTGAGTTTATGATGCCACATGTGATTGCATCAAATTTGTTTTAGGCTGAAAATGTGGTAACTTCATGTGTTATCATCTCGAGAATCACAAAGGAGTTGAATACATATTGCACCAGAATGCTTAGATTAAGTAAGCACACCTTAAAGATAAATTTAAGCTTAAACCTTTATAATATCAGAGTAATAACATAGTCAAGTGATAATAATTAATTTTTGAGCAATCAGCCTTGAAATAAATGAGCAAGATCTGCATTGTGTCTACAGTATCTGTGCACACAATCACTGTCAACAGATGTCTAGCCAGGTCATATAAACCAGATACTGGCTCACTTTAGATGTCACTGTTTTACTCAGAACCCAGCTGAATGTTTAGCACCCATGATAGATTTTAGTTAACAGTGATAAAGAACTAGTAAAAAAGACCTACCACCATTTGTTATAGTTCCCTATATGGTGATAGTTCAATGCTGACCTTGACCTGTTGCTCTAACACCACTTTTTTTCCTGACTACAATCCTGGCCAGGTATTTGCAAATGCTGTATGTTGCAAATAAGCACACTTCTTTGATTTTAGATGTACATACAGTATTATGCATTTCTGATCATGCTTTGGTTATATGCTTGCAGTGTCAATCATACTTCAGACAACAAATAAATTATGGTCTGGCATCATTTCAGTATGAGAGTTTTCACATAGTGAGAATGATCAGATTGTGTACTTAACAAGATCTGGTACAGATTTTGGGCTCACAATCTTATTTGAACATTGTATAATATATGTATGTTTAATAAAACGTCTGCATGAGGAGTATGTTTATAATGTGATTGGCTGCACTGTATGATTTCAAACTGCACTGACAGAAATGAATAGCTTATTGTCTAGCTCAGATTAGGAAATGTAGGATAATTGATGAGGCTCATAAGACACTATTTTTGTAATGTTAATAAATTATACTCCTCTCTTCATGTTGCTATAATACATTTCATTGGTCATGCTTACCTTAACACTTTACCTAATACCTTTCTTTTTATTTGTATCAAATAAAAAAAAATGTGGAAATATATATCTGAATAATGAAAATTCATGCAGCAATTTTATTTTCTAGGAATTCTGTGAATGCTGTATGACCACTAATACTGCCGCATCTTTGCCTTCTTGCAGCTGATTGTTGCTACTAATGCTGAAGAATGTCAGATATTGGAAGGTCTTTATGAGAAAGGATTAAAAAATAATGTCCCAGACTTACAGCTTATTGGCCCAGACCTCATAAGAGAGATTGAGCCTTACTGCAGGGTATGTATTGAGTCAGAAGTTGCAAGTACAGTTAGTGCATTATATGCAAGATACTTAGACTTTCCTGAAAAGGTTTTCTAAACCAGCTAGCACTGATGTTAAACACTGTGTTAGAAAACAGACTGTAATGGACTTTACTCAGAACTGATACTCTATTTTACTATATTTTTCAGTGAGAGACAAAGCAGGGAGTTGTGCAATGGTTCAAGTGTTCTTTGCTTAACTGATCACATCAAAAGATGATATGAGGCATTTTACTTGGCCTGAATTTCTTTAGGGTCAGTTGAACTGTAAATCCAGGCAGCCTTTGGTGATAATGTACTCTCGATTGTCATGGTTGGTGTACCACTGCTTTCCATTTGTGCTACCTTCTATCTCTAAACATAATGTATAGAGATGTGGTCATACTAGTAGCAGCCAAAATTCATTATAACAGTGTCATTTTGAGGCTGTTTTTTAGCCGTATGTTGAGAGTAAGTAGTTTCGACATGAGAGGAAAGAGATTTGGTTAGTAAGAGTTTGACTTGTTGACAGTGTTTGGATATTTTGGCCAATTACTGAGCAGAAAATGGTGAAAAATAGAATCAGCATACAATTCCTGCACACGTTCACCTTGTCGTTGCTATAGTTACATTAAGTATACCAGCTTCATGTGTTGAACGAAAGATGCGATTGAAGCTGTCTGCAAGCAATGCATGGTTTGTCCATGATGTGTTGACATGGGCATCCGGAGGGAGGCGGCAAGGGGTTCACTTGTCTCCCCTGGAAAATCAAAAACTTACAAGAACAAAGAGAAAATAAAGATAAAAATGAAGAAAACATAACATCAACATTTCTTAACAGTTTACTCAGTGTGAATTTCTACTCTCAAAACAGTAATTGAATAAATATATCAACACTCAGTCCCCAGACCCCCCCCCCCCGGTATTTTTAAAGTTTATATTTAGGATATTGCTAGTGTTTCCCCCCTTTTTATATGCGGTAAATAGACCTTGGAAGTGCCATTTCCAGCGATCTGGGAAGCATTTTGGGCCAAAATTTTCTTGCGTTCCACAACAACCCATGGTGGCACAGAGCGCTGAGAGTCTATGGGCTTCACCCCCCCTTGACAAATTCCTGGCTATGCCTTTGTCAACACTACAGTATGTGAAGTAGTATCTTAACTCTTTTCTGGGAGTAGAATATTTCTCATGAAAAAGTTGGGCCCTCCCTAAAAAAATTGCCCCCCCCCCCAAATTTTTTTCTGTGGATGCCCCGTGTGTGTAGATATGTATACAAAGCTCATGTTAGATGTAGTGACAAAAATTTGTATACATCTGCAAAGCAGACTTGCATTTTCTTGCTCTGCATTACCTTGCATTACGCGTTTTGCGAGAGGAACCGCATGGATAGCTAGCTGCACAGGTTACTTGCATTTGTAATCAGCGAATGATACGAGGACTTGCAAATGCCATATTTTAGGATTTTTTCCATTTAAAAATCATATTATGTACCAAGTTGTATCTGAAGAGGTGTTGGATGCACTGCTCTAGCAGGTAATGTGATTAAGAGAGTTTACAGAGGTTTGCAGTCCTCATAAGAGAGTAGGCCAAGTTCTGTGTTTTGTCTGGAGAAGTGTCCTACTTTGTTAGTATATAGGCTAGGCCTATATTAATTATGTATGCAGGAGCAGGCCAAGTCAGCCCTGAACCAACTTGACCCCAACCAACTTGGCCCCAGGCCAAGTCAGTCCCAGACTAACTCGATCCCGGGCCATCTCGGCCCAAAGCCAACTCAGCCACAAACCAACTCGACCCCAATATGAAAAATCTTTACCGCAGACAGTGTGGCGCAATTGAGCAAACTGATTGTCCAAATTCAAGGATCAAATACCTAAACGGGTCAAGAATCCCCAAAACATGTCACTGACAAGTGTGTGAAAAAAAGCTGTAAGTTTCACAAGTTACAGTTGGACTATTTTCTCTGTGGTTAGAACATCCGACTTGCAACCAGAAGGTCTGGGGTTCGACTCTTGGCCGGGTCGTACCGAAGACTTTAAAAATGGAACCTACTGCCATTGTGCTTGGTGCTCAGCATAAGCAATGGAGTAGGGAAAACAAGCCAGTGAGCCACAACTGGAGAAAAGGCCATGGCTGGCTCGACTTAAACCAGTTAGTTAGAAACTGAGCCGTAAAACCTCCTAACTCAAACTCTGTGGGGCAACTGTCTAAAGAGAGGCTTAAAACTTTGGCCATTGCCTAACATGTTAAACATTGAACCTAACCTAGATGTGTGTATCTGCATTTACTATACTGCACCAGTTCAGTCTGCTCCTAGAGCAAGAGGGACCCAGTAAAATCTTTCAATAAGTTTTGTTGCAAAGTGGTTACAAATATTGCATATTTTCTCAAACATTGTGATTTGCATGGAGAGTCTTATTTATGGATAGGATGACATAATTGTCTAAGTTTCTTAGGCTCGTATGTCATAAGTTTTTGGCTATATTAGCCATATAAAACAGTTACGAGAAAGTGTGGCCTATCAACAAATACTGGGGCAAATTGAATGTATCTTGGACCCAATGATGAATGGATAATGAGTTATCAAGGATGGTCAGTTATTGGAGTCAAAGGTCATGTAGGAGTCACTTGGGGTCATTTCATAATTAGGCAACGGCCTAATTGCTGCTGTTTCCAACGGCTCAGTGAGAGTTGTGGGTATTTACCATTTTGATGTGACTTTGGTAGTAATTTGCATCATGGAGGGTGTTCAGAACTTTTTGGTTACTGGTCATACAGTGGTCATTTTGGTACTAGGGCACAACTCTGCACATAGAATTACGAATTATTCATAAAAAAAACAAAATTTATTGCTTGTATGAGAACCACTTTCACATCCTTTGTTCTCATCCTAACTAATCAATGTATGACTGCATTGAGATACAGCAGAATTCCTGCTCTAGTTTGTTATTCTTTTCCATAGGCAAAAGGAATCTATGAAATGATGATGATGTGTGTGTGTGTACATGTATGTGACACTTGGTTGTAAACATATCTCAGGATGGATAACTGTGATGGACCTCATACTTGGCATGTGCAAGTCTCATGATGAGCAGATAACCCCTATTAGTTTTTGTATAGGGTGACGGTCATTTGGTCTCACAAGAGGATCAAAGGTCACAACCTGGTAAACATGGTATGTCGAGAAGAGTAATGTTGATGGATAGCATACTTTGCATGTGGACGTCCCATATTCAGAAGTAGGTTGCTCTTGTTTTTGTGGTAACTATTTGTATTTTTCATGGTGGAGGTAATAGGTAATTTGAAATCAACAGAGATCAATCTGTGACAACCTCATAAACATTTTTCAAGCAGTAGCGGGTTTAAAAAGGGACTGGGAGGTGGGTGCAGGCCCCACTTCCATGGCCAGTCGGGGGAAATCACTCAGTCAAGGGATTTAAGGTTATGAAGAAAGAGAGAGAGAAATTGTAGAGACATAGAGGGATCTCACTGAAGAGACAAAAAAAGGACCCAAAACTTAGAATTATTATTCAGACAAGTCATATTACTTTGTAGTTAACTCTTTAATTTTTCTGTAAAGCACTGAGCAAGTAAAGTTTCTTGTCCCACCCATAAGGATCAGTCAATATTGATACTAGCCTGTGACCCAAGTGATATTAATTTTTTTTCATGCTCTGTCACATTCGCACCCTGTGTTGCCCCTATTCGGGTCTTTCGTCAAGAATTTTAGCAGGCACTCAAATTGGGCTAGCTACAACCTTGCTCATGAATATAGCGAAATTGGATGATCTCTGTCATTGTTCACAGGTGTTAGAGTATTTATGTCAAAAGAGAAGTACATATGCCATGCCTGCTATAAAGGTTACCTTGTAGGCTACACAGGTTGAAGGATATCACTAGCAGAACTGTAGTGATAATTCATCTCAGTTGCTTAGAATGCAGTTTCCTACAATCTGGAGCATTTGGGATGCCAAATAATTTCTCTTACTGGCGACCCATGCATGGTAGTAGACAGATTCCAGTCAGTTGTGTTGTGGAGTGGGGTTTCCTGCAACCTAAGGGATTTGGAATGCTAAATTTTCTGACCTCAGTCCTAACCTCAGTCAGGCTGATGCTGGCTTTGGTCCTGTACAGCCCCCTCATTTAGGAATCACACTGACAAATTCCTGAACCCGCCACCAGCATGTAAGGGTTACAATGTAGATCCATTTGTTGTTAGAAATACATACAAGATGTGTCTCAGTTGTGTGCTGAATGACCTAGTCAATCAGGTACAACAAGATTAATTTGTAGAGTATGTTATCCTCCATTGGTGGAAACAATTTACTGCGCCTGTGTCAATGCCTCTTGAAATCTTTAAACCCTAACACTGCCTTAACCCTCATACTATGGGTTTTCCTTGTGTGATTAATTATGTTTATGGACTTGAAATAGCCCTTCTGCTAAGGAGTGTAGCTTCTTGCAAGTTCTGTCAAGTAATACACATGTAAATTAACCTACCCAAGTACCCATTATACTCAACTATGGCAAGAAAACCAACATGGCTAAATAAAATGTATCAAGAATTGTTCACTTCATGGATATGTTTTTGAAGTTCATTAGCTGGCTTCTAATTAACCTGAACTCTCAGTCATTAACATGGAATTCTTAAAAAATCTGAACCAAAAAACGCCTGATCAATAAAATCTCTTGAACCATTTTTCAGCAGTATTATTGTCTTATATTGCAGGAGCTTCCAGGGGCTTTTCCCCCTGGACCACCCCCACTGGAGCTTTGCCAGTGGACCCCATCAGGGGCCCCAACTCAAGCCCCTGGACCCCACACATGCAGAGTCATACTTCATGTTTGGGGTGTACTTTTGGTGCACTTGTGACACTTCTTCATATCAGTTGGAGGAACCACAAGGTGTGCCCTCCACCTCTGAAATCCTGCACACACCACTGTTGTAAATTTAATATGAAACATGTTTTCATCATATATCTGGCATGTGATGCTCAAAATTAAAAGCAAGAAGCTGATTTCTGATCATGTTGACATGGTATCAAGCTGTTTGATCAATATCATGAGTTTTTTAACTTTTAGATACCTAGATACAGCATAAGCACAGGAAATTCACAATGAAACTGTGACAACTTTTAATCAAATGACTAAAATTATAGCTTAGTTGGATGGAATCACTAAGCCTTGTGGCTTCTGGTTCTCATTCTCAGAAAATATTAATGTAAGCTTGGTACAGTTTCCCTACATGCATTAACTGGAATTAGTGTCTCTCACAGAAATTGATCGAAAGAATTTTCTTGGAGTGTCTTTACAGTACATTCATCTGTTGCAGTTAATGGTGGACTGATTGTTTTATCCAGCTTTGGTATTGGTGGATATTTCCCATTTTCATTCTTTATGAGTAGCAGTAGGCTTTACCTAAAATGCCAATAGTACCCAGCTGGTATCTAGGGCTCGCGATCGCGGAAAAATACGGAAAAAAACGGAGTTGACGATTTTTTACGGAAAATTACGGAATTTGCGATTTCATATCGCATCCACAAAAAAGTAAACACAGAACAAGATTTTTGCATTTTTAATGAAGCATAGACAAATTTATTCTCCACAAATCAAGGGCACTTGAGGACTTTTACACTTCTGACGTATGTATCTGATTCGAGAACAGAAAATAGGTATAAAGGCTCCCACATTTTACGTGACGTGAAACTACTATGCCTAACTGTTAGTTTTCATTCACCGATCACGTCGGAAGATTCCGTGTATCGTGTTTTGTACTGGACTATGCTAAGTTAGTTGTGCTACATAGTATTAGTAGCCTATCCACTCAGTTCTCTGCAAAAATACGTAACTAACGTTACAGTATCTTAGCACTTCAAGGCCACTAAAATTTCCACTCAATCTACTTGGTGTACGCATCTCATGGGGCCCTATCGATATGAATATATGTTTTGTTTTTAACTGTCTTGCCCAAAACTTACTGTACGTCCAGTTTAAAAGGATTCTCCAAATGAAACGCAAACCCGATATATTCCCGTAATAAAAAACTGTTGCAACTCCCTGGATAATTGCCGGTGGGGGTGCATGAATTTACACGGGGCCGCTTCCCTTAGTTCATTCATGACCAATGCTCTATGTAACAGCGCGGGCAATACACTGTCCTTGCATTATGTATTGCACACCGTACTCGGTGTTCTACGAAGGTGAACTTCAACTTCGCAAGAAACTTTCTTGGGAAGTTATGACGCACTTGTTTTGGCAATTTACATGTACGCACGTGCATGTTATGATAATTAAAAATTTAACGAACAGGAATGTGGGAATTGGAATAATTTATTCAGGATAATGAGGCACGTGTGTAAAAATGATATATGATTTAGCACCGGAACTTGGAAAAATGTAGCGATGTCATTGCATGTCGCCCTGTAGTATGGTTGTAGACTGCAGATGTACGGCACTGATTGTCCGTGACATGCACACCTCTTAGGTAATACTGTGTGAACTTTGATGCAACAATTGGATGAGCTTTAAATTTTGCAAATCTTGTGAGTACCAGTGCTGAGATTTTGTGCAGGAACTTAAAGAAATGTGTGTTTGGGGGAATTATTCAGTTATTTGCAGAAACCAGAAGTGTACTGTATTTTAGCCCCGTTTCCAGTTTTACAAAATCGGTGGTGGTAATCCTTTGAGTGATAAAATTTTACCCATGCTATATTATTCCCAATTTATCTGACAGATGATCGGTCGCACAATAACTATAAACCAGGTTTGTACTTGTTGGTGTGCATGCAGGACACTTGCAAGAGAAAATGAATTTAACGGAAGATCACGGAAACTTATAATTGTCATTTATATCTGAAACGGAAATCTACGGAAACGGGAAGTTGAAAACGGAAAAAACGGAAAATGAAAAGTGGAACGGAATTTACCATTTTGTGAATCGGAAAATCGGGGGCCCTAGGTATCCCCTTATACTTCATAAAAATATTACATTATTTTGGTATACTTGAGTGTAATTCTCAATATTTTACCTCATCGCTTAGAAGTAGTAGTGCCCACTAGCCCAGGGGTCTCCAAACTTTTTTGCTTGGTGGCCCCAAATTTCTACTGCGGAATCTTGGTGGCCCTCACATTGAAGGGTCGGTAAGAGTAGTTTGATTTGACTTGGTTATGCAGTGTTAATCAGGCAGATCACTGGTTTTTAGATTAGAATCACTACCATTGCTTATTTTTAATGAGAAATTTGGCAATTATTTTTCGCTCCAAAATCCTTTTCGCAACCCTCCGAAATATTTTCGCGACCCTTTTGAGGGTCGCGAGCCCTAGTTTGCTGACCCCTGCACTAGCCTGTAGTTTAGTGCACAATATACTCATTTCTGAAATATCTGTATTGGATGAATATCCACTGATACTGTGAATTGAAACATTGATATCAGTAATATTAGCTGCTAGTAATATCAGCACAACAGTAGTTGTAATGCTTTTCATTGTTTGCACACTTATAAGTCAGAAATATATTTACTTGATTTCTTTTCTATTTATCGGCAGGGACTTAAAGCTATCCATTCTCCACACACAGGTATTGTAGACTGGGCTCTGGTCGCAAGGCATTATGGAAAACATTTTCAGGATCATGGTGGAGATATATTCACAGAGTTTGAAGTTAAAACGTTTAAGATGTCTAATGATGGAAAAAGTAACATTTCAGGTAAAAGTTATTATTAGCTTTTTCACAAGAGTTTACAACCAAAGAATATCTTTTTTCTTTGGAATTTGAGTGATTCAAAAAGTTATGCCAATCTTGACCCAGTGTCCATCATATATAAATAGGGCATATTGCTCAGGTTTCATATTTTCTTCACAATATCTTCTTGCTTTAGGGATTGTCCGTTTAAACTATGTTTTCTTATTACTTTGGAAAGTATAAAAATAGTACAGATTTCTCATGGGAGGATTTCCCTACCATGTAATATCTATAATGGGGTTAATAGGCTAATAATGTAATGATGATGTTCAATAACAGTAGTAAATGCTTAACAACTTTTCATGGCTAATTGTTGTTATCAGTAAAATTGACCAACCAAGTACACTGCATAGCACACCCAATGTATATCATTGTCTTCTTTAGTAGTAGAATGTTTACCAAGTTGGAACTGCAGCTTAGAACACAATATTGTATTGAGTATTATTTGTTGTAGGGAAGCTGTTTGTAGCTGAGTATTTTACTTGTCAATAACTATTAAGAAGAGCATGTGCAGTAAGTTTAAGTGAAAAAGAATAAATGCAAGATGACTTTTAAAGTCTTCTGGTGGCACTTGGTAAGGGTGCGGCATGAAAGCACAAATGTTTTGTTTTATCACATATCTTTGTGACCTTGTAGAATTATTCCACTTCACTTCTCAAGATTTCCTGTTGTTTGAGAAAAGGCTGTTTTTGTCACTATGTCTCATTCAAATTTTTATCAGATAGCAGAATGTAAAATTGTTACATGTGGTGTGAAACATTGCGAGAAGATGGTAGAATGAATAAAATTTATTAATATTCCATGCAGAGATGTCACCATTACAAAGAATGTTCAAGCTGTGTTGGCTCAGTTTTGCTCCAATGACATAACAGATTTATAACCAACTTTCCTAAGACCTTCATGTTTGTGCCAGAAATGTGCATTTCAAGTACGTCTCTGGAGAGGTTAGATGCTAATTACAAAACTAAAGTTGTATGTAAGATGGGAAATGAAAGGTTCATGGTCAGGAGGAAAGTGCCTCATGTTTGTTTAAATGAATTAGTAAGAAGGTAAGTTCTCTCAGGTTATCAGAGAAACTGGATTTGGTTAGTTACTGAAATAAAATTTATGGTATTTTTGTAATGAGAACTTTGTGCTCTAATTAGTTTTTCTTGTGACCTCATGACAACTTTCAGCCTCATTTTAGATAGAATTCAGGTAGCAACCATACTGCATGTAAACATTTTCAGCAGTGACTTAAAGAGGCTTTGCAATTACGTCACGGATTCGCCATGCTGGAGGACACTCATGCCGAGAACACATGGTTTTGTGCAGTAGTATACTGAACGCGCCGCACACTGTGCTCTGTGGTATACGCGGTTTGTACACATTCATCGAGCAAGCGCGTTGAGTGTGGCCTACTACGAAGTTACATGTACTCCAACATGGCGCCAGGGAGTATTATGACGTCATACGAAAAGCCTCTATAGAAGCTGGATGACTATTCAACCAATAGGTTGGGATCAGCTTTTCTGACATCATGCTGGGAAAAAGTCCTTAACTACTTTTGAAATTTACTCCCTGCCATAGCAGGCATACAGTGTGTAACTTTGATTAAAGGGGAATTTTCATGATCCCAGACAGTTCCAATTCTCCCAACTATGCATCTTCTAGCTCCTCCCATAACTGTATGAAGCTCTTCCTTGTGCAAGAATAAACCTGTTTTATTGCTTAAGGCCATGTCCTGGTGAGCATACAAGGCTATAAAATGTAATAAAAGTACCCTCTCTGCCTTGTGTGGAATGTGAGCTACTCTGCATCTTTCAAATTTTCAAACTTTGATGTCAATCAAAGAACAGTCACCAACTGAGAATTTTGATATACATACACTAAAAATATACTTTGGGGTGATGACTGTCTGTCTTTAAGCCAAGTTCAGTAGAGTATTGTGTGTGTGCATGAAGTTACTCAGGAAATGTCTAGTAACCAGCACAATGTAAGCAGTATGACAACATTCTTCAATGAAGCTTAACACAATGACAACTGTGGCTTTCAAGATTTCTTTTTTTTTTCTGCTTGGGTGATTCAATTTTTTTAAATTGAGCTATGGGCACTTTCGTCTCTTGTATTAGTAGACTGATTCCTTAGAGGATTATATAATGTGTTGATCAGGACATGCTTAGGCTCGGGTCTTTATACTCTGGTCCTTACCAAACCTGCCTAACATTTTAGTAGCCACATATAGTTTGGATGAGCCTGTTGTTAAGTATTCTGTATAAAATAGTGTTATTCATGATATGTTGCTCATGTAGCATATGGTGTAAGCCTAAAATGTTTTCTGTGAGATGTCGTGAAATGATTGAGGTCTCAGATTACCTCGGGCCACTATTGATGTAAATGTAGCATAGATTTCCCAGTATTATTGAAACCAACAACTAACAAATTAATATACTCCTGGCCACGGACTTGTGTACAGCAGTACCTATAAAACAAGAGAGCGAAGAGTGTTAGTTGTTGGTGTCAATAATACTGGGAAATCTATGCATTTGTGATGGCATATGTATGTATGTGGGTGTGTCCAGATGTCTGTGTTTGTGATGCTTAGCTTGTTAACAAGGTATCTCATGAAGGGCAACATTGAAAGTTCTCACAAGTTGCATGTGGATGTCCCATAATGAGAGGAGACCCCATTGTTTAGTTTTATGTAGGAAGTCAAAAGTCATTTGGGGATACAGACAGTCAAACTCAGAAAACTTTGATAACACAATATATCAAGGTGGGCAGCCTGGATGGTTTTCATACTTTGGGTATGTGTTATATTGAGTAAATGAAACCTATTGTATGGTGAAGTTCAAAGGCTATCAGGAGTCACCAGAGCTCAAACTTTTAAGCACCTTTGGCTTGTTTAATGAGGTCATCAAAGCTTCTGTGCATTTTGCAAAGTGGTTTGTACAAAACCATTGTTTTCTTTAATTATGCTTTTGCAAAATGTATTTTCTTCCCATTTCAGGTTCTGAGCCAGTTGTCACATTATATGGTTCAAAGGGGGTAAGTGTAGACATTATTATCTTATTCACAACTTGATTGACCATTAAGAGCCATTGTGACATTTTCAATCACAAGAGGGATGCTGCCATAGTAGTACTTGGTGGAGTTGAGTACCAAGACCACTGATGACTTGATATGGTACCACAGGGCTTGAAGTCTCATTTGTGCTTCAGATAAAAACCTAACTGTGAATGTTGTGTTTTTCTTTTTGACTTAAAAAAAACTTAACACATCCTTCATGGAAAGATAAACCTTTTTGGTTTGGATGATAAGAGAAACCTATGCATTCACGATGGCGTGTGTATGCGTGTGTGTGTTTGTGTATTTGTGACACTTTGCTCATTAACACGATATCTCAAGAAGGAAAACTAACAGTTCTCAAACGTGGTACATAGATGCCCCATGTTGAGAGGAAGTACCCTATTGTTTTTGGTGGAGGTCAAAGGTCATCTGGGGTCACCAGGGGTCAAACACTCAAACCTTGTTAACATGATATCTCCAGGTAGGAAGCTTGGATAGATTTCATACTTGGTATGTGGATGCGTTTATGGTAAGAAGATGAACCCCATTGTTTTTGGTGGGGGTCAGAGGTCATCTGGGGTCACCAGAGGTCAAAAAGAAAAATTTTCCAAGAATTCCCAAGACTATTACATGGGTTTACCAGAGGTCAAAAGCAAAATTAATCAAGAATTCCCCAAATTTTCATCTGGGGTCACCAGAGGTCAAAAAGCAAATTTTCCAAGAATTCCCAAGATCATCATCAGGGGTTACCAGAGGTCAAAATGGAATACTTCCCAAGAATTCCCAAATTAAATAGGAACACAAAACTTAAAACAACATGTTAAGATAGCAGTGACTGAAAGATATGGGACATCATTGAATTATTTGGAATGGAACATATATCATCAAAACCTCAATGCATTTTTGCATTCTGGTTCCAAAAAAAAAACAAATTTGTTAAGAGTTAGATGTGGAATAGTGTGAACTTATACCCAAACACAACAAACTGTACCCTTAAACTATCAGAGGTACAAGTGCAGAGGTCAAGGGGCAAAGACTAAATGGAGGGAGTTCTTTTTAATTGTGTTATCATGCATGCTACCCCACCCTTAAAATGATGGAAAACACCCCAGCTGTCATCCACAGATCTTTTCATGAAGTACTCTTGACTGGCTTATGGTTGATGGACATTTCATTTCTTGTTTCATTTATTGCAGGAATCTATAAGCAGTCGTTATGTGGTCACTTGTGGAGGATTATTTTCAGACAGGTTAGCTCGAATATCTGGCTGTAAGCCTGAACCTAGGATAGTTCCTTTCCGAGGAGATTACTTATTATTAAAGAAAGAAAAGCAGTACTTGGTGAGAGGGAACATATACCCAGTAAGTATCTTCAAAACAAAATATTAGAGAATTGTAAGATTTTCTCATAGACACATTTCTGTAGCTTCATTGATATTAGGATATCTGTATTTTCATGGACTGGTGGATGCAAGGATGATTGTAGCCTTATGGATACAAAGATTCTTGCAGCTTCATGGGCAGGTTAAGTTGCCTCAGATGATGCCATGAAGTTTTGGAATCAAGTATTTGCAGTGGCCACAACCTTCATTGTGAATGAGATTAGTTCCATAATCTGTATAATATTTGTTTCCATTAGTTCCTCCTGGATATTCCAATATAGGTAGTTTGCTTCAATATATCCTTCTAGTAGCAAACATTCACACACATGCAAATAGCTTTTGGAGACAAGCCCTGTATGCTATTCCCATTGTGCAATACCTAAGACTACTATCAAATGGCTAAGAAGGCTTATTCATCAGACTGCCCTGTGATAGCCCAATGCAAGAGCAATGGTTTCCACAAAGTTTACCTGTATGTTTGAAAGAGAGCAAAGTGTTTCAGTGTGTACCAGAGAATGCTGAAAATAAGTCATTTGAGCCTCTCTTTTAGGACATGATGTATTATTTAAGTCATAGATTATTTAGTAGAATTGATACATGAAATTTTTGCATATGTTATGTATTGGTAATAAATATTTCTATAACTGAAAAGGTAAAACTCTTACAGAACATCAAGAATGACTCCCTAAAATGTTCTCTTGAAATGCATATGAAAGTTGTACATTCAAGTTAGAATTCCAATTAAATATATCGTTACTTTGTCAGATGAGGTTTAAGTTACATATGTTTGTAAATGATGGATTTTGTTAATCCGAAGTTAACATTCGTCACTAATGAGCCTAGGCTTTGGTACATGCACATTTTTGATATAAATATAACAGTGCCCTTAAACAGTTTGACAAATGTTGTTATGAACGGGTCATTTGGAAAACAACATGATGTAGAAATTTATAAGAGGCCACAAATATGGTGAAATTGTCTCAGGCGGGGAAAATATGAGTTTAATGAATTAAACTAATCCAATCAAATAAGAGTGTTTTGAGGCTTCTTCACAGTCATAAACAGGTTGACTACTACTTGCACTATTGCTTTGCTTGGGTAACCTTTTTGGGTGGGTGAAATTACATAGTTTGAAAAATCCTATGTACCCTGTAGGTAGGTAGGTAAAGTTTAACGACACATCAACACATGTGTGCCACACTGTGTCCCCCAAGTTCCAACATGGTTCAAGTCACAGGCGTTCGAAACATTACGTTCATATACCACACACTATATGTATGTAATAAGACAAGGTAAGACATTTCTCACAATATGTACTCAGAAGAAGTAGGCCCAGTTGCACTTCACTGCCAGTGCTTCCACACTCTAAATTCATTTTTCTTGAAATGGAATCTAAAATAACCTGAAATCGGCCATTTCAGGAAAAATGGATTTAAAGTGTGGAAGCACTGGTAGTGAAGTGCGACTGGGCCTACTTCTTCTCACTACATATTGTGAGAAATGTCTTACCTTGTCTCATACATGCATATAGTGTGTAGTATATGTAAGTAATGTTTCGAACGTCTGTGGTTCAAGTCCTCCCCTTTAGTTGCCTCTTACGACGGGTGGGGAATACAGTGGGCATGTTCTACAACCCCCAACCCACTGGGGGATATGTACCCTGTAGGTACTGTACATGGTAACTTTTAGTTGTAGGTGACTCAGATGGTGTAATTAATGATTTAATCATTGTTTTAATTTTGTACATATGAAAGTGATAAAGATTGATTTGCTCGTTTCTTAAAACTTAAAAATTATTCCTTGGTTAAATATGAGTGTTGAGAAAGATGAAGTATAATTTAAAAGTGAATGATTTTCAGATCAGAATCATTATAGTCCAGTACTTTAAGTTGGTTCACAACTAAAATTAGCTGTTTGTGTGACTTCAACAGGTTCCAAATCCACAGTTTCCATTTTTAGGAGTTCACTTTACACCTCGTATGGATGGAAGTGTGTGGCTTGGTCCAAATGCTGTCTTAGCCATGAAGAGGGAAGGCTACAATCTGTTTGACTTCAGCTTTAAAGATGCCTTAGAAGCTGCTTCTTTTAGGTAGGTTCTGGACATCTTGATAGTGCACTATATAAGTCAATGTACCCAAATATGTCACGGGTAATCGAAATGATTTTTGACCTTGCCCGATGGTCGAAAAGAGAACAAAATGAATGTGACTCAAAACAATAAATTTATATTGCATTACAAAAATATATTTAATTAACTCCAACAAAAGTAAACGGAAACTACTATGACACGTCATTTACAGAAAACACTATAACAACATAACCTAAATCACCTTTTAACTTAACATCTTAAAACACCCCCCTTCACTACAGACGGTTCCTCAAAACTCAAGATCAGCTTCCATGCTTTCTCTCTACTTTCATAAATTGACATAACTGCTGTTCCAAACGTTTATTTTCCACTTCGTCAATATCAAAATTCCGTTCTATTAAATACACATTCTCAATGTTCGATCCGACACTCGCTCAGTTTCGTCAATATTCGTTCTTATTATTTCTCGTATATTCTGTTAAACTGTTCAGTTATTTTTGCATGTTCTTTTATCACTGTTCCATTTGTTTGTTCTCAGATTTCTGATTCTTGCCACTCTTTCCTTTTCGCCATCTTTGCAAACAACAATTTCCATATATTAAGTACCTTTCTCACAGAAAGAAGGATAATTTCAGTATTGGAAACGTAGCCTACATTACAAAATAATAATTACTTTCTGTTATCCTGTACTTTTGCTGATTCCTCAATAAACCTTTTAATGAATATCCAAGGTAGAGTAAATCCTGTGTTCCGTCTGTACTGTTCAACAGGTAGTTCAACTTTCAACACAGTTGACACCCCACTCACATAGTGGTATACGGGATTCACATGTATGAATTGATGGTAATTGGAAAAATGGCCACCGTTCTATGTCTATCAACTTTATCAATTGTGCATTATTGTCATACATTGTATTTAATAGATGGGACCTTGGCTTAAATGCAAAATGTACTCATTGTGGGTGTGTTTAACATTCTTAATTAAAACTTATCTGTCATCTCTTTCAGGGAGTTATGAATGAATTACTTGAAAAATTAACTACAGATGATTTATAACAGTATGATGCAGCACAAACAATGCAACAAACAAAAACAGTTTTAGGCCACAATGTTGCTGTGACAAAAGGATTTGTGAAAAAAATTCCTTGGTTACTTATATGTTCACCCTGTCCAAATTTTACCTTTCAAATGTAAACATTTGTGAAGCCAACTTATGGAGGATTGTGAAAGTGCATCACAGTTATTTTTCAGTGGTGGCCCAAAGGGGGCTGTCACTTTTTAGATTATAAAGGGTCATTTGTGGTCTGTGTTTGAAAAAAGTCAAAATACTTCTGCAAAGAATGTGACAGTGAATGTTATATGTATCTACCTTTACTATTCATCATCAATGCTTTGTTCAACTTTATGAGCCAGAATGGGTGGGCACTGAAATGGCATGAAGGGCCCAAAAATGTGGGGTTTATTTAGTGGGGTACAGACCTGAATTGTATTAGTGGCTGATGTACTGATTTTTGGTTTCAATGAAAAGAGAAACCTATGCTGTCATGAGTGCATGTGTGTGTATGCCCAATATTGAGAGGAAGAACCCTGTTCTTGATGTTGGAGGTCAAATGTCATCTGGGGTCTCCAGGGTCAAACTCTGAAAACCTTGTTACCACGATTTCTCAAGAAGAGAAACTCAGACAGTTCTCAAACTTGGTATATAGAAGCCCCATATTGAGAGAAAGAACCTTATTGTTTTGGTGGTGGTCAAAGGTTATCTGGGGGTCAAACCCTAAAACCTTGTTAACACTATATCTCAAGGTACGAAACTTGGATGGATTTCATACTTGGTATGTGGATGCCTTATGGTGATAGAAAGAATCCTAAAAAAGCATGAAAAAAAGAAATCATCAAAACCACAATGCATTTTGGCATATTTGTTTAGAGTCTTTGTAATAATCAAAAGCCATTGGCTTCCAGGCTTACGATAGTCACTATATGACAGTATGAGAACTCACACGCCGTAAAGTTCAAGAAGTTCCTAGCGGCAAGGAGCTGGTAATCCATCTCCCTGATTGTAGGAACAGCTTGTAATTTGTGGAGGCATTTGTATTTTGAAAAAAGCACAAGAATACAAAGGAGTAAAGTTACCATATTCAGATATTATGACACTGTTCGGTAACAAAGAATAGTTTCCTCGCGCAGGGGCGGATCTAGGATTTTTCGTTAGGGGGGGCGCGCTGACGGCCAAACATCCGCCTGAACGACTATCTAAGTGGAGCGCCACCATCGGTTGGCGCGGAGCGTACAGAAAATTTTGAAAAATCGCGACCCCTCAGATAGCCGGAAATGGCATTTTCCAGGCTTGTAAGTAGAGTCTAAGCAGTTGATATTTTGAGCTTTCGTTTGCCAAAAAATTTTCCCTTCAATTAAAAATGAGAAAATTGCAAAATGATTAGAAAATCACCAAATAAAATGCAGGGGCAAAGTCTATTCATAGTTCCCGTTCTTGACCGCTGTCATGGAGTGTCCCCTTTCCTTTTGAAATTTTTTTGCTGTCCCGAAGGGCTTCAAAAATCGTGCTATATTTTGCTTCTTTTCACACTAGATCCATGTGCTGAAAATGTCTTGATTTTCATTCTATCAATGAATAATATTATTCATAATTTTTACGAAAAACGAAATACGACGCCTACATTGTTCTGTTAATCTGTTTCGTCATAGTTTTCAATATCATAAAAAGATCACAGTTGTGAAGGAAATATTTCCCAATTTCCCTCCCTCTAGCTCTAGGCCTCTAACCCTCACCCTTCCACCCGAACAACATCCCATCCGTCCCTCCTCTCGCCGTTTTATTTTTGATCCCCTTCATTTTTTCAACATCGTCGTCGACCGCGTCCCTGAAATTTCTGTTCGGGCATTCTGCCCCCTGCTGGCTAGGTCAGTGAAAACATGTACCACTACCATTGGATGAAATGGTCTTGTACCTTTCCGGGACAAAAAACCATACAACGGAATTGAAAACATGCTTATGACTGCGTATCTTTTACGACACTTGTCCGAACTGAAGGTCCACTGAATTTATGCCACTGTCTATATTGCTGCCCGAACTCCCGACTATAGATGAATTTACTCAGTGGCGTGCACAGGAATTTGAGGAGATGGGGAGACGTAGCCCATAGACAGACTCTCAGCGCTCCGCGCCACCTTCGTTTGGCGCGAAGCGCAAGGAAATTTTGGCTCAAAATGCCTCCCAGGTAGCTGGAAATGGCACTTCCCAGGCCTGTTTACCGCATATAAATTTGGGGAAACACAAGCAATATTGTAAAAAATAAACATAGAATACTAGAAATAAGGTGGGACTGTCCCCTTCGCCCCTCCTCCTTGGCTTATAATAGATGATTAATTAGATGATTAATTAAAAAAATCATACTCGTCAAATTATAGATCAATAGATGATTTACCGTTTTTTTTTTCAGAACTGCTATTTATTTAGTGGTAAACCTTTGGAAGGTAAAACAAGTTTCAACAGAGGTGCGCAAGGTTTGATTCTTTGCTGTCCTGGGGAGGGGTCTAGAAACTTTTGCCTAAGAAAGAGAGCTGAGGTGCAAAATGGTGCTATATTTGAAACATTTTGAAGCATATTAAAACACACATGGGAGAGCGCGCCTGTTGCTCCGCCAGAGTAGGTCAGACTGCTCCCGATTTCCCCCGACCAGTTGATTTTCCTCCGACAACTTATAGAGGTGGGGCCCATGGCCCACCCGTCCCCCCCCCCCCAATGCGCACGCTACTGAGTTTACTACTAGCACCTTCTGAGAAAAACCAGTATGTCACGTTCCAAGATGGCTTTGAAGAATTTTCAGGCGGACTTATGGGAAGATTTTCTCACACTAAATTCATATGTGAAATTGAAGAAAAAGATACTTTTACCGTTGCCCGATTTGGGGTTAAAAGCACTGCAGCCTATAAATAGCAAGTTTTGCACAATTGACGGTGGCTCACATTGAAAAATGCAAAATCGTGACCACATATAGCTGCCCGAATACGTCCCGACTAAACCGAATCTTCGCCTTATGATGACTACTGGTAGTATTGTCATAAAGAAATATCACACGTCAAAAATGGTATTTGATTAATTTCTTTGGGCAAAATTTTGGGCTTTGTATACACCTATACACCCTCCGTCTGTCAGTGTAATCTAGCAATTGAAAACATCCCAGAACTTTTTTACAACTTTCGCGGGAATATTCTACCATTTGGGGCAAAGTTTAGTTTGCACGGGACTATGAAGTGAGACTGAGGAAAATTGTTTTTCCATAAGCAACTGTCGCGAATTTTTGTGTTATTTTCGTTTCGTCATGAAATTTTTACTTTGACTATGATGCTTTTTTATGTTTCGGGCAAATGTTTCAAAGAATTGGGAGATTCGGACTTTTCGAGCAAAGTGTTGCGCAAGACTATAAAAAGAGGCTGAGGAATAAAAGTTTTTTTGACGCTTTTTAATTTTTCTGGCAAATCTTTGGAAGAATTCGGGCACGATAGGAATTTTGAGTGGAATTAAAACATGCGAGATTTTTTAAGACTCAAATGGCTGTGCAAACCCATGC
The DNA here is from genome assembly GCA_029531755.1 of Holothuria leucospilota. Classification (NCBI taxonomy): domain Eukaryota; kingdom Metazoa; phylum Echinodermata; class Holothuroidea; order Aspidochirotida; family Holothuriidae; genus Holothuria; species Holothuria leucospilota. Next base: position 19,064,106 of record CM055963.1, read on the forward strand.
CAGAAATTAAGATCTTGTGGAAATTTGGGGACAGTCTGCCCTCTGCCCCTGCCTTGTACGCCTATTTGACAAATGACCAGTTTGGAGTTCGACTTTCCCAGTATCTGTAAGCCGTAAGCGATCATTGGTTCGAGCGTAGCGTAAGAGTGAAATTTTGCAAAATGAGCCTCCCAGATTGCAGGAAATGGCCCTTCCCATGCCCTATAAGTTGCGAGATACGGTCGAGATCTTCGATGTCACCCTGTTGCCATTCATCGGAAAACTTGAAACTGTATACTTTTAAACTGCTATTATTTTGTAGCAATTATAAGACAATACAACATGACGAAGAATCAAGTAGGCGAAATGATCCGTTCTACGAAGGTAAAAAAACAAACCTTGGAAAATTTTAGGGGGGGCGCGCGCCGGGTGCGCCCCCGTCTAAATCCGCCACTGTCCTCGCGGAGCGGACTCTGTTCGGACCCTTTAAATTAAGACCTCCAAAACTGGGATGTGACTGAACAAGGAATATGCTGTACAGAAATCGGCCGCGGGAAACTTGCGGCATTGTAGCACACAATATCTCAGTGTTTCCAGTCTTCCCGAAATTACCCGAAATTCGGGAAATCTGGGTACTTTTCGGGAAATTTTCGGAAAGGTGGATAATTTGGGGAAATTTCGGGAAATTTGGAAATGGCGTATGGCTTGACAGGTTGAAATCCTGGATCAGCCATTAAAGTAGCATAAAAGAAGCGTTATTGAAAATATCAGGAAATACCAAGCCGATTTCAGGAAATTTTAGATACCATTTCAGGAAAAATGAATTTAGAGTGTGGAAGCACTGCAATATCTGCAGTGCCTTCAGTATGTAAACATTCTCGCTACGATCTCAAAATTCGAAACCAAAACATCCCATAACATACACAATGAAGGTCAGGTACTAATATTTTTATCATTATATTGCTCTTTTAGACGTAATTGAACATTCCAAACATAAATTTGTCAGAATGTTGCAGAGATGGCTTCAATTTTAATAGATTTGGACTCTAAATGTTTTGCTCCTGGTGGTCATCGGTCGCGTCAAACAGAAGCTACGTACAAGTCATGTGACACAACTTCACGCGTGCTGACAATAATATACCGTATACCTGCTGCAGACTGTTACTAACATGTTTACGTAGTGCCCTAGTGAAACAACTGCAGATCGTTAGCAGAATAATACATTAAATGTCCTTTCTAAGGCGTCCAAGTTGTGTTTTCAGCGAAATTGTGAAATATATAAGAATTTCTTCCTTTTAAATGATCAATTCTTTCTTGCAAAAGGGCACTGCAAGTTCCATAATGGGCACTGTCAATTGGGACACACATTTGGTGCTATTTTTTCTTTTGTCGTAGTAACATTCTTCGACAGGGTGTGAAGGGAAAATCCGCGATATCTTTTGTATTTTATTGTTTGATGACGTCATAGAGCTCCAAAAGCTCATACGGCTGCATAAGCTTACGATACTATCGTAAGCTAAAAATGACACATATGACATCTGGGATGTGTGTGATAAAGTGTACATAAAAACATGCAGCAATGCTTGTTTTAAATCTCTCTTCACAGTCACATCCAAACAGGTCATCTAAATAGGGGACTCAAAATTTGAAAATGGGCATTGAGTGGCATTTTGCGTATTTGTTAGCTGAAACTTCTCTAGTAAACCAGCAGAAGACTGGCATTTTCTTAGCCAGTACCAGCGAAGGTGGTGTGAGTTTATATCATGGCATCTGTCTGTCTGTCTTTCAAAGTTGCTCAGAAGTATGATTGGCGTGTGCATTCCAGATCAAAGATTATCTTGGGACCTTTGTCACTGGTTTTATTTGGGCCCAACTATTTTAATGAATCTCACAAATGCTGAAGTGCTCATGTCTGTCTGTCTGTCTGTCTGCCCCCGATTGTGTTAGAATTTCATAGAGAAATTAATATCTCTTGCAGGTGTTCAAATGAATATAACTGAAAGTTGGTCACAATCATCTTGGGATGAGGGGGCTTCAAAGGGGTGGGACAAAAGTTAGGTCAAAGATCAGCTAAGGGTCATTTAATGCCATAGTTCTGTAAATTTTCTAAATTGTATCTTCTTCTAGATGAAGTACCTGATTATCACAGTTGCTCAGAAGTATGACTGGCATGTGAATTCCAGATGAAAGATTATCTTGGGACCTTTTTAACTGGTTTTATTGAGCCTACCCATTTAATGAGTCTTGCAAATCCCAAAGTGTTATGTCTTCATTGTTCAACATCATTATGATACTCAGTAATATGCCATGATGTTATTAGCTAAAACAATAAAAGCAGAGTGAAAAATTGCCTGGGGCTACATTTATGAGAAATCAGCTTCTGGTTCATGGAAATGTTGAGTGGACCATCAGTACCAGAGCTACTTTGAGTCATCCAGGGGTTACTTTTATATTGTGTGATATACTGGTTCTGCCTCAAAATCTGCCTTTTTACATTTTGTCCAAACATTCAGAAGACTCTGTGGTACATTTTTTAAAAATTTTTCTAACTTTTCTCAAATTCCATAATTATTAATTACAACTGGGCATTAAAACGAAATTTCCAATGCCTCTGTTGTAGTCTTTATGACAGAACCCGATAGTATGATGGACCAGTAGATAAACATGCATCTTCACCCTTGAATAAAAGTCTGAAACTGCTCATGAAGTTTGCAAACAGATTTATTTCTTTTGGTTGTATTTTTAGTGGTTTAAGAAAACTAGCATTCAGACATCTCACGTATGGACTGAAGGAGTTTTATAAAGGGGTGGTCACAAGTGCACAAGTAAGGCAACTTCAGAAGTATATCCCTGAGGTACAACCAGAAGATGTAGAAAGGTTAGTGTTTCTTTTGAGTGTTTGCTGTTTATTGCCATTATTCAGCTCAGGTTTGGAGTAACGGGATGAACTAGGGAATAAGAGCCCCCAGGCCCTCATGACAAATAAACCTAAAAGCATTGTGAAAATATATTATGCACTCCAAGTCATTTTTAGTTGTCGCTGTCATTGATTCTTCATTTTTGAAACCAATACTTGTAACATACCTGTATCTACATTTAGAAGGGCTTAAAACAGTAATGACACAGAAAAAACAGTCATTTTAGTTTAGTTAGAAGTTGTAGGTCTGTGATCAGAATTCAGCCCCACCCATGCCAATCAAGCTTTACATTTGGCTCTACTGCAGGTTTGAGTACATTCTTGTACTCATGAATTGGTACATTTGCCCATTCTTGTAATATTTATAATTGATTTGCACTCATGCTCACAGCCTCAAAAAGTCGAGCATTTGTGCAAATGCAAAAGTTTGTTCTTGTACTTATGAAAAAGATGCACTCATACTTTTACCCAGAGATGCTTCAGTTATATTGGTACTATGACAGTACTCATACTATACTGCTATTCATATTGCTAGTATGTCATGTCTAGTTAATGTCATTAATGAAGATGTAAATTAAAAAACAGCATAAACAACAAAGAGTGGCAAACCTGAAAGTGGATCCAGAATGTGTAAAACTGATCCTATTTAGTTATTATTCTTGCAATTTTAGTTTTTCATATGATTATGAAGTTTTTTGTAAGAGGTAATTATTGTTTTCATATTTGTTTGCATTTTTTTGTCCTTAGCAAGTGTTTTATAGTGTCCACTCATTTTCATTGACAGAGGTCCATCTGGAGTGAGAGCACAAGCTTTAGATGAAGATGGACATCTTGTTGATGACTTTGTGTTTGATGAAGGGGAAGGAGAGTTGGGTGAGAGAGTACTTCATGTCAGAAATGCTCCATCACCCGCTGCAACATCATCAATGTCTATAGCTAGAATGGTTGTAGATAAAATTCAACATAAGTTTGCTCTTGGACAAATATGACATATTTAAAGAGGATTTGAGTTGAAACATTTTTTTTTTGTATAAGGAAAACCTCTTTGATATAAATATTTTATGTGTTACAAATATCTAACCTTGTGAAATTGACAATCACTTTTGATTGCATTACAGCAAGAAATAATATGCATTTAATATAATTACATGATCACAGTCCATGTGACATGAAACCTTTACTTATACCAAGAATAGGTACACTAACATTTTTAGCAAGTTTTTTGTTCTGCAGACAGTGCTCACCGTAGTGCCAAAGGCATTATTAACTAGTTAGTTTTGATCATGATTACTCCATTTATTTGTTGACTGCCGTCAAACAACTGTTGGTGCTATAATTGAAAACTTTGATCAGCACTACTTAAATTTGTCTACATCATGTTTAGATGTTAGCATTATTACCAGTCAGTGGTAAAGTTAAAAGAAAGTGGTGAATATTGAGCCATGAAAAGTCAAAATCAGCTAAACACATTACTGTGCTGTTAATTTAAGAAGCGTTTTAAATAGTATGGCACATGAAATAGGTTCATGTGGCATTTTGAAGTTGTTACTTCATAGATTGTATTCTCATGAAATACATTCATACCCAAATTTTGTTTTGGCAGGCTTATCATTATTTGGATTTTGCTACACTTTTGTTCTTAATATACAATTTTAGACTTTGCAGCACAAAACAATGACATCCCAAAACTTTTATTCCAGCTTTCTTTCCATAAAGCTCTATCTTGATATACAGTGATCATGGTTAAGTTTAAAAGAATTCAGGGAATAATTTAGTGTTTAAAGTTTTTTGTCAGTATTAGCAATGGTGTGTCAGTGTGAGTGGAAGTTTGCTAATTTGGTTGGTTCTTTAAACATTTTGCAAGTTCTAAAATCATGTGAGAAGACAAAAGTGCTGTACATATTTCCTTTGAGTAGCATTCAAACTGTCTTTTGAAGTAATGTATATGTTGTATAAATTTATTTAAATACCTCAGTGTACATGTTAGCTTTTAGATCAGTTGTTTGTATGTCCTTCTCCACCAGGATGTAGCTTTTACAAGTGATGAAGTGCTAGCCTAAAGAATGGCTAAACTGTTTTTTGTTTGTTAGTAAAAGCTTGTGAGCATGACTGGTTTATGCATTTGTGAAAGATTTTGGTAAGGATTCATTGGTAGAAGTGTACGCTGTTGGTATAAAGCTTTTTTATCTCCACAAAGATATAATATACTGGAATGGATAATACAGATCAACATTGAACTAATTGCAAAGTAAACTCATTGTTCCACTGTCTGTGTCAAAAGGAGAGAAAAGAAAGTAAAAAAAAAAAAATTGATAAATTTAAAGGGAAATGTTGCATTTGTTCAAGAAAATCTTTCATAACTTTGAAACCATGACCTACAGAATGACAGGTAGTTCAAAGAAAGGTTGCTGCTTGACAGTATTTTCTAAAAATGAGGTTCTTTCAGCAAAAACTTTCATTACATGAGGCTTATGAATAACTTGCTTACCCAAACTTACAAATTTTTAAATGATTCAACATTGATAACTATTCTAATGTGTACCATTTTTTGATACCTTGCCGAAGGCAAAAAAAATCAATGCAGTCACGATGGGGTATTTATGTGTGTGTGTGTGCATGTATGTATGTTTGCAATGGTTGGCTTGGAAACACAATATCTCAAGATAGGAATGATGGATACTTTTCATACTTGGGATATGTCATATGAAGAGGAAGAACCTATTGTGTTTGGTGGCAGTCAGAGGTCATGTATGGTCAACAGATGTCAAAAACCAAAAACCTTGTAAACATGATATCTCAAAGTAGAAAGGATGGATACTTGCCACACTTGGCATGTGGATGCTTTATAGTTAGAAGATGAAGTCTATGGTTTTTGGTAGAGTCAAAAGCTATCTGAGGTCAGGGAAGATAACACTTCAAAAACCTCAGGGATTGCTTGTAAATCTCAAGATAGGATGATGGATACTTTTCATACTTGGTATATGGATTTATCATATAAAGAGGAAGACCCCTGTAGTTTGTGGTGGTGGTCAAAGGTCATATCAGGTCACCAGAGGTCAAAAACCTTGTAAACACAATATCTCAAGGTAGAAAACATGGCTAGTTCCATGCGTGGCCTGTACATGCTTTATAGTCAGAAGATGAGTCCTATTTTTTTTTCGGTAGAGATAAAAGGTTATTTGAGGTCAGGGAAGGTGAAACTTCAAAAATCGTAGCAATTGCGTGTAAACATGATATTTCAAGATAGGAATGATGGATACTTTTCATATGTTGTATTTGGATTTATATTTAGAGAAAGAACCCTATTGTTTTTGGTGGAGATTAGAGGTCAGGTCAGGTCACCAGAAGTCAAAAATCCTGTAAACAGGATATCTCAAGTTAGGAAGCACAGATACACCTCATACCTAGCATGTGGATGATTTACAGTAAGAAGATGACCCCTTTTGCATTTTGTAGAGGTCAAAGGTCATGTGAGGTTACCAGAGGACAAACACTGAAACCCTTGTAAACACAATTTTTCAAGCCAGAAATGGTGAGTACTTTCATATAACTTTATGATATTAATAGGGAGAGTACTATAGTTTTTGGTGGAGGTTGGAGGTCATGTGAGTTCACCAGAGGTCAAAACATGATGGCCAATGCAGCCCATTAAAGATTGGTCCTGAGATTCATTGAGTGTGTAATAATTTGACACTTGACAGTAAAGTAACTACCAAAAGTGCTGCCAGTAGTAGGATTTACCCTTGAGTGCACACCATTAATTGCACCCAGCCATGTGTCATTGTAGACATACTGACCAACTGTACAAGCTGTTTATAGTGCATTATATGCTATTGTGAACATTTGTAGTCCACCTTTTTTGGAAGTCAACTGGTGGTTATCTGAGAACCAATTTGTTCAGTAGAGCGTTCAATGAGGCTAATGTTACAAACTCGGGTAGATATTTAATCTCCCCTGTTTTTGGCCAAAAACAGGGGTCTCGGGTGAAATTCCTTATGGGCTTAGAAGATCGTAATGAATTGAATCTTTTTTAAACAATATTCCAACACAGAAAGTGTGTATACCTTTCATACTTAGTTTTTGGATGTGTTATATTCAGAAGGTGAACCCCATTCTTTTTGATCAAGGTCAAAGGTTGCACAAGGTCTCTGTAGGTGAAACAGCAAAAACCTTGGAAATTGCTAGTAAATGCAATAGCTCAAGATGCAAAGATTGATGCTTTTTATTTCCTTTTGGCAAGGAATCACCAAGCCTTTTGGCTTTCTGGTCGAAAAACACAGCTATTGCTAGAATTAATTGGTTATACTATATGGTATAATAAAAGGTATATTCTGTCTGTTCCATGTTGATACATTACAACCACACTGTTTCCATTGAAAGAGTACTGATTCTCTCTAGTATAAAACTGGGCCTCTCCTTGTAGTTCTTTGGATAATGTTTCAGGTCATAAACATATGGGAGACACAGCTATGCCATGTACATCACAAACTCATGGGATAAATAGGAATTACATTCAGTGGTTGGGTTTAAAAAGTTTTGTTTGCAACTGTATTTGCTCTTCGAACAAATATATAGAATCTGTCTTCATTTACTAGGTTTCATTGAAACCACCTTTCTTAACTGGAAAAAAAGATAACAGTTTTGGCATGTGTTTTTCAAAAGCAGAAATTATTCATCATGAATCTGCTACTGCCATCATATTATGTATGGGCATGCATAGTGTATTTCTCTACTACCTATTACATAAGCTGAATAACTTTATTTTCTATGATTAGTATAACTTGCCATATAGTTTGCTGTATCAAAGGAAAGCTTATGCCACATTTTACCCATTTTTTCTTGTAAATTGCATGCTGTGTGCTGCAGGATGTCATACATAATTTTCATTGGCATTGCCAGCTAAGAATCAGGTCATTTTTCATTCACTTTTCAAAAGTTTTGTTATGATATCATTGAAGGCAGGGAAACAAAAAATATATTCACTGTTGAATACAAAACCATGTTTTTTTTGTGTCAGTGTCTGTTACAGTCAGCACAGTGTCACATGGAATGAAAGACATCCATACTAATTGGTTCCAAAAAACAGGACAATCTCAACACGGGCTTCAATCCAAATTGAAAATTGGGGGATTGGCAGGAGGTTGGAATGGCTCAAGAACACTCTTCAGCACACCGAGAGGGCAGATTGATCCTCCCAGGAGAGTGGGGTCTAGATTTCTGCCTTGGGGCTCCTTGTGGGGTCTAGAGGCATATCCATATAGGGGACTATGGGAGGAATCCTGGGAGTTTGGGGTTATTTGCAGAATTTAGGGCCTATAAGAATGAAACATCTACCTGTCTTCTAATGGCATTATGTGCATGCTAAAGAGACAACAAAAAATTACAATTTCACCATTTTTTGTAAAAACCAGTTTTGAAGAGTAATTAAATAACACTATGAGGAGTTGGTGATTGTAGGAGGGGCTCCATGCACAGAGAATGATGTTGCAAACCCACTCTTGGCAGTGAAAGAAAATGTTGAAAAAAGTGAAAAATTGATTTCCTCTTGTAAGTGACTTCCCCCACCCCTGTCATACAGAGGTGTAGAACATCCACATAAATATGCAAAAGCATATGGTTCTTCAACTTTGCTGAGGTGCTTTTTGAGGATACAAAGGCCTGTTATATACATGACCCCTGATGGAAAACAGGAAAACTACTCCAGTACAGGCCCAGGATAAAAAGTCCTCAGAAGTTCTGGGTGGGGACACTTGCATGAGGTTTATCACAAACGGCCAATGGCATAGAGCATACTCAGCACCTCACAAAATTTGTACTCCATTACTACCATACAAACAGCTTGCAAGGAAGAATAAGCAAGAGAGAAGGGAGGCATGACCAAAGCAGAAGAGGACCAAGAAGCACAGGCGGGATTCCGGGGGGGGGGGAGTGGGGGCACACCCCCCCCCCCCCCGACTTTTTCCAGAGCTCAAAAAATGAAATATAAAATGAGTGAAGGTAAGCGAGACCAGAGAAATTATAACAGAATTTTCAGTAGCCTAATATGATTAAATTTTGCAATGTTTAATGAAGGAAATATTAATAACAAAAAATATAAATTTGCTAGGGAAATTTTTCTCGGCGCGCTTCGCGCGCACCTCCAGAGAAAGCTGACTAATACAACTGAAAATTTTGTCTGAAACCGTAAAAATTTCTTTCCTCCTAACTGCCACACTATTGTGATTTGAAGCTCTGAATAAAGGATACTGAAAGTACTAGTGTATTTCATAAAATGTACCATATGGTCCTTGCAAACAGTCCCAAACCCTACCCATCTATAGGGACCCGCAATTCTCAAAGAAAGAAAGAAATGGGCGTGCTTCGCATGAGCCTTATATAAGTCGATGTCTCATTAGTACTGCTGTGGTGGAATAGCCTCGTTATTACTTCCTGTAGGACAGTTTGACTGAATTACCATTTCCAAAACCCTCGCTACAGCTCTTGCTGTTCACTTTCCTCACCAACTACCACCATCCTCAGCAAATTGACTGACGGTTACTTTCTTAAATTTGCGATTATCATATGAAAACTATTTCATTGTCATTTCAAATTACACCTGGTGGAAGCCGGACTTTCTCAAGAAATAGTCCACAATGGCCGCAAAAGCCGTCAAATTTAAGAGAGATTTTCTCTGGAAGGAACGTGACCCCCAGTCCCTGCCTTCGGCGATCGCGGGTAAAGGCTTTGCCGGCCACAACTTTCCAAGGTGCAGCCTCCAATAAAAATTACATTCCTGGCACTTTGTCAAGTAACTGCCGATGCCCTTGACAATGTCCATGTAAAAACTACCCACAAGAGATTTCATTGACTTCTTTCATTATCACATAGTCTATAACCTTCAAAATCGACAGTAATCTTATTTTTCACACTAATAAAGAAGTTGAGGGGCACTTATCCCAGACCATCGATGAAATGAAACATCAAAGAAAGCCTCCATAGAACAGGATATAGGTTCCCATATCCTTCTCTATGGAAAGAACATGCACCTGGGGAAAGAAGGAAAATTTTTATGCAATAAAAATACTGCATTCAAAACTAAAGAAAAACAGTAGCCTACAGTGAAATGTCTCAACGCTGGTTTCTTCTGCGCGCTTCGCGCGCACCCGTTTTAAATATTGCTTCGGGGTTACTTCCTGTAGAACATCCTGCTTGTAATAGCTTCGTTCAAACTCTTCTAATTTCATTGGAACCACCAATGCCCTCACGGTCGTACGCAGCGTAGGGGAAGTTCCCCTCCTCCAGAAATTTTCAATGCAAAATTTTTATCACCATGCATCTATCTGTGTAAATTTACCAACCTTTTCAGATTGTTTAGATAAAAGTTGTAACTCACGGAAAGTGTCATTTTCAATACCGTAATAAGGGACAGGCGCTCAGCGAGGGGGTGGGGGCAAGAACCCTCTCATTGAGGATACTTTACTCATATCACTAAAAAATTTTTCAGCGCTCTTCGCGCGCACCCATTCTGAATACTAGATCTCCCATTTTTTTCAATTATTGTCCCAAAGCCCCAGGAAAACCCTCAAAATAATCCATTCTCCCCTACTTCCTCAAGCCCTCAGCATTATCGATCCAATGTGACCGTTCTTCTCATGGATAAAGAATATAATTGGCAAAGTCAAATTGTGATTTTTGTAGTATGTTAATTGCTCACCTTATGTCATTTGAAGTTGAAGTTAAAATGTATCATTTGAATACCTACAATTTCGTAAATACCCCGGAGCTTCCGGGTGCTTCGCCTCCTGGACCCCCACCGGGACTCTACCCCTGGGCCCCACCAGGGGCCCTAAGGCGGACCCCTGGACTCCACGCCGTTTAGGGGAGCGCTTCGCGCTCCCGCGGCGCCTTCGGCGCCGTTTGACAGTCCACTCAGCTTTTCCCCCACTTTCAGACATCAAATCCCGCCCCTGCCAAAAAGTATGGCTCAGAATGATTATTTCTGGGCAATGTGTTAACAACTTTGTAATAACTGTTTTTTGCAAATGGATACGCAATCAATATATCCTGTAAAAATATGTTTTAAATCATGCAGGCCGCCTACACTACGCCTGGCTATGATATGCTGCCCATGCGATTGCATAAATTGCTACGTATCTCCTCGATGTATTGCCTCTGAGGAAAAGCCCACAGGCTTCGACAAATCCCCGGCCCGACAGTCCGGGACAAGTAAAAAGTTACACGGACAAGTGCATTGTTCAATCTCATAGCCCGCCGGGCAAGTACTTATAATGAAGTCTACTCCACAAAGGAGTTTAAAGGCATATTAAAAGTGGACAAGAAGATATTCATGCGGACAAGTAGACTAAGAGAACAGCTTGCCCGATGGACAAGTAGTGAAAAAAGAATTTGTCGAAGCCTGCAAGCCCAGAAATGATCAGCGTTGTACCGGTAGTTTAGGTCACTCTTCCTGAGGCCGAGGCCATACTCTCCAGGGCCAAGGCTGAGGACATCTAATCTTAAAAAGATTGATCGATGTAATAGACCCAAGGTCGAACCATGCCACTTTGGTTTTTAGTCAGTATAGCTTTATGCTGAGGACATCTAATCTTAAAAAGATTGATCGATGTAATAGACCCAAGGTCGAACCATACCACTTTGGTTTTTAGTCTGTATAGCTTTATGCGATACTATACAAGGCGGGGAGTTGAAGCTGCAGCCCCCTGTTCCATTCAGGCAGAATACTTGTTATTTTCGGCAAACTATATGCTCAGACATGCCAGAAGTGGTGCCAGGACTTGCCCAACAGGAGCCCCGGGGAGAGGGGAGGCAACCCTAATCTCCGACGCCGACGGTTTGCGGGAACAGGGGACGGGGCATGAGGAAGCGGTTGGAAGAAAACTATTCTGTTATAAGGCATATTTTGCATAAATAGCCGTTCATACTTGAAATGTCCGGTTGCGTGTGATTTCATTTAGTGTTTTTCCGGAAAATCTGAATTGTGAATTGCATAACACGAACATTTTTGGGTAGAAATAAAACAAGCTATGCTCATTTAAGGCAAAAATAGTTCAGATGTCAGCCTGGGTGCTTGACCCTTATCGGGGATAACATATATTAGGGGTGGCGCCAAGATTTTGCCGTCAAGAGGTCTCGCTCCCTGATGTGGGGCATCAGCCCGAAACCTCGACAAGAACAATGGGTCTCCAAAAATTTTGGGTCTGAAGAAAATTTTTCGGCTTTTATCAAAGGAAATTTGAACAAATTCGGTTTTTAGTAAGGAAGATTCGAAATATTAAGTTTTTCTGAAGGATTTGGCCTCATTAAGAGCAAAATCAAGTAGCCCAAAACAGTCGGGTGGACATGTCTCCAACACTTTTGAAAGTGGAGGGGGTTATCCCCCTTACTTTTTTCGAGAACTCCTACGAAAACAGGGGCACACTTTTGATTCCATAGTTTGGTATAGGCTTATGCAATAGGTGATTCAATAAAATTAAACTCGAAAATCACACCCGTAGCCAGACGAGGGCATGGGGACAGTACCCCTTCCCGTCCCCCGTGCGGGCTACTGCCCCCCCCCATAGGCCAATGGAAAATCGATCGAAAGTGAAGTTTTACTACCTGTAAACGGTGGCCCCAGTATGACTCCAGGCAATTTTTTTCTAAGAATGATCCCGAAAGGCGTTTAATAATGAACGTATTTTGTTTGCTCTAACAGTTTTTCTTTAAATTACAAAAATTCTAGTGCGCTACGCGCGCTTTCTTTTTCAGCTACATTTGCTTTTACAACCTTTTCAGATGATATGCTGGCTTTAGGAAGGTAAAGGTTACACAATTATGCTATTGTTCTTCCGTGTAGACGTGATCCTGGGGGAACACAAAATTTAATCGATGTAAAGTTCTATCCTCGTTTTTCTTACCATTTCGAAGATTCTTTAATCAGACTCACAATCATGGTACACATACTTTGTAAGAAACAAAGTGTCTCAATGCTGAGTCCAGGGATTGGTGGAAGGGGATCCCCCTTTATGACCAGTCGCCCGCCGTCTTGACACTCCTAACCCCAAGAATATTTTTAGTTGGGAGAAAGCAAAATTCTCAATTGGTCAATGCTCTTTGACTGACATCAAAGTCAAAAGATGCAAGGCAGCTCACATTATACAGTATATACACAGAATACGCTCTGATTACATATTATGGCCTTGTGTGCCCACAAGGATTTCACCTTAAGCAATAAACTAGGTTTGTGTCTGCATCAGTGGCGTAATAAAGAGGGAGGCAGGGGCGTAGCCAGGTTTTTGGTGTGGGGCCGGGGGGGGGGGCAAAGTCGACTCATCGTCCCCATTTTTGACCGTAGCCCCGGGGAAGGGATATAAGGGGAGGGGTGCCCAGTGGTGTCACCAGACTTTTCATACGGGGGGCACAACAGTTCGATGAGGGGGCACAAGTAGATAGTGGCGTATGCCGTATGTAGTGTGAACGCCGGCCTGGGGGAGGGGTCTAAGGGGAGGGGCTTCCCCCTCCCCTCTGAAAATTTTTGAAAAATTAGGTGTCCTCAGATGCAATCTGGTGCCACATACGCTACCTTTTTGAAGTAAAATTTGTGTCAAAAAATAACGAATTTTTAGGAACTAAAAAAAAAATTATGCATGGATTGAGAAATTCTCATGAAAGTGAAAAACGTGCATGTGTATTGCCGAATCAACGATCAAATATTCGTTCAACTGTGGACTTTTCAATTAACGTGAAATTCTCATGATCCACAAACTGAGTGATTGGAGTCTTACGGGATTAAAGTGATCATAGAATTTTGTATCATATATTTCCCTTTAAAAATTTATTGGAATTATTTTTTCGAAGAAGAAAATACAGAAAAGTCTCCTTAAAATTGCTGGCATTGAGCTTGCATTACAATTCGCAACGCAAGTGGCAGCCAAGTTCTATGGTACCGTACGTACGTACGAAACAACACCATTCACTGTTTTGGTTGATGAGTCCGCGAGGAAGACATTTCCGCTCTACCTTATCAAGGCGAATACTCACACCTGTTGAGGCGGCGAGGATTATGGACAGATTACCAAGACCGATGCTCAGCCTCTGACACAGAGAACGCTGTGTGCTTTATGAGATGGGGTGATTTTGTTATTAGAAAAAATACAGATTGCTGCCTTTTCTTGTCCTAAGAAGAATCAAATTTTATGAAACATGGTAGTCAAATATTCTGCATACAGAACTTACAGAAGATCTATATTTTTTCAAAATCTCAAATCTCAGTTGGGGGGCACACGGGGGACAAGGTTTTCCGGGGGGCACGTGCCCCCTGCCCCCCCCCCTTGGCGACGCCACTGGGGGTGCCCCTCCCCTTCTGAAACTTTTTGTTGTCTCGAAGGGCTTAGATGCAAAATGGTGCTTCTTTTTATACTAGATCTCAGTGTTCTCCACAGGGGTTTTTAGAGTGGTTCAGGCCGGGGTGGCGCCAGGATTTGCCCGAAGGGGGCCAGATTCCCCAACGGGGAGGCCAGGGACCAGAAACCCCGATGTCGTCGAGGGGTTGGTGAGGGGGGACTTGAAGAAAACCTGTGTGCTATACCATGCCATTGGATATATTGCATAAATTTTGTATATACTAGAGGAACATAGATTTACCGTTTTTATCCGTAATCTAAACTGTGAAATTGCAAAGCGCGCGAAGCGCGCGAAAATTTTTCGGTAAGCCTACACTACAAAGAATCTGTACTTGTTTAAAACTTATATAGGTCAATTTTTCGGGCAGGTAGGCCCTATCAGACATGAACTTACATTTCACTTCCCTCCTCGGGTCACTAGCCGTACCTCACGGCAGACATAAGAGAACAGTCATTAACTAGTTTTACGGAAATGAGATGACATTGTACTATATTTAGATATAGGTAATGGAACCGAGGAAGAGTGGGCAAAGCGTACCAAAAATTGTGGGTTTTATCTCAGAAATGATCCTTTTGAAAGCCAAAATAAGTAAACCAATCATGGGTGGCCACAGAATTTTCCCGAACGGGGGCCGGGCCATGCCAGCGACCCAAGTTCCGACAACCCACTGTGTCGAGGGGGTGCAAGGTGAGAAAGGGATTTGAAGGAGCTTAACTATCTCATGCCATTGCAGGGCATATTTTGCATAATATCAATTAACACTTCAAGAGCCAAGTTGCGCACTGATATCGGTCTTTTGAATCTGAATCGTGAAACTGCAAAGCGCGCGAAGCGCGCGAAACTTTTTGGTAGGCTTCCACAAAAAACATAAGTGATCATTAAGAACAAAAAGAAAGAAAACTGTAGGGGTTGAAGATCGTATCGGGGATAACATACATTGTATCGAAACCACCTGGACTCGCTCACCAACTGACCGTGCAGCATGACACACATTAGAGCACAGCAACTAGGCATTGCGATATGGGATGAAATTTACGACCTCTACTTAAGCTGTGTATTCTGCCTACATGTTATTTGGTAAGGTGGACAGGACTTGTGCTATCTAGCTATGTGGAATGGAAATATTAAAGAAAATGGATTGGTCCCACAGCGCGCGTAGCCCGCCGAAAATTTTGGGTTCTTATTAGGAACGTTGTCCTCTTGAGAGCAAAAAACAGGTAAACCGGTGGGGCGACTGTCGCCTTCAGGGACTGCATGCTTTATCGTAACGACTAAGACTCCCCGACAAAACTGTAAAAATTCCCCGACGGGGGGGGGGGGGCATGGGCCACCTGCTCCCTGTCCCCACCTTGCGCCACCCCTGGAAGGGCGGCCCGCCCTCCGAGTGAAAATGACATTCACAACCAATACATTTTCGGGATTTATTTATTTTGTTTTAAAATCAGGATTAGGGTTCGAAAAAAGGGCTAGGGTTCAGTCCCCAAGGCATGATCAGTTGAAAAAAGGAGAAAAAATCCGGAACACTGTTTCCAGACGAGATGACATCATTAATATCCAAGGTTTTGATTGACTTTTTGGGGGCTTATTGCCGATGCGTCCTGCATAAAATAAATATGCCGTCCGTTCTGCTGCGGATTCCACCGTCATTACTCATCCCCGAGACCTAGATCCCTCCCCCTCCCACTCGGTCAACTAACCATCCCTCCCTCTCGCCTTTTTTTTTTCTTGCTTTCCTTCATTTTTTCAACATCGCCCATTGCGTCCCCAAAATTTCTGTGGGGGGAGCACTCTGCCCCCTGCCCCCCTCTGGCTAAGCCATTGGGGGAGGGAGGGGCAGCCGCCCCTGTCTACACAGGCCAGAAGCGCCAAATGAAAGCAAACGAAAAAAGAAAAATAGAGTTAAGATAGGAAAACAAAGAATAAGAAAAAATGGAAAGAGAAGAAAAAGGAAAAGGAAAGCTTGTGTACTTTTCGCGTCCCCTCCGCCCCCGGTGAATTGTTAATTCGTGACGGCAAGAGCACATAAATTGAGCGGTATGATGCGATCATGTTCTTTCGTTGCAAGAATGACACCGCCAGTCCGGCCTAAAGTAAGACTGCTGAGTTCTTACAGGGGATGATCATCGAGCAGACAGGTAGTCGGGGCCCCCTGTCTCTGGGGGCGCACGTCTGGTCACTTGACCCCTCTGCAAACAACCTTGTGACGCCATTGGTTTGCACAAGGGGAGGGACTCATGACAGTTTTGGGAGGGGCCAGAAGTAACTTCGATGGGAGAATGGGAACTCTTTTGGATAAGGAGGGGAGCAGATTCTGCCATAGAAACCCATATTTTCTCATGACGCTAGAAAAGAATACCAAGTTTTAGCCATCCCTAGTTGACCACTATTAATCCACAATCTGTCAATGAACTTTCTATGCAGCTATCTTGAGATCAATAAAGTTTAAGGGGTTTGTTGTTGTATTGCAGTGAGGCACAGATGTAAGTGGTAAAATCATCACTGAATAACAACAATCCTTAACAAAGGCATGGATGGAACCCTTTCAAGAGTATTTGATCAACGGAGTAGGCTTGTTTACAAAAGGGATTAACTGTTGGAAAGTGTAGGCAGTGGCGTAAGAACCGGGGGGGGGGGGCAGAGGGCCATGGCCCCCTCAATATTTTTGTGGGGCCAACATTTTGCCCCCTCCCCTCCATATCGCGATAGTTTTCAATACATATAAAATAGATATGTACAGACCTCAGTAAAGAAGGCCCTGTCGTCTGCTCGTGCCTGCATTATACTCTAATACAATAATCTGGTTACTTTACAAGAAAAAGCCATCAATAACACAGCTATCAAGGTCAATACTGATGTTATAAAAAGTTAGTATTTCAACTTTCAGGAAATTTCCCCCAAACGGTCAATTAGGGAATTAACATTGAGTTCGGGATATTTTTTAAGAAATCAGACATTTTTGAGAAATAACTTGCATATAACTTAATTAACCTTAACACCCAGATTAGTTTAAATTATTTTTAAGTTTAATTTGAAGTCAATTATTAATTTCCGATTTTCAACGACTTAAAAAACTTCCTTGGTAATTAAACAAAGTTCTGATTTGAATTGCACCAGCACCTATATATTCGTTATTTATTCACTAGTGTGTTTTAATGGTTACAATTATATTATGATCATCAGTGGTGTATTTAGGGGTCCACTGGGCCATGCCCCCCTCACTGCTGCCATTTTTAGTACCTAATATACGTAAATATTTTAACACAAATTTTACTTCAAAGGTAGCATATGTGGCATCAGATTGCATGTTAGGACACCTAACTTTTCAAAGATTTTCAAAGGGGAGGCCTCCCCCAGGCCGGCGAATACACAACATAATGCATTCCCCCACCTCCTTGAGAGAAATCCTGGCTACGCCACTGATTATTATCATTATTATTGTATAACGACTTACCCCAAAATTATAATCAATATGGAAGGGTAGTAACACGGCAAATGATTGTATGTAATTGACATGCGGTGTGATAACCGATGCATGCCTTGTTGTTTCCTTTTTGGCTTCGATGAAAAGAGAAACCTATGCAGTCATGATGGCGTGTGTGGATGTGTGTGTATGTGTGTGTGTGCGTGTGTGTGTGTGTGTTTGTGACACTTTTCTTGTTTACAAGATATACTAAGAAGGGAAACTCTGACATTTCTCAAACTTGGTTGGTAGATGTGTACGCATTATGGTGTGAGAAAGAACTTATTATTTTTGGTGGAGGTCAAAGGTCATTTGGAGTAACTGGAAGTGAAACTCTGAAAATCTCGTTTGCACGATATCTCAAGGCAGAAAGCTTAGATAGATTTCATACATAGTATGTGGATGACTTATGGTGAATTTATGGTGGAGGTCAAAGATCATTTGGGGTCACGGGGGATCAAACTCTGAAAACCTTGTTTGCACGATACCTCAAGGTAGGAAGCTTGGATACTTCACATGGTGTTGCACATAATCCATCAGAAAACACCCTTGAGTTTTGTCAGAGGTCAGCTGAAATCACCAGAGGTCAAAAAACAAAAATTCCCACGAATTCCAAAGTCAAATATGAACAAACAAACAAACAAAAAAAAAAAAAAAACAAACAAACAAAAAAAAAACCCCATATACCACAAGGGTTTCTGCAACCAAAAGCCCCAGCACATTAAAATCACATTCAACCACTGACTGAAACAAACGGGACATCTTGGCATTATTTGGGATTACACATGTAAGTGCTGTTCATCGAAACCACAATGCATTTTTTGCATTCTGGTTCTTTGAATATTTTTATTTCTTGTTGCTCATATTAAAATCGGAAAAATCAAATTGATCAAATAGGCCTATGATTTTTTTTCTGTAGGGAGGGGGTCAAGGTCGAGAAATCGCGTCTGGTCTGGCCCCCAAAGTCAAACATCTTCCTAGGCCGCTGAAACCCTTGTGGTATATCGTTTTTTCCATCCCTTGCTGAGTCTGCATGGAGGTTTAACCATGATAAATAAGTTTCGGACAAAATTTCGGCGCGCTTCGCGTTCAATTCTTACAATTGAACTTGTGTCACCAATGAACATTACTAGCACAAAACTTCCAGTAAACTATTCTAGTTAAAGCAAGGTGAAGGCTTATATGTAGATGCCAGGCATCAGGGAGTTTTCATGTGACAACCTAATACCTGGAGTAGCATTCTTAACGTCATAACTTTATGGTTTGAAGCTAAATTTACAGTAATCAAAAATTTCAAGAACTTTTTCTCATGCAAAATTTCGTTCAAAGTGAAAATACGATAATGGCAATCTGCATGAATTGTAAACTGTGAAGAGCTTGGTGTGCTGTCATTCAAATTGCTGCTGAAAGCTCCATGCCAGTGTTTGCATTTTGCTAATTCCTATCACATTCAGGGAATTCCACTACGAATCCTACCAAAATCATACACTGGCAGGAGCACACTGTCGAGCCTGCCATATGGCAGTCATTGGTCCTCTCTGTTCGCAAAGTACGAAACGCTTCACCTGCGCTTGCGGAGCTGAAGAAGCACCATCCCAGATAGCACAGTAACACTGGGCCAACGTTGAGAAAAGGTTGTACATTTTGTTGGTACCACATAGGAAAAATGTTGTTTGAAGTTTGGTTCATTGTCTATCCGTTGGCCCAACATGTTGGCTTATCAATGGATCAATGTCACGCCATTGTTTTCCCAACGTGTTGTTGCAGCAATGGGCCAACATTATGCCAAGGTTTATCCAGTGTGTTGTCGAAATCAAGGGCCAGCGTTACGCCAACGTTTACCCAACATGTTGTAGAAACAATGGGCCATCATTATGCCAACAAACTCCGGTATATTGTTGTAGCAAAGGGCCAACGTTGTTCCAGCGGTTGGGCTAATGTTATCTGATGGTTGGGTGCTCACTAGTGCAAAGAATGGTTGGCACAATGTTGTACCAACTAAACTACGCCTCGTTTATTCCAGTGGCGCAGGAACTGGGTGGGCCAGGTGGCCATGGCTCCCCAATGTGTTTTGACGGGGGCCAAATGTCATTTTGCCCCCCCCCCCCAAATCGCGGTAGTTTACAGTTTCGTTTTACCCGTCTTTTGCTCTCATGAACACTTTCTCTATAATAAGAACCCAAAATTTTCGGCGCGCTACGCGCGCCATAGAGCGACGCTAGTGTTTTCAATAGTTCCATTCTACATAGCTAAATAGCGCAAGTCCTTTCCACCTTTACAAGTAACATGTAGAGAAAGTAGTTTATGTAGAGGTCGTAAAATTCGTCTCATATCTCAAAGCCTAGTTACTATTCTCTTGTGTGTGTCATGCGGTACGTTCAGTTGGTGAGGGACTCACGGAACAATGTTTGGCTACCGGTAATTCATCGGGTAGTCGGGATGGTTTCGATACAATGTATATTATCTCCAATATGGTCTACAACCTGTCAACCCCTAGAGATTTTCTTTCTTCTTTTTATTCTTAATGATTACATATGTTTTTTTGTGAAAACGTACCAAATATTTTGCGCGCTTTGCAATTCTTCACTTTAGATTCCGGGAAAAACATTTAAAGAACGCGGAACTATGCTTTTCTAGTTTACGCAAATGTTATGCAATATACGCCCCGAATGACATGGTCTAGTACAAAGGTTTTCTTCCAATCCCACCTCACCAATACCCGACGGCACTAGGGCCGTCGGAGCTTCGAGTCGCTGCCAACCACCTTTCGAGCAGATCCTGGCGCCACCTCTACTCAACTTGATAATAGACTCTGGTTGTGGAAAATCACCAGTCCAATTAATCCACTGGGGATAACTCCACTCTGAATAATTTTGAATAAATTCGGATAGATTGTGACAAACTTGATGTGTTTTAGAATTAATTCAGATCAACCTTCACAAATTTTCCACAAAAATTGCACATCTTGATGGCTGCTATTAAGGCCGGCAAGTGCCATTTGCGGCGATCTGGGATGTATTCAAATCTCAAATTTTCTTGGTACGCGCCGCGCCAACCTATGGTGGCACTCCGCTTAGATAGTAAACGAGAGACAACGCTAACAAAATCGCCAGCCCTCCACAGCTACCAAAAAAGAAAAAATCTTAGCTACACCACTGCTGATGTGTTGTTGTTGTTTCCTTTTTCTTTAAATATACTGCTTTGCGCAAATATGAAGTTGGAGTGTGGAAAGGGTTGGGTTCAAGGTCGAGGAATCGCATCTTGTCTGGCCCCACCAATGTCAAACATCTTCCCGTACGCCGCTGTTGTCTAAAACTTCTCTTTAATTAACTGCTTATTATGGGAATCCATAAAGAAATATGTCAGAGAAGCTACCTTCTACAAGTCTTAAAAGCTATCAGCATTGCTAGTACTAGCCACTTTTAAATGTAGTAGAATTTTCATTGAAAATAACTTTGGTTTGTATCACTAACGTCTAAAATCCCAAATTTGGTACAGAGAAATCGTTGATGAGTTGAGAGCCAGTGGTGGCGCGCAGCATAGGCAAGAAGTTAGACTGCTACGGAAGCCGAGAACATCGCGGTGGTGTGAAATCTGGCATGCCAGTTTTCCCACCCCTTTCTTCGGTAAATATGGGAAGGAGAAATTAAGATACGATTTCTCCATACCATTATCCACCGATAATGTAGAGTGGAGGAAAGCAAAGTTAGTGAAGGGTACTTCAAGAAAGGACCATTACACAGTGTCTATTTTCGAACACCCTGTCCATAACTTGGACTCTGTCCGTCGATCCTCTTTTCAATAAGTAACATAGCTAGCTCTCTCCTTTGGTGATTTCTCTGTACCACGGTGGGATCATCCCACGTTGGTAATAATATAATCAAAGTTATACAGCGCCAATCCGTGTCATATGCGGACGCGTTCATTTATGGACAGGGTGTTCGAAAATAGACACTGTGTAATGGTCCTTTCCTGAAGTACCCCCTCACTAACTTTGGTTTTCTCCACTCCACATTATCGGTGAATAATGGTAAGGAGAAATCGTATCTTGATTTCTCCTTCCCATGTTAACCGAAGAAAAGGGTGGGAAAACTGCCATGTCAGATTTCACACCACCGCAATGTTCTCGGCTTCTGTAGACTGCAGCAAGTGCGTGCTGTAGAAAATACGATGCGCAGCAGCCTGTGAGCTAACAGGTTCTGAACAGTGTGGGAAGTATTGTATGCTGTCAAAAAATGTGACAGCCTGTCACATTGTCGTGTTAGTAGTATAGTATCGGTGCCTTTGTCTGAGTGAATGAGTTACGAACCTCATAAGTATTTTTATCAACATATGTGCATTGTTCATTCAGATGCCTCAATGACATGTTGCTCATAGGTGTACGGGCCGGGGTCAATATTTCTGGGGGCCAGTGATAAGTTTTGCCCAATAATTGTGGACCAAGTTGCCCGAATTTTGATACCGCTGTGTCGGTTGCAAAAGGGCATAATCTTTTTTCTTGGCTGTCTCATTTGCCCGAATGGATCCACTATTTTTGCCCGAATTGGGAGGGCATATGCCCCCAGTCCCCCGCCTCGTACGCTTATGATGTTGATGTGTTTGAGAGAATGTGACTTGCATTATATTTATGTGAAATAGTCCGCAGCCCATACTCAAGGGCTAACTAGGGGCGCCCTTCTTGAAAACTACCAAAGATATAAGCTTATAATATCTTTGAAAACTTCTTCTTTCGAAAAATGGTGACACATCCAAAGGGACATTACTTCACCACGCATGCGTCGAGAGGTATCAAGCCCTAATGTTGTTAGCAATAAACTGGGCAGGGTCCTTATGATCAAGGGAATTTGCAACTAAAGAAGCAGGGAGACTATTCCAATCCTTAACCGTATTAGGGAGGAAACTATACTTGTAGCAGTTTGTCCTAGTAAAGAGGTGGGAAAATGCAGGTTATGCATCCAGCGTGTTCTGCGAGTGGGATGCCGAAGTCTATCCACAGGAATTTGTGCTTTACCAAAAACACCCTTAGAGAACAGGATCAATCTGTTTTGTCTACGACGTTCGGCTAACGTAGGGAGATCAAGGTCTTTCAGAACAGAAGTCATAGACCCTGGCTCCCGGGAGAAGTTTGAGCTGATAAAGCGAGCCGATCTTCTTTGAATACTCTCAAGCTTATCCTGTAAATAAATCTGGTGTGGATCCCACACAGAACTTGCGTATTCCAAAACTGGTCTGAGAAGACCCTTATAAGCAGCTAGCTTTACATCACTAGAGCAAAACGATAGGTTCCTTTGAAGTACCCCTAAGATTTTGTTACCTTTATTACAAATAAATTGGACATGCTTATCCCATGCAACTAAGGTCGCTAGTGATAGAAACCCCTAAGTACTTAATTGAGTCAACCTTAAGTAACTTTTCACCATTCAAGACATAATCGAAACAAACAGGCTTCTTTTTCCTGGCAAAAGTAATGATATTACACTTTGAAGGCTGGAATCTCATACCCCACGTCTTAGCCCAGAGTATAGATTATCAATGTCATCCTGTAGCCTACGACAGTCACTATCATCATCAATGATTAGATAGCAAACATAATCATCGGCGAAAAGCCTGACATTAGAACTGGCAATATTTACGATATCATTAATGTGCGCCAAAAAGAGAATAGGTCCTAAGACGGACCCTTGAGGGACTCCAGACACGACATCCTCAAAAGAAGACCGAGTATCATTCACTACAACAGCCTGTTTACGATCAGAGAGGAAATCATCAACCCACTGGAGGATCTGGTTCGATACACCTAGGCTAAAGAGCTTGGTTTTTAGTAGCTCATGAGGCACAGTGTCAAAAGCCTTTTCAAAATCCAGAATGAAAACATCCGTTTGTTTGTTCATATCCAGGGATGAAGCCCAGTCTTCAATGACTGACACCAGTTGAGTATCACAGCTGTGTGATCTTCTAAAGGCATGCTGCTTTGATGAAAGGATATTCTTTGACTCAAAGAAGTCCATTAGATTTGAGCTTATAATGTGTTCTAATAATTTACAACAAATACAGGTAAGCGAGACCGGCCGATAATTACTTGGGAGAGAGCTGTCATTTTTTTTTTATAAATAGGGCAAACATTTGCCCTCTTCCAGTCAACGGGTATTCTCCCGCTTGAGAGGGATTGTTGATAAAGGTGACTCAACACAGGGGCAAAGTCAGATGCAATTTCTCTTAGGACCCAAGGATGGATATTGTCAGGTCCAACAGCCTTATTTTTATTGAGACCTTTTAACAGTTTTTCAACCCCATGTGTGGAGATAGAAATATCGGCCATTCTGGTACCAGAAGGTCTACGAAATGGGATTATATTGAACACAGTCTTAGTGAAGACCCCAGTAAACTGGGAATTGAAGGCAAGGGCCTTGTCCAGATCAGTGATGGCTAGTTTGCCATTCGTCTGGAGAGGGGGGATACTATGTTTATCCTTTTTTGACCATTAATGTACTTCCAAAAGGGCTTAGTGTCATTTTTTTATATCTCCAATCATACCATTGATGTAATTCGTATGGGAGATATAAACTTCTCTTTTAACTTTCTTACGCAATTCAGCCCATTTGTCATGGATATTGTTCTTACGAGTTTTTTTAAAAATAGCATGCAACTTGTCCCGCCTTCTGATCAGCTTACGTATGCCGTCATTAACCCAGGGGAAGGATGTCCTAGTTCTAGTTAATTTGGTAGGAACATTTTTTTTAACAGTTCTTTCGAGGAAGGACTTTATTAATTGCCAGTTTTCATCAATTGAGCGATTATTTTGACCCCCGTTAAAGTAACCTAAGGCGAAAGTCCGGGTATCCCTCCTCATGGTACTATAATCACCCTTGGAAAACTGCCAGATAAGCCTACGGGGTTGTCTGATGTTTGGTAAGAGACCGTCACTTCAGTCTACAAAATAAAGCCTCATGGTCGCTAAAAGGATCCAAGGGGGAAACTTCAATGTACTGACTAGGCGAGTTGGTAATTAATAAATCAAGAGTGTTATCACCCCTAGTAGCGAAGTTTACTAGTTGATCAGCCGCAAAATCATTTAAGATATCTAGAAGCAGCTTACTGGAACTATTAGCCAGACACAACCCACTGTCCTTATTGAGCCTAGTAAGCCAATCAATTTTGCTGAAATTGAAATCCCCCAAAATATGAAAGCAAGGTTGCTTTCTAGTTTTGTGATTTACCATAATTTTGCTTAGTTGCTCCCGAAGTAAAGATAGTGTGCTCAGATGGAGCATCAGGATCACTATACCAGGAGGCGACATAATGCATAGTCCCATTAATACAAAACTTGGCCCAGATTGACTCAGAACCATCAGTGAGATTGCTGACCCTTGAAGGGGTCAGGTTATTTTTAACCAGGAGCATAGTGCCACCACCCCAAGTGTACGATCATTTCTGAGAATGGTATAGTCTAGGCAGGAAGGGAACAACTCACTCGTTGTAATAGAGTCATCAACTTTAGTTTCCTGGAGAGCCACAACATCAGGTTCTGTTACACTAAGAAAGGCTTGAAGATCAAGTTTTTTACCCCGAATACCATTAATATTTATTGAAACTAAGGATATCTCCTTCTTATGAGCAGTCTTATTTCCAGGGATATGCTACCTCCTCCATAAAAAAATTCAAAATTACCATTGTTATGTCTCTTCCCCCTAAGGAAAAATATTTCTCCCCCTCCCCTTTGGGAGCTATATTGCCCCCTTCAGTACCTGTCTGGCTACGGGCTTGTGCTTAATACGTATCAAATACTGAAGTAGCAGCCGTTTTTCCCGCATAGAAATTACAGCAAGTTTTCCTTTGGTTACCCGTCATCGTAGAAGCTACTAGCAACCTAGGCCTAACGTTAGTCCCAGTTGCTCAAAATGCTTGAGTTCTAACTTCAATACGGTCGCATAGCAACAAACATATTTACCGCAGACGCAGTCAGGCAATTAAGTGCAAGGTTTACCGGTTTTAGTGGGTGTATGAAGGTTTTAATTCCTTTTCGTTTTGTGCTGTTGTTCTATAATAAACTTAAGAAGTTTTTCACAAACTAAGGCAACGTGGTATTGTTATTTAAAGTAAATTTTCACAGAGTCGTTAATGGTGAAACTTGGGATCTCGGATAGTATTTTTCGATTTGTGTTAGAGCTACTTCCGCGACACATTTCACTTGCACGAAGTTCTATAGGCCTAGAAGCAATTTCACGAACCAAAATAGTTTGGTTCGCCAATCAGGGATGGAAATGTCTAGACTATAGCCTTAGTTCGCAGTCGGCTGACCTATTGTGTGGGTTGGTTTCTGGCCTATATGTAGCCCTTGAACAGTGCTGTGTGTTGCCGTTACATGCCTCCATCACAGCCCTTGTGCGCTGTGTATAGAAATTTTTCACATCCCCCGGCCATGATGTCCAGGGACCTCTCACGCCCTCGAATGACAATATTTTCTCACCAAACTTTCTCCGTCAACTCTCTTTCACATGATACACCTGAAAATATTACTCTTACCCTGCCAAACTTTTTCAAAAGGATGCGATTTGAAGCCAAAATCAGGCATCGTGTTGTGGTCAATGGCAAAGCATGTTCACATGTGTGGGTGACTTTGTTCTTACGCATACATATAGGCCTAGTATACCTCTACAATGCATTTGGAAGTATGTCATTACATCTTAACTAGTAGGCCTAGTATGTAAGTGGGTACAACACCATATCTATACAGTAGCATGACGTCACTTGTCTAGATTTTCATGCTTGTTCATGAAAAGTGTAAGGAAATCTTTGTGGTGACGGACGTCACTCTTTAATGAGTGTTGGCAATGTAGACACATGTAAATGTACTGATATGTGAAATACAATAAATTTAGGCCTCATAAAAAAAATAAATTGATTCTCATCACTGGCCGGGCTGATTTTGGACACCGGGTAGATTTGCTTTTACTTTTTATTAATGAATAAAAACCTCCAGGGCGGACGTATTTGTTTCCATGTGTATTTTTTTTAAAGAAAATCAGATCTCTGACATCGTTTCTGACAGTTTTTGCCTAAATATATTGCCTCAAGTCACTCCAATCAAATCCCACAGTCAAACGTTCCTCCTGTACTTGCGATCGACTAGGCCGACTTGACAATTAAGAGCACTCTGGGTACATGTTGTATAGTATGAAACAGGGCGTAGAAAGAACACACTGAAAATTGATTTGTAACAAAAAATAAAAAAAAAAAAAGGACTGGGCGACAGATGTTTTTCAGATGTCAGTGATGAGAATCAAGTTATTTCTTTTATGTGGCCTTACTTGTTACAAAAGTTTCCTTTCAGTACAGTAATATCGCTACATGAGGAAAAGTATTTAGCACCAATTACCTTAGTTGAATTATGCCCACTGTACTTTCTTACTCCACTCGCCTACTTGCTATACTTTATTGGCCTAGGCCACAGGCGCCCCTTACATTGTCCAGTATACACCATATATGCCCGTAGCCTATGAGTATAAGGTGTACAGTATACTGGACAACATAAAAGGTGCCTGGAGCCTCTTTTAGGCCTATATTCTATGCATAGCACTGCATTAAAAGTATAGACTACTTGAAGTGATTTGTACTTCTTTTCCCTTTAAACATTAATGTTGTGATCAAAAGGAATACCAACACTATCATAAAACTAAAAGGCCAAAATTATTGTATTGTGGTGTTACAGAATTTGAGAAACTTCTCTATTTGTGCCTGTGTACCTGTAGCTTCTGTGAATAATTCATTGGTTTCATAAAAAATGGTGAGCTAGGCTACAGACTTTTAGAAAGCACAATGAAAGCAATGTAAATCTCAAGGTTTTGCCATAGTAACACAAATTTATGGATGTGGTGGGACAGAATGATAGCTCTCATACAATCAGGAACATGACCAATGTTAAAGGCAATAGGCAGTCGCCCCAAAATTTTCTTTGCAAAATTAGCAAACTCTTGCAAGTCTCCTCTTATTGCATTACAAGCAATGCTGAAGACATTTTGAACAGAACTATTACAAACAATTGGTAAAGCAAGGAGAAATTCTCCTTGAATTTCACATTTCACTAACAAAAAATATTGTCACATGATCAAAATAGGCCAATCATGAACTAGAGTGACCGGACACACTCACTCTGATTGGGGTGACTGCATTTACCTTTAAATTATTATCAAAAGTAGAAAGATATAAGGTAAAATTTCAAGATTGAAATGAAGTCTGATTATTCTTCTTTCATTATGAAAACAATCACTGAAGTACATTTCATTTGAAAGAGCTATGCAACTGTAGTGGGACGGAATGTGGTGGGACAGAACTTGGTGAAGCCGGTTCATTATGTACCAGTGTCCAGTTCTCAAGACACCCCCTCAGATTTTCATGAAACTCCATCAGAACTTTACATTATAGACAAAACCATCTCATGGAGACTTCCAGTTTGATAGCATGACCTGTTCGATAGTTATAGCCCTTTTAAAAAGTATTGCACAACATGGTGCATTTTCAGGAGAGAGCTGCCATTGCCATTTTGTGTGATTTTGCAGGCCCATTACAATTCACAGGATTGATCGTGATTCCTAGCCTAATAACCAGAATCTGATGTAGAAACTGAAGTGTCTACCATTATTCTGAAAATAGAGCTTCAAAAAAGCAGTTTTACTTTCTGAAAGTAATTTTTTTTTCAAACTTTAAGCCTATCTGGGCCCTAGACCAAGTCTCAGAACATCCTAATAATTTGGCTCAGCATTATTTGGTTACAGTTCAATAAGCAGTGGGCAAGCAATGCCAAAACCTTTCTTGAAAGACTAAGTTGATTGGGTCTAAAATTGGTCCTGTGTGAAGTATGTGGAAAAAGGGTCTTGTATAAGGAGATTGTTGACCCTATGGGCAATGACCAACAGGTTTTAATTTTTAGTGAGGAAAGATACTCATGTGTGCTTATTTTTTTCAAAAAACTTTTTTTCAAAAAACAATGAAGGGTTTAAATCTCCTTTATGGTTGGAGAGGAAGAAGGTGAGTAATATACATACAAGTCAGAAAGAAACTTGGCAGAAGCCATGGGGAATCATATTTGAGGGCCCACACATTTGAACTACTCAAAATGTACCTTCAAAAGTAAATTCAAGGTTGAGAAATATGCCATATTTTTTTACAAAAGCTGTCAGAAACATGACACTGACTTTAAAAGAAAAGTTATGAGTAAATCTAGCAGAGCACATTACTCAAAACTACCTTTAAACTAAACTTCCGTCCCACCATATTGTTCCTGTCCCACCATGAAAATGTTGAGCAATCACCATGACTACCCAACACACCATAATGACTTTTTTGCATACAGAAGTGTCACTTGCATATACAAATGATAGTTTTGAATGTTTCAATAAATTTTTCTACTTTCATACCTTTGAAAATAAAAAGAATGTCAAAATATGGGGTGGGATGGATTTGAACATTTTCATTTTTGTTCTTACTTTCTATATTAAAAGTGTCTTTGGTATTTTTTCAGTGCATAATTTGTGTCTACTAAAGCGCTTTGACACAGAAAAAGAATGGAATTTAAAATCTTTTTATAGCCTATATGTTGTTGTCCTTTTTTCCTTATTCCTATCCACCACATTTTGAATGTACAGTTTGCTGCATTTTGCATCTTTGAATGACCACATCTCACTGATTATGCAATTTATTGCAACTTTTCCTTCAGATTACATAACTTTGGGCTGTAGTGTAAATTACCATGGGTGAATTCAACTAAATTAACATCATTCAAAATGGTGACCATTTTTGGCTTTGGCCCTAAAAACAATTTAATGCAGGGACCAACATTTTGGTACAAGAAAGTTTTGACCAATAGTGGGGACATTTTGTTGTGGGGACATTTTGGTAAAAGGGACTTTTTGACTGGTAAGTGCCCAGGGTACATTAGCCTAACCTTAGGCCAAGGCACGTGTAAAGCAGGTTGCTGATGGCTCGCTATACATGGTCCTTACAAATACCCATTGAAAATCTGGGGTCTATGACCAGTGCTGTGCTGGTCGAAGTTGATTTTCTTCTATAGCAGAGCTAGGACCTAAAGTATTCATTTACTACCGCAACTTTTCCTTTCCAAATCTTACACTAGTAACATTGCAGATTTTGTTCACTTTAAATCTCTCAAAAGTTCTGAAAATTTGAAATAAACTCATCAACTATGCCACTTGGCCAATGTTATAGTTATAATATAGCACAATAATAAGGAAAATAATACTTAAAATAACTGTTCAACACATTTAAACCTAAAGTCTGTAGTTAGTTACATGAGATTTAACACCACACCAACACGAACGTGTTATATAGTGTCAACTGGATAAAAGGGTAAAGTTTGAATACGGTTTCAAATACAGTTCCTCTCCAAGTTTGGTTTTAAATATAGCTCAAATACGGTGCAAGTCCTTCCCTTTAGTTGCCTCTTACGACAGGCAGAAATACCATGGGCATATTCTACATCCCCAAGCCAACAGGGGGCCACCATATTCTGTAATAATATTTTTCTTATTGTTATGCTGTATTGTAACTATACCATTTGTGGCCATCTTGCTTTTTTTTTTTTTGGGGGGTGGTGTGAATTCCAACAAAAATGTTCAAAAAAATAACTTTTCATTATTTTGCCAAAAATTTGGCCATATATTAGAAGCAAGTATGTCAAACATATTTTTCATAGATGTTCTAAATTTTAATTTATTGTAATAGTTACAGTACATGGGCGGTCATTTTGCTATTTTCGCCATCTTGGTTGACCTGGAACCTGTAAAACATGTCCAAAGAAATACTTTCTGAATATTTATTACAGATTATGGACAGATTTTAGGTTAAATGTGTTAAAAATATTTGTTAAGGATTATTTTTCTTATTATTAGAAAATATTGTAATTATGTAATTATTCCACTGGCAGCCAGTTAAAGTGGCCATTTGTCATGCTTTTCGCCGGACAGTCCAGCTTTCGAGCACCCTGTCCTCCATTTGGGTTCATAGGGCGCTGGACATTGAATATTCCTCCACTCTGAAAATCCTACCGTTAACCTCCCTCATGCACAAATTTTCAGAAGTAATTTCATTTTCAGACACAACATAACAATTTCATAGCTCTAATTATGCAGCTTAGAACACCGGAAAGGGCCGTTTCAGGCCATTTGAGGAGTTTGTGAAGCCAAAAATTTTCTGGTACGCTACGCACCAATGCATGGTGGCGCTCGGCTTAGACAGTAGTTAAGGTTGTCCTCCTTTTCTGTCATAGGAAAATGATCACCCTACAGCCAGTTTGCTTTATCTGCCATCTTGGTTGATCTGAATTCCAACAAAAATATTTTGAAAAATGTATTTGAATTATTTAGCTCAAAATACAGCCTAAAATAAAGAGCAACTGTTACAAATATATTTTTAAGGATCTTTTTCTCTATTATTATAATATGTTGAAATTTTAACATTACCAGCCATTGTGCTATTTCCTCCATCTTGGTTGACCTGGATCCTGCCAGAAATGTCCAAAAAAAAAAAAAAAAATACCAGAATGTTAACAACAAAATATAGGCACAAGTTAGGTTTTCCTGTGTCAAAAGTATTTTTAATGGTTATTTTTCCTATTATTATAATATATGGACATAATTGTTGCATTGGTGGCCATTTTGCTTTTTCTGCCATCTTGGTTGACAAGAATTCCAAAAGAAATATTTTGAAAAATAATTTTGGATTATTTGTCACAAAATATTGCCAGATATTAAGGGCAACTGTGTCAAAAGTGTTTTTAATGATTATCTCTCATGTTATTTTTTATATATTATGGTTATTATAATGGTGGCCATTTTGTTGTTTCTGCCATCTTGGTTAGTTTGGGATTCTGCATAAAAGAACAGATATGATGATTTGAATTTTATGTACAATCTACTACGAAGATACTTAGGGTTTTCAGTCGAAATATATTTTCAATGATTATTTTCTGGGATTGTGTTGTTTTTTTTTTATTATTTTCTTTTTTTTTGGGGGGGGGGGGAGGGATTTTTGCTGTATTGTTTTCACTTCTTCAGTGCTCTTCTGCCATATTGGCTGGCAAGTATTCTTGTGCCAAGGATTTTAATGTTCAACTTTAATGATAAACATTTATTTACATTATTATGATTGGGGGTTGTTGAAATTTGCAATGTTTTCACACAATTTTTGGAAATTATTTCATTCAGTTTGGCAGCCATTTTGTATTTCTGCCACCTTGGTTAACCTAAATCTAGCCAATACAGTCCCAGAAATAAATTTTGGAATTTTTGAAATGAAATATGACCAAATTTTAAGAGTCAATGCCTCAAAAGTATTTTTAAGAATATTTTTTAAGAATACTTTATTTATTGTTATTTAATACAAAATATAAATAATTTTTGCCTCCGTTTTGTGTTTGGCAGCCATTTTGAATGAGTGATACCCAAAGCATTTACTGTTACCACTTGATATTGTGTTCACAAGGCCATAAGGTCTCCAGAAAAGATTGGGTCGGATAGTTGTTGTTTGGGGGGTGGGGTTGAAGTGCCCGTGAGGTGCCTCTGGCCCATGGCCTATTGGGATTTTCCCTTATCCCTTAAATGAAACTGTTTCAGACGTTCATCCCTGTTTTTATACATAGAGCAGATTACATGTTTAAAAATCCATTCCGGGTATGAGGTTGGAAATTAGATAGGTAAATATAAATTCTGAGAATAAGGTAGGCCCCCCCCCCCCCAGATAAAAATTGCAATACCACTTTGACTTTGCAACTGTGGTGGGTTGTATAATTTTCTGGTTGAGTAATGTTCATTCATTAGGTGAATATTTGTTTAGTTAAGTATACATGGTAAAGAGTGATTTGCACCCTCTGCTTAAGACCTAGACCTGGCCCAGTATAAAAAAAGATGGGATGATTGTAACTTTAGTTTTGTTAAATGTAATTTCAAAGTTTGAAGTACATTTTTGTTCATGTACTTCGTCAGTCCTGAAGACAAGTCTCATAACTCAGTGATTTCCATAAAACACAGTGGTAATGTATTTGTGCATACAGTACTTCATCCTGAAATGTTATTGTAGTAAAGTCTCACTGTTTCGTTGAAGATTTTGCAATTTGTGGGTTGTTGAGTGAAAATCCTTTGGGACAAATATTTTGAAGAACTTTTAACTTGTTTGTTCAGAGGATGCCATGAGGGTCCAGTCTGTGTTAACTTTTTAATAGGAAGAAATGCTGATGATTAAGAAACTGTTATTTTTATATACCTGTTACATTCTGATATTTACATTTGATGTTTTCCTCAGTGACAATGGCTGCAGAAGAAGAGCCACAAAAGTTCAGGTCACCTGAACCAATATCAATTACTATTCAAAGAGCAAGAAATCTGGTAAGTAGGTAATGGTAAGATTAAAAGTTATGTGTGTGTGTGTGAGTGAAATAAAAGTCACTCTGCTGATGCATCAGGCATATACATGTTCACTTGGTTGCAAACAATTTAGAGAATGTAGTCTGATTGTACACAGCTTTTAAGGGACTGAGAGTAACTGTGAGGAATCTCATACGTAGCATGTGGATTGCCTGTATTGATTAGATGATCCCTATTGTTTTTGGTGGAGGTCAAGGGTCATTTGTTGTCACCAGAGATCAAAAGGTTAAATCCTTGTAAACACGATATCTCCAGAAAGATAAATGTGAGGGATCACATACATAGCAAATGGATTGCCCATATTGAGTAGATGATCCCTATTGTTTTTGGTGGAGGTCAAAGGTCATTTGGGGTCACTAGAGGTCAAAAGGTCAAAACCTTGTAAACACGATATCTCAAGAAGGGTAACTGTGAAGGATCTCATACTTAGCTTGTGGATTGCCCATATTGAGTAAATGATCCCAATGGTTTTTGGTGGAGGTCAAAGGTCATCTGGGGTCACCAGAAGTCAAAAGGTGAGAACCTTGTAAACATGATATCTCAAGAAGGTTAACTGTGATGGATCTCACACTTGACATGTGGATTGTTCGTATTGAGTGGATGATCCCTATTAATTTTTGTGCAGATGAAAGGTCATTTGAGGTCACAAAAGGTCAAAACCTAGTAAACATGATATTTTAAGGAGGGTAACTATGAGGGATCTCATACCTGGCCTGTGGATTGTTTATATTTAGCATGTAGGTCATTTTGGGTCACAAGATTCAAAAGCTTTTGACTTTATTAAACATGATATCACAACTAGGATAACTGTGAGGGATCCCATACTTGTCAAGTGGGTGATTCATGTTTTTTACAATATATCCATATGGCAAGGAATCACTACTAAGTCTTTTGGCTTTCTGGTGTTTTAAATGAACTGTTAAAGGTATATATTAAGGAAACTTCTTGGTATACTGCACATATGACATGCAATACTTGTTAGCTCTGCACAACTTCGTGAGAGGCGCTTGTGAAGAAAATAAGAGATTTCAGAATAATGTCTCAAAGTAAAGTTGCGATGACTGAGTGTGACCTTTTAGTTCTTCATTCCGCTAGAATCTATTGCAAATTAGCCAAAATTTCTGGACAATTCAGTACAATTGTCCGGAAATATTTTCTCCTCAATATTGAACCACAAAATGGCAGATTTATATGATACCTGGCCAAAGTATCTTCCCTATTATGGCATCCTTAACTGACACTGACAAATTTACGATGCCTGGTAAACTTGAGCTTATACTTGCTGCTGCATTCTGCACAGGAATTTGGTGTGACCTGTTGACCTTGAAATGGTGTACTTAGCTAACTTGGACTGAAGTTTTTACCCTGTGGGACCATGAACACTTCAGATGACCTACATAATTGTAATTTTTGGTTTATCAGTTGCTGGCTAAACTTGGTATAGGATTGTAGCGTCATGTTAGTTGTGTGCATAATTTAACTAGGATACTTAGACAGTCATTAAGTCTATGAGTTGAATTGATATGTTATTGTATGGCCATAGAATAGGTCACTTTGATGGTGAGGGGCAGGAGGGTGGGGGGGTTGAGGTATATTACAACAATGGAAAAATTCTAACTTTATTGACTTATATTTCTGGAATGAGAATGTGTTCTTTAACAATGTAATTTCAGAATTTTGAAAATAGATTTAATAGTAAGTGATATGTATAAAAAGTCATATTATTTTGTATTTTTGCAGTTATTATAATATACCTTCTTTTTATTTTCAATTCAGAAAGGGAGCAAAGGTGATACCTTGAGCTCGGTAGTCAGAGCTGAGTATGGAAGCAATCCTCTTGGAGAGTCTCCAAAGGTAGATGTGGGAGATGATGGATCAACAGAGTATAATTTTACTGCTAAGTTAGACTGTACTTTTGATGACCCAGCCATGCTAGATGAAATTGCCTATAAGCCTGTACTCAGTAAGTGAACTGTTGCACCCTTAAAACAACCTGAAGTCAGAAAACAATGAGGTAGAAGAATTAGTGGATAAATGTCTGTACAATGAGCAGTAACTAACATGCAATCAATAATAGTAGCAATTACATTAAACTGAAGGGATGTGGTTTGTCAAATGATCAGAGAAGGAAAGTCACAGAAAGATTTAGCCTGTATCAAAGAGATTCTGTGAGAGGAAAAAGAGGAGTGTGGTCCTTACACTCCAGAAAATAAATTTTCAGGCTTGTTTGTTGGAAGAGATGTTTATGGATCTGTGGGAGCTGTGTGCATTTAGTTTTGGTACATTTCAGATGTTGCAGACATTCTTTTAGTTAAATTTTTCACTGTAGATTGCTCAGTTCCTGAGGGCCAGTTATTGTACAAGGCTGAACAACGACACCTGTAGGAAAACTCATTGCAAGTAGTGTTGTGCCCACATTGTAAGTAGCTGATAGTACAGATACCGATATTTGAGTTCTCAGTACTGGCCGATAGGGTAATATCAGCATTTAAGGTAGATTTCACCAATACCGATACAGGATGAAAAGAGAAATATCGATATTACTGATAGTGAATAACGATAATCGAACCAACACTATAATAGCAAGGGGTTTAATACAGGTTACAAGTTTACATTGAATGACAAAGAACTGAACATGTTTTATAAATTTCTATTCAATTTAAAGGGTTGTTTCAAATGGGCCAACTGCAGATTACTATTTGATGAAAAATCCACCCATCTATGACCCATCTTAGTGTTGAACCCTATAGTTGGTGACTGAAAAGTCTCATTGTCTTTATTGCCTTCATCCATAGTCTGGTGGTATGTGATGTATGTGTTTGTTTAGGATAACTAGGACTGAAAGAGCTGCCAAAGACCTACAGTAGTTGACTTAGTAGCCTTTTAAATGTCAAACCCATCCGGCAGCTTTCTTTACCGTATATTTTTCTACCTTCTTATATTTTCAAAAGTCACTTTTGTGGAAGTACTTCCCAAAGAGAAAAAGCAGAAAGAAGAAAAGACAGTTACCCTTGGACAGTGCCCTCTTGATCTCTTGCCTTTAGTCAAAGGTGAGACCAAGTTCAAAACAACACTTTTCATTCACCCACTACCTGGATCACCCCTTGAGGGGATGCCTGCCGACTCACCAAAGGTAACTGCTTTTAATAAGATCCTACTTAGCAATAAGTTGCCAATGTGCTGCTCAAATAGTAATCTGTTTTGCTTCTTCCAAAGCTCATGCTTTATCCACATGTCCAAACCTTTGGCACCCTTTACATGGACAGTTGTTTGACTACAATATTGTATATTGTAGCAACTGCTCTGCTTAGCACATGCATACATACACATTTGGTTGAAGGTGAGTTGATCTGTTTAAAAATGATATAGTACCCCAAAACTTATCGTGGGGAAAAAAAAATCCATGACTCTTAGTTAATCAAGCATTTTCAGCAAGTATTGCTTTGATGCTTCCGATTGTGTAAATTGATAAGAAATTTAGTTATGGTCATAGTAGTTATTGTCTTTAGGGTCAAAGGTCAGCCTAAAAGTATTTCAAGTGTACCAAAAGTTTTAAATTGTAAACATATTTGTTGCAAAGGTTGGACACTTAATTCAGTGGTCCAACTCCATCTTCACAAGACACTCTGTGGAAAGATATGTGAAATGTTGATGAAGATCATTCACTCCGTTAAAAATGGCAGATGGTGCAATTATAGTGATGACTCAGACAACTGTCTTTGTTTTGATTCCTTGCAGAAGACAGAAGGAATTTATGCTATGGAGATGTCTTGTGTGAGGATGAACATGTTCATGTGTATGTTAGGCTTTGCTTGTAAACACAATATCTCCAAGAGGGTAACTGTGAGGAATTTCATACTTGGCATGTAGATACCACATACTGAGTTAATGATCTGTATTGTGTTTGGTGGATGTCAAAGATCACCTGGGGTCATTAGAGGTCAAACTGTAAAATCTATGGAAAATGCTGGTAAAAATGATGGCTCTTGAAAGGAAACATGAATGTTTTATGTAGTTTTTGGATACTACATGTTGAGTAGGTGATCCCTATTATTTTTGATGGAGGTAAAAGGTCATTTGGCATCACCAGAGGTCAAAAGATTAAAATCTGTAAACATGTTATCTCTAGGAGGAAGACTTCCATGAATTCCATAATGGCATGTGGGTGCCCCATATGTAATAAAAGATTTGTATAGAATTTGGTGAAGGTCAAAAGGTCATTTGGGGTCACCAGATCTTGAATGGCATAAACCTTAAAAACTGCTTGTAAACACAATATCTTAAGATGGGTAACCCTGAGGATTTCATGCAAGGTGTGTCGAGATTTCTTAATTATCAAGTAGATGACCCCTATTGTCATTGTGGAGGTCAAACATTATTTGGGATCACTAGAAGTTAAACTGTGAAACCTTGTAAATGCAATATCTCCAGGAACAAAAGTCAAGCAATTCTCATATTTGGCAAATTAGGAACTCCTCTGCTTAAAATTTAGACAGTTTGTTTGGAAGTATAAACTGTGCATCTGTTACCTAATCCAATTAAACTTGGTCTCTGTGCATAGGGTTGATTGACTCCTGGTGACATCTTAGCCCTTCTTAAAGTAAATAGAGACTTCCTGTCCATACCCTACACAAAAGAGTTAACTGTGCAATGAGTGGACATCTCAACAGCTTATCTGTTGCACTTATTCAACTGTTCAAAGTTGCTTACAGGCCACGGATTAAGTGTTATTCTAGAAGTGATAGCTGTTTCTTACAACAAAAAAATAACAAGATAAAGAGGATTTATTACACCCGACCTCCCCTTTGTGAGGTCTGGTCCGAGAGTTCAGTTTTTTAAGCAGGCTTGTTTCTAATGCATGTGGGTACCTTGTATTAAATGCAATATACCCATGGAATTTGGTGGTTTAACGTCATATGGGGTCATCAGAGGTTAACTGGTATAAACTTGCATGTATGAAATGTGCTTGTCAACACTGTATCTTGAGATTGGTAAGCTTGAGGGATCTCATACTTAGCATGTAAATATTCACTATGGAGTTGATGATTTCTTTGCTTTTTGTGGAGGTCAAAGATCATTTTGGATCACCAAAGGTCAAAGTATGAAAACATTGTAAACTATATCTCAAGAAGGGAAATGTCACTGAATCTCATACATGGCATGTAGGTATCACATGTTAATTAGAAAATGTCATCAGAGTTTGTTGGAGGTCAGAGCCATTTGGGGCACCACAGGGTAAACAGTGTAGACTTGAAAACTACTTATGTACATGAAATTTCAAGATAGGTAACTTGGTGGAATGTTATACTTAGCATTTGGATCCTCCTTATTAAGAATATGGTTATTAAGGTTTTTGTGCTGGTCAAATGTGTTCTGAGGTCACAGGAGGTCACACTTCAGAAGTTTTGTAAACATGATATCTCAAAAAGAGAAATTTTGTATGATTTTCATACTTGGCATGTGGGTTGACCAGATGGTCTGTATTAGTTTTGTAGGAGGTTGAAAGGTCATTTGAGGTCACCAGAGGTCAAACCGTGGAAACCTTGTAAACATGGTATCTCAAGAAGGGAACTTTAATGAATCCCATACTTCTCACATGGGTGCTCATATATAAGTAAATGATCTCAATACTATTTGGTGGAGGTCAAAGGTCAGTTGATGTCATTGGAGGTCAGACTGTGACAGTGTAAGCACATCTCAAGAAAAACCTGTATGAATATAGTACTCCAAGGCATGTGGGTGCCCCATAACCAGTATCATAGCCAGAAAAATTTGTGTGGGGTACTTCCCCTTTTTGTGGGATGTGGATCACCATATACTTACATGCATTTTCTCAGCCTTAGACCTTCAGTGGGAAGTATCTGGGAGGCAAGAGACTTGTGGGGACTCATGCCTCTAAGTCCCTCTAGCTACAACACTGCCAATAATGAGTGTGTGATCAGTTCACATTCTTTTAAGTTGAAGACAATTGTCATTTGAAGCCACAATACATCAGCCTGTGTAACCCTTGTCAACATGATTTTCCAAATATGAAAAGTGTCTGGATCCTATTTCCAGCTTGAAATATCCCAAATTAGAGCATAGGCTAATGTATGTCTATGTATATTATATGATATCTGTTTGATCTATCCCCATGAATGTTTAACTTTCTGCACCTAAGTTTAAGTATAGTAACTTCACAGTGACATTGTCAACTTGAAACCACAGTACTTAATCCATTAGGGAAGGAATCACGAGGATATGAACAAAACTAATGAATTTGATTCTCCAATCTCTTAAACGTATTCGTGTTCTAGTAGAATTCAAGTACTCTGTAGATGAATAGTGCTAAGTAATTCAACTTCCAAGGAGGACTGTATTTCTTCTAATTATGTCTAAGTATGGAGTGTATAGTTCTACATATTTAAGCAGAATGAAGTAAATCCCTCCATTGCATTCTCTTCTTTTATAGAGGTTCTTCATGTGACATCATAATGGGCTAGATTTTACCTGAACTGCCATTTTGAATGTCAAACATAGTGCAAGCATAGTAACTACACTGTGTACACTCAGTATTGGTCAAAGCATGAAATGTCTCGTTCCTTCTTTTTCAAAAAATATTTCCGTGACTAAACTATTGGTGATGCATTGTACATACGTGTATGTGCAGGCCTGCAAGTAGGCTAAATGTGTTAGGTTTTAATGCTCTATAAGAATCTCAATAAAAAGTTCTCATGATCGTAATAAGCCTATCTTGAGTCGCTAACTGGATATGAAGTGAGCACTAGGCAATTGAGTATGTGGACTCCCAAGTTCAGTATTTCTTCTGAAGATTTCCAGAAACCCACTCAGCTCTGGAAATTGATTATAAAACTTTAGGACCTGTGATTTTCTTTGATGATTATGTAAAAGACTTTCACCATCATCAAGGAAACATTCTTTGAAAGGAAGGAACTAACTAACATTAAGCTTTGACCAATACTCTTTGTACACAGCGTAGATGCTGGGCATGATAAGTTTGACATTCAATATGGCCAACTTTGCTGTTGTCACATGTATTTGTGATGTCAGTGAAGAACTTTGTAGGAACTTCTTCTCTGTCTCAAATATTCTCTTATATTATTGCAAGATTATGGGCACCTTGTAGTCTAAGTTCTAAGTCTTGCTTACATCATACCACAGTATGTACTCTCATTGGAAATACTGTATGTATGTGATGACTGAGGCACATTCGTATCGGAAATATTTTGATATTTCTACAACAATATGAAAATTGAACCCATCTTTAACTTTACTTTGATGAATTTCACAGGCTGAGGCAGATGTAGTTGTCTGTGTCAACGATCCGCTGTTAACAGATACTGACCTAAGGGATGGAAACCTCTTGACCATCACAGCAGAGTCAGCATACTCTGTACCTGAAGCATGGAATCCTAGTGGAACACAGTACATGTACAATATTACTCTTCCAATGCCTTTAACTTCAGAGGTAATAGGGAAATCATTGTTTTCTTTCATAGACCCTCATTAGTTTGCAGGACATGACCCGCATGTAATTACCATACATAGATTCCAAAGAATTCAGTCTTCCATTTTTCTTGAAGTGGCTGTAATTGTGGTTAAGTGTTGGATGTTAGACAGTGCTAAAATGGAGTTTATGGGGGAATTTTAGTTAACTTGTGGAACATTTTGGGGGAAAAGGGGGTAAGTTAAAGGAATGGGGACCAACTTGCCCCTCCACCCCTGGAAATTTGCATGACACTGAATTGAGTACATACATGGGAGGGGCCCCATTTTTAATTTTACCTCATTATCCCCATTGAAAATTAGTGAACAGTTAGAGTAAATAGGCTTTTCAGAGATCCAGCAGCATTTTGGAGTGTCCCTGTCCTTAAGCTATTGAACATGACACAAGTATTTTTTGCAGAACATCCATCTAAACCAGAGTTTATGAGTATTTAATTGCATGTCATATCATTTTGCTTTCAGAAAGAGTCAACAATTGTATTACCAAATGGACAACTAAAATCTGTCAATGATAAGGAACAACCTACCAATCAAAAGAAGTGGGCTGTTGCAGGCATTGCCCAAACTGGCTCCATTTATATCCCAGACAGGTAAGTTGGTGCATGCTGTGTAAGTACTGATGCACTTTTGCTGATACAGAAAGAATAAAATAAAGAGAGCTGCTACAAACTCTAACCCAATGTTGAAGGCATCTTTACTATTCCTTGTTGTATTTCATTCAGACATAAAGTAGTAGAGATATCTATTGTCTCCTTTTGACTTGCTACTGGTATAAATTTAGAGTTTTTGATGAAGTACTGCTTTTTTGTGTTGAACATGTAGTGCATGACATATTAGTGCACTATGATATACATTCGTGTTCGTTCAAATTTTTTTGTAAGACTTTAATTTGTTGTTTGTTTCTTTGTTTTTAAGGAGTTTGCTAGTACAAACTTTTGCTTTTTCAGGCTTCTTTCATTTTCTCTTTAAACATGTCATGTGTCCACTGTTGGTATAGGAAACTTGCACCAAAGGTCAAAAGGTCAGATTCAGACAATGTGCTAGTTGATCTGGAGGACAAATGCACCATGCACCACTACCAAGCTCATTGCTTTAGTACATGACCAAGCATCCACCTTTGTTTGTCCTCCAGAAGGTGGTTGCATTAGTTGACTTTTGCCTGTGTGAAACACAGCCTGTTTGTTGGAATGAAAATAAACTGGAAGCCTGATTAGACATCAAAATAGACATTGATACACAAAGCTCATGGCACACTTGCTATGTAAGCATTAGTAAATGTCAGTTTCCAAAGCAGAGACATGCTTCTTTCACTTTAAAACTCTTGGACCTTTCTCTTTTTT
Organism: Holothuria leucospilota; assembly: GCA_029531755.1. Lineage (NCBI taxonomy): Eukaryota > Metazoa > Echinodermata > Holothuroidea > Aspidochirotida > Holothuriidae > Holothuria > Holothuria leucospilota. Next base: position 19,106,124 of record CM055963.1, read on the forward strand.
AAGTCAAAAGTTCTCAAGCTCTCTGCATCTCCAATGTTTTATGAAGACTGTATACCATTATTGTGTGGACAAGCTCTTGCCCCCTTTTTTCATGTGTCTAAAGTTCCTTTTCTTGCTTTAAAGATTTGTCCAATAATTAAGCCTTTCCAGCTTGTTACATTACATTGTGTATGTGCAACAAGTCTTGAAGGTGGTCCATACCTTCTGGAAACATTATTCTTGGAACACATTACCATTCATGACATATGAATACCAGTCCTAGCTTTACGTAGCTTTCATAGTATATTTCTTTCATATTTAGTTTTCATTAACTTTTTCATTTGACATTGCACTTTCTATTAGGAGATTTATTTCCAACCATTGAATCTTGTTGTGAACATAAAATTGTGAAGATACTTTGCTTATGAAGAACAGAACAAATACTTGTTGCATTCATATCATTTGTAATTTGTTTTGCCAAATCTTAGGTACATTTCAGATGCATCCCGAGAGGAAGAGAATGGAGAGCTAACTGCAAAGGAGGTAAGTTGAGCAACATTTGTAGGTAAACTTCAAAAGTTACTTCTTCAAATCTTACTGGATTTTTAAAGCCATAACCTAGTAGTATCTTTGAAGTGAGTTCTTCAAATGTAGGTAGTAGCATTACTTACAGTGTCAGATGTTCATAGGGGGGCAGCTACCTTTTTCCTCTTAAGGGCCATTTTGATCGTCATAATACCACTCACAGGCCAACTGCACTGCAGGTGCCAAGGGATTGCAAAGCCCATCTCATGTAGGGTGTGGGCCTTGTTGCCCGTGGACAGGCCCTTTTGAGTCCAAGGCAATCACCTGTGAGCTCTTGAGTTCTGCAAACTTGTTGGGTTTAATTGAAGCATTGCACCAATCTTTACATGACACTGGATGCACTAGGGTGAGCAGATCATGAACATCACAACTTGACCAATTGTTTTAATAAATCATAGCTAAGATGTAATGGCAAGTTGATGTAATGATGTATGTAGTGATAACCAAATATCTGTGAAGAGCACATGTGAAGCATGCCAAAAAATGCATTTTTGAAGGCATTTTATGCATGTTTTTTTCTTTGCTCTACATTGCAAAAGTTATCCACTATTTTAATTATCAACCCACTCATTGTCCACAACAATACGGCCCATCGACTCCTACTACCAAGAGGTGTGGTAGTACACTCCTGTTTAAAGCTTTAGCTTCAATGTTGTACCTCCCTTAGTGCTAAAGCTCTGCACCTGATTAGTGTGTATTGACACAAGGCCTGCCAGCCTGGGGCAAGCAAAAAACACTCTGGTAAGTGCAGTGCTCAATACAGTACCCTGAAGGGCAAGTGCAGTGCTCAATACAGTAGCCTGAAGGGCAAGTGCAGTGCTCAATGCAGTAGCTTGAAGAGCAGGTGGCTGAGTACAGTACTTAGCGTGAAGGGGCAAGTACAGTGCTCAATAGAGTAGCCTGCAGGGCAAGTACAGTACTCAGTAGAGTAGCCTGCAGGGCAAGTGCAGTGTTCAGGACAGTAGCCTGAAGGGCAAGTACAATGCTCAATACAGTAGCTTGCAGGGCATGTACAGTGCTCAGTACAGTACCCTGAAGGGCAAGTGCAGTGCTCAATACAGTAGCCTGCAGGGCAAGTGTAGTGCTCAGTACAGTACTTAGCTTGAAGAGCAAGTGCAGTGCTTAGCACAGTACTTAGCCTGAAGGGCAAGTGCAGTGTTCAATAGAGTAGCCTGCAGGGCAAGTGCAGTGCTCAGCACAGTAGCCTGAAGGGCAAGTGCAGTGTTCAGTACAGTAGCCTGCAGGGCAAGTGTAGTGCTCAGTACAGTACTTAGCTTGAAGAGCAAGTGCAGTGCTTAGTACAGTACTTAGCCTGAAGGGCAAGTGCAGTGTTCAATAGAGTAGCCTGCAGGGCAAGTGCAGTGCTCAGCACAGTAGCCTGAAGGGCAAGTGCAGTGTTCAGTACAGTAGCCTGCAGGGCAAGTACAATGCTCAATACAGTAGCTTGCAGGGCATGTACAGTGCTCAATACAGTACCCTGAAGGGCAAGTGCAGTGCTCAATACAGTAGCCTGCACGGCAAGTGCAGTGCTCAATACAGTAGCTTGAAGAGCAAGTGCAGTGAAAACAGTAGATTCCTTACTGTGCAGCAGAAACATAACCATACAGTAATACTGAGATCACAGACTCTTCACACATAACAGGTACCATGCTTTACAGGAGTCTTGGTCTCATTGGTTGGTGTTTTGTTACATTTCTACATTTCCATAGGCCTTCACTGAATGATTCTCAGTGGCACACCTTATGTGTGGCAGGTATGTAACATGCCTTGGGGACCACTGGGGAAGGGGCTGGGGAAATATGCTCCACCTAGCAGTTTCTTCTTAACAGAGGAGCCATCCTAAAATAGTTAAAGGAGTGCTAACAAGGAATGTGCAGTTGTAAGTTTCATGCAGTGCCATAATTTGTTAAATAAAAGATAAATGACCTTGACCTATTTTTTGATTTGATGTTGTGCTTGATCTAAGGTATTTCAGCTGTTTAACAGGGGAGCCATATCATTCCTTTGCTGTAGATGCTCTTTGCTAAAGATATGCTTGTATCTATGCAAGGTCTGCCATAGGTTCATGTCAGTTCTCATCAGAGGGGAAATAGTGATGCAATTGCAACATGTTAGATGCTTGTTTGTCTTCAAGGAATCCTTCCGTAGAGAAGCCTTTCAAGTTTTAGAGGAAAAGTTGAGGCACTCTCAACATTTATATAGCATTGAGAAAAGCGTGAGGAAAGATGAATTTGAAAATTGTAAAGTCATTTGCCAAACATGAAGAACTTGAGTCATTTAAAATAAAGATCTTCTAATATTGATGTATACCTATTAATCACACATTGTACATAATTTGAGTGCTGTAGTTTGATGTACTTAACTGGAAATTTCAGGAGAAAGTTCACCATGAATTCTGATTTAATCTGGGGATATTTTCTTTATTCAAGGAGAGGGACTTCAGAATGGAAGCAGAGACAGAGAAAAACAGAGTTGTATGGAATTGTGAGAGGAGAGCTTTCATGGATCCTGGGGCTGTTCAAAGGTATCCATTAAGTCAGCATCTCAAGGACTGGTTATGGCATTGTCAACATCCATGTGTTCATACATGTGGCCATTTCAACAAGGGACATATGTGGTTTGCAAAGAAAAGAAAGAAATCAATGCTCATTTGTTTAGGCCCTAAAACCGACATGGATCCCATTACATAACATAGATTATGCACTTTTTTGTGTCAGTAAGGGATAGCTTCAGTATGCTTTGTTCCCTGATTCCACCAATGGCTGTGCCCCCAAACCCCTGCAAAAAGGTAACCCACTTAAAAGACCTTGTGATGGTTTTGTCCAGTCATACTGCCATAAGGCCTGGTACTGGGTGAATTAGATCCCTCAAATACAGGCTGATGCATTAAGTTTACTGTCAACTTTTGTGCTTTGGGCAACTGTGCTTTCAGTGACCTCTAATCAAGTGGTTTGAATAGAGTTGTAAGTGTAGCGATAAGCACTTTGATCATGAAAGTTGAATCATTTAGCAGGGGTAACCTGGGTTCCATCCTGAAAATTTGTATATGGGTATAAAGATTTAAGTTTTGGAGGAGAAAAACCTGTAGTGTGCTGTGTGGGTATGGTGACAGATCCCAGATGCCATTTACAGGTTGTGTCCATGCACTGCTGAGTGGGATTGTAATTGTCTGTCGACTTAGGAAAATGCTCATTTTTGACAAGGTGATTATTGATTCCTTGCCGTAGGCAGGCAAGGAATCTATGCGATGGTGATGTCGTGTGTGTGTGTGTGTGTATGGGTGTGTGGGTGTGTGTGTGTATGTGTGTTTGTGACACTCCTTGTAATCGCAATATCTCAAGATAGGAATGACCGATACTTTTCATAGTTGGTGTGTAGGTTTGTCATGTTGAGAGGAAGAACCCTATTGTTTTTGGCAGAGGTCAAAGGTCATTCTAGGTCACCAGAGGTCAAAGTCCAAAAACCTTGTAATCGCTATATCTCGAGGTAGGAATGACTAATACTTTTCATAGTTGGTATGTAGATTTGTCATGTTGAGAGGAAGAACGCTATTGTTTTTGGCAGAGGTCAAAGGTCATTCGAGGTCACCAGAGGTCGAAGTCCAAAAACCTTGTAATCGCGATATCTCAAGATAGGAATGACCGATACTTTTCATAGTTGGTATGTAGATTTGTCATGTTGAAAGGAAGAACCCTATTGTTTTTGGCAGAGGTCAAAGGTCATTCGACGTCACCAGAGGTCAAAGTCCAAAAACCTTGTAATCGCGATATCTCAAGATAGGAATGACCGATACTTTTCATAGTTGGTATGTCGATTTGTCATGTCGAGAGGAAGAACCCTATTGTTTTTGGCAGAGCTCAAAGGTTATTCGAGGTCACCAGAGGTCAAAGTTCAAAAACCTTGTAATCGCGATATCTCGAGGTAGGAATGACTGATACTTTTCATAGTTGGTGTGTAGATTTGCCATGTTGAGAGGAAGAACGCTATTGTTTTTGGCAGAGGTCAAAGGTCATTCGAGGTCACCAGAGGTCAAAGTGCAAAAACCTTGTAATCGTGATATCTCAAGATAGGAATGACCGATACTTTTCATAGTTGGTATGTAGGTTTGTCATGTTGAGAGGAAGAACCCTATTGTTTTTGGCAGAGGTCAAAGGTCATTCAAGGTCACTAGAGGTCGAAGTCCAAAAACCTTTTTTTTTTGTTTTTTTTTTACATTTTTTTGGTTATTCAAGTTTTGGTTCAAAGGTCATGTGGCATGAGCTGATGTGAGCAGGGGTGAAATTGTGACAACATCATAAAACATGATGAAGGAGAGAAGTATAAATTTGATGGATGAACCTCAGTGTAACAAAGCACCCCCCTTTCGGCAAGGAATCACGAAGCCTTTTGGCTTTCTGGTTTTCTGATGAGATAGTAAAAACTGTGGGAACTCACTTATAGAGCTGTGCAAAATAATTTTATGATAATGTTATGGCCAATGTTGTGACCTATATGGGGTGATGAACTGGGCCACTGGGAAAACAAAAAGTTCCAAAGGCCATGTTAGGTCCTTGGGACCATGTGACATGCTTTGACAATAGTATTCAAATATTAGAGGAATAGTGTGTCTTTTTGTTTTAATATACTAGAGCAGCAATGCTGCTGTCGCTCAACCCTAGTGTTAGCGAGTATACCGGTTTTCACATAAATACCAGTACCGGTAGCAGTACCAGTAATGAAAGCACCGAAGATATTTGTGTGGTTATTTTAACCGGTTCCTGATAAAACTACCAGTACTTTTCTTTTGTTCCAAACGAAAATAACTGTACCACTTCTTTTAGGTCACGATATGCAGCACTGTCACAATTAAAATATTTCACACAAATATCTCTCCCCCAAAAATGTAATCAACTTTCCATCTTCGGTATGAACAACCATGGTATACACTGTTCAATTAGCACTTGGACCGTGTCAGGGATAAATCTTTATAGCTTCATGTAGTTCATCGCCTTATGTAAGGGCAGTGATCAGAAACTAGACTGCCATAATGCATAAATGCATCAAATTTGTGTAGGGCAGTTGCATAACAAGTGGAGAGGAAGCTATCAAATGTCTTCCCTCCCCTCCCCCCTCCCCTCTTCCCCTCTCTCCCCTCAGCCATGAAATTGGTAAGCATCTTGGGTCATGGACCTAAAATTCCTGAAAACCCTGAAGGCACCACTAACAGAGTATCACTATGACAAACCATCATCACTGTACAAGAATATCTGTAGGAGAAGAAACATTTTGAAGAATTTCATAAAATGGGCCATAGCTGGGCCCATACGGGACCTTGGACCACAAATTCCTGCACACCTCAAATTGCCCACCACCCAAGGAATACTGTGTTCAAGTTTCAAGAGGATCCATGAAAGCATTTGGGAGTAGAATCCTTTTGAAAAGTGAGACAGACATTTTCTCTCCCTACAGTGCAACATAAGCTCTACCCACACTTCGTGGGTTGAGCTAATAAACAAGTAAAAAATCCCTGAAACTGCTATCCAAAATTTGAATTCCCTACTCAATAATTCCATGCAAGGAGACTGGCCAGCTTAGATGTGACATTAGTTGTGGTGCCTAACCCTTCACATCCAGTAAAAATGTACAAAGGACCAAATAAGGATCTTGGCCAAGCTCCGCCTACGGTATGTGTAGACTACCAATAGCGTGAAACCTACAAAACTGTGTTTACCGATATCTGAATAAAATTTGCAAGATTATTTTAATGCTGTATGAAAGCTTGTCTTTGTACTGGATATGGGTGATAGGCTACTTGATGTACAATTTGATAAGTTCTGAAAAATATAATCAATAAATGTGTTTCACGCTATTGGTACACATGCTGTAGGCTAGGCCTGTTGAACACTTCATACTTCAATTGCATTAAACCTGACGTTATGTTGTGTAGCTTACAGTTGCTCCAACGTCAGGCTTCGCATCCCCCATTTCATTGCCTAGGCCTATGCCAACACAATCTCACCTAAACTTTGTGGTGTTTTAAGCAGTCTATGATAGGCTACATGTAATAGAAGAAGACTCAAGCCATGTAGACCTCGTCCTGTTAGGCATAAATAAAATCAGTAATGTGCCACTTTTTATTCTGGGTAGGCTGTTAATGTACATGTACATCACTAATCAGTGGTCATTGTGCGAGACACACCAAGTCAGTTAAGCCACTTCCAAGTTAGGCCTACAATAAGTTCTAGCCTAAGCTACGTCTAGCGTAGGCTACTGTAGGCCTAACGTAAGGCCTAGAGGCCTATAAGCTATGCACCTCGTTTCGGTCTCACTTGTGTGATTTTTTTTTTTTTGTCCCTGTATTTTCATTTTTCTATCAAACTGCATCATCTTTCAGGTAAACTAGGCCTAAGCCTACCACGATCACATTTTTGAGTTTCGTGTCACTTGTACTTGCGTAAGGCTAGGCCTAACATTAGGCCTAATGTTAGTACCGAGTACTTTGTTTTGGTCTCACCTGCATTTTTTTTTTTTTTTTTCTTTTTTTTTTGTTCCTGTATTTTCGTTTTTCTATCAAACTGCGTCGTCTTGCAGGTAAACTAGGCCTAAGCCTACCACGTTTACACTTGTTTAGATCTCACTTGAGTAATTTTTTCTTCCCTGTATTGTCTACTCGAGGATTGGGCTAATCAGACGAACCTAGCATGCATGTCTTCCAACAGTCCGAAACAATATGTACACACCTTCCCAAATCAGCCACCAAACGTCGTGATTCATGCATGTTCCAACAAACAGGGAGTACACCGGATGGACCAAGATGTGATAATGCATGCTTTCATATGTGTGCCGAAAATGAAAACAGACAGAATACATGGAAGATTTATGTCCGTTACACTAAATGAACAAACTCCCTCCAGATGTTCACCTCTCCACACAGCCACTTACACAAATAACCTCTTTGTCCAAAAGAGTTAGAATTTTAAAAGGAATGTCAAGTCAGTAAAATGACAGAAAATTGTCAATATTTTCGAACACACTTCACTGAGCCCCCAGAAAAGTACAAAATCTGTTGCCACCATGGTGTGCATCCTTCACCCAAAAATACAAACAAATCTGAGGCAATTTGAAGAAGCTGAAAACTTTCAAAAAATGAGACAGACATTTTCAGCCCACAGTATAACATAAGCTCTACCCACACTTCGTGGGTTGAGCTAAACAATGGGGCACCTCATAATGAAAATTCTTGACAACAGTTTTTATTCCAGTCTGCCCTTGAATATACAATGATGTATTTACTACATAATGTCAAGTTATTTACATAGTTTGACAGTCTTGAAAGTGACACACAGACTTTAAGGTAAAACAGGAAGAGATTCTAATATAGTGCAGATGAAGTAATTTCAAACAAAAGGCAAAGCCAGTTGCAAACTTTTACCTTTTGCTTGTCTTCCTGATTGGCAGTCTGCAGACCAAGATAGCAACAACAAGACTGTGGCCTGTAGAGGTGATGAGAATGCCAATGCCTTCAGCTAATAAAGGAAAGGGCAAGGTATGTTAATCATTTAATTCAGTATAGGCAGCAGGGCTGGAAAAAATGTTTAGGGAGTAAAATTTTCCTCAGTTCTTTCCATATTTTGATGTATAAAAAGGAAAATTTCCCTCCAGTTGCTAAAATTTCCCTCCAAATGCAAAAATTTCCCGGGAAGGAGCCTCCCAGCTTCCCAACTTTTTCCACCCATGATAGGCAGCTTATTTTACTCCAGTCTGAAGTGGCCTACTTGCACAAATTGTTGGCTGTCATTGTAGTTGTTCCAGTTTGGTTAAGTTTGGTTTATATTCTGAGTTGAAAAGTTTTCCTTCCCTCAAATGGTCTTAGTGGTGGTTTAACTGTCTACCTAAATCTTTAAAGGCCAAACTCACTTACATAACCCTGCACGATACAATGTCAAGAACAGTGAGTAGATTAGTGGATGGTGAGTGGATGTTTCTGTCAAGAAGTAATTTGCTAAAACCTGTGACTGAAATCAAGTTACTAGTTTAATGCTGTTTATACTCAGGATTATCCATTTCTTGCATAAAACTGTTTCATCCTGTAGTTACAAAAATATCGTAGTGGTTTACAATGTATGATACTTTGTCTTAAGATGTGTTGACAGTCAGATCCATCAATTTTAGCCCAACATGCTATTACATAAATGAGCTTCTTTAGTGATGTCTCCCTTGGCTGTGAAAGCTTCAAGATGTTGAGTAAAAACGGAATACTGTAGTTTAGTATACTTACAGAGATACCCTCAATACCACTTGCAAGTCAAAGTGAAAGTTTCAGCTTTATTTCATTTATGCCTTGTGTGCTAAAGAGTCTTAATACTCTTAGACATTTTACCATGTCGGTAATTAACACTTACCCTTCTTAAGTATCGTAGAAGTATCTGGGGAAATGACAAAGTAATAATGTGAGAAATAGTTCTCAGTATTTCGGTAGTATTAGGACGTATGTACCCTTCTCTCTGAAAGTTTATAATTTGAAGATGGATATGATGTTTTGCTGTCAAGCTTGATAGCCACAATTTTATTTGTTTCAAAAATAAATGCATGTTTAGGAAAGGATCCAAATCCAAGCATTTACAACTATTCTGTTTGTGCAATTACAATGTGAATGTTGTATCATTGTACGTGACTGTAGTATTAAAGTGTAGTATTATTAACCATTTCGGCTCTCCAGGTGGATATATCCACTGTGCAAGATAATACTCTCCACACTACAGAAGTAGGGGTTAGGGACATGGTGATAATACACAAAATGAATTAGATATTTACAAAAATTTTTAAAGCAAAAGTAGTCAAGTTGTACACCACATAATAGAAAATTTAGTAGGCTTCATTTCTTCTGTAGAAGACTGATCAATAATGTGTACAAGGAAAACTTTATTGATGAAAGACCGAACATGAAAAATATGGTAAAAATTGCCAAAAACTGATAAAATTTGCATAATAATGTAAAGGTATATTTTTCTTTGTTTACTACAGTATAAAATGTCCCAAATTAGGTCTCATTTTAAAGTACAGCTTAAGCTCTTTAACTTTTACCTCATTCACTTCTTCATAAAGCAAATTTTTGTAAGAGTATTTTGACAATGAAAGTCAACTTTTGAAATGAGGAAGACTATGAAAAGGTTTAACCTATGTGTAGTAATACTTCTGTTTAACCAAGTTTTGCATTCCACAATTGCTAATGAAACTGAAATATGACAAAAACATAATTCATCTGAATTGTCCTTCTATTTCACCTTTATAAGAACAGTTCAAACAAGGGATTTACTTGAATTTCGTTTAATTTGTCTCCTCGCAGGATGAAGAGAACCAGTTTTTCTTCCATGGAGTCGCATATGTCAACTTGGCTCCCTTATTATATCCAGGGGGTATGTTTTCATTGAATGGGTTTGCATATTACTTGGCTTTCTTGTTTTTTCCAGGGGTAATAAGTTATGTTTAATAGCAGATTTGAATGATCCTGAGTTTTGACTAACTTTGAGCTGTGTTCATATGTATGTGGCTCCCTCACTAAAAGCAGGGGGTAAGCTTTTTCTTTGCTCAGGTATTTCCATTTTCCAGTTTTCAATTAAAAACATGATTCAATCATATTACACCTTAACCTGTTAAAATGATGTCCAGTAAGTTCACACAACGATGGTGACTCTTAATGTATAAATTTCAGTAATGTGTTATATATGCCTTTATGTGTTTGATAAAGGGTTTATTTAATTGTCAATTGCAAATTTATTTTTAAGTGTAGAGATTTTTCCTGGATCTCACTGTATCACAGGTCTCCTTGTTTGGTGGGCATGACCAATATTTTATCACAGTGCTGTCTTTTGTCCTCCTGTATGTATGCACTCTTAGCACACCTTCTGTGCATCAGCTGCTAGTGTGGCAATTAGATGCACAATGTACTCATGTGAAATATCTTTACATAAATTCAGATGGTGAAGCTTTTTCTCTTCATGAAAATACAATATTCTTCCTTTCTATGCCTCATCCAGTTAAGAAGATCCGTGGGGCTTACTTCGTTCATGCATTTAATGAACAAGAAGTGTATGAAAAGGTATGCCTACTTTCAAGTTTTTCCTATTTTATAGATCATATGCATAATAGATTGACTTCAAAGACTTTTACTATTCAGATCTAATTCTGCTTCTTACATAAACTAAATGGAAAATTATTTGAGTGGAATAATCTGGAGATTAGTTGCTTGAAATGTTTAAGACTGAATTGGGTGAAACTGTTTGTTATATATGAGTTTCTGAAGGAGCATCAGTTTATAGAGAGAAAGTGTTGATCAGTCTAAAACAAAGCTTTACAATGTTTAACTTAACTTAAAAGTATTTGCACAATTATAAGAAGCTATTTTAAGTTTTTCTTTGTTAATCTGTTGCTTTGTTATGTCATTTGACATGCCATTTTCATATACTGATCTTATTCTGGTAAACTTGTACATATTTTTAGACAAAAAGGAAAGGTGGTTTAGCCGAAGAAGCAGCCAAAGTTACTACATCAATGTTCCGCAATTCTTCACCTTTCATCAAAGGAAGTAAAGGGGGCAAGGATGAAAAAGGTGGCAAAGATAAAGATAACACCAAGAAGGTGAGTTACTTTCAATGAATGTGGCACATTATGCTTTAAAGGCAGATTTTAAATTTGTGATTTGAAACAGTTCCTCTATTGACATGAAAAGAGGACAAATTCAAAGCCTCTGAATGTATGTAAGGTATTCTGATTGGTTAATGACACTTAAAAGACCAGTCAGATGTAGATTGCATTATAGAGTGACTGCACAGAAAGTCAACACTTTGAAATTCAAAAACAAGGACAGGATATATAAAAATAGATTGTTTGGAGAAGGTTGCTGAGCTACATTTGTGTCTTGCAGTAAAGAATTGGCCTTGGTCAAATGAAATTACATTGTGGAAGGTGCAAAGATACTTTTAAAGATTAGAAGAGGGCCTAAAAGTATACTTTGTTAGGATAATTTGAACCATTTCTAGGACATTTACCCTTAGAAGCAAAATGTCACGTCTCTGTTGTTTATAATGCACTTGTAAATTATATGCCTGGTAGCTACACCCTCACACATAGATTGTTGCCCCGTGCAATGCACAGTAACAAAAAGTGTTCACATTGACCCACCCCTCATTCACTTATTTGTCTGTCATCTCAGTAACATAGAATGATATGACCTTCAGTGACAAAACTGATGAAAATTATAATTTTTGAATTACAAAGATGACTAGCAGTGAGTAGGATTGAACGAAGTCAAAGTCATCACCATTATAGGGAGGGCATCACTAAATCAATGATATGGCAGACATCTGAGAAAAAATGTCTTCCCTAGAGTCCCCATGATGACTGGCAATGTTGACACAGTGACAAAAATGTGAGTTAGTTGTTTGTTATCTGTTATTCACCCGTATGTCACCTGACTGTTAAAGTAGGTGGCTGGTGGGGAAGGGAGTCAGAGACTTATGTGTTCCCCAATTAGATGCCTCAAAGAGCCTTTGGTGAGGAAGAACTTGAGGATATTAATGGATTTGCAGTCAGCAGCTTCAGATGGCAACTGATTCCAGGCATTGATTACCCTTTGTGTAAAGATAGTACTTCCTAGTATTCAGTCTACAGTGATCCATATATAATCATGTGGCTGTGCCCTCTGGTGAATCCATGCCTCGATTCAGTAAGACTAACAGACTGTACATCCTTGAAAGTTCTAATAGTACAATAAATTTCAATTAGATCCTCCCTAAACCTTCTCATTTCTAAAGATTTAAGTCCCAGATCAACAAGTCTATGCTCATATGACAAATACCGTATCTCTGGTATCATGCATGAAAACCTCCTCTGAACCTTTTCAATCAGATAAGCATCTTGTTTTTAATTTGGTTTCCTTACTGGACTACAATGTCCAAGACAGAATGAACTAAAGACTAAAAGAGTGGCAGCATAATCTCCCTTTCCTTAAAAATCAGTGTCCTTTTCTGATTGATTATGGCCCTGGTAATGGTAATGTTGAGTATGTAATTGTTGACATTGGCTGCAAGTAGTGATTGGATTGCTCTTGTAGATAAAACAGACTGCTGGGAGTTGGAATTCTTTGATTTTGCCCCCCCCCCCCCCAATTTTCATATTATTTAGCCAGATGTTTGATATTACAGCTATGACTAGCAGCAAACATGAATTGAATATCTAAAGAAGTTATTATTTTAAAATCCTGAGACAGTAAAGGACTGGAAACAGGGTGGTTGTCCCTGCATTTGCTCAAAGTTTTTCTGTTTGTAAGAATTCCATTTTTGTATATATATATTCCATACTTTCCAGTTTGTAACTAAGTATAGGAAGGCTCCCATCCAGTCATGTAGGTGGCTTAATTGAGTGACGTTAATGTCACAGTGAAGGAACTAAGTGAAAGCGGTGAAACTGTTTGAACTTCAAAGATAGTGTTTCTGAGAAAATAGCTAACAGCTTTTAAAATTATTATGCCTTGTTGCAGGAAGCAACTCCCAGACAATACAGGAAGGTATGCAATAATTCCATGTCACTCTTGAAATTACAGGATGTGTGCTGTCATTTATATCAATATAGTACTCATAACATTGACTATTATTAGTACTTTCTTTGCAAGATAACTACTGTTCAGGTAGGGGATGACCAGGCTTTTGACCCTTTGTTTGTAGTCAAATCTTAAGTGGTTTTGAATGTTCATATATCACCACTGGGGAGATTTGAGGTTGTGACTATGTAGCATGTCAGTAGTTATTACTTATTATTTCCTGTTGTTTTGATAGAATCACATTAACATTTGGTTTTATTTATTTAAACCAGTGTAAAGAGCAAATATAAAGGAGCACAAACACCATTCAAATGTAAATATGGAGGGCATGATGAGAAAAATGATTAAAGTTTATACTTTTAAATAGTAAATATTTACATTCTTAAGAGGAAGCACCCAACATGAATATTAAAAAGCTAAAATTTTATTTACGTTCTGAATGACCAGACTGGATGAATTTTACAGCACTAAAAACTTCTTACATTTGATTGTTGAGTTAAATTCTGTATGCTTGCCAGATGAACAGCTTCCTCTGGTTTTTGCTGGACATGATATTTCTCTAGGAAAATTACTGCTTGTGCTATAAAGTAGACCCTCCAAGAACCAAAATCTTGTGTAATTGACAAACCTAAAATGGTTTAAATTTTACATATTTCTGTTTTATCATGCTCTGATGTCTTATACTGTTCATGTGTAGAAAGTAACAGCAGGTTGGTCAAGTTTGGTTTCCCTTTGTGATTTTACCTTTTTTGAACAGTTGCATATTTTTGTATGGTGGAAAATAGTCCACAGAACTTGTCATAAAGTTTCATGGAAAATAAAGCATGAAAATTGGGTATGGCATGACATTTGAGTAAAATGAAATAATTGTTTAGATCAGGCTGTGAACATGAAGCAAAACTATTAAACGTTTTATTGCAAAATTTTGTAATCATTTACTGATTAATAGTGATTATTGCTTATGCAGTGTGAGGAAACTCTGGAACTATATTACATGTATGCCTAAATTCTGTTTGGGAAAAATTAACACAGACAAATTTTCATAGATGGCAAGAATGAAACAAAAATGAAATGTGAGAAGTTAAGATGGACAAAAAGTCAGGAACTTCACAAATGTTACAGTGGAAAACAGAAAGGCAGATATAAAAACCTTTGTTGCAATTAATTGAAGTGGCTTTTTACTGAACTTTTATTCCACATTTGATCATTGTGCAATTAATCACTGCACGGTCACAGACCTAATTAGCACCAAATTGGTCTTACCAAACCTGACATCAATGAAATATCTTTCTTTTATCCCTCGATTTATTTTGAGATAAAACTGGTTCAATGTAATTTGGCAGTTTGGAAGACCTGCTGTATATGCATTTACCTCTCTTATAGCAAGTTAATTAAAATACAGTAGGAAGTCAAGCCATAGGGTTAAGAAATTTATTCCAGTGTTGCTTTGATGACAAAAACCTCATGGCAGTCAATAGTGGTTCACTCCAAGAGAGTTTCATACCGTTAAAAAATGCTTATGAAGCCCTTGATGTTAAGCCACTCTGTCAGTGAACCTGATACACACACACATACAAGCACAGAACATGTCAACATTTTGTATTCTGACAGGTGGGAATGCTCAATTTTACCTTTTAAAAGCATTCATGTATTTAGTACTCATAATAAATAAAGAGATTATTGTAGTATTATGTAATGTCACATACTACCATCTTCATTGTGCATTTCAGTATATATTTTAATCTTGACACAGGACACCAGGGTAATTCCCAATTGGGACTATTATAAGCTGACTATCATAATGGACATGTTTGAACAGTAAAAAGAAGCATGATTCCATAGATTAATATCTGTTTATCTCAGGATGCAGCTTAATTTGCCCTATAATTGCTACCATTGTACAATTAATTAGAAAAGGACATAAAGAAAAGGCTGATACCTTTATATTATTTATGTACCTAGGTTACAATGAAAAACATGAAGTATAAATGTGAAAAGTTTGTAGTTCGTTGGGATCCCAGTTAAGCAGCTTTGTAAAAAGGCAAAGAAAAAGAAAAACTGGAAACCCAGTAGCTAGATGCAACACTTCATTTCATGTTTGTTTTCTTATTCTTCCATGGTCATGCTAGAGATCATCAAGAAAAGTATGTTAATCTCCAGATCACAGCTGTCATCTTGTGATGTATATGTTTTCTCATACTGCCTTTGTACCATTCATTGCTATATATAGTTTGCTGCGTGGGTCATTTCTTCATGTGAATATGAATGTGCAATTTGTTTGCATGAGCTGCCATTTCAGGAGTGTTCTCATGCTGGCTGCAGTAGGATTTGTGTTTGTTTTAGGAAGCTGTTGAGACTTGTGTCTGGCATGCAATATGCTTCTTCCATTTCTGCTTGAGTCTTTCACTGAATCCAATTGGTTTTGAGTTGTTATCAGCTTCTAATACTCGGAGTATGTCAAAAGGGAACTGTAGCAGGTGCCATGAAGGTCAGTTGGATGATTGTAAAGATTTGAATTATTCAAGGAGATGACTGCTTTATACGTGTTCTTGCAGTTTGATTAATAGTGTGGTGTTTTCAATATGGATTTGGTGAAATTACATACCAAACATAAAATAAACAACATGGCACCTGAATGTTAACGATATATGGCATCATGACATCATCAACATAGGAGTGACATCAACAGAGAAGTGGGTGAAAGTGAGTCACATATATTTTGCCATCTGCCATACTGTAAGACACACTTTTCAGCAGTTTATATTTTAGACAACGTATTCATTAATTATTTATGGGTCAAGGGCCAATATTTGGTTGAGTGGTTAATAAATGTTAATTTAACATAAAATATTGTAAATATCAAATACAAGTGACACAAACCAACATATATATGTTGTGTATACCTAGACTTGTTACATTTAGGCTTTGGTTAACCCCCCCCCCCAATGTTTGGGGGGTTATGAGGCAAAGGTAATGAAAAAGGAGCCCCTTAACTTTATTTCAAATGGTTTCCTTAAAAAATGAACTGAGCAGCATAAAGGCAGACACTTATCACCCGCAGTATACTTTTGGTTGGGGAAACCAAAATTCTCAATTTTTTGACTGCACTTTGACATCAAATTCAAAAGATGCAAAGTAGCTCACATACACAGTATGCACAGAGGGTGTTCAGATTACACATTATGGCCTTGTGTGTTCACCAGGGTATATTGCCTTTATTATGCAATAAACTAGGTTTGTGTCTGCACAAGTAGGAGCTTAAGACAGTTTTGGGAGGGGCTAAAAGTTACTAAGTTGGTAGAATTGGAACTGTCTGGGGTGAGGAGATTTGCCGTTTAAATCAGAATCTTGTAGTTGAGGTCAGAGCTTAATTGGGAAGTCAACACAACTGACTGTACAAGTCATTGTAGACCAAACAGAGTGGAGCTATTTATTGTTTGAATGAATGTCAATTAAAGTGCAGTCATCAGCTGTGTTTTGAACTTTAGGGCTATGCCTAAATATGAGTGGGCAGGGAGTTGTTAGCAACTGCCAGGTTTGGGGAGATGCCATATCCCCTTTAAACTGATATTTGGTGTCTTTGGAATGTTCAAAGTTTAAGAAACTCCAAATGAATTCATGTAGAATAAACTGAAGCATATCTATCATATTTTTCCTATTGTGAAATTTGATGATACTTTTTAATTTTGTATTTTTGAATTTTTCCCTTGTTTTATTGAGGATGACGGACACTATGACACATGGAAATGTTTTTGTTAAAGGCATTTGGACAAGTAACCAAAAGAGAATTTTACACAATAGTTAAGCATGCAATACACTATTGCAAATCTGACAAATTGTTGTAATACCTGTCACTGTTTTCAATACCTATCACTGTTTTCAAAATACAACTCTTTCAAAGTTTGACTGTTTCTGAGGTAACTAGTGATACTGGAGTCTTAAACAATGTTGGTGTTTCTTTTATGAACCCTTTACTCATTACCTGCCATCTGGTCTGCAGTTTGATATAAGATGTGGGCATTTCTCAAGCAGACAACTTTCATTTCCAAAATAATCCCCTGAGAGAATATCAATATTACAACCATCCTTGAAATGAAGACTGAACAAACAAGGATAAGAGATACAGTGTCTTACAAAACCTTTCCTGAATGTCTTTACAGATTTTCATGGTTGTGTAATGTTTATTCATGGTGTAGGCAAAATACAAAACTTGTCAGGTAAAATTGTGAAAATTGGATAGACTTTGATGGAAATGATGGCAGTCTTTCACATTTTCAATGCTCTATACATCAGATAATCAGGAATGACATTGTCCTATCCATACACCTGGCACAATGTTTGACAGGATTGACAGTTCAAAAGATTTTAGATGTAATCATAGCGATCATGTATCATAACACATTGATGTACTGTTTACATTCATCTATTCATGCAGTTGCTCCCAGGAGCTTTTCTTTCAACTGTCTATTGTCTCCCTAGTCAAAGTAGTTAGACCTAATTGGTATTATTGTCATTAGAGCTGTGCTTTGTTTGCTTGCTGTAATGTAGTATACATTGCTTAAAGGGAATTTGCAGGCACTCGAAAATTTCTTAGTTGAATGACCAACTGGACCAATTTCATTGCAAGTACCTCCTGCCATATGTTAGAGGGAGGGAGTCCCCAATGGCCATATTATTTTTTCTTTTCTTTTTCTTTTTTTTTAGGGGTGGGGTGGAGTGGCAGAGATTTGTGTTGAAATCTGATCCATTTCAATAATGGGGGAAAATCCCATTAATGCAGTCAAGAATGATCACACCTACCCTTTAAAAGTATGTTTTACACGTGAATCAGTTTCATCATGTTAGTATGGGTTACAAGAAATCAAAGCATTTGCATCTTTGCCTAGAATTTTCATTGTCATCGTTTGAAGTGAAAAGCATTTTTAAGATTGCAGCAGGTAGCAATTGTTTAATAAGCAAGTCCAAGTGTACTGTGAAAACTCTGACAACTGGAACATCAAAACAAGTTGTAGAATTGCACTTCTGTGAGTTCTATTATGTGTGGAAATTTTATGACCATCATTATTCCTTTTAAGGTGCCTGTACACCTTTGCTCCCATGCTGTCATTGGAAATCAAACTTGTTGACATCATATGGTACTTCTTAAGTTGGAAGGTAACTTTGCTTTTTGATGAACATTGTTCACATAGCAACCATCACAAATGCTAAAACCAGGTGCAGGTGGGACTGACACAGCCTCTGAGGGGGAAAGCCAGCCACCACAGAATCTGGAAGGTATGCAGTATGATGAAGCACGTACATATATCATGCTTGAGTTTGAATTGGAGAAGCCAGTTGTTCCAAAGAAACCCCCAGAGGAACTTGCAAGCAGGTAATGAATAAACTTATGTCTTATATTGATTTTGGAATATTTCATAAGAATTTAAATATTTTTGAAATCTACAAATTAGAAGTGGCTATTTCCATGTGCAAGCATATAGACCTACTGGTGAACCTTGATAGCATTTTCACTTTCAAAAATGAATTTAATTCTAAAAATGCAATGTCATTTCATGATTTTTGTTCTCATCTCTCATACAATGACATTTCATGTGGATTTGGTGGACACAGTGGGGTTAAAGTCAGGAATGTCCTTTGCATGGATAAAAAAGCTGCAATGAATACTTTCTACTTTCAAGGCATGTTGATGGATCACTTTGTAATTGTGAACACTTTTAAGTAGATTCTTGCTTAAAGCTTTGTTCATTTTCTTTGTTCTCTGCTAGTTGTTGTATTGTGTATCTCTGTATAATGTAGGGGGACTGCTTGTACTATCCACTGCTTTTTTCAGTTCTCTATAACTTTGACTAATATTGTCAGTATTAGCTTTCTTAATCATAGTATGTGGAAATGTAAGTGAGAGTATTTGAATTGTTGACAATTTTGTGGCAATTCCAACAGTAGTGCAGTCATTGCTAGAGTGTCAGGGTCCTGAGCTGATCTAATGAAACTTCATCATACTGATTTTGTTTAACATATTTGTTCTCAGAGTGGCAGAGTACATTCCCCCACGTCCACTGTTTCCCAGGAGAACAAATGGGGCTCAGAGGGCTGTAGATGACTATCATCAACAGATCTCTAAAATTGGAAGCTTAGTGCTTGATGAGTTCAGGTTAGTCTGGAGCCATCCTTTTTTTCCATCATTGTACGGTGTTACCATCTTTGTTCATGGTCAGTAGAAAATGACAGGTAATCTGCAAATGAATAGTACTGTATGTGGCTGCCTAGCATTGCTGTGATTTATCATTCGCATGGTAACATCATAGGTAGTCATGGTAGTACACTATTTATTTACACATAAAATTTCCTTTATTGTGTGGTCTCTAGGGCTTTACAGAAGTCACAGCCATAACATGTTACCCAACTATGGGTTTGGTCTGGCATGAACAATTACCCCAGCATGACTGCTAACTTCAGATTTTGAGTTACAAGAAGACAAAGTTGAGGATTGAATACCAGATCTCTAAGAGCTTCTCAGACATCAAAAATCTAAACTTTCATTCAGTAAATCATGAAATGGTCTAAGCCACCTTCACATCTACAAGTTTACTTTCATATACTTCTAAATTCTTTCATATATCCACCTAATATTAATACCCATTCATCATGACATTGTTCTCCAAAAGTCATCCTCAATGTCTTTAAGTACTATTTTAAGACGGTATACTTTTACTGAGAGGACACTGAGCTATTGGTGATTTGTTACTTCATAGTTAATATACAGGTAAAATGCAGAAATTGCAGTGAGAGAGAGCCTTGACAATTATGAGACTAGAAAAGCAGAATGGGAGCCTTGGTATTGCAGAATGTTTTGCATGGCTTTGGGATATACTAATTCATTAATTACATGTATGATGTAAAGGTTAGTCAGCACTGTTGAAAATGAAATTTACTATTATTCAGTTTTGACTTCTATATCTAGAATGTAATTAGATGTACAAAATGACATGCTACCTAATGTGTGACATGGCATCGACTTTGATGGTATTAACAAGCTATTTGAGACATACGTCAAATGATTTTCACAAATGAACTTGAAGATTGAAAGCCCCAAACCTGGAGATCACCATTTGTTCCATGGCACCTTTACAGCAGGCAAATTTCAAATAATGGTAAATTTAATATTCCTAATCTGAATTTTCTTAAAGATACTGTTGCAATGAAACAGAATGAAAACATTTGCTTGGATAAACACCAACATAAGAGCCTATAAAAGCTAAATTTATAAAAAAAAAGAAAATTCAGAATTATTCCAGGAGCAGTTTCTTTCTAAACTGCTGTGAATTTTCAATTGAAACAGAACTGATTTTAACTCAAAGTGAAATCAGTCAGTGAAGTTTTAGATGGTGCACAACTTCAGAAATGTTGGAAATTACAACAATGTGTGCAGGTGCCAAAGATATTTAGTTGAAATATTATGATATGACCTAGATATGATGCTAGAAGCCTCACACTGAACTGTAAGAGGTGACAGATATGTTAACAACATAACAAACATAGCAACATAGCATGAAAATTAACAATTGTTTATACTGATGAAAGTCATTTTTGAGTGAAATTACATTTGTTCTATTTAGATCATTATTTGATGACCAGATCCAGACAAACCAATTATCAAGCAATAGTGAAGCCCTGGAGGAACGTAAAAGGAGGCTTATCTATGAACTTAACACCTCAGGGAAATATTTTGCATTCAAGGAACAACTTAAGGTAAAATACCTTAATTCTGCAATTATTTCACTATATTCTGCTGTTTTAAAGAGCAGAACTAATTTTTCAAAATGTTGGATGGTTTTTGACAAATCTAGATGTATGTTACCAATAAAAAGAACCATGTCACAATTCTATGTGACACTGCTTGCTAACCATTGGTTAATGTTGTGGTATTCATATCTTGAAATTCACTCTTTTTCTCACAAGTTCACAGATAGTTTGCTAGTTTCTTAGTTTGATGGCAATCCAGATAATATGCACTTTCATCATATCTCAAAATTCTTGACTCTAACACTGGAATGACTAACCAGGGATTGCAAAGAATAGCAGAACTTCAATATCTTGCCTTCTTCATACATTTATTAAGGGTATCACAAATGGTATACTGATACTGCTTCTTAATGTATTTTGTAACTGTTTTAATATGTTCTGTAGAATATTTTTTTGTTTGAAGAAATTGTGGCATACATGTTGTAATTGTAAACATTTGTGTGTCTATCTTGGCAGTCTTGAGTTTTTCTCAGTGGGTGAACACTATTTCAGTTGGCAGTCTGAGTTGCATTTATAACATAGTCCACTCATTTTCCTTTTTAGCATTCTGTAGTTAAAATTGTCCGAGAGAAGTACCTCAAGACAAGTACCTTTGAGGATCAAGAGGAATTACAGTTGTTTTTGAGTGAGTTGTATGTGTTCCTTGTGGATCAAATGCATGTAGGTCTTGGTAAGGTACTTTCACTTGAAGATGAGACACCAGTTCCTGCTCCTGTTACAACTGATGAACAGCTGCGACATTTTGCTCGGGAAGCTGAGGTCAACGAAAACTTTGAGTTGGCCTCAAAGTATTATCAGGAGGTATGTCTGTTGGGAAAGTGGGGCAGAAACTTTTAACATGGTGACTCCCATCACTGAATGGCTACCATATCACAGTTCCCATACCCAACCTCCTTTGCCCCTCACATTGAACCATATCAGCCCCCCCCCCCCCCAAAAAAAAATCAGTGTCCTCTAGTTTCCCAACCATTTGTGTTAAATGTTGCTGGATCACTTATTTTTGCCTACACTGGTGACCTGATTGCTGCAAGAAATGACCGGAGCAATTATATCATTGTGCTTATGTGTACATGGATTATCTTGTCAGTGTTGTGGGTACATTGGGTGGCAGCATGGAGACGGGGTGAGGATGGGAAGGAACATTTTAAAAAGTTTTGCCCTGTAAGTCTACTTTATCATCTTTAATAATGGTTTAAAAACAGTTCAACTTTAGGTGATCTTTTTACAGAAACCTCTCAGAATTGCCTCAGAGAAGCATATGGCAAGCCCCTTTTTCCTTTGGGGTAAAGTCCTCTTGATCCCCTCAAATTTAAAAAAAAAACATTCCTGTAAAATATCCTGTATTGTTGAAGGTGACCATGAATGTAAACGTCCTGTTGGTTGGCAAGTTTTCATAGGAATGTACATCCACAGTGCTAGAATTATTATAATTCATAGTGTGTGATATGTTGTTGATGACTGCTTCTCTACCTATATTCTTTCCTTTCACACCAGCGTTTAGCCAGAAACAGAAATGATGCCTCAGCTTGGTTTGATTATGGAACATTCAGTTTACTCATTAATGACATTCAAAAGGTAAGCAAACATAAACACAATAGTTATATGTAATTACAAAAATTAAGCTCTGTCCAAATAAATGTGGGATTCAAACTGAAATGAAAATTAAAATATATTGTGGTTGGAATGCCATTGTACTACATGTGTCTGCAAGAAAAATGTAAACTTATAAAGTAGCTAATCATCAGTCATATAAACTTATAGCTGATTATAATCAGTGTACAAAAATATGAGTCACAATGTTTACATATCAGTGTATCGAAGAAATTCATAGTCCAATTTTTATAATTCTGCAAAGTTTGTTCTTAAACCAGAAATTATTGTTATCACTTGTAATCCTTTTTATATGTTGTCTACCATAGGCCTACCTTTGATTTGCATGTTTCCACAGCAAAAGTTAAATATTTTGAAAAAATGCATAACAGAAGTTTGTGTTCATATGATGAAATTGTTCCGTAAGTTAGCCAAATTGTCAAAAACTGAAAATTTCGGTCACATTTCGACAGAATAATGCCATGTTGGATTGTTTGTACATTGGTAAAGGCGTAATAATGTTTACTTCTTATGATCAAAAGATATATCTGAACACTAGAACCAGGAGATGTATTGAATTTCCCATTGCACCCTGTCTCCTAAACCACCCTTCTCTCCCCTACTTGAAAATAAGTTACTTAGCTCTGCGAATAATAGCAAAGTACTATCTTTCAATTTATTTTGCTCAGGCTGAAGAATGCTTCAAGGAGACAGTTGCCATCAGTCCCAAGCATCTGGAAGGCTTGATGCTGTATGGTGTGGTCTGTGCTATGGAAGAGAGAAATGATGTTGCCGAGACTTTCTTTGAGGCGGCCACCTGTGTGGAGCCTGGCAGCACTCTGTCCTGGACCCTTCTTGGTAATTCAAGGGATTGTCTGTGTGTTGAATTTATAGAATAGAGAAGCCAGTGCATACGTGATTTAATTATGGCTTATGATGACTAATGATCTTAGGGTTGAACAACTGTATCATATAGGTTTACTCCTACTAAAAACATACCACATCCAAATGGCATTGCAGTACAAATGTATAACGCTTCTTGTAACAGCCCACAACATCATTGGTTTTCAACCAGCAGCCTGCAGTACAAACTTGTGTGTACTTATTAATGTCGGTACAGTATGTAGGGGGCATTCAGGCACAATAACAAGAGTAACTTTGAACCTTAAGTTTAAATGTCATGAATAATGAGAACAGTTATATCCATATCTATTTGTGTTATCAATTTCTGTTTACATAAAACTTACCCCTGCAAAGGTTGACCATCTATTATGATGTTAAATGGGGATGGGGAGGGCGAGGCTTTCTCGCAAAGTCTTGTCCCTAGCCTGTCATTTGCAGAATAAGCAATGCTACTATTGCAGCTATAGGAAGCATATTATTGCAAGGTATTTATAACCTTTGTATGGACAGGTTTGTTTTATGATGGGATTGGAAAAGATATCCAGGCAGAGTATGCTCTGATGGAAGCTCAAAAACTTAATGTTATCCATGCGTCTGAGAGACAGAAACAGACCAAGAAGGAAGAAATGTTGGAAGAAGAGACAGAAGAACCAATGGTAGAGCAGGTAGACATAATTGAGGGAGGAGAAGACCCTCAAGAGGAGAGGCAGGATCCAGTAGAAGATGGTAAGATACTGAAGGTAGTAGTGCTGGAACCAGATCTTGTTTCTAGGCATAAAGGGGTGGGTAGTTGTTGTGGAAACAAGTACAAAGTGGAAATTTTCAAAGTTTTCATTGATAAAATTAACAGCTTTGAAGATATTTTGAAATAAAATAACAAGAAAACTTACACTGTCAGTCCTGGAAAATCTCCGTTTTCACAGATAATCACTGCCTCTAAAAACAGAGACAATTTAACTGTCATTTTGAAATTTACCCTCAATGGTATATGGGTTGGATTATAAAAAACAAAAGTCTTAACCTTTGAAACCCTTCTGGAAAATTGGTACCTGCATAGGAAAGCTCAAAACTTGAATATTTATTGTCATTGTCATGAATATCTAGTCTACAACACTTCCATGCACTCAGTGGTAGTCCACCATATCAGGTTTGAGAAAATGCGGATAGAAGCAATGACACGTCCCTCATGAATAGATGTAGTACAGTCATCTCACACACCAGGATCAAGCATGATCGATAATTTGTGTTCGCACTGACATCACATGTTCACTCGCTAGTTTTAGCATAACAGCCCTTCATGTTATATCAAAAGTCCTACCACTGCCATCTTAAACCTATTATTACACTCTCAAATGTAGATTATACCCCAGAAGGACAGGAGAATTAATGTGGCTGAGCTTGACCCTAAAATGAAATGTGTATGTGTATAAAGAGTATTAAATGTACAGTAAAACCCTGTTTATCCGAAACCCGTTCATCCGAACTAGCCGTCAGATTTAACAACAATAATATTCATTACAATTACGGTAGTAGACACCACGTTTTCAGTGCCTTACAAGGCAAAAGTTAACATAAATTTTTGCAGAAATGCACTAATTTTTCTTGGCACTTTAAAAGTCATGGAAAGAGGTTACGATGGCTAAAACACCCTACATGTGGACATAGAAAACAATCTGTTATCTCTTTGTCAAATTTGGAAGAAATATCGTACGTATTTGCTTTGAAATTCTTGTTAGGAGCCATGAGTTGGTATAGGCTCAATATCCTCTTATACAAAAGTATGTTAGGCTACCGCAAGTCCTAGTTTCACTAAATCTAACAAGTTAGTAACGTAGTAAGCTTCATACCTAAAAATAACGAAAGTAAACCTTACAAAAACATTGCGAACTGCTGTTTAAGAGTCTCCTACCAGCCTACACATGTGTCTCTAACATTTTTGGAAATTTATGCAGAATTTATACTCTAGATACCTCTCCAGATCGTTACAGGTTTTCTTCAGCCCACATACTCTTTTAGTGTGTAGAAAGCATTGGTCATTCAGACAAGCGAAGGCTCGAATTTTAGGAATAAAATCTCCCTGCTTTAGAAGTCTTAAAATTTATTTGTCATATCATCGGTCACAAAAAATAGTAACAAAATATTTTGGGGGATTTTGTGTGCAATTTTTAGCCTTTTTGGAATTATTTTGGAAAAGTGTTGACACACTGTCTTATGTGTACCGTACTTGAGGCAAAAACTTGGAACCTCGTTTATCCGAATTTTTTCGTTATCCGAACAACCTTCGGTCCCGATGTGTTCAGATAAACGGGGTTTTACTGTACTATGTAACTCTAAACCAGAGAAGTGTGACTGAATTGTTATCAAATGAGACCACAAAATTAACTAGCAACAATTAGAATCATATCTTAGGACAAGTACTTACCCAGCTGTTTGGGTAATCTTTTCACACCACACTGTATTGAGAGGGTGTTTTATGAAACAACACATGTACTTTTTGTTTTCCACACTGTTACAGGATGATTCATTTGAGTGCTTATGTGAAACAACTGCTGTTATGAGAATAAGACTGAATATTTATTATAAACTCTGCATATCTTGTCTTCATATTCAGAGGAAATCTCTGAAATCTCTGAAATTCTCTGAAATCTCTGAAAACAGATTCTCTCGAACTGACTGTGAAGAGTAATATAAATTTGCCTCAAAAATTCTTGTGAGGTGAATGCCCACTGTGTTTGCCTAAATCTGCTGCTGGTTCATGTATTTCTAGACTGAGTCCACTTAGTCACCCATTACTTCAATTCATCACCTCCTTCAGTATGAAACTTAAACTTGAAACCTAACTTTAAAAAAAAAAAAATCATGATGTTGCAAAATGTCAGGTGTTGTGAACTCAATAGTAAAGCTATTCACAGTTGCCACTATCAAACTGAGTGGGAATGCTTCAAACTGTAGTTAACAAAATTAATTTAACTTTGATAGGAAAGAGCACAGGATCTACCTACAGGCACTACTATGTAACCATTAAATGCTGTCCACATAAAGAATTAAGTAGTTTGGTTCAACTTAACTTAGTAGTGGAAACAAACAGTGACAATGGTTGCCATGTGCTTTCAGTTGTCATTTCTGTAAGATCACTTAAACAGGCTTTAATACTCCACTACAGACACTCTTGTGATGAGTGCTATTAATGATGCAAAATTACTTTAAAAAATATACTAC
This sequence comes from Holothuria leucospilota, assembly GCA_029531755.1. Classification (NCBI taxonomy): domain Eukaryota; kingdom Metazoa; phylum Echinodermata; class Holothuroidea; order Aspidochirotida; family Holothuriidae; genus Holothuria; species Holothuria leucospilota. The sequence continues at coordinate 19,132,780 of CM055963.1, forward strand.
AAAATATACAGTTATAAGTGTGAGTTTTGTTTTCTTTGAAGAAACTGGAGATCAATCTTCATCCATTCCTGTGGTACAGAAGATACCAGCCACCCCAACGGATGGCAAGCCAACACCTATCACTCCATCCAAAGAAAAACCTGCACAAGTTAAGCAGAAAATGTCTATTTCATCCAAATCAGGTAAATAGTGAAAAAAATGTCATCTTGCTTTTCAAAGTTAAGGAAAACTGTGCAAGTCTTGATGCCAGTTGTGTCCATTTTAAGTTGTATACTCCGGTAGTTTATTCAGATTAAAACTTGAGAGAACTGCAGAATGACTTTTTTCATTTAAATCAACATCTAAATTTCATAATGTTCTTATACATGTTAAGAAGAATATCATCAGTATGGTAAAGGTGCAGTAATGTTCTCTAGGGTAATATGAATGTACAGTTGTAATGCTATGCTAGTTACTTCTTGGGCTACATGGCCTGACAGAGTTGAGGAACCCTATTATATCTTTACTACTTTTCTGTTTCTTAATTAGACTCTCCACACTCTGTTGCCCAATTCAGAGGTAATGTTTAGTGTGTGCTTCTAATTCCCTTACATCATTACTTGCAGTGAATTTTTCACTGAGATTTTCAAATGCATTCCTTATGTGCTGTGTGTGTTAACATATCCTTAAAATAAATTGTTTGTCGTGTATTTGACTGGTTGGCCAAGATGATTCTGTAATAAAACATCAAGTGTTGAATGGCTTTGTGTGGCAGCTTAAAGCCATGGAGCTGTTGGTGTAAATGTCATGAACTCTGAATAAAATCTTTCTGCCTTTCAACCCTCATGCTAACATTATTCTGTATTTGAATTCTTTTGTAATCATCGGGGGGGGGGGGGGGGAGGGAGGGAGGGGAGGGGGAGTAGTCGGTTGTCACTACTCCCTCATAGTTGCAGCCTGTTGTAAAGGGACAGTTTTGTTCATAAATTGGGAGCTAAATGGTTAAAAAGATGGCAAACAAGATCAGGCATATTTTGCAAAAGTCCTAATGCATAAAATATCTGTCTTGGTATTTGCTTCCAAGTTTCTGGAGGCAAAAGGAATCCATGCAATGGTGTTCTGTGTGTATGTAATGCTGTGCTTGTGAACACTATATCTCAAAGAAAGTAATGGCTAGGGACTTCATACTTGGCATACAGATGGTACCCGCACTGAGTACATGGTCTCTGTTGTTTTTGGTGGTGGTCAAAGGTCATTTGGGGTCACCAGAGGTCAAAATGTGAAACCTTGTAAACAATATCTCAAGAAGGTAAACTTTCATGCAGTGAATCTCATATACATGTAGATGTCCCATGTTTAGTAGAACTTTATTGAGTTTGGTGGAGGTCAAATGTCATTTGGGGTCACCAGAGGTCAAATAGTGTAAACCTTGAAAACTGCTTGTAAACAAGATATCCCAGAAAGGGTAACAGTGAGGAATGTCATACTGGACATACTGATACTCCTTACAGAGTAGATGATCCCTATAATTTTGGTGGAGTTCAAAGATCATTTGGAATTACCAGAGGTCACTCTGTGAAAACCTTGTAAAGAATATCTCATGAAGGGAAACTTCTGTGAGTCCCATACTTAATGTATAGATGCCCCCATTTGGGTAAAAGAACCCTATAGAGTCTGGTGGAAGTCAAGTGTCATCTGGGGTCTGGAGTCTGGTGGAAGTCAAGTGTCATCTGGGGTCACCAGACTTCAAAACTGATATTTTGAGAAGGGAAACTTTGATGTACCTAATACTTTTTAAGTGTGTGTCTTACATTGAGTGGCAGCTTGTTATCAAGTTTGATGGAGGTCAAAGGTCATTTGGGGTCACCAAAAGTCAGACTGTGTAAATTTTGAAACTGCTCGTAAACACTTCATCTCTCACATTGTGGAATGTCAAGCATGATAAAGCATGTGTAAAGCATGATATCTGGAGAAGGGAAATTTGTATGACTCTCACACTAAAGATGTGGATGCCCAGTATTGAGTAGATGGTCCCTACGACTTTGGTGGTCAAAGGTCATTTGAGGTCTGTATTATTCAAATTGTGAAAACTAGGAAACATGATATGTCAAGAAGAGAGTAACTCTGTCAAATCATCATTAGCTGTATCCTGAATTGATTTCAACTGTCATTACTACATTTTCAATATGTTACAGCAATGCAACCCTGCATGCTAATTATTGGAATACAAATGCAATTTGCATCTGTCAAAGATGCTAACCACAACCTCCCCTGCAATAATGTCATTAACTGAACATAAATCCCAGTACAAATGTGGCCATCCCTAGTGCTGAAGTAGAATAGAAAGTGCCGTTAAGAATATTCATCATGGGGGGCCCCTCAAATCTGGGTTCTTAATCATCAAATAAGTATTTTCTATGCTGAGCGTATGTGTGAAGTATTGCAACAGACCTCTTCATCAGTATTCACAGTTTCATAAGACACAATTTTTGTACTGCATTGGCCAGGTGACCTCTCAACTCAGCTGTTTGAATATTATGGAAGTAGCATATAAGGGACTCATAGGACTATGGTCATAGGTGGATCAGTCTGCCTGTCTGTCCAAGGAAAACATTTTTGTCAAGTGTTTTGTATTGATTACCAAAGAGGCAAGTGAGGACACGAAATAGGAGTGTTTTTGACTGTTTTTGGTTTCAGTGATAAGAGAAACCTATGCATTCATGATGGCATGTGTATGTGTGTGTGTTTGTCACACTTTGCTCGTTAACAAGATATCTCAAGAAGGGAAACTCTGGCAGTTCTCAAACTTGGTACGTAGATGCCCCATGTTGAGAGAAAGAAACCTATTATTTTTTGGTGGAGGTCAAAGGTCATCTGGGGTCACCGGGGGTCAAACACTGAAAACCTTGTTAACATGATATGATATCTCCAGATAGGAAGCTTGGATATATTTCATACTTAGTATGTGGCTGCTTTATGGTAAGGAGCTGAAGCCTGTAGTTTTTTGTGGGGGTCAAAGGTCATCTGGAATCACCAGGGGGCAAACACTGAAAACCTTGTTAACATGATATTTCAAGTCAAGAAGCTTGGATAGATTTCAGATGTGGTATGTCGATGCATTATGATGAGAAGATGAAGCCTATTGTTTTTGGTGGAGGTTAAAGGTCATCTGGGGTCACCAGGGGTCAAACACTGAAAACCTTGTTAACTTGATATCTCAAGAAAGCTTTGATAGATTTCATACTTAGTGTGTGGATGTATTATGGTGAGAAGATGGACCCTATTGTTTCTGGTGGAGGTCAAAGGTCATCTCAGGTCATCAGGGGTCAAAGTCTGAAAATCTTGTTAACATGATATCTCCACTTAGGAAGCGTGGATAAATTTTATACTTGGTAAGTTGATGCGTTATAGTGAGAAGATAAACCAGGGAATAATTTAGTATTCAAAGTTTGTGTAGCAGTTTTGAGGATTTTTCCTTCTGTAGTGTAAAATCACTGAAAACCCTATGGTTATGCACACAAAAAAGTGTGACACATTTTTGCATTTGCATAGCAATTTGGCCAGCTTGTGTAGCAAATTGCGATGCAATACCGGATAAATTATTCCCTGTAAACCCTATTATTTTTGGTAGGGGTCAAAGATCATCTGGGGTCACCAGGGGTCAAACACTGAAAACCTTCTTTACATGATATTTCAAGTTAAGAAGCTTGGACAGACTTCATACTTGGTATGTTGATGCATTATAGTAAAAAGATGAACCCTGTTGTTTTTGATAGAGGTCAAAGGTCATCTGAGGTCACCGGGTCAAACACTGAAAACCTTGTTAACATGGTGTTACCAGGTAGGAAGCTTGGATAGATTTCATACTCAGTATGTGGATATGTTATAGTGAGAAGATGGACCCTTTTGTTTTTGGTGAAGGTCAAAGGTCATCTGGGGTCATCAGTGGTCAAAAAGCAAAATTTGCCAAGATTCCCAAGGTTATAACATGGGTTCACCAGAGGTCAAAAAGCAAAATTTCATAAGGATTCCCAAGATTAAATAGGAACACAAAACTGTATTTTTCCAACACATTAAAGATAGCATTTGACCAGTTACTGAAAGATATGGGACACCATGGCATTATTTGGAATAGATCATATATCATCGAAACCTCAATGCATATTTGCTTTCTGCTTTGTGTTGATGTGTATTTCAGACATTACCAAAAACTCTTATTCTGAAATTGATTTTCATGTACTATAACTTTTCTCCTCATTTTGCTTTCATTATGACATCATCTCAAGCCTAACTTTTTAATTCTCGTATATTCTCATCCAGCCTTTATCAAAGGCAGAGCTGTTGACTCATAAGCTTGACAAATGATTCACAATGTGAGTCGCAGGTCCAGGTTTCTCAGTTGCCATTGTGAACACTATGCCTTGGGTCAAGAAAGTGAGCCCTACAAAAAATTAAAGAAAATGAAAATACCACAGATTAGCATTGAGAAATTTGTACTTTCCAGTCTTCCCAGCCTTAGTGCCTAGAGCCTGCAAAACACTTAAGGGTCCTCATGATTCACAGTGGACCTTATCTGTCTTCAGTATATAACTTGATGGTTTTGTGGAATGACATTTTAATGCTCACTCCCTTTGCAGTGCATGGACTTTGAGAAATAGACAGCAAAGAGTGGCTTTTGGTTGAAGATAATAAGTTTACAGCTTTGGAGGCATGAGTTTACCCCCTTTCCCTTGACCCTCAGTTACTTGCTGATACACATCCAAACTATTGAGTGGCAGGACTAACACTGTGATTGTCATTGTGTGGTAGCTCCTTGTTTGTAATTAAGCTTATGTGAAATATGGTGAAATGATAGCACCTTTTTGCTTCTGGATAGGTCATTTTTAATACTCTTATAAATATTCCCAAAAGGGTGATAGCCTGTCCCCGTAGACCCCTCTCCCATGCTATTATTATTTTTTGCCTCCCTCCCCCCAAATATACCTTTCTTCCTTGCTGCCCCTGCCCCTTTCCCTCCCTCCTTGCTTAAGCTGGTACCTTTATGGGGAATGTTGAACCATAGTCACCAGCCTAGATCTCTCTTGCATATTCAACTGAGCAGATTTACATCATGTAGCAGTCAGTAAATGCCTCATATCCCCCCTCCTCCAGACATAACGTAAGGCAAACACTGAGGATACCATATCTGCTTTAGAAATAATAATTTACTTTTCACAACAGAAATGTAAGATAAAATGGATGTATCTTTGTTTCAATTTGTTAAGTTGGCCAGGAAGGTGTCAGGAGTGTGAACAGTCAACATGCTGTTAATAGTCGACCAGGGTCAGCACAAAATGAAGAACCACCTCCTCGGGAACCAACACCTGTCCCAGAGTCAAGTATCTACATGATAGCTGTGGAATTTCTTTTGGAAGTCAAAGCAACACAGGTATTCTCTTGATTGTGTGATCATATTTTTGGTTACATTGCTGCAAGGCAAACACAGAAAGAAATGGATACTGTGTGATCTAATTTATGTAAATTGAAATCACCTGTAGAATGTGTAACTGTTGAGTTAAGGATACCCCCTTGCATATTAGTCATTGCAAGTGGTTGGTTCTGGGTGTTTCATCTAGGTAGAATCAAGCACTATAGCTGTCATCATGGTACCTTATTAATGATTGTGAGCAGGCAAGCTGATAGAATCAACAGTCCATTTAATATATAGAAATTGAACATCATAGTTTTAGTATACAGACCAAAAGGATATTTTTGTTGCTTTAAAGTGCACCCATACCAGAAAAATTTCCATTTTAACCATTATTGCTCAAATTTTATCAGCTACTGTCATCTCATCCCTTCTGGAAGTAGAGAAATTGTTTTCATTTCTGCAAAATAAGTTATTATATTGCTTGTTGTATTTACTCTTTACTCTATTAAATGCCCGGTGGGGGGGGGGGGATGTGAAATTTCCTTAACAGGGTTATTTATTAGGGTTGAATTGTCAGTTCAAATACTTTCCATGCACTACACATTACAATACACTACATGTTACCATATACACTGGACATATGTGCACCAAAGGGCTGCTTGTTTGCATCACTCGATTGACAGCATACAACTTAAACTAAGATTGCATGCTTACATTATTTACAGAAAGTAAGAAATGAAGGTATAGAGTATTGTTGTGAACATAGGTCATGCAAAATAATGTTCTTTTGTTGGAATCAAATCACTGAAAATTTGTTTCTGGGAATGAAAAGTCTTTGGAAACAAAATTTCCCTTAACCTACAACATTATGTACATTCCCCCAGGGGGAGTCATTGGCAGTGTGGATAGACAAGATCTTGACACAGTTGAGTAGCTATAGACAGGTACTCATCAGGTAATGTGCTATGAATTTTGTACCCGGTGAAAACATAAATTAGCATAATGAGAACTTTAGGTGGGACATTTATTAGAGAGGGAACATTTAAACACACAGAAAACCTCTTATGAAGAGTGGTAGAACCAGTCAGGTAAATCCTTCTGAGTTGGAAGTGCGAAGTAATAATATCAAGTTTGTGTACTTCTATCTTCTATGGGTATTGTCTCCTCTATGTGAACCATTTGTATTCTAAAGTTATACCACATTAGGATTGCTTTAGGAATGAGTGTTATCTCATTTTTTTTAGGAAGATACATGAATTTTTTGAATTACATATATTATACTTACTAAAACAATTTTTAAGACATGTTTTTGTTGGTTACATACAGTTTTGTGAGAGAGCTTTGGCCCATGAACTGATCAACCCCACTGGTGGACCAACACAATTGTACCATGTGGCTCTTGCAAGGTTACATCTTCAGAAGAAAGAATATGATGATGCAGAGAAAAGTTTAACTCAAGCACTGGTTCTTGATTATCAGGTGAGAGGAAGGCTCCAAAGCTAAAGAGTTTATGTATGTTGTGGGTCTAAAAATAAGGTATAGTAAATTCAAATTTAAAAAAAAAAATGACTGGTTTCATTATGCTTTAAAATCAATTATAATATGATGTAAAAAGGAGGAGTTCACTGAACAGGGGTGCCCACCCAAAGTACAACCCTGCTGTCCTTTGTCAGTACATTAAACATAACATTAAACATATAAGATTTTGGGGTCAATTTTCATTTTTATTCATATAAAGGATTACAGGGAATAATTTCTACCCAATTTTACATAGTGGTTTATTGAGCTCTTTATCATAACATTGTTAAAAGTGTAGGGTTTCATACGTGAACATAAATCTGCTACAAACAGTTGCATTTTTGCAGCGATTTGATGAGCTTGTGTTGCAAAATCCCATGCAATACTAGATACATTAGTCCCTGGATTGGTGCTAAGAAAAATTTGGACTCATCCAGTACTGTACTTTCTTGACTTAGTTCAATTTATAATTGTAGTGTGTCAATTTAATTACTGTTAAAAATATCGAAAAAATGTCGTCATTTGTGTCATAGGATCCTGACTCATGGTCCATCATGGGACACCTGAGGTACATGCAGGGCAACCTTAAAGAAGCAAGGGAATGCTATGAAAGAACCCTCTCATTTATTGCTGATGCAAGAGAGATGCATTCTATTTACCTGAGACTGGCATCCATCTATTTGCATGATGCAGAGGTAAGATAATGACTATCAACAAAGACAGGGATAATATGGTTGGAACTGGGAGTGTGGGAAATGTGCATTTGGTCAGTGGATGTGATAGTCTAATGATATTTATGAAGATGTGATGGTTTTACACTTGTAAAAGAAAGAGGCTTTTACTGATGTTCTTAGGATGCAACTTTTACCAATGCATGACAGACTTACATAGCTCAAATTTATACATGAAAGTACACGCACACACATGTAGAGGTATTCTCAATATGTATCAACGTGAATGGATTGTTCCATCAATGCCCAGCACAAATAGCCATCCTGGACTGTTACAAATGATATCATTCAAGGTCTCGTGCAATTCCTTTGTAATGTGCAAAAATGTGTACTATTAGATGAAACAATGGCTAAAACCTTACCAGTCAAGGCTTGTTGTATAAGTAGTACTGAGTGATGCATGTCACTGGTACTGTTCATATACAATGTCAATGATAACATCTGTGACAAACTCTTGGAGACATTTGACTGTATTTTAGGCTTGGGTGATTTGAATACTTTTGTAGTCAGGTACCCACGGCCCTATTTGTCGCTGCTCTGAAGGAGTTGCAAATCCTACAGAGATGTCATAACTGACATAGGAACACCATACTTTTAAACTGTTGACTACTAGCCTACAAATGAGTATAAATACACCACTATAGCTTACACTACAGGCTTCTCAAGGGCTGAGTGTAAAATTGATGGAGACTCATAGGGCCAACTGTAGAAAAAACAAATAGAGACAGAGATCATTAAATCTTGTTTTAATACTTCATAATAACCTGTGAAATAACACAAATGTAAGCTTCAAAATGTAACTTTTGTGCATATTTTTGACAGGATTGAAAATAACTCAGGAGTTGTAATTCTACGGAAAGTGGAGTTGCTACTCAACTCCTGGCAAGAAGTCATGACTCTGAGGTAGATTTGAGTAAACCCACCCAAGCCTAATGTATTGTGCATGCTTCAAGCATACTTCACACACAGACATTAGTACTGATAGGCCTTGGTAATCCCACCAAGGCAGCATTTAAAAGAAATTTCTGTCTGCTTGAACACTTCTTACCCCCCTCCCCAATAAATTTAGACAAAAAAGTCAAGAGAATGAATGGGTTATATGCTTGCTTGTTTTTGAGTTTTAATTTCATTTTTGAATTATGGTGCATCAATTTAATCTGAAAATTGGGATTTCAATTTCAAAAGTGGTTTGGCCTGAAGGGAACTTCCCTACCTTGGAATCCTGTGGGGGCTATGCCCCTGTGAGTCTCACTAGGGGCTTGAGAGCAACACCCTTCAATTCTGCTGTTCTCTTTTCAAATGTGTTCAGATGGGCCTGCTATCTTCCAAGGTTGGTTTAAGAGTATCAGTGAAACTATTAGCTGGGAACACCTTTCACAGCTCAGAACATGAAGTTAAATTTCATTCTGATCTTGTGGAAAGATTTCAGTGTTATCTCATGACTTATAACTGAATTCAATTCTCCATACCTTTTCTACTCTGAATAATAATTTTGTATGTTTGAATTTTGATCAGGGTAGGAGAGCCTGCATGTTCTGAAAGATGTGCATTTGTCATTGAAGGGGGAAGCTTCCCCAACTCCCTCCTTATAGATATGATTATTTTAGAATTTTCAAATGGAGCTAATTTGTATGTTAAATGCTGTATATTAATTTATTTTGTAGCTAGTCTGGTAAACATAAGACAAGCCTAGCAAAAAACGTAATTTATATATAAATATTTTGAAATTATTGAGAGGCTGCACCTCTTAACTCCCACCTCAAGCTTATCCTATCACTGTATAACTGTGATTGGTTTTCTGTTGTTTCAGTATGAGAAGGCCAAGAAGACATTCTTGTTAGCATGTAAGAATTCACCATCGTGCATATCGTGGCTGGGGGTTGGGATTGCTTGCTATAGGGTAAGTATTAAAGACAAAGGCTGAGGGTGCTATGCAGCTTTAAAGAATATTCAAAGCTCAGTGAAAACATATGTTAATAGTATGTTATAACTTAAGATGTGTTCACTAATATCAGTCTTTTTAAACAAACTATTTACCTTAATACTGGAAACAGGTCATACAGAATTCCTTTCCTGGCACTTCCTGGCTAACTCCTGGCCGGGTCACGAGGAAGACTTTAAAAATGGAACCTACTACCATTGTGCTTGGTGCCAGGCATAAGCAATGGAGTAGGGAAAACAAGCCAGTGAGCCACGACTGGAAAGAAGGCCGTGGCCGGCCCAACTTAAACCAGTTGGTTAGAAACTGAGCAGTAAGACCTTATCTAACTCTAACTCCTGGCTAACTCCTTGTGTCACTCAAGGTTCCTGTGTTGCTCCAATTCTGTTATGGCAGTACCATGATGGAAATAATTAACACTTGTCTAGATGAATGGGCTATACTGATGCTCATGCCCTTGTCTTTTATTTGTATTGTTGATTCCCAAGCTGGGGCTGTAACAAATATGCAGATTTGTCTGGCTAAAATTGAGATTTGAATGGCTCAAATTAGATTGAAAATGAATAAGGCTAAATCTGAGATAATTATTCGGTTCTCATAATAGAATTCAGAAACAAAATTTTGATAATCTGCTTTAGTAATAGGAAATATTTAGGTGCTATTTTTGAGAAAAATGTGCAACTTAACTTACAAATGAATATTAAAGAGATGTCAAATTACATTTTATCATCCTTATAGGATTTGTAAGCTAAATATTTCAGCCTTTTAGTCATATCAGGCCTCCACTAGCACTCTTGTTATTAGTCACTTTGACTATGCAAATTGTCTATACAGTGGATTAATTATTCATCATATCAGTAAACTAGAACATGGACAAAATGGTGTTGTTTAAGTTTTGTTCTTTCTTATATACATGTAACATATCACGTCCTGTGTGTGCGGGGTTCACTGATTACTTGTGTTCTACAGATTACAGTTGAAGATTCCTGCAGTTAACTTTAATGTGCTTAGTGGCATGGAACCTATCTTGATTACTTGCTGTTTATGAGGGCCATTTTAACCATGCGTAGCTATTTCAGTTGGTTGATGAATTGTTTTTGTCCCTTTGTTCCCAGGGTCCACTCTAATTTAGGGGAACATGTTTATTTTACTGATCCCTAAATCTGAAAATAGCTTGCCTGTTAATATTTGCACTAGAGACATCCTTCCATTTTAAGAAGAGGTTTAAAGCCCATTTTGATCGTCTTTTTATTGGTAGTATTTTCCTTGTGCATTTTTTGTCCTTTGGTTGTTAATCTGAATGATTTAATTTTGTGTAATTATGGTTTTATATTGTTTAAATCTTTTCATACTAATAATAACAATACTGATAACAGTAATGATAGCAATAGTGATAACAATGATAATAATGATGATAACAGTGATAAGAATAATAATCAGGATAAGCATGATGATGATCATGTCACAATGATCATGGTCATAACAGTATTAGTGTCAGGGCTTGAATCTATTTAATTTAAGCTGCTGTTAGTGTATGGAATGCAATCATATGGAAAACATTTGCCCAGATTATTGCTGAAAGTACACCCCCCCCCCCTAATTGCACAAACAGCATGGTGGATATTGACTAGACTACTACAGGGGTCGAAATTCCCACTGTTCCGCTGTTCCGAGAACAGTGCTTTTAGTGCTGGAACAGTAACTTTTCAGAGGCCACTGTTCCGTGGAACAGTGTTTTTCCACAGGAAGCAAAGTGCATATATAAATAAACGCTCATGCTAACCTCTGATAAAGTAACGATGCCGTGAATATAAAAAATCCCCGTTAATTTTGGCATAAGTATGAAATGCAATCTCGTTCCACCGTTATCAATTAAAGTCGGTTACACTTGCATGTGTTATTTCCTGTGCTGCATGGTACAATACTGTGTAAATGCACATACTGAAGTTTTACTACCAAATGCAGAAAAACGTTTAGTACAGTAAGTCATTTATTGCCCTGCAAGTGAAGGTCTTCTTGCATCACCCCTTGTCTTGCGTGGTATGTTCCAAATGACCTCTTAACTGTTCATTGATATTCCCTCCACTTTATTGTGTTTTTAGGGGGTTTTGTATTAATATTCCCTCTAAGCTAGCAACTAAGCACGGAAACTTGAAACGACTAAAAGCAATTCTGACTGTTGATACAGTATCTTGCAACCAAAGTCAATGGGTCCTAAGTGTTTGCTTTTCCTTGCAAGATCTTCCCATTGACTTACTGTGTGGAATGATACTTGAATCAAGGTTATGGCGAAGGAGACGACTAGAATGATTTCACGTAAATTTGCTGCGAGAAAATAACAACAGTATCTGCACTCATATGTTGGAGTACCCACTCATTGCTATGCTATAGCAGTAATCCGCAATGCAAAGGATGAATCAAGCAAAAATATTCCTTTACTGTGAAACTTTTTTGCTCTCACTCAAATATGACTTGCCTTGCTTGCTGTGCCTTCTGCATCAATTTTGAGTCCTACAGTAGGTTTTGGGACACTGTAATGCTAGGTCTCGGGACAATGCAAGGTTATTGGCGATAAATTTGTGCTTAAAAATACAGTAAGAACCAAAAGAAAATCAGGATATCCCACTGGCTAGTCCCCGCTGCAGGCAAAAATTCACCCTCCCCAAGTTACGGTCAAGTCGTGCAGTCATACCACTCGAATATAGTTAACAGCAGTTTGCACCTTGGCAGTTTGCACGTGTGCACGAACTGCACTTTTGCTGAGGTACTGTGCTCCGTAACAGTAAAATCTGATCCGGAACAGTAATTTTGGAAAAAGTGCTGTTCCGTGGAACAGCAGCAAAAAAATTAAATTTCGACCCCTGGACTACTACTTTCAAAAAGCATGAGTGAACTCCCACAGCATGTGGGAGTGAATAGTATTTTCCTGCTGTTGGATAACTTCCTTATTTAGAAATATGTGATACATCTTTGGGATCTATACTCTTGAAAGAGTTAAACTTTTCAGGAGAAGGTCCCTGTGTTAGACGAGTATGAAAAGTACACTGATAGTACTGAGTAAAGTGCAACAACACCTCATCAGACTGCTTATTTTAATAAATGAATTCAATAATTCATATGCTGCATGAAAATGTGGGATACACGTAGGATAAACTAACCGCGCTTAGCATCAGGCATAAGCCTGACAGTTCCGAAAAAGAGAGAAAATTCACCCGCGGGTGGACACGGCCCACCTCAGCCCCACCATGGTTGGGGCTAAAGTGCAAAAATTTTGAAATTTTGGCTGCTTAGATTGCAGGAAATGAACTCTTGGACACAATTTTTTTTTTATTAACTTTGCCCTGTAGCCTTGGCCCTATTTTCCATCTCATCCACCTGCTTAGCTTAGGCTAGGCCTACATTAGGGTTTTACTTAGCGTAACATTAAGCATATAGGCTACCAGTCTACATTGTTAATGTTATAGGCCTAGCTAGCCTTACTATGGGCTAGGGGGAACGAAGTATACTATATGCTAAGCATATAGTATACTGCGTTCCCTTATTTTTGTTCATCCCTTATTTTGTTGCCTCACATACATACATTGTAAAGTCTAAATCTTCATGAAGCCAGCTGAATTGCACAAAAATGTGGGTCTCCATCCTACTTACAGCAGATGAAAATTGAAAACCTCCATATATTTGCAATCGATTTAAAAGGGATTATTTAAAAGTTTTCTAAAATAAAGTAACACTCAAACTGAAAATTCACAACTCTAGCCTCAGACTTGAATAGCATATCATACACAACTCCCTGGACCTCAACTCACACACTGTGGTAGCAAATGCAAAAATCTCAGATAGGGGAGGGGATGGAGTGGGGGATAGCAGATTATTCTATGACAGATGCTGAATTTTCACCATTCAAGGAACAGATGCATCAGAAACTAATTAAGTTAGCTTGAAAATGATTTACTTCAGTTGATACTCCTGAAGGTGACTTTAAAACTTCTACTAGGACAATACTCTGACATGTTAAGAAGTGTTTTACCAATACTCCAAATATGCTAGCAACATTAGGAAAACTGATATCTACTTACCCAGCTTCTACTCTTGACTGCAATGTTCAGACTGACCTTCTTGAAGGTCAATTACTGTGGCCCCCAAGTTGAATTACTGAGACTGGCCCCATAATTGAATACTGAAGAACCCCAAACCCCTCTCCCAAAAGAAATTCACATGTTCATGGTTGTGGGAATAAGTGGCTATGTCACTTGCTTGCCTTGTGTACACCAGATATCTCAGTGGTAAAATTGTCACATTTTCTTTGTTTCAATGTAAGCTTGGAGAACTTTCTGAAGCTGAAGATGCTTTGTGTGAGGCTAACATCCTAAACAATAGTGATCCAGAAGTATGGGGATACCTGTCTTTGGTCTGTTTGAGAACTGGTCGACAACTAGAAGCAGAACAAGCATACAAGTATGCTTTGAAAGTTAACCTGAAAGATCAGGACCTGTTGAGTGAGATTGAAGATACACAGAAGACTGTTGGATTTGGAAACCCATCATTTTAAATCTGTTACTCCAATACTTATGAGAAACAAATTGGGTTTTTCAGTAAGTGTTACAATTTGTGGCTACCTTAATATGAGTTTGCAAAGTAACACTTTCACAAAGGATGAACTCTGGATTCAAACCACCTTGATATCTTCCTACATAATAAATTGTTGAAATGGTATTATCTTGTATTTGCCAATAGCTGTGACATCTTTATTTTTCAATGCTATTTGGATTTTTATTGGTTATACATTTATAGTGAAAAGAAATAATTTTCTTTTGTAAATATCAGTAAACATAGCACTTAATTATAAAAGGGTTGACAAGCTTGTTTGTAATTGTATACTGTTCCATAAACACATAGATAACATGTCTCACATGGTGTTGTTAATGCATCTTCTTATTTTTATGATATGATTCAAAATTTTAGCTTGCTGCTGTTAAATCATTTGTGTGTTAAAAGATGTTCTCAGTGATGGAACTTTAGTTGAGGGTGTCCTGGGGAACAAGTCGACTGGAATACCCCTGACTAAGGGTGTGCATGGTGCAGAACTTCACCCAGGTGGGTAAAGGTTTCCACTTCTCCTCCTAAGACATTATAGCCATGCAAACAAAGTATGTTGTGTCCAAATATCCAGGCCAGGGTGCCCCTTTCTCATGGGTCCCCTCTCTCCAAGCACATAGGAGTTATACCCCAGAATGTACTTCTTAACACTAAATGTACTGCACAAGATGCGGCAAAGTACACCATTGATAATATCAAAAATCCTTGTTGCATGTATTCCATGATTAGTGTACCACAGCTTTGAATCTTTACAAGGATTTTCTGCACACTGCATTCAGTGTAGAAAGTAAAAGTTAGTACAACTGGGCCGAGGAAGGTCTACATAGTACATAGTAATCTGTGGCTCTGTATGTAAGGAATCAGTTGAACTATTGGGGATAAGAAACCAGGTAATACGCTGGTTTTGTTGGTTGTATATCAGTCAGTAAAGCAGTATGTATGCAGTTTTATTGTTGAAAGTGACACAAACAATGCTTGTTTTTCATATCATTTCAATAGGCAAATTGTCTTTACTGCCATTCCCCTTGTATTGTGCTATGGTGAATGGTGTTGACATATTACATTTTGTTCCCAATTGGTTTTAGTCCAGTTATGTATAAGCACTTCATTGTGAGGATAGGTAGGTCAACACTTGTCACTTATGTCATTGTGCTTGTCAGGTGAGATTTATCACTGTCTTTGTGGATGAGATGCCTATAATTACGTTTGTAAATATTCTTTACCTCCATTGTCACTGTTGAGGTAAATGAGAAAGAAAAAAAAAAACTTAAAAGCACTTGAAATTGTGGTTTTGTGTTTCTTGGTTTCTTTTTAAGTGTCCACTGTGGAAGCACATTGGGAAAATTACTGACCAGGTTCTATCAAATAACATTGCAAGAAATCTAGCAAGACTGTATTGTATTGTACACATACAAAATGGCAGATTTTGAGAACTGGAATTTGCAGTGTTGTAATATGTCATGCCAAGAGCTTGAACTAAAGTCATATTGTGGTTCAACTTGAGCCCTAGTAACTCAAAATAACTGGAGTTGAGATAGGGGATCAGTTTTCTCCCCCTTTTGTGTTTATAGTTTGGTTCATGCTATAAGCACTAGCTTAGCTTTGCTGACAGATTTCTAGTGTCCTTTATATGTCTTTAATACTTATTTATGTAACTTTTACTGTTTTGTTGTTCATATGAGGAATAAATTTGAATTTTCAAGGTGCCTTTATGGAATGCCAAATGATACATATAGGCTACATAAACAGATAAAAACCCAACATCTAACTGACTTGACTTTAGAAGGTCAAGTCATTGAAATGATTTACATTGAATATGACCCAAGATGAGGCAATGAATGAGTCAACATATTGAACTCTAGTCTGTTGAAGGCCCTCAAGTCCTTGTTTGAAATTAACAAAGCAATTCAATGAGCAGGGTTGCCTTTGTCATATAATTTCTAGGTCTTCTGAAATTAAAAGATTTCTCAAAACCTACCCTGAAAAATGAAAAGTCCTCAACATAAAAATAATTCTCTTCAAGAAATGAAAAATAAAGCACTACATTGCAACTTCAAAGAAGACTTTTAAAAATTTTCCCAAGGGAAGGGAAACTCTAGGAGTCTTAGACCCATTACTAATCATATAAACAACATGAGGAAGGTATGAATTGTACTTTTACCAAGTTATGATAAAAGCAGAATTGCCAATTAAAGCTGCTCTTGTATTACTCCACACATATTAAGATCCCACCCCCCTCCCCCAGTGGCAGCATGAGGATTTTAAAAGTGGGGGGTAAATGGAAGGCAAAAGAAAACGTTGGGGGGCAACAAATTTTTGCAAGTAGCGCGAAGCGCAAGCTTTAGTGGGTGGAGTCCAGAGGCCTGCCCAATGACCCCTAGTGGGGTCCAGGGGCAAAGTCCCTGGAAGTTCTTAGGTTTTAGCATATCTGGATGAAAAGGTAAGTCTCATTTTGGTTCATAATGCATCATCAAATGTAAAGATTGTAAATAATTTTAATGCATTAGGCTATTCCTCCCATTAGGCCACTATACTTTTAAGCGGGTGGGAGCCTTAGGGCCCCTGGTGGGGTTCCACCGGGTGAAACCCCCATAAGCTCTGAGAAAGAATCCAACTGTCCCAGACTGACCGGGACTGTCAAGGTTGGGACTATGCCGTCCCAGTGTCCCCGTTTCCAAAAAGAAAAAAGAGGAAAAAGCCTATTGCTAAGCAGGACAGTAGGGGGGCTAACTGGGATTGCACTGGTATACTCTTTCATACAGAATGTAGCTTGTTGACAAGGGGTTGATTCGATCCTGAATGCAAGCTTCAAGCTAATCTTGGAATCAGCACTGGAAAATTACATGCCAATAAGTAACTGTTTTGATTGTTTAAACTTGATCTATTATTCCACCAAACATGAGCTGCACACTGTCCCACATGGAAGTATAGTACACATATCATTGTAGTTTGATGAGTCCATTATCAGGGGTAGCACCAGGTAGGGACAGTGAGGGCCATGGCCTCCCTGTCAAGGAATTTTCTCCAAAAAAAGGGAAATTTTCTGCGTGCTTTGTGTGCCGATTTTATTTGCATCCAGGAGCCCACGCACCACTCCTTTGTCGGGGCTGGTTGCTGACCCTCCCCCTGTTGGGAAGCTTAGCCTCCCCCTCCCCTTTGGGCAGATTCTGGAGCCACCCTTTGCAATTTATGAACAAGAGTAATTCGTGCAAGCCCATGTAAGGTTCATTACATATATAGTTTGTAGTTTGATCCTCTTTTGTCTACATAAAACATTTCCAAGCCAATCAACCCTGTAGGTTGTGCTGTGCATATTAATGTCCTGGAGTGAAGAGTCTAAGTTTGGAGCTGTCCCAGTTTGTAGAACCCAAGGGTTGGAATGTCTGCTCTGAGGTTTTAGAATATCTCTGGGTAAAAAATTAAGCCTCAGGATAGGCATATTTTGATTTATAATACATCATCCAGTGCAAAGATTCCAAACAAATTCCTCCCATATAAGGCCACTTTACTTCAGGAGCTGAGGGGGGTGGGGCATCTGGGGGCAAAGTTTCTGACTGGGGGATAACTGCCCATGCCCCCCCCCCCTGGTGTCACCCTGCTACCCCTGCATCTACCTTTATCACAATTATTCACTGCTCTTTTAGTTAAACAGTTGCATCAATGTAAGTCCCCAGCTTCCATCCACCCCCCAGCCAAACAATAAAATGCACAAAATGCTAGTCATTATCAGGGCAAAAGTCATGTCATGGTTGTTTGCTGTAACAGGGAAACTCGTGAGGGTAAATGCCAGTCCCCCTTGTGAAATGTAGGCTTATGTTTTGAGACAGTTGTGTCTGCCTTGTTGTGACCTGTCACTCATATTCCCCAGTGCACTGATACTTTGAGGCAAAATGATGGGAGTAGCCTACATATGGCATGTTTGGTGCACCTAATTGTGAGGTTTATTGAGCAACCTGGAATTTTCAGTTTTGCCCTTAGCACATGGAACAATAGGTTTTGTAGTTTCATTGCTGGAATGCTCAAGACTGGCATCATACACACAGTACACAGATAGCCAAATTTTTCATAATTTTGACTTTCTCCAACCATCAATTGATTCATGTACAACACTTCCTCATTGCCTGGTTATCCATCCATAAGAATCAGATTGCAGTCAGGTTCAACTTGCCATTCATGTATACTACCAAGACCTGGCCAAGCTGCAACATTCAGGCCCAGTACCAGAGGGCCACCAGATGACCCAACCCCCACCCCCCCCCTTACTCTTTCCCTTGAAAGCAGAGCTTCAAGTAGTAGGTTGCACAACTTAGATTCAGTAAAGGCATAGAGAGGCTACATCAGAAAAATTGAAACCTCATACAGTGACTCATGCTGAAATGTGTTATTAGGACCACACTTGTCATAGGCATATGGGACCACTGCAGTAATGGGAGGGGATGCCTTGCCCTTAGTTACACTGTGCACCTTATTTCCTTATGGGATGGTTACAGTGCATTAGTATTCACACTGGCAGAGATTTATTCTGAAACCTGGGGGGATATGGAACAAACCAACTGCGCTGCTGATGCTACCGATGCCCCCCTTTCTGAAGCTCTGGGGTACGGTATTTATAAAATTATGATTTGGTCACCACAACTGAAGATTTGCACTAAACAGTGTAGTTCATAACCTATGTGACTTTTAGGAAATAACAGAGAATTGGGTGAACAACACCACAATGCACAGTGTCCCTTCTCTCTAATCTTGAAGGACACTGTTTACATTGTAAGGACACAGTGTCCAATTTTTGTGTCCCTACTCAAGATAAAGCTTGGCCACTTACATAGTCTTGGGCCCTTCTGACACGTGTGACAGCAAGGGTGTGGATCCATCTCCAAAGATGGGGGGGGGGACTTTTCGCCATTTGCGAATCACCGTCCTGGGGGAGGGGTCTAAGGGGAGGGGGTGTCCCCCTCCCCCTTTGGAAAATTTTTGCTCATGTAAGGTGGCCTGGATGCAAACTGGTGCTACATTTGATGCTAAATTTGGACTGGATATATCACCAAGAATTTCTCCTTTTTTAGGAAGTTTCTTTTTTTTTCATCTTCCTTGCTTACATGAATGTTTTACTTAGTTCTTGGGGTAAATCAAGACCACACTGTGTGAAGTAAATGAGCAGTAAATCGTTAGACTACATGTACTATTAGCCAGGGCTTATATACATGCATTTGCAGGGGGTGTGAACTATTTTGGGACCAACTACATTCTTGGAGACCAACTCCAATTGACATACCGTAGCTGTACAACAATTTATATTACAATTTATAGGACTGTAGTAATAATCAAAGGCATATGGGACTCTTCCACTTTGGGGAAAGAAATTTTTTGCCTGAATTTCAAATAGTTGCCCGAAATTTGTTGCAGTTTAGGTGCATAAAATACACCACTATCCCATTACATGCGCGCGAAGCACGCAAAAATTTTTGCAAATTTTTCAGGCATTCGATCAAAAATTCGGAAACTCAGTAGAAAATTGGGGGAATCTTTTCACTTTAAATGCTGTTCATGTCTGGTGAACTGTTAAAAGTCATACTGTACTGGATTTCACTATACCCCTTCATGCGCGCGAAGCGCGCGAAAATTTTTGTAAACTTTTTGGGCATTCGATCAAATATTTGGCAACTCAGTAGACACTTCGGACAATCTTTCCACTTCAAATTTTGTTCACGTCTGGTCCATTGTTACAAAAGCATGCTAAACTGGATTTGAGACCGACGTTTTTGCGCCCAGAGACGGACTTTTGGTTTTCACTGGGGGCACAATCCCTGTATTTACGCCCCTACCATTAGCATTTTTATTCATATCTAACAAAATCTGGATGTGAAAAGTGATCAGGACTGTGCATGTAAGAGCTTTTTGGAAAGTATGAAAGAGGTGATACTGGTAGCAATCTTTTCATTACTCCACTGTGGTACACCTTGTCCTTGCATGGTAGTCGACTCTGAATGAACCTTTCCAATATTTTCTTTACCTTTACTAGCATAAGTTAGTTTTAGGAGTTTTACTTAATAGTGCAAGTGGAAGTTAGTGGCATAGAACCGACGGCAAACTACAGGGGAATCACAGCAATTTTTGACGTTGGCGTTAGCAATTTTTAAATTGCTTTACATTGCTGTCTCTTACATTTCGAGCAATGAGTAAAGACCACAAACATGGAAATGGGGTGGGGGACCCTACTCTTTGAAAAAATGGAAATTGGAAGGTGTCTAGATGGCAAATAGTGCATCATTTGGGCACAGAGCTTTTAAAATGTATGGTCAATTTGAAATCTATGTTATATTATCTTCTTCACAGTTTTAGTTTTCAACATTTTTGAAAAAGTGAGGGGGACTTTTTGGAGAAGTCCCCCTTCCTAAAAAGTGAGGGGGACACGGCCCCCCCCCCCATGATCCATGCCCATGTGTGACAGAGACATGAGGCTAGAATTCAATAGGAGGATTTAGCCATCAGGCGACTTAATACTTCTTTTTCACCCGGGAAAACAGCCTTTTCCCGGGGAACTTTGGCTAAATGAGCCTATTGAATTATAGTCGCATGAAGTACATCATAACTTGAAGAAAGGAGAGTTATGACAAGATTCTGGAGCAAAAAAGAGATTTATAGAAGAGAGAAAACTGAGGAGAGAATATCAGAACATTATAGCAGTGGGATAAAATCTCCATCTGTTGTAAAAAGCTGTTTTATTTTAGACAAACATTGTGCATAAACATACAAGTGCAACCTGCATAGGCAATTGCAAAAATATTGAAGTAGCTAGGTAAGTTGTACCTGATACGAAGACCTGCATGGTAACCTGTCCATCACAAAATTAGGGAGATTTCCGACATTTCAAACACAATAAAAGCGATATTCAGTGAAAATTTCCAACTGAAATTTACAGAGTAACAAAGAAAACAAGTACTTCACTTTCATTCAAACAATGCTTCTCGTCAAAGCTTACACTGCCCCCCCCCCCCCTTGTCTAGATTTATTCTTTGCAATATTTAATGTAAAGGGAGGGCATTGCATGAATCACAAATATATTAACAGAGATATTGAATTATTTTAGTGAGAGGGCTGTTTTTTAATTATTTTGAGTATAGCCTACATAAATAAACATAGTGGTTCAAAGTTGAAATGCAAAAATGCATTGAGGTTTCAGTGATAGCGGATGTACTAATTTGCAGACTGCAGACTGCAGACTGCAGACTCGGATTTTGCAGAATAGATGTTACAAAATGCAGAACGTACTAATAGATAAAAATTACTAAAATTCCGTCGAGGAACCCTTCTGAATTAGATACAGAAATAAAAGTGATCAGAATCTTAAAAAGAAACTTAAACTTTATCGGCGAGTGTCTTTTATTGTCCAGACTTTAGCAATTTTCGAGTTGAACCTGATTTTTCTCTATGGTGGGTTCACAGTGAAATGCATTTCGCACTTTTGAATAAGCAAAAACATTCGATTAGTATACGTAAATCGCGACGGGTTATGTACTCCCAAGAGTCCCGTGGTAACTCTCTGCCCGTTAGAGTCAAATACAGTAGCTAGTACAAAGTCTCGGCCACGATATATGAACAACATTTTAGCAACGAAGATGCACGTACGCTGAGAGTCCTTCATTTCTGCCTGTAGAGCCACCGTAAATACCCTAATCTGACCGGGCGCAACTGCATAGTATCCTGGCCTACTTATACACACTGCCGTGAATTCATTCATTTTACACTGAGTGGGAGTAAGGTCCCCAATTTTCCGTCCAAAACGCAAAGTCGTATTTTTTGGCTATTTTATACACTCAGCATGCCGATTTATTCCCTCAAAATGAAGTGCTATAGCCTAGTGCGCTTCGAATTTCCAGACGAAAATCACCCGCGTAAAATACCTCGGAGCTAAATCAACCAAGCTTTCTGCCACCTCCCCGGCCGGCTCCTCCCGCCTGCGGCCTGCAGGAATTGGCGCTACTACGACACGCCTTCGCAACTCAGTGCTACTGATTGCTAGTCATACCTTTTTTAAAGTGCAGAAAAAAAAATTTCGCATACATTCGGACGTGAAAGAGAATCGCGTCTTCGTGATTGGTCTTAATTTGAAATTCCCACATTTGATTGGGTCAATTTGAAAATGCCCCGCATGCGCTGAGCTGCAAATCGAATATTTTTTTCATATTTTAGACAGTCTCTATGCATTGTTTTGATATCGTAATTTATTCTTATAGATTCCCACACGTACTTTTCAAGAAGTGATTTTGAGCATCAAAATCCTTCAATTTATGTTGAGGGGTGACAATGAGAATGCGAAAAACCTTGAGATTCGAAAATCAAGGATTATGACCAACCAAAATTCAACTAAGAAGGAACAATTTGTCTCGATTTGACTTAG
Organism: Holothuria leucospilota; assembly: GCA_029531755.1. NCBI lineage: Eukaryota > Metazoa > Echinodermata > Holothuroidea > Aspidochirotida > Holothuriidae > Holothuria > Holothuria leucospilota. Next base: position 19,155,351 of record CM055963.1, read on the forward strand.
CGATGCATGCGTCGTCTACGTTGGGCACACATACCTGAAGTGCAAGACTTTCGACAACCCAGACTTTCTAGTCTCAAAATTTGACTCATCGAAGCTTCGAGAATTCGATTGCAATGTTTTGTCCAGTACAGTCTGGTTTTGATTTTAATTATCAATCACAGAAGTCCCTTGCTTAAACATTCCAACACAAGTACATGTTTCCGATATTTAATATTTGTAAATTTATTAAGTCGAATTTTCCGAGATAGTACCCGGTGTATTGCATCTGGTTAACTATATGCTTCATTGTGCGAAACATGTTCAGCTAACCAGGGCATATCAATGATGAAGTGCAATGGGGTCGAGTATGTCGAGCAGTGATAAATAGGGGCCTAAATACAAGAGTAACGTGCACAACGTGGCGCAAGTTGCTGAATTTGGATTTAAACACCTCGTTCGCAGTGCATGTGGCGGCCAAGACAGGCTCAGGCTTACTGTATATGGTTAATTAGTGAGGGTTTTACGCAAACTGATCGAAGGCTTTGCTCGTTCATAAATGCAAAATGCATTTTATGAGGAAGGCACCTTAGAGAAAAATCCGGTTTAATTCGAAAAAAGCTTAAGTCTGGACAAGAAAAGACACTCGCCGATTAACTTTGTGTTTATTTTAAGATTCTGATCAATTTTTATTTAGGTATTTTACTCAGAAGAATAATTTGATGGAATTTTCATTATTTTATCTAGTACTACATTCTGCATCTTGTAACATCCATTCTGCAAAATCCGAGTCTGCAGTCTGCAGTCTGCAAATTAGTACATCCGCAGTGATAGGCCTATATGTTCTATTACAAGTAATGCCATCATGTCCCATTTTCTTCAGTCACTGGTCCAATGCTATCTTAACATGTTGGAAAAATAGTTTTGTGTTCAAATTTGATCTTGGGAATTCTTGGGAAATTTTGCTTTTTGACCTCCAGTGACCCCAGATGACCTTTGACTTCCACTAAAAAACAAGGGTTCTTCCTCTTACCATAGGGCATCCATGTACCAAGTATGAAATCTACCCACACACATACATACACAAACGCCATCATGAATGCAGAGGTTTCTCTCATCTCTTTTGACAATGTTGAATTTTGTTTCTGGCATACAAGGAGGTGGTATGGATTGAGATCATCTTCTGTCTATTTTCATCACAAAAGTACTGCCACAAGTTTTCTATGAAGCCAACACTTTTCACCTGTGACATCTCTCCATGAAAATAATCCACAGTTTCTCCTTCAAGCTTAATCTTTAGGTCGTTTGACAAAGGAACTTGACACAGAAGCATGATTCTACCGACAGGAAGTATTTATTCACTAACAAAGCAGTGCACACTCAAAAGCATTACGTAATAACTGCCTGCTGACATGAAATCGAAGCAGTAGGCAATCAACAGGCTGAAAACTGATGCTACCATCGTCTTCAATTTAACAGCGTGTCTACCATTTTACTTTTGACGAATAAAACCACACACACTGTAACTGCCTATTATAATGGTGATTTTGGAAGTCATTTCCGACTTTGCAATTTGTATAGCATTCGATAGACCTGAAATGCATTAGCACAATTTGCCTGCTTGGCGGACATGTATTACTCCTGCAAATACATTGGCTCTACTTCTTAGAATGTTCACGTCCAAAAGGTACATTGGACACCTGCTGTGAAGGCTATTAGTACAACTTCGTCCTTGGCTTTATCACAGGAAGTGATGTATGCATGGAGCAGTGTTGATTACTTCATCAGAACTGACAATAGTTGTGTTGTGTGGTACGGTAGTCATATCCGACTTTGCAGTCTGTGGTCCTTCAATTTTTTTGCAAGGCTGGCAAGAGCAGCTCCTAAGTTTTCCCTTTCGGGAAACCACAAAGGATGGGGCATGAGAGGTAGATCTGACCAAAACCAAGTGAAATGGAACAAATAAATATAGGATGCAACAGAAGAGTGTGGAAACATAGCAAATTTACGACATGATAGCTTAAATGCTTTATTTCGTTTTACATTGCAAATGTTTTCCATTCTATTACTAAAATTCTCACCAGTGAGGGCCTGTGGCCAGATACCCCCTGAAACTGTTGGGCACCACAACTCTTCACACTTTTTTACTTCCAGCATGCACATGTTGATTGGAATAAGCAGTCACCCAAACTTTGACAGATGAACTAAATGTTACAACTCCCATCGTTTCTCAGCCTTTTGGCTAAGATCATGTGTAGTATGTCTTTTTCGGCCAGTCTAGAACAGGACCATGCATGCCACACACCTATGTTGTAGAGGTCTACGGGTCAAGAGTTTGCTTTGTGTCCCTTCAGGGTAAGTAGCTCCTTTAGCGAGCAGAACTCCTTCAGGAGTAACATTTGGTATTGCACTTGGCCCTTTGCCTGAGAGTTGGGGACTAAAGTATGTCTATTGCAAGTATCTTTCATGTTTAATGTGGCATTCTTAAAGTAAACAAAGTGATTATTTTGCATTAAAATACACCTCCAGTAAAAGCAATAGGGATCCTCTACTTTACATGGTATTGGTGTATCAGTGCACATTAACAAGTACACGGTCGATCATGGGGTTTTCAATATTAACAGTTTGACCTCTGGTCACCCCAATGAACTTTGACCTCTGACAATCCAACAGGCTTTATAAACTTAATATGGGGCACACACATGCCAAATGTGAGATCCACCAAAGTATTCCCTCTTGCCAAATATGGTGTTTACATCAGTAGACCCCTAGTGTCCTTAAACCTCAACCAGAAATCAGCCGGATCATCTACTCAATGAGGCATCCATATGCTATGTATGAGATCCCTAATACAGTTAGGCTTCATGAGATATTGTGTTTATGGCAAAGCATAACATACACATATAAGCACACACACACACAACATCACCATCACATGCAAGGAATCCATAAAGGTAAAAAAATTCATGACATGGATGAAACTGTGAAATTCTGTGATGTTCACGGAAATTGTCCATAATATATAGTAATCAATATGACAGGAAAAGTCTCTAATTAAAAGATGTTTACAGATTGATAGCATAAATTTAAATTAGTGCCCAGTATAGACAAAAGGACAAACTGGCTTAAAAATTTTCAAAGTAAAGTTGTGCCATGAATTCCTTAACCATAAACACACACAGAGTAATATTCATCTTAAAGACAGACAGTCATCACCCCAAAGTATATTTTTAGTGTATGTATATCAAAATTCTCAGTTGGTGACTGCTCTTTGATTGACATCAATGTTTGAAAATTTGAAAGATGCAGAGTAGCTCACATTCCACACAAGGCAGAGAGAGTACTTTTATTACATTTTATAGCCTTGTATGCTCACCAGGACATGGCCTTAAGCAATAAAACAGGTTTATTCTTGCACAAGGAAGAGCCTCATACAGTTATGGGAGGAGCTAGAAGATGCATAGTTGGGATCATGAAAATTCCCCTGGTTTTTACATTTTTTTCTTCTGTGATTATCAGTATGCTGGACAAAGTCATTAAAACCACAAGATGTGTTGAGAAGGATAAGATAAATTTTAAAATTGTCCTTTGCATTGTCTAATGGTCAAGGGTCTATGGCCAAATGTAGGGGAAAGGCCAAACTTTGTGTCCAACCTGACCATGAAAGCTTGCTCATACTGATGATGTCATAGCTTAGGGGAAAATTGGTCTAATAGTGTTTGTTGGTAATTTGGAAAATTTAACAATTAAGCACAAGATATGTGGAGAAAATGCGAGGGATGAGATTTGCAACAACTGTGGATTAAATGCTGCATTTCTGTTGTGAAAATATTTCCTCTGACACACGATACAAGTCGTGGGTCATGCATACTCCATGGGTATGCTAATGAAAAAGTTTCAAAACCCCTGATCTATGAATCTGGAACAGTTAATTAAAAAAGATAGCAACTGAATATGAATTGCTTTCATGGTAGAGTGTATGTTCATAACACTTAGATCAATGCTATTAACAGATTAATGTTGGAGAGTTTTAAAATTAGTTTTGCACACAAACTGTCAGATTCTCTTTTTTGATCAAAGTTAGTGTGTTCTAATGACATATATATGTTATGATGTAGTGCAGATGTAGGTAGTTGTGCAATATTTTTATCTCATCGCTGGGTGAGGAGGATGAGATATTGTAGTCACTTGACCTGTTGGGCTATATTCGGCAATGCCAGCAGAAATAACAACCGTTGCCATGGTAACAGTTAATTTTCACAAGTTACTAGTCTAAAGTCCTAACCCATGGTGGGGTACCCCAGGGTGACCAAAAGTCCATAACAGAGGGAGGGGTCAAAACGGGTCCGTGTGTGTGTGTGGGTGAGTGTGTGTGTGTGTGAGCACGTGCGTGGGTGTGTCCAATTTTGTTTTCTTAATATCTCCAAAACGGTAAAGCCGATTTTCTTCAAATTTGGTGGGAAGGTGCCCTAGGTGAAACCCCAGTTCTACATCGACTCCTGGAAGTAAAGGTCAAAGGTCAGAGGTCAAAGGTCAAATTATGTGAAAATCACTCTTTTTATAATAACTCCAAGAAAAAACATCCCATGAACATGAAACTTCACACATATAATAAGAGTGTCTGGCACTACAAAAAATATATGGTTGTCATGGCAACCAAGGTCAAAAGTCACGTTATATTAACATTTTAAGCGAAAAAATGTGAAAAAAGTGTTCCATAAACTCCTCCTTGTGGGCCTGACCAATTCTTTTGAAATTTGGTGGGTAGGTACCCCAGAGTGTAAACTTGTGTCTAAGTGACTTTCGGCAGAAAAGGTCAAAGGTCAGAGGTCAAATTCAATTTTTGGGAAAATTCACGGTTTTTTAGTATTTTTAGTATAATTCCAGAAGGAAACGTTCCACATACATGAAACTTTGCACATATGATGAACATGTCTAATGCTACCAAAATATATGGTTGCCATGGCAACCAAGGTCAAAGATCAATTTTTGTGAGAAATCACTTTTTTTTAGTATTTTAAGTATAACTCCAGAAGGAAACATTCCACAAACTTCACACATATGATGAACGTGTCTAATGCTACCAAAATATATGGTTGTCATGGCAACCAAGGTCAAAGATCAATTTTTGTGAGAAATCACATTTTTTTAGTATTTTAAGTATAACTCCAGAAGGGAACATCCCACATACATGAAATTTCTCACATATGATGAATGTGCCAAATAGTACCAAAATATATGATTACCATGGCAACCAAGGTCAAAGGTCACATGACAGGAAGTCAAAGGTCAATTTTGGCAAAAATCACATTTTTTAGTATATTTAATATAATTTCAGAAGGAAAAATTCCACACACATGAAACTTCACACATATGATTAACGTGTCTATTGCTACCAAAATATATGGTTCCCATGGTAACTAAGGTCAAAGATCAATTTTTGTGAGAAATCACATTTTTTAGCATCTCGGTACACAAAGACTTAACACTGATGATAGCAACGTAAATCGACAGTACACAGTGTAGACGCGCTTGTTACTAGTCCTGACCAAAGATATTATAAGCATAGATTCCAAACTGCTATACCTACACTGTTACGCTCAGTGACTCCTCCTGGAGACGCAAATATCGAAGTGTGAATTTGACATGCGGCCGTTCTTTTCGGCGATGTGTGTAAGGAAATAAAAACACGAAAGTTACAGAAATTTCATTGTTAAAAGAGGTTAGTGTGCGTGTCTTTATACAATGCGTTCTATACGCGCGTAATACATTTTTTCTCTGTGTATTATCCGAAATACTTGCACACTTCTGCGCTCTTGGGAAGCAAACACACTAGTTGATTTCCCGTTGTTAGGGCGTAAGAAGTTAAACGCGCATATAAAAGTGCGTTACTTAAAGATATAGGAACTGACTAATGAATGTAGGCGTGTATGAACTTTAAACCAGTCATTGTGCAGTCATGTTCAAGTGTACTTATTTGTAATGCTGTCAGGAAGAATTAAACTTCTTGTAAGTAGAATTTAGTGTTGAGAAATGAATACTTCTTACATTACAATGTTCTGAAATAGTATTAACACTTTTGTAAGACATTCATTTCCCTGCAGCCTGTGCTTTTTTTAAAACTGTTGGACAGTGATCAGCACTTCCGCCCCATATATTGGACTCCATGGGGAGTCAACACGCCATTCTAATTTTGGAATCTATGCTTGTGATATTTTTGGTACTGACTCTCCATTCCAATGATGTGCATGCTAACACGAGCAAGCATGCACATCGTATTGTGTGCACATATTGTCTGTATAGCGCACTGAAGGCGTTCTTTTTGTACAACAACAAAAGGGCGCATGAAGGGAAACTAGTACGCATGCAGACGCCTCAAACACGGTTACAGTGAACGGTGATCTGTTTATGTTTGTTGATCCTTCCATAGATCAGTGCACCAGGGGGCGGTCGCCCCCTCCCACAAAGCCTCCAGGGGGCGGTCGCCCCCTCCCACAAAGCCTCCGAAGGCCTCTGTGGGAAATTTCTAGTCTCTATCGGAAATTTTTACCACCTTAATTAAAAATTCTTACGACGGAAAATAGTAGCTAAAATTATATTCTTAGGGGTTTACTTATAACACAAGTATGCATATCATATTATGTGAACAGATTGTCTGTATAGTGCACTGAATTCGTCCTTCTTACACAGCAAAAGGGCGCATGGAGATGCAAATATCAGGGCGGAAGGATGGATTTGACATACCCGCCTTTCTATAGAGGGATTTCATGTGACGTCACGCGCAATGGATTCCCAGGCACTGAAGGGCAAAACACGCACGCTGTGAGCATATTTACAGCACACGCGCACGGCATAATCATAGATACTACTGTGACACAATGGAGGCGTGCCCGTCAAAAGAAAAAAGACGCGCGATCTTGCCCTTCAAAATTATGTCTAGTTGGTTAAAGTCACGTGCCTGAAATCCCTCTATTCCGTGATGTGCGTATAATAGGCACGCATTACAGAAAACGCCATTGTTAGAACAGCACAGCTTGAGTGAGCATTGTATACACGCTGAAAATAGGTATAGCCTGTCTTTTTATCTAGAATACTTCACACGTACTTCTGCATTATCATGACGAACGCGCTGGTAGTTGCTTTCACTTTAATTGTGAGCGCATGAAAAATTAAAGGATATAAAAGTGCGTAATTTGAAGTTACCATAGAAACTGACTTTTGAATAGACCTTATGCGTATGATGTCACAATGCAAAGCTATTATAAGCACAGATTCCAAACTCCTATACCTACACTGTAACGTTCAGTGACTCCTCATGGAGACGCATATCTCGGGGCAGAAGTGTTAATTTGACATGCACACCGTTCTCTTCCCCGATCTGCGTACAAAAATAAGAACGCGTCACAGAAAATTTCATTGTTAAAAGAGGCTAGCGGGCGTGCACTTTTACAACGCGTTCTATACGCGCAGAATACATTTCTCTGTGTATTATCCTGAATACTTTGACAGACAGTTCTGCGCGCTCTGGAAACAAACGCGCTAGTTGCTTTCCCGTTATGAGCACGTAAGTAATTGAACGTGCATATAACAGTGCGTCACTTGAAGATACCATAGAAACTGACCAATGAATGTCGATGAACTTGCAAAAGCAGTCCTTGTGCGTTCATGTTCAAGTGTAAATACATAGATGCCGCGTTGAAGAAATAAGTTATTCTTGTTTAAGTGGAATTTGTTGAGGCGAAGTACTTCTCCAGTCAACAACATTCCGAAGTAACAAGTATTAATAGTTTTGTAAGACATTCATTTACCTGTTTGATTTCAAAACGACTGAGCAGTGATCAGCACTTCCGCCCCGGTGTTTTGGCCTCCAAGAGGAGTCAACGCGCCATTTTAAGTTTGGAATCTATGCTTGTAATATCTTTGTCACAATGAAGAAAGTGCTCCCTCTTTTGGAGGAAGATGGCGGAAAATCTCATATCATTGCAAGTTACACCAATAAATGCAGACAGCTGATTCGTCAACCAATCGTATACGCGCGTAAGTCTACTACACATGGGGCGAAATCCACGCCGTTCAAGCACGTGTGCTTCATTGTTTGCACCCAAAATGACGTCACTGTGATGTCAATGCATAAGGTCTGTAGACTATGAGTTTCAGTCACGGACTTCAATACATGGACAGAGGATTACGCAACCAATACGTTCGCCACCGTTCGAACAAATTTAGGCTTACCAAGATGGCCGCCGGGCTACTACCATTTGCCCAATTTGACGATGAATCTGCAACATTTCAGACAAAATATAAGTATGAATCGAAGAACAATATCACAGTCCTGCATTCCATTTGATGAATTTGACCTGAGCTTGCATTCTTTCGAAAATATTACAAGTTTCTCACACAATCTGTCGATACTGGCCACTTGAGCAAGTCCAAACTTTTACACACAAGACTATAGCAGGCAGCCATATTGGTAAGCCTACTCGTGTACGTACGGTGGCGACAATTTATGCATAGGACTTTAGTGCAATATGCTCTGCCCATGTATATAAGAAGTCCGTGGTTTCAGTTCAAACCACTCATTGTGCGTTCATATTCAAGTGCACATATTCAGAGACCGAGGAGCCAATTTTGAAGTGCGGGGGGCTAATCATTGAAGCTGCCTTATATGTTTAATAAAATAAATGCAGTTTCATTCGGCCCAAAATGCAGTTAAAGGCATATGAAAGAGTAACACGGCAGAAAAAGTGCGTCTCCGCGGTCCCTGCAGTTATGTGTAGGCCTTATGCCACAAGGAAGAGAATAAGTTCTTCTTGTTAGTAAGTTACATGGCTCAATGCGTGTGCTAGCAATGAGATAAGCAACTCCGTGGATTGCTCTCTTGTTTTTAGTTTTTTTTTGAAGGCAAGGACTTGTTTTGCCCATCTGGCTACAATATTGAGCACTGCACTTACCCAACTGCTTTTGGACTGGTGGGAGAGGAATATGTTGAACACCTCTGCCTCCACCTTAAAATGCATACACTGAAAATGCAAAAAATTGATCATTTTGGGAAATACTGCATGGTTACTTACATTTTAGAAAAGTTGGCATGGGCCCTTCCAGCCTCCCACATACTTTGTAAGAATGAAAATGAAATAATGGGTCAGCTTCAGTATCTTAAGTAATTACTGAGCCACTCAAAAATGACCTTTACACAATGTAGATTACAATGTACCTTCAAGTATTATTACCAGTCACTATGGTAACAGGCAAGCAAACTCTTCCATCCTTCACAGAGAATACCTCAGAGTAAATCAGGTCAATCACTTCTCAACCTCAAATAGCCCCCTCTGGGCTGGGGGTTGTAGAATGTGCCCACGGTATTCCCCGCCTGTCGTAAGAGGCGACTGAAGGGAAGGACTTGAAACGTATTTAAACTTGTTGACACTATATAACACATTCGTGTTGCTGTGTCGTTAAATCTCATCTAACTAACTAACTCAACCTCAAATAAAGTCACTCATCTGGAGATTTAGTCTCTTTCTTTGTTTCTGTCACACAGTTCAGCAACCCTTCTTAGATCTATACTCCATCCCTTTACAAGCACTCCAGTCTGTCTATTAATTTTCAGCATACACACAAGTATTAAAAGCTGTTTAGATAAACTTTTACAAAACCTTCCTTTGCATGGTGACATGTCCTTTGTCCTAGAACTATGCAAATTACAGAAGCACTCCAGTCTCCCAAAGGTGTTCAACAATCGTCTGCTCAAAAATGTCATAGATTTCTCACTCAATACATTTTCATGTAGTTATAACATCTATAGAGGGTTTTTTTATGTTATGTCAGCACATGCTGATGGCTGAACAAAGTTGACAAAAAATCTCAGGCTATAACATGACTTTATCACACTTTTAACAATGGTGGATTCTCTACTGAGAAAGTAAGTAGTGGACTGAAATTAATGCTCAGACTGTTACTTCTTGTCAAACAGGCAGCAAGATTCCATACTACAGTCATGAAGCATCTTTAACCCAGAGGAAAAGTATGCAGCCTAACACTTGAAAATACTGAGAAGACAGTTTAAGAAAGTGTCCACTTCCATAATCATAAACAACTGTTCATAATTTCGCAGTTCAAATCTAGCTGAATGCATTCAGTTCTTCCAAAACTCTTTATTTAACAAACAAAGGAATGAAAGACAATACCCACATATTTGTAATATTTTAATACAGCTTTAATACAAAAGTTTAGAAATTATACTCCATAAAAGTACCCCTGAACCTTTTTAAATTAAATATAAATTTAATCTATGAAAGACAAGTTTAGCTGACAGACACTCCAAGAAAAATATTGCACATATTGTTATGGAGTACTAATAACTTTGAATATTTCTTATACATTACATTATCAAAAGGAAGTAATTTGACGTGTATTGCATACACTATTTGCGTTTGGCTTGAAATTTTGTGTACATAAAAGTTATTTTTTATAGAAGAAGTGAGTTTTGATGAAAGAACTAAAATATATTGCACTTTGTACTAATGAATTCAAATAACTTAAAAAGTCTTAATGTCACAAGTACATAATTAGATATTACACATAATATTTGCTGTTTCTAAACTTTGGTAACACATCTACAGTTTTTATCTGGCCATATATCACAATTAATCATTCTGAGGACCTAGAACAGAAATGATTAACAGTAATGCTACTAATACATTTTTTGTACTTGTTTTTACATGAACACTGTGGTAGGCCATTTGGGCTAACCAGTTCCTTCATTTGGCTCTGTATTTTTTCAAAACTGTCAATACTGTACCCCTGCTGAACCAACATGCATAACCTAATTAAATGAAAGGAAATGAATGCTAAGGATACCTTGAGTCAGTTGGTACATTATATCAATAAGCGAATGTAAACTGAATGGTAGGCCAATATATAGGTTTTGTTTATTAGTGACTGACACCTGTAGACTGACTCCTTGTCTGCCTACCTCAAACTCGGGTGAGGAGACACTTGGAGGAGATATTAAGCTAAATAAATTGCCTGAATAGAATAGGAAGAAACAATAGGTACCCGATTCACTTCAGCTTATGGTTAGCTTGCATACCCCTCCCCATCATTTAACTTTTCTGGAATGTAAAACTGTCATAACATAAGATATACAAAAGGGGTCTACCTATCCCAGAATCTCCCCTCTTTCAAGTAGTACCACTTACGATTCACACCGTTTTGTCTGTAAATGCTATTGATTCACCTGATGAGAAAATTCTGTGAATGAAGCACTGTAACAATCACTGGCAAGCCATCAGACAAACTGTATGTTAAGAAGCCCCAACATTTATGGAAAACAACTATCATTACAGGACATGTAAAGCTAAACTCTGATAGGGGAAAAATACAAACTATCATGTGACTCTATAAACATGATTGTGTACTGATGTGATACAAATTGTACTATCAAAGGGGCACTATTGAGATCAACATTTAACAGTCGTCAATACGTAATACGTCAGCCTGGCAAGTCAGCTATAACCAATTACATGAGGTTCACTAAAGCGTGTGATAAACATTATTGTAAACAATAATGCACCATTAACAAAAACAAATCCTCTAATTTAAGTTATAACAGTCTCAACCAACAGCATCATCAGCATACATTCTTTACTAACATGTTACTACAGTACTCAGAGGATGCTCTTTGAGTTCTGAGTATTTAGCTGCATCCTCTTGCCAAATCTATACTATGGATACATACTTCAGTCCAATCATGGTTTACTTTTAAATACTATAGAAATGATCTGTATTGCACGATAACACCCCAAGATGAAGTAAACATTTTCCAACTTTGTCGTCTGTTTGTTCGGCTGAAGGGAAATTGATTAAGGAATACCTTTTATGCAAGGTCTAAGGGAAACTACCAGTCAACCTTTTTCTCATCCTCCCCAACTGTAAAAGCTGCACCTTGAAAAACACTGTGTTCATAGTTTATGAAACAATATCTTAAAGCTATGTGTACCCCTGGTGTTTCATACCATGATAAAAGAAGTCAAACTGCATAAGTTATATATTTTTATACCATTTTCATCTACTTTAACATAATGTAAATATTTGTCGTTAGCATGTCTGAGTCATTTCTGCTAGTTTGACTATATAGTGTTCTTGTGAAGTTAAAACCTCGTTTCTCTCTCAAGAAAAAAAATCTGAATCCACCACTATGTCATTCGTCCTTGCCTGGAGTTGAAGTACACTGGCATTAATTAAAGTGAATACTTGTCTTCTTACACACAGGTAAAGAAGATGATTATCTAAGACTTCAGCACACATAATAGTTAAATGCGTGGTTGGCTACTTGCAAATTATAAACATAACTTCAGGTCCTTGTACTACATAGAAGTATACAGTGTACAGTCTATTAACAAAAGTGAAATCTTTCTCCTAAAACACATTTCAACTTCTCTAAAAATTGGAAAACCATTCATATTTGGTTCAGAAATCTGCCCCTTTTATTTTATTTTTGAATTACAAAGCAACAAAAGAAAAATACCCTGCAACTGCATTTAACCTTTTTTTTTCTTTTGCAAACTTTTACTATTTTCAACTTCTTGCATACTCCAGTATCTTCTCTTATGTGTTATCTGTGTGGAACCCATAAGTGCATTTTAATATTGATGCAATTTCTTTGAAAGTATGAGTGATGCACTGGTTCCCCAGAATTTCCCATTCGCTCTGTTTGTGTGACTAATGGACCAGTAATTAATGCAATATGCATTTACATTGCCTTCAAACTATTTTAAAAACTACTGCCATGGCTTCCAACTTTCTTGCTGTCTTTTTGTGGAATTCTCAAGTCCTAGTAAACTGCAAGTGATCCTTACTTGGAATGATTTTAAGTTTTGGGTGCTGGTGGGTAAGGGAGGGGTTGTGGGTATTGGGAGGGTAAGGGATGAAGGGAGGGAAGTAAAAAGCTAGGGTTCTAGGAAGGGTTAAAGGAAGAAAATGTTACTTACTAGCCACTGCCCCTTTCTGTACAATTAGTCTGTTGATGTGTGATGGAGGAATGTTACATTTTATCAAGTCACATTTTTTTTGGAGTAAGACATGATGTTCTTAGCAGAAAATCACAAAGTGTTTGCAGATGTTCTAACAAATGAGCTTCTATATAGTTATGAACTAGTAAATATTTCTTACTGACAAAACATACGACTTGCTTCGACTGAGTAACGTTTCATTTGTGCATGCTACAAAATGCAATGTTCATCTACTTTTGATGAGTCAACAGCTATCCTAAAATCACACCTCTTTGATCATATTAAGATTGAGTGACTGTTAGCATCAATTGAAATGTTCTGTATGTGGAACTCAACATAAAACTTAATTTATCAGCAGAACTGATGAGGCGGCAAGACACAAATTACTGTAAAAACTGGAAATTGTCCACAGAATGGTGAAAATTTGGAAGGATTAGAAGTCAGCTGCACTTCTGCCCATTTTCCTCCAACTGAACCTTCTGGACTGAATCATTTTGGTTATCAATGTCACAGGAACCATTAATATGCATACAATCACAATGAACACATTGTTTACGCATGATGCTACATTAACAAACTCATGGAAGTGAAAGTCAGGTGGACTTTATGCCGCAAGGCACATTTACACAGTAGTATCTTCATGTGTGCTGAACAAGTAGTGTTATGTATGTTTACCAGTATTCAAAGCATCTTACAACCCTAGTACTGATTCATATTGTGAAGGGCTATAAATTTGAATCTGATGATGAAAGCAGATCTACAGTAGCAATTAAGGTATCCTGGTACTCCTTGGAAATATGTTTATCACAGAAATTGGAAACGTTGTTGGTTTTGGTGCTATTTGGTGCTAGTTCATTGCATTCTAATACTGAAAGGGCTAGACGATGCAAAAGAAATTATTTTAATATAACTGTCCAACTGTTACATTTGATTTGCTTCACACATATCATCATCACCTATGTAATATTATGAGGATTTGGGATTAGAGCATCATATTAACTACAGAAAAGGTCAGTCCTATTGTGGCAGCAGGACTGGACTAGAACCAAGAATGCAAGCTGGCCAAGCTTTGATCTTTTTTTCACCTGCAGATTTTTTCAGCTCTCACTGAAACTAAAATTTGCACTGATTGCCTCATTGACATGGAAAGTGATACAACTCTATTCACTTACAACATTTTCATTGACCTGCATTGTGACAATTCTATCCTCTCTCTTTTGTGGAATTCCTTTCTTGCAGGCTGGTTACTGAACACAGGTTGATGAGCTTTTCTTAACCTTGTCATTAGGTGACAATGAATGTTTAACATCACTGCATACATGAGATACTAGACAGGCCTAGGCACCTTCATTTCTGTCCATGCCTTTGGTATTCTTCTAATGGATGTAAACTCACTGACCTGTCTATTCCCTTGCAATGATTCACTGTCAGTAATCTTTCCCTCTCCAAACCTATTACATAATTTTCTCTGATCTGTTGTTGCACATTTATTGTAGGTACTCTACAATGCTATTCACTCTAATCTGTTTGTATCTCCTATCTCTGCCTGCTTCCTCTACATCATTCCTGTGCTCTTGAAGTCTTGCACTGAAGAACTGTTCTCCAAGTTTCACCAGGTAACCATTATATCCAAGTTTTGTTTAGGCATTTCACTTACGTGCTTTCCCTTCATTCCCTGAATCATCTCTGTACACTGGAATGTACACCACCTGGTATCATATGGTTTGCATATCTATACTGCCATGCTATGTCAGTCTGTATCAACTGCTTCTGATAACCACTGCCTTAAACAAAGTACAGCTCTCAAAAGTAGTCAAAGAAGCAAAGACACAGGCAGTCGGTGCAGACATACATCCCTACATAATACTAGGGAGGCTGCTTGTGCATCCAACAACTGAAATAATCACAAAGAAACGTACAGGATAACATGTATCGTGAATACCCTACAGAGACTGTGATACTTCAAGTACAATGCTAAAACCAAACAGCTCTGCAGTGCAAGACTCTAAGAGCACATAAAAATGCAGAAGAAACGAGTAGAGATAGGTAACTGAGCAGATCAGAGGATACAGCACCAGAAATGATACCTACAAACAGAAAAGCAACAGTGGGTAACAACAGATCAGAGACAACCCCAGACTAGATTGGTAAGGTTAATCACTGACAGAGAGTCCTTACAAAGGGCATTCGGGTGAGTGAGGTTATATGGATAAAAATCCCAACAAATTTTGCCAGATTACATAAAGGAACCCACAAACTACCCCACATTGCCATGATGTTGTTAATTCTAATCCCCTCATATGACAAAGTTAAGAATACCTCACAAGTTTATAACCAACCAGCAGTCTGAAAAACTCCACAGAACAAAACAGTGGATAAAATGAACATACCAGATCAATTGATGTTGAAGATATGAGTGGTTTACTTTTTTAAGTCCTAGCTATTCCTTTCATCCTCATAAACTGCTGAAGATAAAAAATGATTGTTCCTTGCATTTTAAGAATTGTTATCAACAAGGAGGTTCCACATGCCAAGCAGTTTAGCTCTAACCACTTCACAACAAGACAGATGTTGTAGACCACAGCTAATGTCAAAACCAACACAATTTTATTTGAGCCTCGCTGTCATTGGTGGTACTTTCAAAAAGCAAGGCCATCAAATATACTACAAACTTAGTCACTTCTTTCTGGATTGATTTTTACTTCATAAACACCTACTTTAATCAATTCCAAAGGACAACGATGGCGATACTACTGTAACCACCTTAACATGAAATAAGCACTACCTATCAACTGGGCAGCAGATACTGACCTTTGTCAAACATTTAATTTCACCTTACAGGTAACCCTTTCATGTATTAATATGCCTATTACCAGTACAAATTATTGTAAGTTCTTTGCAAAAGACTACAGCCAAAATATTTTGGGATGCTACATAACACAAACTTCCTAATTTAATCTGCCCTACTCACAACTGTTTGTAAGCAAGTTCGCATTGTATGCATGTTTGTAAAGTCAGTTACATGTTGATATGTAACACATTTCTGTCATGTTCAATACACAATTTCGATACTTATGCAGATTAATGAGAAGGCAATGATGCCAGATTCACCAAGTATAGTAGCCCTGCGCCTGAACATACCTTCCATAAATTTACCTGTTTACATCATTGCTCTCCCAACTGTTAAACACAAAGAAAGTCACAAAAATTTCAGAATTCTGTAGAGGAAGCCAGCATTCACCATGCCATCTCTCTGTGACATTAAACATACTGGTAAATATTTCACATCTATATTTAGACAAAGTAACATCTCACTGAATGGGGGATAGTCTCCATCAAATTTTTGTTACAGAATGACAGAAGGTAGCATGCAAAGCAAGACAAATTATAAATGCTTCAGGATCTACGCAGCAAGTCAGTATGCATGTCCTTTGGTCTTTTACATAAAGCTCAAACAATTTGTGTGCAAGTTTTAAGTGTTTATGGTTCAAATTTTATGTTTTAGGTTAGTAGAGAAGTGAGGGATATGACCATGCTGAAGCAGTCTTCAATTTAAAGACTTCATGAATAGCAGGTTTGGCTGAGTGGCTAGAAGATGGGTATGAATGGGGGGGGGGGGAGGGGGAGGTTGAGAAGAGATGGGAGGGTAGGATGAGGGGAGGGGTGAACATGCTGGGGAGGAACAGAGGAAGTGGGAGGGAAGGAGGAGAGTAAGGAGGAGGAAGGAAAAGAGGAAGGGAAGGGAAGGAGGAAGGGGAAGAGGGAGGAAGGGGAGGAGGAAGGGAGGGAGGGAATAAGGAGGGGGGAAGAGGGAGAGAGAGAGAAAGAAATATCTTCAAGACTCTGACTGGGGCAAATAGGTAAAGTTTTAAGGTAGTTTTAAAGTCATGGCAGATGTTTTTCAATTCTCTTTCAAGAGTTGTGTGAAATTTGAAAGGAGTGGTTGTGGTTTTGGCAAGAAGTCTTTAATTAGATAATTATAATAGCATGATCGTTTTAGGTTAATTAATTTTTTGTAGGCAAATACAATTGCAGGGTGTAAAAATTAGAATTTATGCCCTCTGCCCTCTAGTACCCTTCCACCGGGCTGAACCTTTTTCAGCCGCCGGGCAATTTTTGCTCTGTAAAATTCCCTGTCAAGTTGCTGGGGCATTGATGGTGGATTGGGTTTTAAGCTGAAGTTGGTTAAAGGCTCTTCAGGCTCTGTCTGAGATGGTGATAACTGAGGCAATTGAGCTGACTCATCTTCAATCAGATGGTAGTCACTTTTCTGCGACTGCAAAAGCACCATCTTCACCCCTGGTGGATGGTGGCTTGATGATTGTGGTTTTGCAGTAGGTGGACGTTGCTTTGAGGTCGGTGGGCACTGATGGGCAGTTGGAGGTCGTGGTCTGGAAGTTGGTGGGCGCTGACGGGCAGTTGGAGGTCGTGGCCTAGAAGTTGATGGGCACCGACTAGCAGTTGGTGGTTGTGGTTTGAAATTATGGGGACCCTGTCTGGCCGTTGGAGGTCGTGGTCCAGAAGTTGATGGGCACTGACTGGCAGTTGATGGTTGTGGTTTAGAAGGCGGAGGGTGAGGCTGCCTTGCAGGTGAGTTCCCCCCAGGAGGATGAGGATTAGTAGTGTTGTTAGGAGGAGAAGGCTTGAAGGTAGATGTTATTGGAACTGTGGGATTACAGTGAATAATGCGCCCAAACTTCCTTACTGGGGTGTTGGTGTTGTTAACAAGAGTACTGCTATCCTGACCGGTCTCCTTTGGTGCCCTTGGAGCTTTAGGACAGTACACCTACAAAAAGAGAATGAAATATCATGACACTGCTTTCTAAGATTGTCAAAAATTATGGATAGTGGTGCATGGTCTTAAAACCAAATATTTAAAAGTTACCACATTTCCTATTTACACCATTATGAAGGTAATTTCTATTTGATTGATGATACTTTCAAACAGACTTTGAGTGGATTTGTCTGTAGGTGGCAAGTAATGTGCTCAGCTTTCAAATATCTATATCCATACTTTCATGATTCCATAGTTAAAAAAATGCATGTTAACTTGTGTTTCAATCTGTCAGCATATGCTTCATTCATTAGCTGCTCATATATGCAGTCATCCTGGATAGTTTCACATCGTTTTTCTAGCATGTTAGCTGAATTTTAACCATAAAAAACTTTAACAAGATTGTTTCAGGTTACTGAGGCATGATTTAAGAACAAAGAGCAAAATGTTTTTCTTCCAAACTTTTTGTAGACTGCTTGAAGTTGCTACTTTAGGAAGTCATGGAACATTTTTCTCAGTAAAATGCTATGAACAAATCTGCATTGGTTATATTAAATTACTTCATCCCTCCCAGGATTTCCAGAATTTGCACTTCGATGACCTCATACGAACTTTGACTTCATCAAATATGAAAATTCCACTCAATCATATGCATGTACATAACGATATAAGTTACATGTAGAGATATCATGTTGCAAGGTTTCACAATTTGACCTGTGATGACCTTATTTAAGGTATTGTGACATGTAACTAGAAAAAAGCTTTCTTTTGCTCAACAATTTACAGAATAAAATCCCCAAATGGAAGATGCATTGAAATTATTGAAGTATCTGTTACCATTCTCAAGATTCACATATTCCAAAGTTTGATGATTTCTGAAACTTGCAAGGTATGCAAAAGCAATGATGTGCAGTGTTATTATCTCATCTCTCTGTGAGGAGGATGAGATATTGTAGTCACTTGGCCTGTTGGGCTGTATTTGGCAATACCAGCTAAAATAGCAACGGTTGCCATGGTAACAGTTAATTTTCCCAAGTTACTAGTCTAAGGGGCTAACCCATGGTGAGGTACCCCAGGGTGACCAGAAGTCCATAACTGGAGGGGTCAAAATGTGTCTGTGTGTGTGTGCACTCACAGACACCTCCTTGGCGGGTACATGGGCAGCCGGCGAGACCTCCGCTCTCGCACGTCTTTCCTAGCTCACGCGCGGCTCGTAACTGGCGTAGCTGCCCGAAAATTCGGCCACTGCAATGAGAAGTCTCGCGCTGCTGCACGTGCCTGCCTTGGCAAGCAGCCCGCCCTCCAGACACGTACGTCTGCTGGGTTAGTTGGAGGTCAGCCAGGCTAATGGGGAAATCCCGTGAATTCCTTACCGGGTCCTGTCCTAGTACCCTGTAAGGCAATGAATGTGCGTATGGGTGAGCCAAAGCTGTGTAAGCCATGATATGGGCATGGGTGCACTCACAGACACCTCCTTGGCGGGTACATGGGCAGCCGGCGAGACCTCTGCTCTTGCACGTCTTTCCTAGCTCACGTGCGGCTCATAACTGGCATAGCTGCCCGAAAATTCGGCCACTGCAATGAGAAGTCTCGCGTGGCTGCACGTGCCTGCCTTGGCAAGTAGCCCGCCCTCCAGACACGTACGTCTGCTGGGTTAGTTGGAGGTCAGCCAGGCTAATGGGGAAATCCTGTGAATTCCTTACCGGGTCCTGTTCTAGTACCCCGTAAGGCAATGAGTGTGCATATGTGTGAGTGTGTGTGTGTCCAATTTTGTTTTGTAAATATCTCCTAAACGGTGAAGACGATTTTCTTCAAACTTGGTGGGAAGGTGCCCTAGCTGGAATCCCAGTACTACAATGACTTCCGGAAGTAAAGGTCAAAGTATGTGAAAATCACTTTTTTTCCAATAACTCCAAGAGGGAACATCCCATTGACATGAAATTTCACATAAATAACAAACTTATCTAGTACTACCAAAATATGTGGTTGTCATGGCAACCAAGGTCAAAGGTTAGGTGATGGAAGGGAAAATAGCTATTTTTTACCTATTTTTAAGCAAAAATCAGAAAGCCCAAAGGCTTAGTGATTCCTTGCCGAATGGGGATGCTTTGTTGCACTGAGCCTTATCCCTCAAATTTATCTTTCTTGACTACATCATTTTATGATGTTTTAACAATTTGACCTCTGCTGACCTCACAAGACCTCTGAACACCACCAAATATAACAAAAAAGGAAAAAGGAAGGAAGTGTCTTGAAAGGGATTCAACTCCAATGGATCTTGGATCTTGTAAATTCTTGGCAAATTCTGCTTTTTGACCTCTGGTTACCCCAGATGACGATCTTGGGAATACTTGGGAAATTTTGCTTTTTTTTTGACCTCTGGTAATCCCAGATGTTGATCTTGGGAATTCTTTGGAAATTTTGCTCTCTGACCTCTGGTGACCTCATACAACAATCTTGGGAATTGTTGGAAAATTTTGCTTTTTGACCTCTGGTAACCCCAGATTACCTTTGACCTCCACCAAAACAATAGGGTTCTTCCTTACATCATGAAAAATCTATACACTTAATATCAAAAGTGTCCTTCATTCCTATCTTGAGATATTGTTATTACACGCTTTTCAGTTTTTTAGCTCCTGTGACCCCAAATGACGTTTAACCTTCACTAACAATGGGTTCTTTCTCTCAACATGGCAAATCTATATACCAAATATGAAAAGTGTCTGTCATTGCTATCTTGAGATATAGTGATTACAAGCCATTACATTATTTTCGCAGTTTAACCTCTGGTGACCTCAGATGACCTTCGACCTCTACCAAAAACAATAGCATTCTTCCTCTCAACATGACAAATCCATATCAGCCATTCCTACCTTGACATATCGCGATTTCAAGGTTTTGGGTCTTTGACCTCTGGTGACCTCAAATGACCTTTGACCTCCACCAAAAACAATAGGGTACTTTCTCTTAACATGACAAATCCATATACCAAATATGAAAAGTGTCGGTCATTCCTATCTTGAGATATCGTGTTTACGAGTTTTTCAGCTTTTTACCTCCGGTGAACTCAAATGACCTTTGACCTTCACCAAAAGCAATAGGGTTCTTCCTCTCAACATGGCGAATCTATATACCAAATATGAAGTGTCGGTCACTGCTACCTTGCGATATCCAGTTTACAAGCTGTTTAGGAGGTTTTCGCAGTTTAACCTCCAGTGACCTCGGATGACCTTTGACCTCTATCAAAAACAATAGGGTTCTTCCTCTTGACATGACAAATCTATATACCAAATATGAAAAGTGTCTGTCATTCCTATCTTGAGATATCATGATTACGAGCTTTTCAGCTTTTTGCCTCCGGTGACCTCAACTGACCTTTGACCTTCACCAAAAACAATAGGGTTCTTCCTCTCAACCTGAAGAGTCTATATACCAAACATGAAAAGTGTCAGTCTTTGCTATCTTGAGATATCGTGTTTACAAGCTGTTTAGGAGGTTTTCGCAGTTTTACCTCCAGTGACCTCGGATGACCTTTGACCTCTACCAAAAAGTTTAGGAGGTTTTCGCAGTTTTACCTCCAGTGACCATGGATGACCTTTGACCTCTACCAAAAACAATAGGGTTCTTCCTCTTGACATGACAAATCTATGTACCAAATATGAAGTGTCGGTCTTTGCTAACTTGAGATATCGTGTTTACAAAGTTTTTGGTTTTTGACCTCTGGTGACCTCAAATGACCTTTGACCTCCACCAAAAACAATAGGGTTCTTCCTCTCAACATGACAAATCTATATACCAAATATGAAAATTGTCGGTCATTGCTATCTTGAGATATCGTGTTTACAAGCTAGGCGTCACATACACACACACATACACACCCAGTTGTGTTTTGCATTCAGTTTGAGGACCTCATTGTTTTCTCTATTGTGTTTGCTTCCTTAACCCTAACTTTAACAATAGACTCTCTATTGTTAAACTTCTGAGGACATGAGAAATCTATTGTATTTCCTTCTAAGGACCTGAAATCCATTGTTTAGGTCCTCAATCTGAATGCAAAGTTTGTGCACATACACACACGATATCACCATCGCATAGATTCCTTGCTTTCCTTCGGCAAGGAATCAAAAAGTGTGTCAAAAACTCCTTGTGAGCCAGACCGACTCTTTTCAAACTTGGTGGGGATGGTACCCCAGGGTGGAAACTTGTGTCTTGCAGACCCTCTGAAGGGAAGGTCAAAGGTCAGAGGTCAAATTTGGTGAAAAACTGAAAAATCACTTTTTTTAGTATTTTATCAAAAAGGAACATCCCACTCAAATGAAACTAAACACATGTAATAAATGTATCTAGTGCCATACAAATATATGGTTGCCATGGTAACCAAGGTCAATGGTCACGTGACAGGTCAAATGTACATTTTCTTATTTTGTTACTGCTACTGAACAGCTGGACCGACTCTCTTCAAACTTGGTAGGAAGGTACCCCAGCGTCAAAACTTTTGTCTCCCAGACCCTCGGAAGTGAAGGTCTAAGGTCAAATTTTGTGAAAAATCACAATTTTTAGTATTTTAGTATAATTTCAAAAGAAAACATTCCACTTACCTGAAACTTTACACACATATTAAACGTATCTACTACTAACAAAGTATATGGTTACCATGGCAACCAAGGTCTAATGTCACGTGACAGAAGGTCAAATTTACATCTTATTTTGAAAACTACTACCAAATGGCTGGACCAACTCTCTTCAAACTTGGTGAGAATTCCCTTCTAGAAATTTTAATATGATCTGAGTATGAAATAGGTATGAAAGTAATCAGAATAAATCTGAATTAAAGCAGGAATAGACTTTCATACTCATTTCAGATTCAATTCATACTCTATCCTGATTAATTCCTGATTTCAAACTGACTAGATATGAGACAGGAAATTTCCTGACTACATTCCAGACTCAATCCTGACTGAATTTCCTGACATATGGGCTGAAATCCTTACCAGTCTTAATTCCTGATTCATTTCTGATTCAAAACAGATCTGGACTTAAATACTTGCTTTCACAACTAACACTAAATGAATAGGGAATTTTGGACTTAGAAAATTTTCGAGCAGTTCTGACTTAGAATTTTTCTGCAGAATTAAGATACATTAAATGGATAGGGGATTTTGGACTTATAAAATTTTCGAGCAGTTCTGACAGAATTTTTCTGCAGAATTAAGATACATTAAATGGATAGGGGATTTTGGACTTAAAAACTTTTTGGGCAGTTCCCTTGCAGAAATTTTCATCAGAAAATGCATGAACAGAAGATCATCAGAATGTCAACAGGTTTTCAACAGAGCAGTGAATCTGTTGAGAATCCGGCTGTTGACTTTCTGGTAATTTTCTGAACTGAGAGCCTTCCTGTTGAAATCCTGTTTAATTTTCTGACGAAAATTTCTGTTCACCTTTTCTGACCAGAAAGGTGCACACACACACAATAAGAGGTACCAGAATTTTGAACTTAGAATTTTTTTCTGGTGGAGGATCGAGACATTTCTGATCAAATAATTCCTGTTCAGATTAGTGCATGATCATGAACAACACAATAACAGATATGCCAGAATTTTTGGTGCACAGAGGAGTATTCTGATGGTTCTCACAATTTGCTCATAGATTTCAGATCTGACAACATGGCCCTGGTAATTATCTGTTTGAGGACAACCGGGTATCAGAGTACTTAACTTTTTACATGGCCCGTTTACACGATCATATACTTGTCCATGCATTAACATCGTCATTCAAATATTTGGACACTACTATGAACTATTATGAAGATGAAACATGCAGATAAAAGTTTGAACACCTTCATAAACGTTCAAAAGTCTATTCCTGCTTATACGTTCATTTTAGTTGGACGTTTTTCAAATTCTTGGGGCAAGATCCACACGCCGAATCATACGTACGTTTGTCCATTTGCATCGTCATACAAATGTATGATGTCAGTATGGATGATCGTGAAGACTGGCTTATAATTTTACACGGATCGAAACTCAGGCCCGGAATTCACGGAAATGATATCTGGTAACGTGTCGTAACCGTGGAGTCAAAATCACGAAACCCGAAAATCGGTTCCATGCAGGTTAATTGAAACTTCCTTAGGCTGGGATTAACTCACTGCTAAGCACTTCAACCTACAACACTCCAAATCAAATTCTTGACATTAATGTGTAGAATGTTTAAAATTGTAAATTATTCTGTAAATCCCCCGCGTTTAATTTCACCTTGCGTATAAATCACGATCCCGGGAAAAAATTGGGTATCCCGGGCTGGCTGTACTATACATAGAGCAATCTACCGCCAAGCTATATACCCTAAACACATAGCTGTCTCTCACTCAGTGCTTCTTTGAAACACGAGAATAGGCTAGGCTCAATATGTCCATAGTAAACTTGTTAGGATAGCATATGAGCCAAAGCAAGTAACTCTGAAGAAAAAAGTATCGTACAGGAAGATTACTGAAGAAAAGTTTTCGAAAATATTTGAGAGGGCTTAGTTAGACTATTTTACACATACACCGAAACAATTGTATGAAATTAAGGCTATCCAGCTAAGTTTGGATCATTAAATTTTACGTTCGAGTTGGCTACCCTGAGACTGAAAGATCTACACAGTAAATGTGTACTAAAAGTACAGTCATTACAGTCATTACACACACTGTTTAATTGAAATTTTAAAGGAGTCGTACGGATCGTCGGCTCAGATTTTTGACAACATTCTCAGGGTTTACGAAGCTTTAAAATTTCCAGTTATCATCAACTTTGAAAGATACTAAAATAAATGCTACTGACCTCGCCCCCATTTTGCTAGTTGTATCAGGTTTATGCCGGGTGAATGGTTTGAACATTTTTGGTGGATCTGTCAAACTAAAGACAGACTTTTGCGGCCTCCCTGAAAGTATACAGTTTACAGATGTTTGATCGATTGTTTGTACAGTACAATTGAAAGTTTCGATTTCTGGGACTGAAACTAGTATTTTAGATGTCACAGTATTAGCAATTTCAGCAATCATTGACATCGGTCAACTAAGATAAGGTTCAGAATTTTTTTTTTTTTTTTTTTGCATAGTTTTAGCCGGTCTAGTGAACTTTTGTTCTATAGCCAAGACCAACTTTTTTAACCTAAGGTCCGACCAAGTGCCGGGTATTCCCCTTGCAAACTGACTGCCAGCCAAGGTCCGACGGTGTGCTTGTAAGTCCGCGGCACGCCGGTACAATCATTAATTAGTGCCGATGAAATTAAGTCAGAGCCTTACTATAGTTCTTTCAAGTGCAGTGCCCATCTTCAGTGATTCCTTCATGAACTTGAAATTTTGTAGCCTTTTCCGCTCGAATGCTTTTCCAAAACTAGTAAAGTTATTACAAAAGAACCGCACAGCCATTTCCGGTATTTCAGCTTGTAAACTAAATTTATTGACTGAGGAATCTAGCGTGCCCCTGGTTCACCGCCTCCAGGACCACATAGCCATCACATAGACAGATCGTACTAAGTTCATATTGGAAAGAACTTATGCTCTCAGTTTCTGCCAGGTAGAAAAGGTCCTGAGTTCGGTTGTACCACGCCAAAATTGCTGTTGTCTTTTTATATGATATAGTTTTGAATGAAAGAATCGCGCAGACAAGCAGTGATTTCCCCTCCCCTGTTTGATGCATGCCTATAGGCCTGCCAATTAGAACTTGGTCACATACCCAGTGGTTCTTAAACTGCATATAGCCCCAAAAGTCGCTAAAATATCCAAGCCCAAGGTTTCCTGAGACTGAGCAAGGAATATGTCATATGGCTGCTACGCAGTCAAGTACTAGACTGGCTAAATGTGTATGTTTTCTTTGTACGTACGTTAACCCAAATAATTTTTTCATATGCCATCAAAAACATCATCCTGCATCTGTATAAGCGCGCTGTTTTTATGTTGGTGTAAGGTGTTTCAGGTTTAGGTTCTTCATCAGGATTTGTTTTTTCTCAGGTTCCTTTTCGTAATTTTACCACACAACTCGTGGAGAAACATTTTGTAAGGTGGTGTGATCAGTCATAAGTCCCCATGGATTTCCCACCCATCGCGGTCCATTCCAACCCTGTTGACTGCATGATTCTTTGCCGGCGGGTCACACTGTAAAAATCGTGAATGCAGCCAGTCATTCCAACCACATTGTACGAAATTGTTTCAATACTTCATCTCGGTACACTTTGGTGTTAAATAACTCGCCGCCATAAAGAATTATAAAGCTTTGAGTCACTGACATTGGTTTCATCACTCAAAAACTTATCCTTTTCTTCGGAGCTTTGACGAGAAATACTCCAATGGTCAAGCTTTGTCCCAGAGCGCTTGGTAACTATTTATCATAATTTATGATCTGACCTCTACCCTTATACAAATTTTCAATCCCCTTTACATGCATGTATATTTTCTGAGCATGTTTTGTGCGCGGTTTTTGAAACAATACATGCATAAAAATGGGCCACCTTACATGCGACATGGCATGCTTAAAGCATGTAAATGGGTCAGCTTACATGCTCTCGCAAAGCATGTAAATATGCATGTAGATGGGCCAGCTTACATGCTCTAGCAAAGCATGTAAATTTTCAATCCCCTTTACATGCATGTATATTTGCTGAGCATGTTTTGTGTGCGGTTTTTGAAACAATACATGCATAAAAAATAAATGCATGTGAATGGGCCAGCCTACTGTACATGCTCTAGCAAATACATGCTTAAAGCATGTGTTACATACAGTGCAAAGCATGTCTGCAAACAATTTCCAGTACATTATGAAAATGGCATGACAGGCACAGTGGATGTTATTTATTACATTTGGTGAACACTTAACCATTCTAATACCACCACTTTTGTCTAACCATGCACTTATATTTGGCAAAAAGAATGCATACGTCAACTCTGTTACATCTTGGCATTACAATATTGCACCCCGGGCCAAATAGCAACGAATAAGTCATTACACGTGTAACGGAGAAACCAGATATGGTTTCTCTGTTACAAATGACATAAGTCATGATAGATAAAGACGTTGTCCAGAGTTTAGAGTCAACTGTGTACAGTATGTAGTTCCTTTAACTCCATCAAGTAAAAGCTAGATACATGCACTTTTTTACATTAATACATTTCACGCGCGTAACACTAGAGAAACCAAATTTTGTTTCTCCATTACGCGTGAAATGACTCATTCAGCGTCCTAACACAAAACTTGCACGTTATTCATCTGAGTCCCTAATTGTCTCAGAGTTCCATATTTTGTCCATTCTAGTAGTGCATGAAACACAGACTTTTTTATTTAATTTTGCATTCAAAATATGGCAAAATAGGGTTTATTCATTTCACATGTAACAGAGAGAAACCAAGACATTTTTTCCTGAATATTTTGGGGATAGCAAAATTTAGTTACAGTTGCTCATGTTGCTTACCACCAGATATGCTAAATGATTAGCCAGTTTTGTTTCAGTATTTGTCAGATAACTAATTTTATTTAGCAAGTAACAATTCACCTAGTAACCCTTTTGTGAGATGTACTGTAGGTGTCAGTCATAATCATCACTGCAAATGTGCATGCAGTATATAATTGCAATTTAGCCAATTAACATACTGTACTAGCTGTATTAGTCCACTGATGGAAACTTAAAGGGATATCACAGTTTGTTTTCACAATTTTCAGTTCCACAATAATTCTGCACCACAATTGAGTTAAATTAACCAAAATTAAATGATCTGCCATGATAGTCAGATCTAAAGCTGTGATTAGTCACTGGGTAGAGATGGTTGTCTTGTTTTGCATACAAATGGAATTTCTTTACTTGAAAAATACTAAGAAATTCTCATTCAACAGGACTTAACTAACACCATTATTAACATTTCTTAATTCACTTGAAAAATATCTTCATTGTCTCTACATTCTGAGGAACAAACAGTTTAAGAAAGAAAACTTAGGGTGTTGGAACAAAAGGTTAATCTGCTCTGTCAAATTCAGATTGCCCCTGTCAGTATATAAGTAGCCTACTTCCTTCTGTACTTGTAAAGAGTACAGGCCTACAGCACAGTAGGTCTATATACAGTTGATACACTAACAGTACTATAATTAAGTCTACAATACCTGACATTCAACTAAAAGGAGGCATATATGACTGCACTTTTAATGTAGCACTATGGTATACATTCAGCCAGTATACACTACAGTAACACTACTACAGCAGAACAGTCCAAGAGGTAGCTAGGCAATATATAAAGGCATGATCTAAAAGTTTCTCTTGTTAAAGTGTCCTTCATACTTCAAAAATTGTGTCTACTATTAAGGAAAGGATATGGCTAACTGTTGTCAATATTAATTCTCACCTTTTTTGCCAGTCACAAACAGCTATGTGCAACTTAATTCTCTCCTGTGCATCCAGCAGCTAGTATAACAGTTTCCTGGTAGCAAAATGGCTGCACAACTGAATTCAAACAGAGCCTCCAAAATTTGCACAGCCAACAGGAGAGCTTAATTTGACCCATTGTGGTAAATAAAGGAATTTAATTGGCTGGCTGATGAGTCACTAGTCCACTGAACAAACAACTCTCTGAAATACATGCATGCCTGAAATATTTGGCTATAACTCCAAAATACATGCTTCATAAGCATTCAAAAAAATACTTATGTCAAAATACATGCATGAAAGTTAGGTTTAATGTACATAAGACCAAACTGATACCTTTACAGGCTATATATTGACTATATCACATGCTTTCAGTATGGTTTGCATGTATGTATTTGAATACATGCATGCATAAATACATGCTGCCTGGATGCATGCATGTAAATTGTGTGAGAATAGCATGTGTAGAGCATGTACATACATGCAAATTGTTTGTTTCTGCCATTTCATGCATGAAACATGCAGTTTACATGCTCTGTACATGCAGTTTACATGCTCTGTACATGCAGTTTCCGTGCTTGAATTTGTATAAGGGTACATACACGTGACCTCGTAGCCATTGAGCTGTACTGTACACATTCCTGAAGCAAGCCTACACTATACTGGACTTGTGTACGTACCGCTGGAGAGACGCTCCTGTAAACAACCACCTAGGACTTGTGCACTACGTAGTAGGGTTGGAAAAAATCTAAACAAACTGCTCACGGAATTTTTTATGCTCAGTGGAGGAATTAGAAAGGAGACGAAGTCCTCGATAACCCCTTTTGGACTTAAAATTTATGAAAGAACCTCGCATCATACTTCAACCGATCTGAACAGGATAATTAGAACTACTTTTTCACGAGCAAACTTTTCGTTTGTTTGTAATCCCTACGATAAGATTTGTAATATGACATCGGACAATACCAAATTCAAATCTCAGGTCTGTGCCACAGTGACGAAGCAGAGCCGTTGAATTTGATGGTTGGAATCAACCTCAGAAAAACGGGAAGATTTGGCAAGAAACTGAAGAAATCACTTAACAACATTTGTGACTAGTACTTAATTTTGTTGGAAAAGGTATCAGGCCAAAAGGGAAGAGTTGCAGCACATTTGACGAAAGGTTTCCGAACTCACGGCTAACGTTAGCACTTACTAGCCTTACTGCCTATAGGCTATTGTGTATTGTAAGTTAATGTTAGGTCTACACAGTAGCCTACGTACACACAGTACGGACTATTTTCAATAAGACTTTGCACTCCACCATTACTGTTCTGTAGCCGTAAACTTTCAAGTGAAACATCGCCATTTTTGCAAGTCTGATGAAGTCAGATTATATACCGTAGATAATATCCTATTTTGACAGCTTCTGTAGCCACCAGGAATTTATTGTGACTGACACTGTGGCAGAGTTCAAATGAAAAGTTGTGAAGTTGAGTAACTGTAGTGTAGCCTGGCTAATTGCATAGCTGACAATGAATGTTAAATTTGAAGGTGAAAGTTGAATAAACGTGCCGGCTATTCCAGTGCAAAACGTGGTACTGTGGTGCAACGATTATTTGTCATATTGCTCTTGACACCAGCTGTCACAGACTCCAACAAGGTTGGCCTTGATGTACTATAACAGCAGTGAGTATAAACTGGTTGGCATTTTATACTGATGTAGGCTGCAATATGTTTAGCCTAGCCTACTTATATTCCTATTAAATCAACCTGGATTGCAGATCTGCTACTCATGTTTGTTCATGCTTTATTGTGCCTGATCCTTCATCCATGGAGTGAATTTTAATTGTGTCTTCGCCAAAACTCAAAGATAAGCTGTGGATAAAACTATAAAACAGATGGCTCTTGGCCATAGGTTACAGAGTAAATTTATGGGACCAACCGATGTACAGCAGGGCAGTTCAGCGAAACTTCAGACATAGTTGATGTTCATGTGAAATATGGTTCAGCAAAGCAGATGTGCCTTTTTCCTTAAGGCAGCTGATTGGAATTGATTGTGCACAGTATAAAGATCATTTAGTCACCATTGAAATTGGAAGCATGTATCACTGAATATCACATTTGCAGAAGATCAAGACATGAGGAAATTCCATTTTTATTGTGGTTTTGAGAGTATGGAGATTTAAGTTTTAACATCAGGAAGTTTATTACTTTGGATTGAGTTTATAAATTTACATTTTGGGAATTAAAGTCCACTTTGAGCAGTATTGAGGCTCAAAACTTGAGACTACTCATGCAGAAGGAATACATGCTATTTTAAGTAGAACTGGAAGACTCACAGAGCATGTGGAATGTAATCTTTTAATTTAAATGAATTATTAAAAATGCAGTCTGTCAGATTTAGTGATGGATTTTTAGCCCTTGCTTGTTTCAACCAGCAGCAGCTACAGTAATAGTCCAACTTGTCAAAAAGTTCATAATGGATCTTTTGGAAAATACTGTATTTAGAGGAACTGAGGGTTGATTGATTGAGTGATTGATTTTATTTGGTACAAAATAAAACAATAAACACAAACAAAAGCAAAGACATTCAGAAAGGCATATTACAGGCAAACAGACGAGAATAATATATAAAAAACGAGAAAAAGGAGTTACAAAACAGAGTACCAGGGATAACCCAAAAAGCTTACGAAAAGCTTATTTCCATTGGGGTCCCTAAAGACGGAACAAAGAACACTTACACAAGGAATGGAAAATTAGCAGAAATAATGCACTGGATGAAAGACGCCGGCACTCGAGTCAGTAAAAAATGAATTAGAGACATTGCTCCGCTAAAAGTGATTTGTTGGCAAGATAGTTCTTAACGTACAGTTTAAAACTTGCAACATTTTTAATTTGCTTTGCCGCATTAGGAAGGGAGTTCAAAAGTTCAATACCTGTAAAGAAAAAGGTACGATCAGAGAATCCTTTTATTCTAGGAACAAGAAAGTTGAATGGGCTACCCCTGGTACTGTGCTGATGAGTATTATTCAATCTGGTAAAATTTGATCGAAGATACTCAGGACAGGTGCCATTAAAAATCTTAAAAACCAAGTTAAGTTTAAGTTTAAGTTCTTGCACCCTGTCGCATACAGGTAAGAAAACGACTTTGTTAAATTCACTTTGCCCGATATGGGTGCGTGGACGCATATCTAAAATAAACCTACTGTAACAAGTTTAAGGCAAGGCAACCTTTAGAGAGTTTAGCAATAGAAGAACTGTATATCGGTAAATATGCAAACCCTTAAAAAAAGGAAACAATTGCATGAGGAAAATTGTTTCAATTATTTGTTTAGTTTGACTGTATGAATGATGTTCAGTATGTTTTGCAGAGCTGGTACAGTACTGTTGTAGTGGTTGTTCATGCTCATTACAACTCTAGTGACATCTTCTGAGAACTGGATAAATAAGCCTGAGAGTACTTGAATGTTTGAAAACTATTCTTCCAGATATATTAATTTCTGTGGCTTTATTTGGAAATATAAAATGAAAAAAAAGAAAGGGGAGGAAAAAAATAAAATACACTGTGGAGAAGGTTCTTTTGTTATTTTGGCCTGCAAACATGCAAAGTTCTGTGTCAAAAAGTTTGTTTTTAACTTTGGACCATCCAGCTATTTCCTTTTGCTTGTTGAGTAGGAAACTAAAACTATTTACAGTATCAGTTTTCAGCTATTTGATGTCATGTTTCATGATCAAGAGAAAAGATTTCAGGCATTACAGTGCCAGTGCTACTCATTGAAATGGACAGTATGTTTATTTCTTCAGTTTACTTGTAATTTTAAGAACATACTATGTGAAACAGAGCCATGTAAGGTGACAAGGTACTGTAAGCTTGATGTTTTACATGGTTTGTGTGTGGCTTACAACCTACACATTGTGCAAAGGAGTACTGTACCTCATTGGTCATGTTTGCTTTTTAAAAAGACTGCTGCATGGCCTGCATAGCTGGCCTGACTAGTTTGTGAGAGATTTTACAGACAGCTTTGCAGTCTAATGGTGATTAAAAATGTAACATGGCATTCCATATGTTTTGTTCTTTAAGTTTCTGTAGTTTTGAACAATGTCTGTATCCACAAAGAGTGCTCTCTAATGCCGCTGAACTGCATACAAGGAATTGATAGAGCTGCCTTGCCCCCAAAACTGACCAAACACCCACCAGACGTATTCTATTGGTCCTATCCTTTCACCCATCTGTGTATCTCCCATTGTAAATACCATTTACAGGAATGTAGAGACCCTCCATCATGACGCATGACCCATCCACACGTGACCATTTCCCTGAACCCCCCATGACAGCATTCAGAATTGAAAAGAATGTATCTAAGCACTTGGTCCGTGCCTCCCAACCTCAAGCTGTTTTACCTGTACTTCAGCCAATGTTGTTTGCCTTCTCGTACGTAAACACTGTAATATACTGTGTGGAAGAAACAAAACACTGTCTTGCAGACCGAGTCTCTGAGCACTGAGCTCAATCAAACAGAACCTCCCAGGGTTCCCTGTAGCCATGCACTTCAATCCCCCATCAACATACTCAGTCTGTGACTTGATGGTTTGGGGAACTTGGAACCCTGTCCCCACATGGTCTGAAAGTTAGACTTGAACTTTTATAAATCAGCAATTCCTGCATTGGTGTTACCTGTGTTAACCATTTAACACTGTCTGTTTCCTACATGTAGCCAGTTTGGTCATGCCCAATTTTATTGTGTGTTTTCTAATTTGTATGTTTGGCTGTGTCAACAGTTGCATTTGTGCCACATGATGAAGGGTCAAAAAACCCAAAATGCTGTGGAATTTTTCACAAACTTTTAGCACTACATATAGCACTATATATAGCACTATATATAGCACTATATAGGTCGAAAGGTAAATAGTAGTACATTCGATCTTAAATTTTTATACCAATCCTAGATAGAGCATAGCCCTTACCAAAGCAGGAAAGGTTCAGAGAAGATACCAGAGAGAAAAATTGAGCTGTACCGAGGGTTTGAACCCGCCATTCTCCGCTTTTCGGGCAGTCTGTGACCACTGCACCAGTTCGGCTTGCGATTCACAGAAGTGACAAACAGGCTACAAATACCTCATATATATATATATATATATATATATATATATATAATATATATATATATATATATATATATATATATATATATATATATATATATATTTGCAACGTACACCTTGCCCTTCATAAGTTTTATGACATTCAACAAGATAATGTATATTTATATGTATATTTATATTTTACCGTCAGGTTTTATAAACATATTTTCTGAGATACAGAGGAGGGGGGAGCAGTTTGTAACACCGGTTCTCAGTGATTTAGCCAGCTGGATATTTGTGCGACATCTGTCCCACAAAAAGAAAATTTTTGAAGAGCAGTTTCTGTACATGTGTTCATTTGAGAGAAACTACCTTGATTGAGTTTTGCAAGAATCAGTCATTACAAGTTGTACTTCTCACTCCATTTTCAGGGTCTAGTAAAATATTGCAGTTATCAAATATTGCAGTTATTGCCATACCGGTTCCTCTCAAATTGAAAAATCAAATTCCAAAGTGGAGGGGGAACCTCCCCTAAGATCTCTCCCCAATTCAGAAAGTTGGACTAGAGAAAAGATCATGCTTAAATTATTGCCATGCCTTGTATTCTTAAGGAAGGTTTATAATCATGTATGTGTAAAACAGACATTCTGTACAAATTGTCTATTTTAAATGGATTTTGATGGAACTTGTGACTATTGATCAGTGTTTTTTACATTTATTACATATTTTACCTGTAATTCTCTTTTCAACAGACCTTCCCAGAAATAAAGTTTCCTGCAGCTATGATATATGCTTTTGTTCTTATAGTGTGTTTATTATTTTATATCGCTTAATTCCTTGTTTGGAATATTTGCAATGGGAGTCGGAAATATTTCTGACTAAGAGCCTGAAATATTTCTGATTACTGTAGATGTCTGTTACCATAGTTGTGATCAGATTTCTGACTAAGAGTCTGAAATATTTCTGACTAAGAGTCTGAAATATATCTGCTTAGGAGCCTGGAATACTTGCAATCATAGTATGAAATATTTCTGACTAAGAGTCTGAAATATATCTGACCAGGATTGAGTCCTGCAATCGGAGTATGGAATAAATATAAGAGTCTGGAATATTTCTGACTAGTAGTCTGAAAATGTGTCAAATTTGGACTAGCAAATGGTAGAAGTATGGAATTAAGCAGGAATTGAGGCTGAAATTCAGGTCAGGATTTAAAGCAGGAAATGGAGTCAGGAATTCAAGTATGAATTGAGACAGGTTTATGAGCATGAAATGAATCAGAATTCAGTCTGAAAATGTGTCAATTTTGGATCTAATTTTTCTGCCTTAAAAATCCTGATCTAAAAATTTCCAGCAGGGAATGTACCCAAGGGTGGGAAAATATGTCTCACTCAGCCCGGAAGTAGAGGTCAAGAGTCAGAGGTAAAGAATAGCTTTGTGGACCTGCTCTTGGTATACAAATAGAATACATTTCTCTGTGTATCAGTCTTAAATATACTTAACCCGCACCCTAGCGCGTGTTAAAAGAAACAAATGCAGAAATTGCTTCCCCGCAGTAAGCGTGTAACATACCAACGTGACCTTTATGAGTGGTCCAGTAGGTGTGTGAATGCACTCTAAACAGAGCCTCGGTACGCGATGGCTTCTGATAACACTGATGATAGCAACACAAATAAATAGTACACAGTATAGGTCTGCCTGTACGGTACTGCCTGTCCATTCCAATGATGCACATGCTAATGCGCGCTAGTATTCACATGATATTATGTGCACAGATTTTCTGTATACAAGGATTTCATGTGACGCCACACAAGTGGGCATCTCAGGCACTGGGCAAAACAAAAGCACAGTAAAGAACCTAGCACACGCGCAAGACAACCATCGATAATGCTCGAAACAATGAATGCATGCCCTTCAAAACCAAAGAGACGCATCACATGACGTTCTGAAACCCTTCTATAGCGCACTGAAAGCGTTCTTTTTGCGCAACAAAAGGGCGCATATTGGGAATAGTTAACGTGCGCAGAAGCCTCCATTAACATTGTCCCACTGATCCATATATGTAGGTTCTACACATTAAAGATATTATAAGTCTTAGCATAGATACCAAACTACTACACCTTAACTGTTACGAAAAATGATCGACTCTTCATGAAAACGTAAATATCGGGGCGGAAGTATAAATTTGGTATGCGCGCCATTCTAATCAGAATCTGCGTACGATACTTTAGACTGCGTCACAGAAAATTCCATCGTTTAGAAAGGTTTGCGTGAATGCACTTTTTCAACGGTTCCGTACACGTGCAGTATACATTTTTATTTTTATCCGCCCAAATATATGACGCAAACTTCTGCGAACATGGAGAGCGAACCTGCTAGTTGCTTTCCTACTGTGAGTGCGTGAGAAATCAAACGTGCATATAAAAGTGCATAACTTGAAGATGCCATAGAAATTACTGGCCTGGCCTATGATAAGTCTATCAACTTCAAACCAGTCATTGTGCATTCATATTCAAGGGCACTTATGTGTAATGCCTGACTAGAAAGAGATAAACTGCAGTATTCATATAAACGCCAGTAATTAATAGGCTACTTTTGTAAAACATTCATTTGCCTATTTGTTTTTCAAATGACTGAACTGTCATCAGCATTTCCGCCCGGATATTTTAGCCTCCATGAGGAGTCACCACCATGGCCATACGGGCCACGGGTGCTGGGGGGAGCAGTCCCCCAAATGTCAGAAACCTGACTAAATCGGGCAACTATTTTGTCTCAGTCGGGTGGAAAATTGGACAGTTACATTAGGTCTGGAGTTGGGCAAAAATCTCCGACCTCCCTGAGAAAAACAGTCCCTTACGGCCATGGTCACATGCCCCTTACAGAAAAATTAGATTGCTGCAAGCTTGTAATAGGATTGCAGCAATCTAAATAAGGTTGTTGCAAGCTTGCCGAAAGC
The DNA here is from genome assembly GCA_029531755.1 of Holothuria leucospilota. Classification (NCBI taxonomy): domain Eukaryota; kingdom Metazoa; phylum Echinodermata; class Holothuroidea; order Aspidochirotida; family Holothuriidae; genus Holothuria; species Holothuria leucospilota. The sequence continues at coordinate 19,191,523 of CM055963.1, forward strand.
TTATTTAGACTGCACATGTCATGCAAGCTAATTGTGCAAGCATGGTACAAGCTTACTAGTTTGTGGCAAGCTTGCCGTCATTTCTGACAAGCTTGTCATTTACTGTAGCAAGCTTGCACATAGCTGCAAGCTTGTAATGATAACTAGTTAGCTTACATTTTATAGAGTTACAGCTTGCCAAGGTTGTGCAAGCTTGCATTGTGAACAGCATTGACATGTTGATTTCATAAAACCTGGAAATACCTGTATAATCACTTGACCAACATTTGACAGGTGCAGTCTTGAATGGTAATTAGCACAGAATAATTAATGTTCTGTACTTTGCTAAGTTTTGATAATTAATTGATTGGGTGCACTACAAATGCATATAAATTGCTAATTATGACTTGTCTACTTTTGTTAGTTTTTCAGGAAGTTTTTACGATAGGCGTTCATGAAAGTTTCTTAAAATTTGAATTCTTAATTCAGTCATATAACCCCCTAATTACCATGGGTATCCAGTCAAAACATCCCTTTTTAGCAACCAAAAGGTCCTCATTTTTTACCAAAATATACCCGTGGTATTACATATGTAATACAAAACCGTCCCCGCCTGTGAATATACGTATACAATGATACGTTTGCATAAAAACCTCTTTTTAAGTTTTAGTAAAGAGAAGTTTAATTCTAATGGATTTGTTGTAGGCATTAGGGAAATAAGTTACAGTTTTTTGGTTTTCAGGACTATTATGTCACGACACGAAGAAAAGTACTTAGCACGGTGCAAACCATAGCTAACCTGTGCCCACTGTGTTTTCTCAATGCAATACCTCCATAGGCTACATATACAACATGTGAAACTAAATTAAAAATTATGATTACCGCAGTGAACTGTAATTTGTATTTCGGTTTCCTTTGACTTTGAAGAAACTGAAAAACTAGCCTAATAAAGTCAATAATTTAAACATTACAAGAAGCTGACCAAATAGTTACAAAACTATCATAAAACTACCAAAGATTCAACCCAGGGATGTTTTGGTACGGTATGGGGCCTTTTTGGTATGGGGACGTTTTGGTATGGGGACGTTTTGACCAATACAGGGGACTTTTTGGTACGGGGATGTTTTGGTCAAGCTATTGACGTTTTGACTGGTAAGCTGGCCATGTTATTGAGTAACATAACTTAAGGCATGTACTGCACAGAAATTTTAGCTGGGCCAACTATACTTAGGCTAGTAGCACTTTCGATCTGGCATGGCTTCTCTTTATTGACCTTTGCAAGATTGATACAGTGAGACTCTCATTCTGATGGAACAATGGGTATTTGTTGGAAGAACCTTCAGGCAACGGTTTATTTAAATCTTTTACATGCAGGCTTTATATGCGTGCTCAATCACTGTAGGGACTACTGTGTGTTCTTCACGTTAATTTCGCACAACCGGTACATTATGTGCCACTTCCACACGAAAGTCAACACAAACGTTGTGCCTCCACGATGTCTAAAGTAATTTCGATATTTCACCCTTTTTTCAGCTAAGACTGCTCCAAGAAGAATATTCCTTGTAGAAATGCTATTTTTCCACGTAAATTATCTAAAGAAATAAATAACCGTTTCTTACGAAAACGTCAGCTGCCTTGTTAAGTTGTTGACTGAAGCACCCCGTTTCTTTCTAGTGAATGCCACGACCTACACTATGTGTTTCCATAACTGAAAACAAAATTTCCCGAATCATAATCCAAACTTCCTGAAATTGACAGTGTTCTTGTAGAAGTTTCTAGAGCAATTCCTACACTCTGTTTACGTGCACCTGAGACAAATATGATTAAGGAACAAAATCCGAGTACCACCATAGATGCAGGAGGGAAATTAAAAAGATAGGCCAGGGTGCCCTTCTGATATCCCGAATTTTCCGAAATTTATCCTCTGGAAGAAGAACATTGAAAGTTCCCAAATTTCGGGAAAAGTAGAATCACCGCTTAAAGTCATCATATTGCTATTGAGCCCCATGCTGTTGTACAGAATTCTGTTGGGTTATGAGCCCCAATTTTTTTTTGTTTCAAAAAAGAACAGCCTAGCTCTGCTTGCATCTAGCCAAACTTGCAACACGGCTAAGATGAAACATAAGTACGACCACAAAATAAGGATCAACATCATTACCGCAAGCTAGTATGTGGCAACTTTTCAATATACATCTAATTCCCTAAATCATACCAACGAGGTATAATACACTAATGCATTATCCTTTGAATGATTCACCGATTCAAAAGTGGATTCAGCCAGCCTGTGTTTATAATTTCAACCACTTATTTAAAATTCTTTCGGTACTTCGATCATCGGTCGGCTTGTAAGTAAGCAGAATCAGGGAGATGCCACTAGAATTGTTCCCAAATAAATAATATCACCCGATGCGAGACATTCAAAATGAATCATTCATGCTTCTAGAACTTGGAGTCTTTTTCTTCATGGATTAGAAACTTCGCGTTCGACTTCGCGCAAGATGACTTTGACTTGGTACTCTTTTGTACTTATGATAATTTATGTTTGCATTCCTCACTGCCCCCCTGCAGCGGTAAGATACATAAATTTCTCTGTAACCTCTGGCCAGTCAGGTAACCCTGCTGCAAGGGAACGTGCTTTCATTTAGCCTTTTCACATGGGGATAAGTGTGAGGAACAAATGTAAACACGTTCCCCTCAGGCAGGGTTACTAGGACTACTGTCGAGCTCGCACGTCGGGAGGTCATCGAGGACAGGTGCACTATAAAGTAGGTACGTTCAACTCAAACCTGTTTCAGAAATCAAGTCTTCTTGTTGATGAAAAAAAAGGATATAGACTGGACAACCTTTTCTGACTTAAAATATAATGAATGCGTCACTCCTCATTTTTAACGGTCTTTTTAGTGGACAATTCGTAACAAGTTCTGCAAGAGTAAACCTGTTCGCTGAGCTGAAACCCCTGTAGTAAGACACTGTAATATGATATGAGCATACCACATTCAAAATATTGGTCCGTTGAATAGGCGGCCGCTGTTTCGTTAGTGTGGCAGGAATTGCGTTACTTGGAAGCAGTCTACAGCAATAAACCAAGAGAATAAATTGGTAACTGAAGAAATTAACGGACTAAAATCATTCGCTAAAAACTTCCACATCGGAGGTTTATGGGACAGCTATTTTGTTTGCAAAAGTGTTGGCCAGTTACGCAAAGATTACCGTAAGTAACAGCAACAAGTTAGTAAGTTAGGGCCTACAGCCTAGGCTATTTTACTTTGTGCAGTGTTGCGGGCTAACGTTAGTTTTGGCCTATGTATTACGGACTTTTAACTCCACCTTTGCTGCCGTAAATTTTGAAGTTGAACATCAGTGGTTTTCAAGACTTCGTATCAGATAATACTAGTGATGCCTCTGTAGGCTTATATTTTGAAGACATGGGATGTCACTGCCAGTAAGTGGTATGAAACTCAGCAGCAATGGACAGCTTACACTTCACTGTTTATAGTAACAACATAACTTTCTTCAAGATCAAACAGCCATGCCTAGGCTTAGCAAAGTGTGACGGGTTAATTTTCCTTGAATTCGGCCAAAAGCAGTGACAATACACATCAGTTAGTTAAGACCATGCATACGGTTGTAGTGCATAATGTCTTTCACAAACAAATGTGACTACATTGTTATTGTTAGCTGCCTGTGGGAAAGGTTCCAAAGGTAGGCCCGGCCTGGCCTGTCGTTGAGCTGCTCCAGCTGTACAAACCTGTTTTTACCCGTCCACCTTGTCTGTTGTCTCAGCGTTGTAAACTGGTCGAAGCACATCAGAGACAGTCCCACTCAATCATAGCGTACCTGCATCTGTATCATCCATGTTGTGGATTTGTTCATTGTTTAGTAAACCAGTCAAGCATAAAGCATATATCTTTACAAATGGATTGACTTTGTACTGCATCACTTTAAAAGTTAAACTTCAAAGATTAGTGCTGAACAGCAAACTTTTGCTTCAGACTGGCCATATGCTGTGGTCTAAAAAATGTGGTCCGCCTAGGCTATGCACATTGGAACTTGAGATAAAAACTTCAGACAGCCTAAGTTACATTTATGGTTCTACAGAGCAGATGCATCCTTTGCCTGGGCAGGCAGTTGGCTGGAATAAATATTCAAAAGTCAAATCAGAATCATGCTGTCCGAGGAGAAATTTGTGCCTTGGAACTCATACAGCGTCTGTACGAAAGTTGCCATCTTTTCTACCTGAATATGGAGACAATGGTTCTTGCATCCTGGATACTTGTCTGCAGTTGGAGTTTTGTTTATATTTTTTGGATTTTTGTCGACTCCCTATGAAAGCCCCATAATTCGATGCAAAAGTGGAATGTATAAGAAGAATATTAAATACTTCAAAACTTCAAAAGGGACGTGCACCATCATTTTCAAGTTCTTCTACAGTTCAGCTGTAAACATTTAATGTATTTGTAGTTGGAAATCTATGACAGTCAATGCAGATTTGGTAATTTAGTGAAGGATGTGTAGCTCTTTCTTGCTTGTTACGAACAACACTAATCTTAGTACTGCAGTCCAACTTGATGACAGTATGAACCAGGTGTCATTTTTTTTTTTTTGGGAACAGGATACAGAAGCCACCCACAGCTAGAGACTTCAGCAGTCCTCACATCTCTAAAAATTGAACAACCACACTATGAGTGTAATCATTTAAATGGTTTGGACCCAGATTACAGTATGTACAGTACTTGCTGTGAACAGTAATTGTGTGTAGTGTGCTGTATTTCAACAGATCTTTTGACAGAAACCAAAAAAAGAAGCAATCAGCCTGAAAATGTTTGGTTGTTTACAAACTTCTCTTTTATAAAATGTGGATATTTACTGTGGTTAAAATAGGTCCTCATCATGTACAATAAAAGAAAAAACACAGAAGGTATTGTTTGAAGTGGCAATTTTATATTTTGTAAAAATTTTCAGACCTTGAGTCATAAACCCTTTTCCAATAGCATAACAAAGGACTGGAATAGTACTTTGGTAACATTCATTTTGAGCAAAATTCCACTGACAGATATAGTGTATGGTAAACCAAAGCTCCTTCAGTTAATCCTCTAACTGCAATTTGAAAAAGGGTCTATTTGAACTGTAATCACTAAAAACAATAAAACAGGAGCCTGAGAGCAAAAATATGCTCGCTCTTGCTACCAGATTTGCACACAAGCTTGCAGTAATCTGGCAGGCAAGCTTGCAGTCAAACTAGTAGCTAGCTTGTAAACCAGCTTTTTGCAAGCTTGCAAACCAGCTTTTTGCAAGCTTGCAAACCAGTTTTTTGCAAGCTTGCAAACCAGTTTTTGGTAAGCTTGCAAACAAGCTAGTAGCAAGCTTGCAAACAAGCTTGCTGCAAGCATAATACAAGCTAAATATCATCTAAAAGTCATCTAAAAACAAGCTTGCAAGCAAGCTAGTTGGCAAGCTGGTTGGCATGCTGGTTGGAAAGCTTGCAGACATTTCTGTAAGGGGCCATTTTCAGGTGGAAATCTATGCTTATATCCACAAATTTGTAGGCCAATGGAGTTTTAGATTAGTATTCTTCGGGTTGGATTGACTTGTGCTTTAAACACAAAGGTAACGATATGTGCTTTCGTTTTTGTCATATATTGGTGTCATTTGCGCAACATACTGTGATGTAGCCACTTCATTAATTTGCTAAGGCAACTGCATGTACTAGAATCAGTGCAAATATGTAATGATATGCACTTGCGCTAACGCCTAATATCGCCAATTAACGCATTAGAGACCGAGCAGGCTTAAAGGCACTCTACAGGTGTAGGGCGCCCTCATTACCAAAGATATTATAATCATAGATACCAAACTCTTGTACCTGCACTGGGGAATACCGAAATTAACTCCTCGTGGAGACGCAAATATCAGTGCGGAAGATGGACTAAATATACGTGCCTCTCTATTCGGTGCTGTGCATTACGTAAAATGTCATTGTTAGAACAATGCAAATTGCGTGAGTATTGTATACGCACGGAATACAGTTCCAGGTATACCCAGAATATAATACTTGACGCCCACTTTTGCGTTATCAGAAAAGGAACGTAGTTGCTTTCATTTTATGAGCGCGTGAGAAATTAAAGGTCGATATAAAAGTGCATAGCCCAGTTTGAAGATACCAAGAAACTGACCTTTAAATAGTCTTTGAACTTCAAAAGAGTAATTTTGTGTTCATATTCAAGTGCACTTATGTGTAATGCCATGAACAAGAGATAAAGTTCTTTATGTATGGGGTTTTACTGAGAAGTGACATTTCTTAGGTTTACAGTGTTCTGTGTATTAATTTTCAAAACGACTGAGCTCTGATTAGCACTTGCACCCAGATATTTTTGCTCAATGAAAAGTTGACATGCTATTTTAAGTTTGAAATCTATGCTGACCCACAATGCCTCAGCGTTACATTATTTCCAAAGGTAACCTACATCACGTGACCCTCAAATCGGCTTCAGTTTCTTTGTATATTCCACACTTACGAGAGCAGGATATTGCGCTATGATTACACATTGACCGTACTTCAGTTTATTTGGTATGACTCAGTGCGTGTGCGAGCGATGAGATAAGCAACTCCGTGGATTGCCCTCTTATTGTTATTGTTATTCTCTATTAACCCTGTATAAAGTACATCTTAATTGCTTGCCAGCTACTAAACAATTTAGTGAGTGGTATGGACATTTTCCATACAGACTACATGACTCTTACTTGTAAAATAAGCCCCTCAAGGCATATTCATAGTACAACTAGTTGCCTTGAATGAAGGTTGAAAAACAGAAATACCATGTCAGTCCCTTCCTCCACATTAAACACAGCATATTTAGTTCATGTTTATTCAGGAAGGTGTAAAATAGAATTACCCAGTAAAATGACCAATATCTGATAGAATTTGGAAAGCATTATACTAGCTATTTTCCACATTTTTCATGTTTTTTAAGCAGCTAGGCTAACCATGTGATTTTCATGTCACCACACCTTTACATGGCTTTTGCCCTCTACCAAAATACCATTAAAAATGCAAACTATAAGTAAAGAGATTTATGTTACATAAAGTCTTTCAGGAAGTTTTAAAAACTCACCAGTTTTTATGTTTTTGTGAAACTTTTGACTGGCAACACATTTATAACGTATTTAATGGCTCAGGAGGTTCTATTCAGCCAGTCTAGAACGAGACCACTGTCGTGTGGGTCAATTAAAGACAGACAGTCATCACCCCAAAGTATATTTTTAGTGTGGGGGTATCAAAATTCTCAGTTGGTGACTGCTCTTTGACTGACATCAAAGTTTGAAAATGTGAAAGATGCAGAGTAGCTCACATTCCACACAAGGCAGAGAGAGTGCTTTTATTACATTTTATAGCCTTGTATGCTCACCAGGACATGGCCTTAAGCAATAAAACAGGTTTATTCCTGCACAAAGAGGACCTTCATACAGTTATGGGAGGAGCTAGAAGTCGCATAGTTGGGAGAATTGGAACTGTCTGGGATGATGAAAATTCCCCTTTAAGTCAAAGTTTGTCCCTTGGGGACGTTGTTACTTCTTGAGGGAGCAGAACTACTTCGGGAGTATTGTTTGGTTTTCGCCCCTGGCTCTTCGCCAGAGAGTCAGGGGACTTTTGGAAAAAAAGCTCAGGATGTAGATGTCTGAGGGTCGAGAGGTTGGTCAGTTAGGTTTTTGTCCCTTGGGGACATAGCTCCTTTGGGAAGCAGAACTCCTTCGGGAGTAATGTTTGGTTTCGCCGGTTGGCTTTTCGCCATAGAGTCGAGGAGACTTTTGAAAAAGTATGGCTCAGTACTCCCCCCCCCCCCCCCAAAAAAAAAGAAGAAAGATGGCTTAGGACCATTATGAAAACTTATTTGTTTTCAATCTGTCACTAAATAATGGAAGATCAATGTGAAAGAATCAAAGACATGATTAAACTTACCTGGCTGTCTTGGTTCTGTTGACAGTACTTGTTGATAATGCTCTGTATGTCCCTTTTCTGCTGTTGTTGAGGTTTAGTAGATTGGGGGCGGGTAAGCTGATGGTAGCTCTTCATTATATAAAAAGAAAAGATTAAATGCTGATCATGTTAATCCTTTGTAACTGTATTCGTTTTTGAGTACAGAGAGAAGTTTCAAATCATTAATTCAAAACAAGTTGAATAAACTCAGTATTCTTTCTTACATTACAGTTTTTGTCATCCAGGAGAACAGAAAATGCTTTTTGACAATGTGTAGTGGCATCTTGGCTTAAAATATACAAGATTGGGAATATTCTCCATAACACAATATTCTCTGTAATATAAGCAATCACATCTGTAGATATTAAATGTTTGTAAAAAAATCATAAATTGTCAAAGCAGCCATTTGTACCAATCATTTCACACACACACACGCACCCACACACACACACACACAGGTCATGTACGTTATATACCTGTACGTGTGCATGATTCATCTTACAGCAGCATGGTTACCAATTTGCACATTTGGGAGTTAAGCCCACTTCTGGTTTTTACAAAGTTTTATAGTATTTAGTACTGAATATAGAGGTTGTCTGACATATGAAAGTGAGTATGCTATGACTCTTGATTCTAATAAACTTAAGTTACCACCTTCTCTCTCTGAGTGTTATCATTATTTCATGTGAAAGTTCTTAAAGCTATGCTGCACTTGTTCAGACCTGTACACTGTAACCTATAGCACATGCATGTTGTATATACAGGGATTAACAAGTCTGTGTACTTGGGTGTGTTATTCACCCTCATAGTGTATCAGTTGACAGTACTTCTATCAAGACAATTACAATAAGGTCACATTGCTTTCCTAAATTTTCTTTTTCACCAATGCGCGCAGAGAAAACTTGAAGACAAACAAGTAGGCTATGATGAATGGAAGGTTTCAGTGTCACAGCCACTTATTTTCAGCGGTTATACAGATTGGTTCTTTGAAGTTTTTTTGGTAAACAGTACCGCATTTTGGATAAATTTGAATAGTATGGTTCAAAATGTGTCCAAAAATGAGACACTCCCACAGGGGTCGAAATTCCCACTGTTCCGCGAACAGTGCTTTTAGTGCCGGAACAGTAACTTTTCAAAAGCCACTGTTCCGTGGAACAGTGTTTTTCCACAAGAAGCAAAGTGCATATAAATATACGCACATGCTAATCTCTGATTTAAGTAATGACGCCGCGAATATAAAAAGTCCCCGTAAATTTTGGCTTAAGTATGAAATGCAATCTCATTCCACCGTTATCAATTAAAGTCGGTTACACTTGCACGTGTTATTCCCTATGCTGCATGGTACAGTCGTACTGCGTAAACGCACATACTGAAGTTTTACTACCAAACGCAGAAAAACTTTTAGTACAGTATGTCATTTATTGCCCTGCAAGCGAAGGTCATCTTGCATCAACCCCTTGCCTTGCTTGGTATGTTCCAAATGACCTCTTAACTATTCATTGATATTCCCTCCACTTTATTGTGTTTTTAGGGGGTTTTGTATTAATATTCCCTCCAAGCTACCAACTAAGCACCGAAACTTGAAACGACTAAAAGCAATTCTGAATGCTGATATCTCGCAACCAAAGTCAATGGGTCCTAAGTGTTTGCTTTTCCTCGCAAGATCTTCCCATTGACTAACTGTGTGAAATGATACTTGAATCAAGGTTATGGTGAAGGATACGACTAGAATGATTTCACGTATATTTGCTGCGAGAAAATAACAACAGTATGTGCACTCATATGTTGGAGAACCCACTCATTGTTTGCTATAGCAATAAACCGCAGTGCAAAGGATGAATCAAGCAAACATATTCCTTTACCGTGGAACATTTCTGCTCTCAGTCAATCCCACTTGCCTTGCTTCCTGTGCCTTCTGCATCAATTTTGAGTGTATTTCATCCTACAGTAGGTTTTGAGACACTGCAATGCTAGGTCTCGGGAGAATGCAAGATTATTGGCGATAAGTTTGTGCTTAAAAAATAAGAACCAAAAGAAAATCAGGATATCCCACTGGCTAATCCCCACTGCAGGTGAAAATTCACCCTCCCCACGTTATGGTCAAGTCGTGCAGTCATACCACTCGAATACAGTAGACAGCAATTTGCACCTTTGCAGTTTGCACGTGTGCACGAACTGTACATATACCGAGGTACTGTGCTCCGGAACAGTAAAATCTGATCCGGAACAGTAATTTTGGAAAAAGCGCTGTTCCGTGGAGCAGCAGCAAAAAAATTAAATTTTGACCACTGCTCCCAGAATTGTCTATTCTCTTCCATCCACTGTTTGAACATGTGCAAATTTTTAGGGGTTAACTTAGCTTGATCACATAAACACTGGTGAGCTTGCCATCTCTTAATGACTAGAAAAGTGCTGAGACTAGTGCTATGACACATGCTCAGAGGTTTATGTGGCAGGTGGTATACCAATTATTCCTAATGTTGCTCCTAGGATCACCATTTAATGTCCCATGCAACATACGTGAGTGTATCTCAGTCTTTAGCCACTTTCCCATACTTGCCAACATTTCCATCCCAGAAAACGGAACATGTAGCAGATGAGCCACCATGCACCTGTAGTGCGCACAAGGCGCATGGTGAGCGTGCAAGGCTCACCTCAATGGGTGGGTCCAGGGGCCACCTTAGGGCCCCTAGCAGGGTCAGTGTCTCAGTGGGGGTCCAGGGGGTGAAGCCTTCAGAGGCTCCTAGTTTTATCATTTCTGAGAGGTCATGGAAGTCACTTTCAAATTGTTACTTGGGGGTCTTTGCACTAAAAATTTTGAAGTTCTTTGGATAAACTCTGTATTTTTTATGCTTCCACCATTGATATGCCTCTCTAAGGGGAGGTACTTCACTTTGCACTACATGGTATGCATAAAGCAATGGCTTCTTGTGGGACCTAACCATTTATTTCAGGACTGAAATCTTCATTCAGCTGCCAGAAACTTTGTCTACATTATCTTAGTAATCTTAGATGCCAAAGACCATCACTGAAAGAATATGAATGATGAATACTATTTTTAAAGTCATTTTAAATCCATACAGCTACCGTTTTGATCGAGATTCAGTCTGCTTCACTATGCCTCCTGTTATGCAGGAAGATGGATGTTTAAGCCAATCACAATCTTTGTAACATGATTGCAAAAGTTTCATAGGTCATTCCACAGAAACACTGCATGGTTAGTACAGAATCAAGACTGCAATTTACTTACTGACAGTTTACAATGAGGGCAATCATATTTCAACCATTGTGATTCCAGGGTTCCCACACTTTTTGGTGAATGAAATTCCAGACCTTTTCGTAGTTTTTCCAGACCCAAATTATCACCTGTGGTCCATACTATAGGTGACAAATATACACACCCACAGTGACACATAGCCCTGGGCATATGCCGGGCCTAAATTTATTTACCCAGTACTAACTTTGGTCTTATATCTAGCTACCAAAATAACCACAACCACTTAAAATGATATTTGACCATGTGTGACAATCTGTTGTGTTACCTCCACTTATTCTGTTGTCCTCAGCAAATTACAATGTGGATTTCAGGGTTTCCCCTGGCATTCTTTTTGTGAGGTGGCCACCTCACAGTGTTTGGCCACCACCTCAGAGAAATTTGCTTTAATTGCTACCAGTACTGCACTACCTATAGGAATATTGATAGTTCTCCCTCACTGTTGGTACGCAAGCTGACACCATATTACCCTCATGGACTAATAACACCTCACACGCTCCAAAACCCAGGGAAACCCTGGATTTCATAGAAAGGGCCTTAGGTCCCACATGGGACCTTGGAACCAAACATCCAGAAAAAATAAGCAGGTCACTAAATCAAGCATCATTATGACAGGTGGTCAACTGTTTAGTTCTGACTAAAGGAATTAGGGTCAATAGCTCACACCAGCTTTGCCAGTATGAGACAAAAATTCAAACCATTCACCCCATAAACCTAATTACTGTCACATGCTAAAAAGAAGTGTATTGTAATAGCTTTTAAAATCGATGATGATAAGTAATTTCTAAGTTTCTTTAACCCTGGGAATGTTGTCCAAAATCTGTGCCTACGATCCCTAGCTTCGAGTCCTTTAAAATTTCAATTCAAGATACTATACTAGTACACAATACTGAGTAGATGTTTCAGTCTCAGGGTAGCCAACTCAAACGTAAAAGTGAATGCCAGCCAAAATTATCCAGATGGCATTCTTTTCATAAAATAGTTTCAATGCATGTGGAAAATACTTTAACTAAGCCCTGTTAAATGGTTTCGAAAAATTTTCTTGCATAAATTTCCCGTACGATACTTTTTTCTTCAGAGTTACTTGATTTGGCTGCTATCCTATCCTAACAAGTTTACATATGGAGATATATCAAGCCTAGCCTAGTCTCGTGTTTCACAGTAACACTGAGTGACACACGGTGCATGATCGTGATATATGCAAAGTGAAATTAAAGTCAGGAATTTACGGCATAATCACTAATTTTATAGAACCTGGTCATCCTTCATTCACTTACTTCCTTGACTACTGCAATAATTTAATGCAAGAAAAATAGTGAACAACATGATGAAGAAAATTTCCAGACCTGGTAGGCAAATTCAAGGACTTTCCAGGCCTGGAATACCCCTTTTTGATTTTCCTGACCTTTTCCCGAATTCCCAACCATGTGGGAACCCTGCGATTCAATGAAACATTTGGCTCCATATTTTTTTCCAAAGAAACTTGCTGCTCGAGTGTTGGGGTGACAACTGGTGCAAACTAATATTCTTGGTGGGAAATGTGAGGAGTGCAAATTTATGGGTGCTATCACCAGGCCTGGTGATTGCAACTGTAATTAAAAGATTGGCACTGTATTTGCCATTTTTAGTTTGTGTTTAGAGAGCTGTGTTCATATTTGTCCATATTTGTTCATATTTGTCCTATTTTTGGTTTCCTTCTTCTCTACAACGGAGAACACTCTATCAGTCACTGTTACTATGGGAGATGACAAGGACCTACCAAACAGTACCCACCACAGAGCAGGATATATGTCCTACTCTATGGTACCCACCCCTTCATTACACTGGCAAAATGTAATACACATTGCAAGTATACGTGAACGGATCTTAATACAAACGTACATCCACTGAGGGAATGTACCTATATCGATAACAAGTGCGTGACATAATCCATAAGAAGGACTGTGTTATAAGGCTGACAATACATAAACAATGTGATTTTCTACTTTCACTTTATTAGTACTAAAGTTCATTCAAAAGGGGAGAAGGAGAGGGTAGAGGATGATCATACAACTCCCTTGATTTTCTTCTCTAAATGTTCACAACATACATGGAAATCACTCTTTTGTGCGCAAAGGTTGAGGTCATTCTTTCCAAGCTGTTGCTTTGCGATTTTCTGATCATTTTAGTATTAGTATATAATATTAAAAGTAGGATAATTGGAATATTCTGATTTTTAGGGGTCTTATTCAGGGGTCGAAGTTCCCACTGTTCCGCTGTTCCGAGAACAGTGTTTTTAGTGCCAGAACAGTAACTTTTCAAAAGCCACTGTTCCATGGAACAGTGTTTTTCATACCTGCCAACCTTTCAATTTCCAAAAGTGGGACAAACTGTCGCAATGCAATAGAAGTGCGTGCAAAGCACGCACATCGAGCGCGAAGCGCGAAACAAAAACGGGTGGTGTCCAGGGGCCCGCCCTAGGGCCCCTGGTGGGGTCCAGGGGCAATGCCCCGGTGGGGGTCCAGGGGGCAAAGCCCCCGGAAGCTCCTGGGTTTTAGTAGTTTCAGATATGTTAGGAAGACTTTTTGAATGCTAAATTTATAAGTTTTAATGCTTACAACAACATTTGAGTTTGTATTCCTGAAGCAAGCACAAGGGCTGGAAATTCAAGAGACCAAGAACTGCAGGCCTTAATTTTTTTTCAACAGCCCCAAGATAATAATCTCAATCCCATTTGTTTTATTATGAGAACAAAAAGAATTACTGCAAAATGTGAGAAATTCCTGAACACCTGGCCTTTATATTGGCTTTCACCAAAGTTATATCACAGCAATAAGCACACAAAACTTTCCCAACATCAGTGGAAGACAATGCATTTTTTTTTGTTTTTCCATGAAATGACCCCAACATGACCCACTAGATGACCAATGATCTAAACTTTCTTGAACAACCTTTATGGGGCTATTACCAAAAAAATATCACAAGAAATACCCCAAACTATTACTACATTTGTAGAAGCCAATGCATTTTTTTCTTTTTCTATAATATGACCACTAGATGACCATTGACCCAAAATTTATGAACACCCTTTTTGAGGATACTACCAAAGTTATATCACATCAATAAACACCCAAAGATATCCCAACATCATAAGGAGGTATACGACCTCTTTTGCTTTTCCATAAAATAAACCCCAGATGACCCCTAGATGACCTTTGACTCCAAATCCCTGACCATCACTGATAACCAACGATCTAGTCATCAATGTGTGTAAGTTTCATCAGAATTTGCCCAAGCATGTGTTTATGGGGATAGTCCAAAGTTTTGAGCACTTTCTCGTAACAGTGTTATATATGGGCAACATATCCTTAACTTTTAAAATAATGCAGGAAAATAATGTAATTAATGATGCCATCTTATCAATAAATATGTCTTTTCATGCATAACTCAATGTTAGAGAACTAATAAAACTTTCTAAACACTTTGCAACAAGGGCTATTGAAAAATGTTTATAGCCCCGTGGCTATAGATCAAGCCTTCACTTCTGTAGCAGATTAACTGCAGAGACGTGTAGGTTAGGTTCTCGGTGTACATACATTACACGTTAGGCAAAGGCATAAGTGTCAAGCCTCCGTAAAGTAGGTTGCCTCGTAAGAAAAAGTATTTCAAGTGAAGCTTGCGAATATGTTTTGAATAGTTGTTTGAAGGCTTTTTGCACATGCCAGTTTCATGTTTACGGGTTTTTTGGCCAATAGCTGGTTCATTCTAGATACTTTCGGCGATGATCTTGTTTGATTGAAACAATGTGTATAGTACACACTATAGCCTATGGTGAGAGCTGTAGCCAGTAGCTTGCCTGTGCTAGCTTACCAAGATTTCGGGACTAAAATCTCATCCCGTTGGAAGTCGATATCTTGCGTTCGTATTCACAGGTTGCAAAAGATCTCCCTGCTAGTATTTCATGGCCTTCTACAAAAATTATCAAGCCGGCCATTAATGATATGAATTATGTCTGGATCAAGATTCGAACGGCTTCACTTAGCCACCGAGAGTTTTCAATGTACAGTACGTAAATGTACGCATGCAAGCTGTAGATATATAGAGCCGGAACGGAATATGGCTTCGCGAAAGTCTTGTAGGCTTAGGAAAATCATGCCGGAGATAACATGAAAGTTTTTATGACTAAAAATCATGTAGAAAAATATCTCTGCTGAGTGAAGTAAGAGCCCGTACGGTAGCACGCATGGTGGCTAGCGCCACACGTGGTTGGTACTTTTTGCAGCAATATTGCAATGAACTGAAAACATATACATCCGGGCACGTTTTAGATTGAGCAATCTCAACCACTCCCGACTTTCGCGAGTTGCAACTTTTTCGCGGTGACCACGGCGATAAAGCCCAGCCCTGCAAGCGTTCCATGTACTGCTAAACGTACGTGCAGAAAGCGGGCCTTCACTTCTGATCTACCGTTTTGTATGAAGTAAGGCCATTGCGAAAGTACTAACGGCATTGGCTAATTATCATTATAATGGAGTCGGGAAAACTGTCGCAAGCTATATTTGTGTTCCCTTTTGAAGTTTTTTCGAATATTAGGCCCACTTGGCCTCTTCTTTTTTTTTTCTCTTTTGGAGTATTATGCTGTCAGCATGAAAACTGGAAAAATCGGGACGTCCCGCTTTTCATACGTTTTTGAGATCGGAAATCAGGATTGTCCCGCCAAAATCGGGACGGTTGGCAGGTCTGGTTTTTCCACAAGAAGCAAAGTGCATATAAATATAAAGCACATGCTAATCTCTGATAAAGTAATGACGCCGTGAATATAAAGAGTCCCCGTAAATTTTGGCTGAAGTGTGAAATGCAATCTCGTTCCACCGTTATCAATTAAAGTCAGTTACTTGCACGTGTTATTCCCTATGCTGCATGGTACAGTGCTGTGTAAATGCACATACTGAAGTTTTACTACCAAACGCATTTAAAAACTTTTAGTACAGTCTGTCATTTATTGCCTACAAGCGAAGGTCATCTTGCATCACCCGTTGTCTTGTGTGGTATGTTCCAAATGACCTCTTAACTATTCATTGATATTTCCTCCACTTTATTATGTTTTTAGGGGGTTTTGTATTAATATTCCCTCCAAGCTAGCAACTAAGCACCGAAATATGAAACGACTAAAAGCAATTCTGACTGCTGATATCTCTGTCCTCGAAAGATCTTCCCATTGACTTACTGTGTGAAATGATACTTGAATCAAGGTTATGGCGAAGGATACGACTAGAACGATTTCATGTAAATTTGCTGCGAGAAAATAACAACAGTATGTGCACTCATATGTTGGAGAACACACTCATTGCTCTCACTCAAATCCCACTTGCCTTGCTTGCTGTGCCTTCTGCATCAATGTTGAGTGTATTTCATCCTGTAGGTTGTGGGACACTGCAACGTTAGGTCTCAGGACAATGCAAGATTATTGGTGATAACTTTGTGCTTAAAAAATAAGAACCAAAAGAAAATCAGGATATCCCACTGGCTAATCCCCACTGCAGGCGAAAATTCACCCTCCCCACGTTACGGTCAAGTCGTGCAGTCATACCACTCGAATACAGTAGACAGCAATGCAGTTTGCACGTGTGCACGAACTGTACGTTACCAAGGTACTGAGTGTGCTCTGGAACAGTAAAATCTGATCCGGAACAGTAATTTTGGAAAAAGCACTGCTCCATGGAACAGCAGCAAAAAATTAAATTTCGACCCCTGTCTTATTGCTCAGTAAATGTAACAGTTCCACTTAAAACTATGTTAGGCAAGTATGCTCTCCCAATGGCTGGGAAACACAGAGAAACCTTGCTCTGCACCAGTTTCCACTTCTGTGCAGCTGAACTAAGCACAGATCTGTTCAACTAAACTTTCGAAGTTGTAAACGTCCCTGAGTCCGGCAACCACAAACCCAATTTTGCAATCACCAATTTGATACCCACTGCAAACAGCCATGCCAAATAAAACATTCTGAGTCACCAGAAATTTCCACTGGAATTTGAATCAGGACCTCTCAAATGCAAGCACCCCTAAGAACACCTCTTTGATCATACCTTTTTGGTTTCAATACCAGCAGTTGAAGCTACTGTGGGATGGTTGAAATAGCTGTGAACTTCTTGTGCTACTTCTTTGATCAAGCCTCCACGCTCTTTATGAGGTGGTGTTGATGACTCAAGAGTTGGTGTCAGTACATTGGTGATGTCATTGTACTGGTAGTATACAGCTTCAAATTCATCTGATGAAGATGGATCTGGGAGTTTGGGGCTGACTGCAGTCTTGTTGTCCACAGACTTTTGCCACAAGAGTTGTGCTGGGCTTTTGTCTGTTGCAGTCGATGGAATGCCTGAAGCAGGTGTTTGTGATGTATCTGCTTTATCAGTGGTACTACACATATTTGTAGAATAGAGTGAATATTTGCTGGACCAGACAGGGTAAGGATTTCTGTCTATAGTGATGGTGCCACGACTGAAGATTGGAAAGTCATGTTTTGTGTTGTCACAGGGACTTGTTGTATAATCTGTGCAGTCTTTTTGGTATTTATTTTTGCTTTCCTCCTTCCTCTTCTTCTTCCTCTTCTTCTTTTTGTGTTCTTTAGTCTCCTTTGCTTCTTCTGTCTCTTTTACCACCTCTGTTTCTTTTGTTGCTTTTGTCTCCTCCATCTCCTTCACCTCCTGAGTTTCCTGCCCTACTTTTTTCTTTTTCTCCTTTTTCTTTTGCCCATCCTTTTTATGTTTTTTGTGCTGTTTTGGTGTTTGAGTTGAATTGTTGGTTGGCTCTTTCTCTGTGATATTCTCTTGGCAATTTATCTGGTTTTCCTCCAGGTTTACTGATGATGGAATATCAAACATAATGTTTGAATAACTGGGTGGAGGTGACTCATCCTTAGCTGTTGAGAAAAACAGCACACATTGTTTTCCTACGCAAAAGCCACTTACAATATTCCTTTTTCTGCTTGAACCCCAAAGGAGATCATTTTTAAAGGTCAGTATTAGGGAACTTCATTACTTAAAAGGTACAATGACCACTAATCCAATTTTGTAGAGGTTCCAATTTGATGCAAGGAAAAATCAGAAAAGTTGCAACAAAAGATATATTTATATCTTGTTTGGTTGTTCAAATAATACCATTCTTAAAATGTACAAGGTAGCTGCCTTTTTTCTAACATGCTGGTGTGTGGTATGTTTATTTTGCCTTCATGCTGGTTTCAATTTTGAGGTCTTCTAATATGTTGTCATAACTTCCTCCTTTTAAGGATAGCAAGAGAAAAATATGAGAACATTCAAACACAAAAGAACCCCATATTATCATGAATTTGCCAAAGGTCACCTGGTTATGAAATTGGGAGCTTTCCTTAAAATCACAAATGTGGCATATCTCAACAACTAAACAAAGATGCTTTTTGCATAGGCCTAGGTATTTTGCTCTCCTTCTCTAAAATCTGGATCAACTTTCCTTCTTTGATAACATGGTAACAGTTTTTCTACTGTTTCCAACTGAAATGTATTATGAACAGGTGAAAAACAAGATTTAAGTTGTGACTAACTGACAGATGGACGGGTGGAGAAGGCAAATAGACGGATAGACTGACCTACCCACTGACTGACAATCCTTGAGGGAAAGCTTTAGCCCCATGAGCCTTCACTCCCCTTCCCCTTGATGTGCCAATGGACCTAACAGAGGAATGAATACCAACTGGTGAAAGTAACAATGGCTTTTGCACAGTGGTATAGGGTGAATACTTGCTATGAGGCACTGTCAATGATGAGGAACATTTCAGAGTGCAACTACAACAGTTTTCTGTAGTCTTTACAGGGGAAGATCTAAATTGTATTCACAAACTGAGCAAAAGAGTATTGTAGCCATTGTGAGAATTCTGCTGTAAGGTTGCTCAGGTTGCCTATTTGTAATCATTTCGACACCCATCTATGACATCACAAAATCCCTGGATTATTTGTCTAATTATTAATATAGAGATTTTACACTGCAAACGAAAAAAAAGAAAAAAGCCTCTTACCCTGCTGCTGTTCTTGGCCAGGCTCTGTTGGTGGTACCATTACCTTTGGAATTGCCAAACTAGCAAAAAATTCTTCATCCAGTTCATCATCAAAGTTGATGTCAGCAGGTGGAGAAATGTTGTCAAAGTCAATGCCACAATATTGACTAAGGCCAGGTGAACTGGCCTCATCTAAATCAGCTATCAAATAAAGGACAGGTAAAGAAGAAGATAATAGATGACATAAGAGTTACCTAGCTATTGTGAATGCATGCTCAGGGTAGAATATGTTTTGAAAAGACATGGAGTTTTCAGGCCTTGAATTCTGAGGCGTCCAAGTGCAATCGCACACCATCACTTGCTTCAAATAACTTTGAGATGTGCCATCCTTTGCACACCTAGATAATGAATGGGAACTCAGGTAAATCTAACTTAAGTTTACAAGGTTTTGACCTTTTGATCTCTGGTGATCCCAAATGACCTTTGACCTCCAACAAAAACAAAATATATTATGATCACTAACGCAGACACTGCTCCTCGATCAACATCATAATGAAAAGCACAAAAACATAAGGATATTAAAGTATTTGCTTACCCATGTCATCAATCATGATTTCATTACTTTTTATTGGTCCTGCTTTGCTTAGCAAGGCAGATGAGATAGGGGTGAGGTGGTGTGACTGATAGAGCATGTCTTCCATTGTTGGTCTGCTTCTGGTATAAGCAGATAGGCCAAGATTAACTGGTGAATCTTGCTTTTCGTTCTCTGGAACTGAGTGAGAACTGGGTTTCTTGCTTCGTACAAATCTGTGGTACATGCTGTAATAACAAGTAAAGTAAGCCAAGAAAGCCATTAAATCACTCTGATATTCAGCTGTCAGGATAGGAGACTGATCTCTGTCCTGTCATGCCTTTGTTCTGACATCTCTACATTCTGAAAAGTTTAAATGGTCATTGTTAGGATAGGGGTAGGTTTGGTGAGAGTATTACAGTTACGCGTGTCAGAACATGGAGACGTCGGAACATTGAGATGTGATGGCAGAGAATGGATTGATGTCTGATGGCAAGTCACAATATGTCATGTCACGAAATTACCAATTTGTCACAGGCAAGCTTAAATTGTCACATCTTCTTTAATAGTGTTTTTGACAACTTAATGTCACATCAAATGCACTTTGGTCCTATTTACGAGGGGGTAGGGGGTAAATCACTGGTTAATACCATAATAAATCATTGAAGCCAGGGGCACACCTAGGAATTTTAAATAGAGGGGGCACAGTTTCACTGACCAATGTCCCGGAGGGGGTTCAAGGGGAGGGTGTACCCCTCCCCTCAGAAAAATTTCTGCTTTTGACAGAGGGCTGAGATGCAAAATGGTGCTATATTTAACACATTTTGAAGCATTTTCCTTTTTGTCTGAACCATTTTTTCATGCATGCGACCAATGGGAGGGGGGGGGTTGTCGCGCCCCTGAATCCGCCACTAGAAGCTATAGATGGACACTGCTCAACATTGCTTTCAATGCTATATGGCAATGTAGAACTGTTCCATATGGTAAAAGCAAAGCCTACTCTTTCCTGGAACTGGTCTGGATGAATGTGGCAAATAAAGACTGATGTTGTTGTACAGTACCCATTAAAGCTATTCATGATCAAACAATTTTGAGTTAAGCCAGAAATGATAAATCAGGCTCCGACAAACTCTGCTGACTCATCATCAACAGACAAATTCTCTGTTTCTATACACAATATACAGGGGTGCTTCTGTCTGGTTATCACCTGATTTAAGAAATTAGACCATGATGGTCCACGACCATTCTTAGGACTAGTTCTTAGGACTAGTTCTATTCTATGAACAAAGCAGCTACATGCATGTACTAAGCATGAGTTTAGTGAACATTGACATTCCTCTAAAACGAAGAAAGCTACAGTATCTCAGATAACGTTGACAGTGCTGCCTAATGCCACTTCTGGAGCTAAATGTACCAAACCAATTAACTTGGGTAGTGGTGATGTGAAGTCAATGGTAGTGGCCACAGCAAGAATATTTTCTATTCATGTTCTGTCACAATATTTTACTGGCTTTTTTGTCACACCTTGTCACAGAATTCTCAAAATGTCACAAAATTTCAGGCAAGCAAGTTTTGTCACGGAATGTCACCATGTCACAGGCGATCCATTCTCTGTGATGGTCAAAGATGACAACTGTTCCTTTTTTATCATAAAATCAGGTAAAAGTATAGTGCTGCACTTTCAAACACTTTTCCCTTGCTTTTCCTTCCCAAGCAATGTCAATCAATTCATGGAAGAGCAAAAGTCTTCTACAGTGCCAGGTAGGGAAAGGCAGGGCACCGCAATCCAAAGTTATGGTAGGGCAGGGTTGGGCAAGTGCAGGGTAATGCTGGATGGGCAATTCAATGCTTGTTGGTAGGGTGGGCTGAGGCTCCCAGGGACCGAAGAGCAAGGTTAAGGCACAGCAAAGCAGACTAGCCAAACTTCTATACAAGGCTTGACAGGATAAGTCATTACAATTATGCAATTTGTAAGGTAAAGACAAATTAGTTAAAGCCAAAACAGGGTAAACAGCTCAAGGGCAACAATTCTCACACCCACCAGATAGTAAAACTTCCCCCTACTAAGTTGACTTCTAGCCAGATAGCAATTGCTTTCTCTGGTTTGGAAAAGGGACATGAAAATGATCATGATACCTGCTGCATGTCGTCTTTGCATCCCAAAATATGCTAGCCAAGGTCACTTGTGGGAATAGGCCCAAGGGAGCCATGTGAAAAATACTTTGGTAACTGCTTATTCACATGTTGCTTTAGGGTAAGCCTTGCCCAAACTTAACCCCTCAACTGACTATGGCTAGGGCAAGGCTAGTCGAGCCCATGTTTACCCTTCCCTAACCCCTGAGTTTGGCAAATGCTCAAGTCCTTCAAATACCCTGAAGTGCATGAACAACACTATGATAACGGACAGCAGCATACCCCATCTGGAAAGGGGGATACCCACTATAGCCTCGGCTAGACCAAAAGTTCAATAAATCGAAGGTTCACAAGACAAGAGATCAATCTGCTTGACTGTAAATCTACAGTTTCGGGGTAGAGTTGGGTAGGGATTTGGGTCAGATGTAAAAGTAGGCCTATAGGGCCTAGGCTTAGGACAAGGATTAACCTCCGATTGGATTGGGGTATTCTGGGTTGAGGTAAACTTAGGGTTAGGATTAAGTTTATGTAATAGTTAAGGTCTTTGGTCTAGGGAATTTTGGTGTGCTTCAACCATATTTGCCATCATGGTTTACACTCCATGCCTGATCACTATCATATCGACAATAATGCATGGAATTGTTTTGTGCAATAACTACGTATTTCCCGAAAACAAGGGTCAAGTCCAACCTCAAGCTTGCATCTGAGTCCATCAAGAGGCAAAGTACTATGAGCCACAACATTATGTGCATTTTGAGTGAATATGCATCATGAAACATGCTTATTCTCTACCCCTTCTTAATACCCTACCCCTCTCTCAGTCATTTCCCAATTTAATTGGAAGCATTTCATTTGGATTCTTGTTCAAACTTAGTTTTTGTGAAGTGCTTGGTATTAATTAGGCTTTCCACAGTAATAACATTTGGATGTCAATTAATGTCCCCATTTTGGAATTACCCCAGAGCTTCCAGGAGGCCCTATGCCAGTTTCATGGTACCAGCACAGGGAATAATTTATCTAGTATTGCATAGCATTTAGCTACACAAGATGGTCAAATTGCTTCACAAATGCAAAATTGTGTAGTAGATTTTGTGTATACAACATTAGGGTTTTTAAAGATTTTGTGAAGAAGCCCAGAAACCTCAAAGTTACTATATATGCAAATTTTGAACACTAGGCTAAATTATTCCCTGAAGCATTGGAGGGGTGTCATGCAACAGCCAAAACATCACTAACGTTAACCCTTTTTGGGACCACCGTTGCTGTTCAGCAACACCGTCAAAATTCCATGGTCGCATTTTGGCGACAGTCACACCGGACATTTTTCTTTTAAAGAAAATGAATATGTGCATAGCACCATAACTTTGGAGTCAACAATTGTTGTATAGAGCACACAATCAGCTGTTGTATGGTGTATGGTATGTTGCATGTTGCTATTGACATGTTCCAAGAAACTAGGCTAGGACCTAACCAACAGGCCAACTGTACAGAGTATGCACAATTGGCCCCAGAGTTTATGAAAGATAATAAGTATGCAAAATATTTTGGTACCAAATAAAAGATTACTGAATTCTAAATAAAACTTGTAATTAACATTTTTTATAAGAAGGTGACTACTTATACAAAGTGAAGCCTAAATTTCGATTTCCATATTTATTTATACTACACTGTAGTGGTTGGTCCTGGGTGAGGGCAGGCTACGACAAATCCCCGCCCGACAGTCCGGGACGAGCATAAACTTACTCGAGCAAGTGCATTGTTCAATATCACAGCCCGCCGGGCAAGTACTTTGCGAAGTTTCCTCCACAAAGGAGTTCAAAGGCATGGTTAAAGTGGACAAGTTGATATTCATGTGGACAAGTAGACTAAGAGAACAGCTAGCCCTACGGCCAAGTAATGAAAAAAGAATTTGTCGCAGCCTGGGTGAGGGTAGTGTATAGGTGTGTGGTCCTGAAAGGGATAATTCCTAAACATGTAATCAGTTCAAAGCTCTGCCAAAGATAAAACCATTTTACATCTACAAGCAGTAAAAATTTTCTCAATGGGTTCCCCTCCTGTTGGATGCCTCCCCTGGGATGGCATTTCCATGCACACTAGCCCAGGTGATAATTGAGGCAGGGTCCACTCAGGGTTAACAGTATGGTAACACATTTGCACACTTACGCCAACTTTCTGGTGTGGAATTATGACACCATCTTTTGTGGTGCCCCCCAATCAAATCCTTGTGGTGACACTGGGGCCAGGGATGAAGTGCTGGGTAGCCCCGCCCTGGACTGGTGAATTGCACCCACCACTCATGTTAAAATAAAACCATTCTGCCCAGTCTTTTTTCCCAATAATGGTACTATAATTTGATGATTTTTTGAAAGAAATTTGGATGAAACATTAATCTCAGAATGAGACTGCCAATTGGAGCATTAATTTAGAGTGTAGAAAGATATATGTAGAAGACAACCCTGACTGGAGGCTATACTGAAAATTGTTGCTGATTCTGTTTCTAACTGGGATATAACTACAGATATTTTATGTCATGATTGACATTGTAAAAGAGGCTTAATTGCACAATTTCATGTGAAATTTTAAAAAAACTGCGATTGTCATGAGAAAACCCCTAATCATTGCCACTTCCCAGTTCCTTCTAGATAGGTTACCTAGGCCTAGTTCTTACCCTTTGTTCCTTGAACTAGTATGGCAAAAGCCACAAGGCAACCCACATACTAGGTCAGCAGACAGCGGACTTGGCTCACTCATGCCTCCAGGGTGCATTCCACATAACGCCAACACGAAAGTTACATGTCAGCTTTCACCCATCTGCAAAGCAGTACGTGATTTACAGCACAATATAAAATTACACTGCTGTACAATGATCACACTGGAAGCAAAATAATGTACACATTCTATCTTATTTGGCAGGAAATGATCATATCTTTGTACGAGATTTAGGCCCATGACCATTAGTCTCATACAAAGAAAGTTTTATAGCTGCATTTTTGACTTCGCCTAGGCCTAGGCTAGGCTTACTTTGCAGTACAAAATATGTAGGCCCTAGTTATTAGGTAAGTTGTATGCCAACGCTAAGGTTTCCTCACGCACAGGAAACAAGTTCGGTCATCTAGGCCTAGGCTACACCAAAGATTTTCAAGTTCAACACCAGTCTGCATTCCATGCACTACAACACGAAGATCTTCGGCGTGAGCACCGACTCCTTCTCTGCGTAGCGGCGGGCAAACGGAACTCCCGGCGGGCCGAATCGGTCAACTGCCGCCGTATGATCACACGTACAGTACCAGGGGTCGAAATTGAATTTTCTTGCCGCTGTTCCACGGAACAGCACTTTTTCCAAAACTACTGTTCCGGATCAGATTTTACTGTTCCGAAGTACCTCGGCATACATAGGGTACGTGCACACGTACAGAGGTACAAATTGCTGTTTAATGCATTCAAGTTATATGACTGCCCGACTGGACCAAAATGTGTGGGGGGGGGGGGCATGAATTTTCAAATTCAATGGGGATGAACCAGCGGGATGTCCTGATTTTCTTTTTGTTCAGTTTATTGTTAGTATATAATCTTCCATTCATGCAGTGTCCCGAGACTTTGGACGAAAAATGCTCAGAATTGATGCAGAACACAGCAGGCAAGGCAAGTGGGATTCGAGTGATGGCAAAAAAGTTACACTGTATTGCAATTTATTGCTATAGCTAACCAATGAGTGGGTTCTCCAACATACTGTATGGGAGTGCACATACTGACGTTATTTTCTCGCCGCAGATTTACGTGAAATAGTCGTCTTATCCTTTGCCACAATGTTGCTTCAGTATGTGCATTTCCACAATATAGGTTTACCATGCAGCATAGGGAAATAACACGTGCAAGTGTAACCAGCTTCAATTGATCACCGCTGGAATGAGATTGCATTTCATACTTAAGCTAAAATTTACGGAGATTTCTTATATTCACGGTGTGATTACTTTATCAGAGATAAGGATGCGTGTGTATTCATACATCTGCAAGTGCATCTTGTGGGAAACCCTGTTCCACGGAACAGTGGCTTTTCAAAAGTTACTGTTCCGGCATTCAAACTACTGTTCTCGGAACAGTGGCTTTTCAAAAGTTACTGTTCCGGCATTCAAACTACTGTTCTCGGAACAGCGGAACAGCGGGAATTTCGACCCCTGAGTACTGTGCTATATACCTGTACTTGTATTGCCGATACATTACGTACATGTATACATACGTACATACAATCGCTTAAGGATTGCTACTGACTAGTTCTAACATGTGTGTACTATATACCTGTACGTGCACTGCCAATGTATGGTGACCATGTATGCATCACGTACATGTATACTGTAAGTACGTACGCACGCCTACGGATTGCTATGTACATGCATTGTAAATGCACAGTACAGGAAATCCGGGCGTACATCGGCCCAGCGTACATAGGCCCGGCGTACGATCACAAAAACCTTGGCGTACCTCCGGCGTAGGCCTTACTTGGAATGCACCCTGGGTTCAACGTAGCCTAGTGTACCTAGGCCTAGTTCTCACATACACTTTGTTCCCTGAACTAGGCCTAGGCTATTGCAACACAAACTTTTGACCGCATTATAATGTGAGAGTAATATCGTCTGTGTGTGTTGCTGCAGTGATTGTTGCTATATACGCGTATGTGCGTGTATGAACGTAACTATAGCTTTGGACTATGTCACAATTAAACAGCAGTGCGTGCTATTTAGCATACAACAGTGTGAACGTCCTAGTTACACGATTTGGCAGTTTCATAGAATGTTAAAAAACAAAACAGGATCGTTTGTGTAAATCAAAATTTTTGGTCTTTTTTTGGACACTAAGTGCTAATAATCTTAGAATGAAGGGTCTTAAACATATAAGGCCCCGTAGAGGTCAATTATGTAGGAGTATACGTGAATTTGAGAAAGATCGAGACCATTCAAAATTTTTGAAGTCGCGGTAGCCCAATTTTGACAATGGGTATATTACTGACCTAGTATGGGAAGCCCCAAAGCTTCCCAAATACTAGGTCAGCAGACTGCAGACTAGGTTCAACATAGCGTACAGTGCACATGGGTCTCCAGTCATGCCTTCAGCACTGGGTGCACCCTTCCCTTTGGCCCCTTTTATTTATCTTGCATCCACCACTGCTCACCTGGTAAACCCAATTCTCTGGAAAATGGTCTAGCCTAGGCCTAGCCTCACACAGTCTTACATTTGCACAACAGTTAGGCTTAAGCTGGCCTCACTTAGCCATATGGCCCATCTTACTTTTCTTAAGCCTGCCTGCAAAGGTATTGTTAGCATTAGTTAGGCCTAGGCCCTAATATTTGCATCTTATTTATAAGAATCTTAAATTGGCCTAGGCTAGGTTACCTAGGCCTAACACAGTAACAGTAAGGCCTAATGTTAAGCCTAAGCTAGGACTGGCTTAGCTGGTTGCTTTTGTTATTATTGCCTGACCAGTCCACAGAGCAGGATAAAGGAACTGTAACGTCTAGCTTATGGTTAGCCTAGGCCAATTGTTTGTCACACTAACAAATAAAAGTGAGTAACAAAACAACTGTAGGCCAAGGCCATAGAGCAGGATATAGGAACTCCTGCCCTTAACGTTATGGCCTAGCCTACGTAGGAGAGCGAGGCTGCATGTTGTGTTGTGAGCCCGTCTTCAGTTCTATAAATTCAAAATATTCAACAGCTTGGGAGACTTTAATATACTTCCATAGGACAGGATATACTTACTTTACTAATTTGTGTTATTGTTTGACTCGAGGGAACTTAAATGCCTCGCAGGAAACTGCAAAAAGGTTTTGGACAGAACTTGCTCTTCAGGTCACCGGTCTCACCAGGCGGGTAATAAATAACGTCAAAATTGATCCGCACGTACGTACGTACATTATATTATTGTGTACGTATCCATACATGTCCGTTTGTACCAAAGAAATAAATAAAGAGAAGCGTCACACACGCCGGGCCTTGCCACTCAGGCATTGCCATGAAACGTGCACTTCATAAGCAAGCTGTACTTAGAAACTCTGATCACCAAAAATTGCTATGATAGTAAAATTGAGCCATAGACCACTCGCAAATGTGGATTGCTATACAATTCACATCAAACGGAGAAAATTAACCTCAAAAACTAATGTTTAAGTTCAGTTTTTGGATTTTGGTACTAACTTAGCATAACTTTTGTAGGGTTGAAATTCTAAATCTCTTTATGCAACAGACAGCCATTTCTGGTCACGGTTGTGCCATTCTCCTTAGTTATTTCTATGGGTATACTTATTGCTGCTGATTTGCATACGTATGCAAGTCGTAAGTACTAGTGTGGATACCTAATATTTTGCCACACAGTTATGCGTAGAACGCATTAAACGCATGTGCGCTTTTGTTGTTATTGGGCAACCATGCGTGGTGTCAGCTTGTCTCTTTGGAAACGACCTCACATCGACCTTACGGAAACGACGTCATATCGACCATACGTTGGCGTTTGTGTAGCAGACTTCAAATACAAGTCAGGATGGGAACTGGGAGTATACTGGGCGTACTTATCATGAGTCGATCACTTAACAAAGCATTGTGACCATATAAATATTACCACATTTACAAAAATCAATAAAACTTTGCAGTAATATTTTGTTATGTCTTCCTCATTGTGCTATATTTTGGTGTTGTTTGGACTGTGTTAATCCGTAGAAAATGAATTTTGCAGTAGGTGGCAGCTGTAACAATGCTTATGAAGGAATCTTGAGTCAATCGCTACAAAAAACAAGCAAATAAGATCCTATAAACTACCACATTCAAGAACATTTATGCAAAATTTTTAACTAGAGCTCCATCAAAGACACTTTGGTCACCATTTTTGGTAATTTTTGCAAATTTCTATTTCATACTTGTGCCGAAACTTAAAAATTTGGCCGTGCATGAGTAATACTTGATCGACTCATGATTACTTACTATATAAACAAGCACACCAGAGCCATATAGCTCTGAAGCACACTGGGTGACAGCGCCGTGCCAAGATGTGGTGCCTGCTATAGCGTATGTATACATGTGCATATGTACCATTGACCGGTTGAATATTTTTACTCCTAGTTCCACGATCCGTTGTATGCTTGACGTAATCATTGAAGTCTGCTATTGCTTATTATTGTCGGACTCGGACTTGGCCCGGAATGGGGAGGGGTGCAACGGAATTGAAATTAGATAGGAATGGTCTGCAGCTGGACTCGGGCTGATTCCAGCCCACTCAGTCCAGCAAAATGACAGTTTCGAAACTGTTACTTAAGGCTACATATTGTTTTGATGCACAGTTCAGCAAGTGAATGTAGGCTACACTGAGACAACTAAATTACAAGGTGATCGAGCCAGAGCGGCATAGCCGGATTTACCTTCGGGAGGGGGGGGGCGTAACCTATCATATGAGGGGGGCCCTATGAGTATTGTTTTTTAGTGATATTATTTGTGGGTGGGACTAATACGTGGCACTAAGTGGAGCTCCACCACCATCGGCTGATTAGCGTCTAGCTTACTGAGAGATTTTTGGACAAAGTGCCAATTAATGCCGGTAAATCACCAGAAATGCCAACTCCAGGCCTGTCAATTTGCTTAAGACTATTCTACCTTTCATGATTAAGAAATTTTAAACTCCCTAAAGAGAGACAACTCAGACACATTTTATTCCATTAAGCAATTTGTGTAGATGAGACATAGAACTTGACATATAACATCTGCGGTTTTATTTTTGTCATAAATAGGAAATCAAAGGTAATATATGCACATGACATTGGCATAGAAATCCAGGAAAGATGGTTTTGAAAGTCCAAATTCATTTTAATTGCATCAAGAAGGCCTATCTGCAGGTAGTACAATAATCGTTTCATCAATAACCACCTACAGAAATGCGCTTGGACATTCTGATGTACGGAAGCATATCGATACCGAGAATTTGACCTTTCGGTGCAGGACCATTACCTGTAGTCATGTCAATGCAAAAAAGTTAAAATTGAACTGTGTAACTATTCAAAATAAACAAAATAAATTTACAATTCTGTCTCAGAGGTAAGAGGTTTGGCCAAAGGAGACAAGAATGGTATTTAGGTTAACTGTATAGCAATAGATACCTAATGCATCGACGGCATTGCGACAAATGGTGGTGCTTCTCAACCTTTTCTTTTTAATTTAATTCCTTTACTTAGTTGAAAACTTTTTCCGTTATTCTTTCCCTGAATATTTTTACGAAATCTGAACATGTGTTGTTCTCAATCGTTCTCTTTCTCATATTAGCTGACTTGAATGTATGCGAAAATTCAATTGGCACTTAATGTTTATGAAATTGTTCGGTGCGCATCCACGATTTTGAACAAAATGTTGCTGCAATGTGGTTAATAGCTCATTCTGTGAAAGTGAAGATAAAAGGCAAGAAGTGTCCACGGAAAGAGGGGGCGGGTCTTCCCAGGAAAATGTTGAAATGAAACGCTGTCTGATGCAAATGTATCTTCACTCCTTATGATTAACAGCTGGCAGGGATTGAGGATGCATGCGGGAGAGCTTGAGGAAGGAGGGAAGTTTGGATTATTGCGAGATTTTTCGGGGCTAAATCCCACAGAAAGTGAGAATGGGAGTAGTGTTCAGCACGGAACCGTACGAATCACGCGGAAACTGAATTGCATTTTAAGAAATTTATAGCTACAAAGGTGGCAGAAAAATAAGACAAAATACCTTCAAGAACAGGACGGTTGTCCTGCCCCCACCCTACGTGTCTGCCCCACCGTCGGAAATGGAACTTCCCGTGATTTACAAATAACGTCTAAACATTATTTTGGAATCTCTGAAATTAGCACAGATCGATTTGATAAAAATTGGCTTTAAACATTTCCAAGGAGAGGCACTCAGTGACGCTTCCCCCACTGAGTGTGGTCATGAGTATAACTATGACTGTGGGTCCTCTCCTGCAATTAAAGACTGTCAGTTGTGAATTTCTTGCTTATGGAAATTAAGGTACGCAAAATGCATTGCATCTATTCATGGTACTGCCAATTCTTTTAAATTGTCAAGTGACTGGCAATTAACCTGAAGATCATGTGCAGGTCAATTTGAACAAAACAAAAATGTCAAGGCAATTCATCGATCGGAATTCAGGACTCCTTACACAATCGCACCAATCCACATTCCTCCTCAGTTGACCCAAGGTTTCTGTGGCCTGACTATAATTAGAAGCAATGTCCTAACCGATGGGCCACCATAATTATCGCTATAATTATCGCGAAGCGCTTGGAATATTTTGGGCGAAACCATCTCCTTCATTGTCGGAAATAAACCTTATCCCTAGCTTAAGTTCAGATAATGATCACCTTCTGAGTATTTTGTTAATACGGCCTCAAAAATAGCTTACTTGGGCGATTCTGAGATCCTGATAAATAAAAATGTCAATAACACAGCATATGAAAGAGAAGAAACGAATCTCTAGAACAGGCATGTATAACCAGGGAGCTGGAAGACAGCTCCCTGGTATAACCACGTGTCAGTGTTAATACAATATCATACTCAACGACAATGCGTCGTAACCCATGTGACATGCTTCATAGTAGCTTTATTGGTAAATACTATCAGTAACTTTAACGAAATTCCTGCCAGGTAACATTATAGATCAGAAAATGGAGACTAGAGATTCAGAAGCTATATTTTGGTAAACAGAACTGCAGAAAGGAAGGGATTTTTGTTTCAACTCAGAAGCAGATTTCAAAACTAAGGTAAAAGGTGACTCGTTTATGAAAATTTCCGGGGGCCCCCTGAAAGCCAAAATATAGGGGGCCCGTAACTCCTATAGGTTACCTCGATTATTAGGTAAATCCGGCTATGCAGAGCGGCATGAAACAACAACAACAACGACAACAAAAAACGACCGTTTATAATTTAGTGTATTTGCAATGATATAGTACAAAAGGTATTTGTATGAGGTGCTAAATTGTCAAATGACCGGACTCAGACTTGACCTGGAATCATTGGGAACTTGGAATCGGAGTTGGCTTGGAATCGGAGGCTAGATACTGAACTCGGAATTGGCCCGGAATGGTGGCCACTGGAATTGGAATTCGCCCGGAACTGGGTTAAGTGGACTTGGATACCGTCCTGCTACCCCCGGCTCCCCTTCGTCAAAAAAGTGGTGGGGAAGTATTCTTCCCCTCAATTCAAGGACGAACCTCTTATTTGTTTGGCCCTACATCTGCTAAACATGTAAAAAGTTTTAGTAATTTTCCATAGATTTGACCAATATGTGGCACCGAGTTGCATTTAAGGACCCTTAAACACTCAAAAATGTCACCCCCTTTGTCACCCCCTCCTCTTAAACCCCTCCCGCAGGATGATGATCCAAAACAACGTTCATCTCACCAGTAGAGAACAGCTTCCTAAGCCATATGCTCAATTCTAGCCCCTCCTAAAACTACCTTAAGCTCCTCCTTGTGCAGATGACACAAACCTAGTTCATTGCATAAGGCAATATCCTGGTAAGCATACAAGGCTAATAAAATATTTAGGCAATGCCTGGCCGGGGTGATGAGTGTCTGTCTTTAAGGTATATGTAGCCTATATAAAATAAATGAAATTAACCAGTGGCGTAGCTAGAAATTCATAACTGGGGGGCCAGAGCACATTTTGGGGGGACAAACTGAGCACGCGTAGTGCACCGCGGGTGCGAAGCGCGAAATCCAAAATGGGTGGGGTCCAGGGGCCGCCTTAGGACCCCTGGTGGGGCCCAGGGGCAAAGCTCCGGTGGGGTCCAAGGGACGAAGCCCCCGGAAGCTCCTGGCTTTAGGTATTTCAGAAGCCTCAGGAAAACTTTCGAACGGAAATTTTCCAGTGTAATGGTTTTGAGTTTTAGTACATTCAGACTTGTGAGAAGGGCTAGTTTGAGCACATAGTATTAACAGTTACTGATGTGCGTCCCTGGATTAAAGTTTTGCGAGAGCTGCGATGTGTTTTAAATGTAAGAAAGGCAGGGGAAAATTTATAGTTATCCGAGACGACCAGATAATTGGTTTGCTTAATTGATAATCAACTCTAAATGGTTCTTTTTAAGGAACATACAAAGAGTACAGATATTCCACTTACAAGCAGCCGTGACTAGCCCGTGACTAGTTTTTGTTAGCTTGTGCTTTCGTCTAGAATTGTCATCGGCCCTACATAATGGCTCAGCCTATAATTGTATAATAAACAGAGAAATCTATTTCTCGTTGTGAAAAATACTTCCGGCGTCGACGCATAAACCTGATAAAGGTTGGAAACAGAAACCTGTTATAGCCTAAGAGTTTACTAACCTGTTTATGTCGGGAAGTTTGACAATTTGAAATGCGTGAGAATTTAGAAAGATAGACACAGATTTAGTGTGTTACTTTTTTCGAGTTTCGAGTTTCAACGCGAGTTCGATTTGCGGTCGTTTGGTCCAATTGCCAGTTTTCCACCTACCGGTTCGCCCCCATTGCCCTGAAAATGTAGATGGAAACTCGAAACTCGAAAATTTTAACTCGAAAATTTTAACTCGAAACTCGAAAAATGTAGCTCGAAAACTCGAAAAAATAACCCGAAACTCGAAAAATGTAACTCGAAACTCGAAAAAATAACCCGAAACTCGAAAAATGTAACTCGAAACTCGGAGATATAACCCGAAACTCGAAACTCGAAAAAGTAACACACAGAAATTTAAATGACAGGCCTAATCCGTCAGTGATATTTAGACATTTAACACATAACCTTCAAATTTTTGGGGGGCCTGGCGGAAGTTTGGGGGCCTAGGCCCCCGAGGCCCCCTGTGGCTACCCCACTGAAATTAACTAACAAAATTAAGTAAGCTAAAATAGAATAACATAAAATAGAATGGAATTGAATGGAATACAGTGGAATAGGGTGACGGCAGAGGAAGGGGCTGCGATCCTGGGGGTGGGGCCAAAATGGGTGGATGGCAGTGGTGTACTTTCTTAATGCAAAAGAGTGAAATTCACTCCAAAAGAGACCGTAGTTTGGGACCACTCCTAGTAAGAGTGAATTTCACGCGGGGTGGAGTGAAAATTCACTCGAAGTAGAGCGATATATCATTCCATGCCAGTGAAGTATCGCTCTATTTGGAGTGAATTTTCAGTCCACCCGTGTGAAATTCACTCCTACTAGGGTGGTCCCAAACTACAGTCTCTTTTGGAGTGAATTTCACTCTTTTGCATTTAGAGGGTGGCTACGGGGGCATGAGGGGGCATGTGTCCCACGACAAAGCCGTGCCACCCCAGGTGCCCCCCACACGAAAAATTTGGAATGTACACTTTTATGCATATTAGTCCTATAGAGAAAGAAAGAATTCAGAAATCGTGCCCTCCCAGGAAATGTTCGTGGCCCCCTCAGTGTCCCCTGCTCGAAAAATCCTGGCTACGCCACTGGTGGGTGAGATATGTGAATTATATGCCCCCTCCCCAATGAAGGTGGACGAGGGCATTACTTGTCTTACATATTTTGTGTGGGCTCGAAATATTCCGAGATTCTGCCGGTTTTGTTAGAACTTTTGACAAAATTTAGGGATAGTTTGATCGTCTGTCAAAGTCTGGATTCATGCTTCTAGAGAACCCCCGTAGACCAAGCAAACATAACATCAGACCGTAGCCTACACAGTGTCTGTTAAAGATGGAAAATGGGA
Source organism: Holothuria leucospilota (assembly GCA_029531755.1). Classification (NCBI taxonomy): domain Eukaryota; kingdom Metazoa; phylum Echinodermata; class Holothuroidea; order Aspidochirotida; family Holothuriidae; genus Holothuria; species Holothuria leucospilota. The sequence goes on from CM055963.1 coordinate 19,226,151, forward strand.
AATTCATCCTCAAATCGCATAGTTGTTCTCTTCTGTTCGTTCCACGCATCATGATCTTCTCGTCAGCAAACGATACTATACAATGCAAGTCAGCTCCCAAAGGGATCATCCTCCCGGACAGTTGAACTTTTTCTTTCCTCAATGGTTACAAATCCTTCTCTTTATCCTTTTCAAATTCTACCTTTAAATGGAGACTAAACACAGTACACCAAGTACTTATATTGTCCCAAATATGCTATGCAGGCCCTTAGTCAGACAAGATACGGAAGGGGAGGAGACAGCTTGGGGAATATTTTTAGGAGAGAGAAATGTACCAAAGTGATAATTTTTATTTTCTTTGGACAAGAAAATTTTTCTAGGGTGGAGGCACCCATGGCCCATTGCCTGCGAGCTAGCCTTTTATGTGATAGCTTTCTTTACATTCTTACGCCATCCCCACCTCTCGGTAGTTGTCATTGTTCTGACCCGACCTGACAAAATTTGGAAAATGAACCTGTATACGGGATTTCCAGGGTTCGGAGGACCTTAAAAACATAATCAAGAGGATTGAGTTTTTAGTGTTTTCAGTATTTATTTCCAAATACTCTATTTTTCATTTAGGGTTGAAAACTTGGGGGAGCTATCTGCTATCCCCCTTGCCACCCCGCGGCAGGCTTGGGTCCTGCCTACCCATACGCCATCTTCCATGACCCAGAGATTAGACACATGGTAACCAATATTTTCTTAAGGCAGCGTCTTGTCTTGCAGCGTTACTGGGATAGAATAAACTCTTTGCTATACATGCAAAGATTCAGAGAAATTCTACGCTCTAGCAAAAGCTTAATATCTTTATTTAAGCAGATGGTTATTTTGTGTTGTCACGTTGTGGCATACTCAGTTGACAGAAAGTATGCCGAAAGATCGGACATATTTTGCGGTTTAAAAGCCTGTTCACACAGGATGCGTTGCGTTGCGTATACGTCACGTCACGTTTTTCCCCCGCATCCTTCAGGATACATTAAAGGGCTGTCCACACAGGATGCGTTGCGTTGCGTACACTTCACGTCAGGTTTTTTTTTTCCGCATCTTTCCGGATACATCAAGACGCATGCCTCTCTGTATAGGATGCGGCAGCAGGTACATACATTCTTTATTCCCCATGCAGTTTCCCGAATGAGACTTGTATTTGAATGATTATACCTTCTTTCTTTACAAAGGGTAACAACACACTGAATATGATTTTCATGACAAGAGCATACACAATAGGCCCACGTAGGCTATAATGGCACGCATGACCCTCATGAAGTGCCGGTAATTTATATATCTGCATTATATACAGTGGCGTATAGCTAGAAGTTTTTGTTTTTGAGGGGGCTCTGGGGGCTGGAGGTTTTTGTGGGGGTTCCCGTTTACTATCTAAGCGGAGCGCCACCATAAGTTGGCGCGGAGCGTACCAAGAAACTTTGAGATTTTAATACATCCTAAATTGCCGCCTTTGCCACTGGCCATGCTTGATAGCAGCCATCAAGATGTACAAGTTTTGTGAAAAATGAAAAAGTGGATTTGATTTTATTCTTAAACATATTAAGTTTTTCACAATCTATCCGAATTTGTACAAATTATGCAGAATGGAGTTATCCCGATGGATTTCAGTCAGTGACGTACCCAGGATTTATCTCACGGGGGAGAGGTATTCAGTATGTTGCGTAATAGCAGGCCTGAGGAGGGGTGAAAGAGGAGGGGTGTCACTCTCCCCTTTGAAAATTTTTGAAAAATTAGGTGTCCTTACGTGCAACCTGGTGCCAAATATGTTACCTTAAAAAAAGAAATGAATTAAAATTTGTGTTAAAAATTTAACGTATTTTTAGGAACTAAAAAGAAATCGGCATCAGTGAAAGGGATTGCCCAATTGCCTCCCCCTTTAGAATGGAGATTTTCCAAAGACAGAGTCTATCATTATCAAGTTGAGTAGCCCAGTCGAATGATTTTTTTTGTCCAGATCGCCAGTGGGGTGGCTTGGAGGCGCATGGGTTGAGGGGAGGGCCTCCATCCCCCTAACCCCCCCCCCCGTAGCCACGCAACTGATTATATACACTGCATTTTATCTTTATATCTTCTCATGTACCACGAAATGTCCCTGTGCAGCCCTATCTAGAGTCCAGACAACCCCTGCTCACCACCCTACCAATGAATAAGACTGTGTTTTCACTGTCGAAGTCAATTATATCGCGAGGGTGGTGGGTACCCAAAGAATCATACGCGTGTACATTCCCAGTTTAAAAAAGATGCAAGAAATGAACTTTCCTACCCATCTTACAGTCGTTTTATTGTGATTTTGAGTTCAAACATAGCATCATTTTGCATCCAGATCCCGTTAAATTTTATTTCATGAAAGGAAAACATGAAAGAAATCAAAGTTGACGTAAGTTGACGTACGTCAACTCTGTTTCTGAACGCACGTGGACTTTGGCAAAAATTGACGCATCCGGAAGATACGTCAACTCTTTTTTCCGCATCGAACGTGACGCAACGCAACGCGTCCGCTCCATTAATTTACGTGCAAAGTGATAAAAGCACTGAACTATATGCTAGGAAGGATCATTCCACAATAAGGTTTTGAAGCCATCATGGAGGGTCACGTGATGTAGGTTAGCTTACTCAAGTCGCCAACGCCGTAAAAACGCGTAACTAGAAGTGAAAGCGCTTAGGCAATGATGTACATGCTAACGCGCCGTAGTCGGCCTTAGCGTCTCTTCAGCCTCTTGGACGCTAATTTGCCGGCTACCACGCGTTAGCATGCACACCATTGCGCCGAGGTAAAGTTGCCTTAGCAACTTCCTGAAAAAGGTATACATCACAATAGCCGTATAACATACAGAGCACCAAACGCTTACCGTGTAGGAAGCTTTGAGGCACATCATTGGCCAAAATGCACGCGTGCATGTGCGCGCGTGTTACTTTCCCTTCGTGCGCCTTTATTGTCAAGAGGACGCGTTCGACGCGTTGTACAGATTATCTGTGCACAGGTATGGACAGTCAGTAACAAGCGCGCCTACTCTGTGTACTGTTCAGTGACGGTGCTATCGCGAATGTTACGCAGTCATCGCGTCTCGACGCACCATACGACATGCGGTCACACGCGCTGTCCTTCAAATAGGCAGGATCACTCCTAAACACAACGAAAGTTTGTAAAAAAAAAACAATCTTTTGATCACACAATCATGAATCATAGTGTACAGATGTCCTACTAAGTAATTACAACAAAAACACTAGCGACGTAATGAGTAACAAAGGATTGCTCTAGCGTGTACATCAATGATTCTGCGTTACATTATTTTCACTTGTAACTGCGCGTTTCTAGGGCAATGGAATCGACTTGAGTAAGCTAACCTACATCACGTGACCCTCCATGTCGGCTTCAGTTTCGTCGCGTATTCCGCATTGACTTGCGTCCTCCAGTTATATAGCTCAGTGGATAAAAGTGACGTGACGTAGACGGATCGTGACGCGACGCAACACATCCTGTGTGGACAGTCTTTAACAAGGTGTTATTTCGCTTGTAACTCAGACATAGGGCACACGCAAATAAAATTTCCCTTTATTTGTTTCTTTTTACTTGACAGAAGGCCTATAATTAGTGGTGGCGCTACTTTGGAGGCATTCCAAAGATATTATAAGCATAGATTCCAAACTCCTATACCTACACTGTTACGCTCAGTGACTCCTCAAGGAGACGCATATATCGGGGCGGAAGTGTGAATTTGACATGCGCGTCGTTCCATTCCGCGATCTGCGTAAAAAAATAAGAACGCGTCACAGAAAATTCCATTGTTCAAAAAGTTTAGCGCGGGTGCACTTTTACAACGCGTTCCTATACGCGCAGAATACATTTCTCTGTGAACTTATCCGGAATACTTAAGGCACAGTTCTGCGCGCTCTGGAAACAAACGCGCTAGTTGCTTTCCCGTTGTGATTGCGAAAGTAACTGAACGCGCATATAAAAGTGCGTCACTTGAAGATACCATAGAAACTGACCAATGAATGTCCATGAACTTGCAAAACCAGTCATTGCGCGTTCATGTTCAAGTGTAAATACGTGGAATGCCGCGTTGAAGAAATAAGTTATTCTTGTTCACGTGGAATTTATTGAGGCCTACTACTTCTTCAGTCAACAATATTCTGAAATAACAAGTATCAATACTTTTGTAAAACGTTCATTTGCCTGTTTGTTTTCAAAACGACTGAACAGTAATCAGCACTTCCGCCCCGATATATTGGCCTCCTTGGGGAGTCAACGCGCCATTTTAAGTTTGGAATCTATGCTTGTAATATCTTTGAGGCATTCACCCAACTTTCATCTTTCCCTCACTGGTTCCCCACTTAACTATGGATTGCTGAAATGTCTTAAAACGTGCATTTTTGGGCGCTTCGCGCGCACCCGTTACTGTACTTTAAACATCGTTAGCCCATTCCAGCGGGCCTGACTTATCCCCCATTTTCGAACACGGGCCATCGCCCATGGATAATGAAGTAGACTGGAGTCGAGTCGAGCCCAGTCCATTCGACTCCAATCCAATCGAATCAAATTAAAAGGACATTACATACGCAATTTTGACCCGTTGCAATGGATTCTGGAGACGAGAACAGGGTCCGAAGTAGCCTAAGGTAGGGGGTGCAAGGGAGCGGCTGCCCCCTTGAAATTTCCAAACCCTAAATCACACTCTGTATTCTAAACAAATACAATGTTGCAAATTTCATGGCCCTGGTTATGATTTTAAAACCCCCAGAACCTTGAAAATCGCACCTAAGAGTTCCCCTTTTCCCGAAACTTGCCGGGGAGGTACTCAGACCCCCGTCTTAGGCGAATAAATCCCCATTCTCTAAATACTGGACGAGCCCATGACTGATTACAAAAGTTGTGTTGCCCTATCTACATGGTATGGCATATCATCTGGTATCTGCGCGCGTCCTGGAGTGTTCTTGCGCTGTGCCACAGTGTCGCTTAAAGTCGATTAATTACGTGCTAAAATCAATGAGGTTATTAAGTAGCTGTATCTTGCTTTACCCTACAAGTGAATGAAGTGATTTTGATGAATAGCAATGTGTTTCAAATTCACCTCATTCCTTGAAATCTAATAAATTTTTCTAAAGAAGTAACTTCAAACTAAGGTGTAGCAACCACTTTTGTAATTGGTGCGACCACTATTGTAATAAATTCACCCACTCGTTTGTAGTTTTTGAAGTCACCACTTTTGTAATGCTCATTGACCACTTCTGTAATAAAAAAATTCTTCAGCCACTTTTGTAATCGCCAGTTAACCACTTTTGTAATTATAGTAAAGTAGATGAGGGCACTATTTTTGGAGAATTGTGCTTTTTATGATACAAGCATGAAATTAAAGTATGACCTAAGGGAATCATCTGGTAATAAGGGGCTTTGCAGATTTGTCCATTGAGAGCAATGGCGGCTATTTTAAAAGGGTCGCCGCTGCTTGTTGCTTCACCCGTATCTTGGTTTATTTCTGTGTATAAACTGTTGCTTTAGCCGTACAAAAGTAATATTTTGTACTGGATTATAGACCCCTTATTAAAGTTTCAACATATGTTGCTCATGAGACAAAAATTGCGTCCATATTTTCAAAATGGCCGTCATTTATATTCTGAGATCACAGGTAAGTTGAAAGTAAACTCAGTGCATCTGGAGTCGGTCGGTTTCTGGAGTCGGTCACTGTTTAAATACAGCACAGTAAATGTCCGGCTTGTTTAGTGACTGACTCACGGTGTCATCATACCACTGTGCTTTCAATTGCCTCCACGATACTACTTGGTATCAGCTATAGCAACCAGTCTATCCAATTACATCACAAAGTTCGCGGATCAAATAGCCCACCACAGAAACAATTAAAAGTATACACCCGGCTCTCTCATATGCCATAACAACAGACTAGACACTCTGTTCCAATGCATGAACTCTGAAATAAACGTGCGTGAAGATGCTTGAGGATACGTAACAATCGTACTAATAAAATACTAAGAGATCATCATCGTCATCGTCATCGTCGTCGTCGTCGTCATCATATGTGATTAATATTGCGGCACAACCTACATAGACCAAACAGATGTGACATGTATCTGAAAGTGTTGTCGTCAGGTTTCTGGCGTCGCTTGTACTATGGCTACATAATTTATCTGTTTTCATATTTCGTTTACTCAAAAAATGTTAATCTGTTGTAAGCGAAAGACAATGGAAGGAAATTCGATGTAGTGTGTACATTGTGTTAATTTTCTGGACCTTCACCCCACCGGCCGACCGCCCCGACTAACAACGCCAGTCAACCCCCTCCCACACCCAGTAAATTTGAATAACGTCCTCATCATCCACCCCCTCGCCTCGTCGGGTCATTTCTACCGTCTCCACTACTGTTGTCCTCCCATGATTTATCAAGTATAAATAGCCTAGCTATCACTACAAAGTTTTGTAGGCTACCATAAAGTCTGAGAAAGATTTCGTGAAACCCGAGGGCTGGATGAGAGATGGGGGAGCAGAACACGGATTAAGGGTGGGGCAACAGGGGTACGTGCCCGAGCTCGCCACATTCTGGCCCCCACATTTACAGTACAAAAAAGAACTGTCCGTTTGGGAATAATATATACCTTGGGTGTTCCGGTACTGTTCAAGTGTTTCTCTATCTACTATAGGGCCCCCACACAACTGCGTGCCCGCCTACCCCCGCATGCTTAGTCCGGCCGGGGGAGGGGGCTTTAAGCTAACATTGTATACAATGTGCATGCTAAACTTGGTAACTTACCAATAGATCGATAGATCGATAGGTAGGTAGGTAGGTAGGTGGGTGGGTAGGTGGGTGGGGGGTTGGGATGGGTTGGTAGGTGAGTAGGTGAGTAGGTGGGTAGCCGGAGTGATGGGTAGACTCGATGGTGCCATCTCCCAGCAGAAAAAGTCATTAAAAATAAGAAAATTTCTAAACATAAATCACTTTAAAGCTGATTGCCACTAAAGCATTTCCATCCAAGTTACCAAGCTTCCATAAACAGAAACTTTTCAAATAGCAGAGTTGTCACCATTCCCCTTAGGTTGTTATCCGCTTCATTAAATTCAAGGAAGGAAAATTTATTACATTGTCCTATAATATGTTCAAAGCTTTGTCAACCATTTTGCATTTAGGTACCCTACATAAACAAAAGTTTCTGAAAAATTAGGATTAACCCTTATATGACAACTCCACCCTTTACACCCATCCAGAAACAGCAAAAGATCACGAACTAATGAGAAATGCTGAATATATAGTCAGTTCAAAATTTCACACTATTTTGCATCATCTCGAAGAATCCAAACACGACGGACAGTCTTCCTCAGAACTTATATTTTAGGCCAATATATCAAGTTCACGTGGCTCCTTTCTAGCTGAAGAAAAAGCACCCTGCTTTTCAAATATTCAATGGTCGATAGGACAGCAACAGGACATCAAATCAGCCAAAGAAAGATCAATTTCGTTATATGTTTTTATGCAGTTACTTCTCAAACTAGCGCAACACATATTTTAAGAAATGTTTTAGAAAAAAAACCAAGTAAACCAAGTAGTATTAAACTCAACATTTTCAGACCAACAGTGAAGTGATACTTCGAAACTTGAGCATATTCTGCGGTGAAATAATGAAAAAAATGTTGATTAATTTCTTTGATTGATAGGCTATTATTTGCAGATGTGGTGCCTCTTGGATTCCTTTCCTAAGACGAGAGGAACCTATGCAATCACGCTGTCGAGTGTATGTGTGTATATATGTGTTTGTGATGCTTAACTTGTAAACACCATATCTCAAAATAGAAACGATTGATATTTTTTATACTTCGCATATATATTTATCATATTTTGATGAAGAATCTTTTTGTTTTAAGTGGAGGAGAGGTGAGAGCGTAAACCATTAAAACACTTTACCTCAAAGCAGAAAGCACGGGAACCTTTAAATTAGAATGTGAATACGTAAGGGTCATTAAATGAATCCAATTTTTTTAGTAGAGGGCAAAGGTCATCTGTGGTAAACCTAGGAAATCGAGAATTTTACTTGTAGACACGTGACCTCCAGGTAGGGATGATAAATACTTTTCATACATGGTATATAGATTTGTCATATTGAGAGAAAGAACCCTATTGTTTAAGGGAGGGTCAGAGGTCATTTGAGATCACCAGAGGTCAAAACCGAAAAACTTGTGAACACGATATTTCAAGATAGGAATGATGGACGCTTTTCATATTTGGCATATAGATTTGTCATATTACGAAATAGAACTGTATATTCGGTGGAGATCAAAGGTCATCTGAGGTTAACAGAGGTGAAAACTTGTAAACTGCTCCAAAAACATAATCTCAAGATAGCAATGATGGATACTTTTAATACAAGATACATATACTGTAACGTTGTTAACTGTATTGGGAAACTATTTTGCTTTTGGGAAATTATTATAGATTGTTAGGAAAGTCACAAATTGAGGGTTCTGCGTCAGCTATCTCTACTACTCTATTTCGGGAAGCCATTGTCTTTTGACGAAATCCATGCTGCCGGGAAAATGGTAGTACCGTAAAGCATAATTGTCTGCCATGAAATAGGCGACAATTAGTAACCCAAAATTAGATGATTTTTTGACCAATTTGCGAAAAAAATGTAAAGAATTTGTATCCAGCGGATTTGAGTAGATAAAGGTGTCTAGATTTACCAAGATGCAGGACGGAGAACTTTCATTTTTTCAAAATGGCGTCCAAAATAGCCCCCGAACATGGTAAATTTCACTTTCAAGTGTTACAGCAAACACAAAAGCGCTCCGACTTCACGATTTTAGTTAGTGGAAAGTCAGTCACCCTGCACCGACCCGACTACAACCCAACGGAAAAAACCAGTCAGTCGAGTGGCAGCCGTGTTCCAAATTTTGCTCTCTACGTGACTTTCGGTCCTGATTGCGATCCGACATTCTACCTCATGACCACATCGGAAATATCAAACCGATATTCGTAGTGGAATCGGGGGAGGGGTAGGAGTGGAGTCGCCGCTGAGTACAGTCGTGGTAGTATGCAGCTGTCTTCGACCGAACTGGGACCCATTTTTTATGAACTGGCCAACAAAGAAGGGCTTGCGAAATCAGACGACGGTGGCAGAAAGTCAATATGTTCGACCTCATGTTTGATTGATGAACAGCAGATAGACACTGACAGTGTGTTGCGTGGTTAACCTGTGACTCGAAGTAACTGACAATGAATACCTGCATCACCGTTTTTTTCTTTTTGGAACCTGTTATCACTTTCTCGATTGATTTATGCCTTATCAATGAAATTTACCATGTTCGGCGGCCATTTTGGACGCCATTTTGAAAAAATCAAAGTTTCCCATCCTGTACCGGAGCATCTCTTTTGGTAAATCTCGACATCTTTACTTACTTAAGTTCGTTGGAAACAGATTCTTTACAATTTTTTCGCAGATGAAACAGATATTTGGGTTACTAAATGTGAAATAAAAGCCTTTGGAATATGATGCAACTTAAAGTGGCTATGCCACGTGTAAATTAACGGTGTAAACCCTTTGGTATCTTTACGAATACGTTTCCTACAACGAAAATCAACTATTCTGTTTGTTTACAACTTGTTTTTCCGCTGGAAAATTGAGAAAAAATACACCCTCTTCCAGCCCTGAAAAGTTAGTCTTTCCGAAAATTTTTAAAATCTTGTTACGTCATGTGACGTCACTTTAGGAACTGATCGTTGTTTGGCGTGGTATCCTTCGGACATTTGATACAGTGTTTGCATTCCTTTGTACCGGTTACCAAGGTCGATACAATGTAAAACCTGCGTGAAAAGTTGTAAATTTTGGAACTGTTATCCCTTTTCTCGTGCTTACCACTTGTTTTAGTCAATTAAATGCATTTCACGCAGGTTTTTCGTCTTGGTGTCATGATAAGTAGCTGCATGTACAAACATTCACAACGCAACAGCATAGGTACAGTACACAACATACCTGTTACTACACAATGTATCACCAGCACTGTTTCGTAGTAGGAACCATGTGAAATCAAATTTAATACTTTCTTTGGAATGGCGGATCTGAGCCAGGGAGTTGCACTCTAATGGCAACTCCCTGATCGGACAGGAATGGTCAGTGGACTGTCGGTAAAGTGAGTTTTCTTGGATTTGAAATCAGAAAGGCGAAGGCGATACTGAACGAGACGTTAGTGGTGCAGATGGGGTGAGTAATTCGTTACGGCGCATTGGACCGTATCGATTTGAGACAGTGTTAGGTGAAGTGAAAGTACAACACCACAACAATTCGTGCACGAGAAGCATTTGGAGCAATTGAAAGGGACTTCAGCTTGTAAAGTTTTATGTAGGCAGTCAAAATATGAACTTTAGGTTACTTTCGTGCAAGTGTCAGTGGAAATCGTGGAACTAGCCTAGGCTGTGATCGAGTGTGCACAGTATTTCGCTGGCTGCTGCCAGTCCACTCACTGTACGCAGACCGAACCGAACAGTACACTGTCGAGTTTTTCGTTTTTCGGTTACGAATCAGGAGTATTTGTAATCATTAGTAATAGCCTACTGCAGCCCTAAAATATAGCAGACTGACACCACTCTCCAAACAGACAGAATAAAGTTCAGATTCAAGACATGCCGCGAATTACAATCATTACTATCTCTTACGTATGTATAGGCTATGCTGTACGCCAGGTTCGGTATACGGAGGCTGGTGTTCCTAAAATGACGTCATTATTGTGTTGGCTTGAAATCTCATTTTCAACAGTCTAGTTTTTGGTGCAATTTTTTGAAACATTAATTTCTTTTTAATACTCAAGGCTGTAAGGGTGATGAAAACAGTTTTAGAAAGAGCTTTTTGTGTACTTTAGGCTAAATTAGTCTCCCGTTACTCCAATTTACGTGTCATGGCCACTTTAACCTGGCTGCTCGTCGGGGATGAGGTATTCGTGGTCAGTTACGTCGGGTCACAGGTTAACCACGCAACACAATGTCAGTGTCTATCTACTGTTCAACAATCAAACATGAGGTCGAGCATATTGACTTTCTGCCACCGCCCTTCTTTGTTGGCCAATAATTCCTAAAAAATGGATCGCAGCGGTAATTTTCCAGTGTTGTAACAAGTCAAGTCACTGACTCGGACTCGAGTCGCATATTTGACGTTACTTTACTTGACTTGATCATCAGCCAAAATGACTTGACTTGACTCGAGTCTAGAACCCTAAATGACTTGACTCTAGTCACCACCTAAAATGACTTGACTGGGACTCGAGCATAGCATGACTCGAGTCCAACTGAAGACTCGAGTCAGGGAAAATGACTCGAGTCTCCTGCGACTCGAGTCCTTTGATGCGACTCAGATGTGTGTAAATGTACCCAATTCTGGGCTGTGCTACGTGCATATCGCGAGGTAGACGCGGCCTCAATACACAGTGTACGTGTGAAATTAATACCAGCACTGCATGCCTTTTGTGTCTACACTTGCCAACAAACGGGCCGCGGTAGTTCGACATATCCGCACTCACTGCTGCGGAAGCATGTCATACCATACTATGTACACAGTATTACAGGCATGGACCATTCCGAACACCAATCTCAGAGGTTTCTATTGGAAAACAACATGTTGCACAGACAGGGTTGCCATCTGCATGGTTTTTGGTCTAATTTCAGGAACTTTCGTTGTACTAGATGTTTATCCATGGGTGAATATTTCAAAATGAAATTATTAAAATGTGAGTCTGTTCATTTCTGCTCTCTATAATAATTTTGTTGCCTCTAAAAAAAGAAGTATTCAAATAATATTGCTTGTGCAACTCTGATGGGAGCGGTTTAGTCCTAAGTAAAGGCATGTGTGTGTGTGGGGGGGGGGGTATTCCACGAGACCGAAAATAAGAAAAGGTCCGCAAGACCGAAAATGAGAAAAGGTTTGCATATAGTAATAATTATCACGTACGGATACGTTTTTTTTGTTATAATAATGCGTACGAAAGTAATAAATAGTAGCCGCGTACAGTGACGTAGCGAGGGGTTAATTGGGTCATGGTCCAACCCCTGGCAAAAGTAATAAAGCCAAATTATACTTCCAAAGTTTTCACCCGCACACAAAATTATTTCAAAATCATCTCAAAGGGGAGGAGAGAATCCTCCCGTTAGACGCCTTCCTCTTTGACCCCTCTCCCGGAGCATCGTTCACAAAGTGATGATCCCCCTCAGCTGAATTCTGGTTACACAACTGTGCACGTATATCCTTAAAAGTTCCGGTCTCTCGAGCGGTTTTAAATTTCGGCCTCGCGGACCTTTGCGGTCTCGCGAACCCTATTTCATTTTCGGTCTCGCGGACCTTATTTCCTTTTCGGTCTCGTGAACCCTATTTCATTTTCGGTCTCGCGCACCCTATTTCATTTTCGGTCTCGAGGACCTTTGGTCTCGTGGACCTTCGGTCTCGTGGGCTGTAACCGTGTCCAGCCGGTCGCCGATAGCTCCCTATATATGGTCCTTACAACGACCCATTAGAATCCGGGGTCTTCGACCAGCACAATGCTGGTCGAGAATGATTTTTTTCTTATAGCAAAGCTAGGACCTTAAGTCCGTATTTACTGCGATAACATTTCCCTTCCAACTCTGTAACTAATATTGCAGTTGTTTTTGATCACTTTAAACCTCTGATAAGTTCCGAAAATTTGAAACAAAATCAATAACCTTGCCACTTCCTAAAATTTACTAGCAGGCTGTTGCGTTCGAAATATTTGTTGATATCAGAATGCCGTGTGCGTAACATTGTGACATCACACAGAACATTTTACTACTGTAGTTCCTATACATACACATGACAACTGCCTCTGCAAACATTCCATACTGACGTAAGAATGTAGCTTATTAGCATACTGATGTAAACAACGTTCCTTAGTCACACATTAAATAGAAAGGCACGACAAATTTGCTAATTTCATTTCAAGGTTTTGGCCCTTTCAAAAAGATCTCAGTGATCAAAACAAAACTGTAATACTCCTTTAAGATCTAGAGAAGAAAAGTCATGGTAGTAAATTAAGATTTTACGTCCAAAATTTGCTGAGGGAAGAAAGTCAATTTCAACATCATAAGGACGGCCGATCCCCCCCCCCCCCCGATCTATTTTCAGAGGTCGTTGTAAGGACTGTGTATAGAGGTTTTTCACTGACGTCACTGCGTTCGCGCGTCTCTCTATTTTGACGGCCAGGCGCCCAGTGTATAACAATCGTAACTAAGATCCTGCAGTCTTTTGCGCATGAGCAGTGACGGCCAGTGAGCCAAATTGAAACGCGCTGACGTCACGTGAAAAACCTCTATAGTGGGGCTCACAGCGAACGACCATCCAGTCCTTTACTGAGGACTAGGACTGGTTGTAATTTCGCAACCCCGTGTAAAGCATTGTTCATCAGGTGGCGTTGTCAGGGTGATATCCACAGTACACAGTACCGACGATAGCAGTCCGGGCCATGTATGTTATGTACGTGCACATGCATCCACCAAGCAAAGTCATCTGTCGCTGTCACAGGCGGGATTACGGTGGGCAATGGGGAACTTGCTTCCCGCCCCACACTTTTTTCCACACTTTTTTTGCAATGTTAAATGAAGAAAAACATTAAAATCAAATACCATAATACTGCTAGGATGATTTTTCTCTGCGCGCTCCGCGCCCACCTCCAGAGAAAACTGACTAAATAAAATTGAAAATTTTGTGTAGCCAGGGGCGTAGATTTCTTTTCAACTTTGGGGGATGGGGTGGACTATCGCAAACGTGGAAAATGTGCACGCGAAGCGCGAGCCCATGACGGGTGGGGTCCAGGGGCAAAGCCCCGATGGGGGTCCAGGGGGCGAAGCCTCCGGAAGCTCCTGGGTTTTAATGTCTCAGAAGTGCCAGGAAGACTGTTTTAAGGGGTTATTTTCAGTGGTTATTTTCAATGTTCTTTGGTAGGCTATTGTTATATTCATGCATTTAGGAAATAGCCTACTATTTTGAGCACAAAACTCGTTGATAAGCTGCAATGGATTGTAATTGTACAAGAGCAACAATGTCCTGTTAAGCTTAAAAGGCAGGGATCAACATATAGGGTCATACCAGACAACTGGATTTTGAATTCGGAGATCACTACTTTTGAGAGATCACAAGATTTTACTACTTTTGAACTAAAATCGGGACGAACAGCTGCCAGCAATGAAAAATGACAGGGAGGGAGAGTATAGGTACAGGGAGGTGATATTAGACCTCCCTGACAGGTGTAGTAAAAGGGGTGAAGGACTAATAAGAGCGTTACAGAGTGCTGTTTTTGCCATAAGTGTATTAACAATCACCATCTATACCGATAATTGTTCAGCGGGAACTGGCGAAGCTCTGGTAAAATTTTTGAAAAATGTATAACGGCAGATACGTACTTCCAACCTTCTACATCATGCTATATATTAGATTGAAAGATCCCATATTGGTGCGAGGTCCCCCACAGATGTGTGGAGATTACCGTATATGTGTTCTTCGGAAAGTGTCGTGATCAGAACAGTTTCGTGTATTATTACCTTAATAATGGTCATGACATGGAGTGTAAACAGTGACGAATAATATTTCCATTACAAAACCTGCATTCAGACTCTATATCGAGACACTCTCAATTGCCCAACAAGCCTACATGCCACTGCCATAAGCCAGTCTTTTACCTATTAATTCGTAAACTTTCAACATATTGCTGCTGTGCTTCTTCGAAAGTTGCTATTGGAAGATATTGATAATATGAGTAACACTGACGTAAGGTTGGAAGCGCGCGGAGCGCGCGAAAATTTTGATAGATTGCCAACGATTTGCTAAATTCTGATAGTTTGAGAATCATTTGTCATAGAGAGTGAAGCGAGATTGAAAAAATTTCTTACGAAAATGAAGAATAAAATATACTTTCCATCATCATACACGTATCTGTTGACTGAAACATGGGGGGGGGAGGGGGATGATTACATGGGCCATCCCCCCTAGTCAAATGTTGGGGAATATATCCCCCATCCCCCCCCCCGGGATTTACGCCCAAGTGTCTAGCACCGTAAAATTTCTTTCAAAGCGTGGGAGTGTCCTACGCGCCACACTGTTGGGACTTGAAGCTCTGAAATAAGTCACTGAAAGTACTGTACGTCATTAAATGAACCCTGGTCCTTGCAAACAAAATCCCAAACACTACCCATGTATAGGGAATCACAATTCTCGATAAATTTTTCCGCGTGCTTCGCATGAGCCTGATATAAATTGGTCTCATTAGTACTGCTATACGACTGTGCGTAGGAAAACTTTGGTGGAATTGCCTCGTTATTATTTCCTGTAGGACAGCTTGAGTAAATTACTATTTCCAAAACCCTCGCTACACCTCTTCTTGTCCACTTTCCCCACCAACTGCCATCATGCATCCTCAGCTAATTGACTTACAGTTACTATCTGAAATTTGCGATTCTCATAAGAAACCTTTTCATTAGCATTTTAAATTACAGATGGGGAAGCAGAATTTGTTCAAGGAATTAACCAGAATTGCCGCAAAAGCCGTCAAGTTTTTTTTTAAAAAAATTACTCAGTCTCCAGCCTCCGGCTTCGCACCTTCGGCGCTCGCGGTTAAAGGTTTCGCCGGCCACAACTTTCCAAGATGTAGCCTCCAATAAAAATTACTCCCCTGCCTGCCTGCATGGCATTTAAACTGCCGATGGTCTTGGCCATGTCCATGTAAAAACTACCCGTAAAACATTTCTTTTCTTTTTTTAAATTATCATAATTATACTCTATAACCTGATAACCTTCAAAATCGGCAATACCTTATTTTTTACACCAATAAAAATGGTTGAGGGGGATCGTCCCAGACCATCGGCAAAAATGAAATATGAAAGCAGGATATAGGTCCTTGTATCCTGCTCTATGAAAAGAACAGGCACCTGGGGAAAGTAGGAATTTTTTAATGTAATAAACAATACTGCATTTAAAATCAAAGAAAAACAATAGGCTACAATATACATCTCAATGCGTTTTCTTCACGCGCACCCGTTTTTAATATTGTTTTGGGATTCCGGGTTACTTCTTGTAGAACATCTGGCTTTTCATACTCTTTTTCATACTCTTCCATTATCTTTGAAACCTTTGAATTCCCCATGGCCTCACGCTGTATGCTACAGGTACATTGTTTTCTTATAACTTTAAGTTATGTGAAAACGATGTACCTGTGGCATACCATAGAAAAAGATTGCAGTCAGTGACAGGTACACTTCAGAAGAGGCAGAAAGGAACCAGTTGTCTCAAGGTCACACCAAAGAAAAAATACGTTTTAAATTTGCTATGATTATGTGATAGTGTGACTTGCGTTAACTTGTAGACACAGCAACTGACTCGAGTTGACTCGACCAAAATGTCTGACTTGACTTGACTTGGCTTCTGTCTTGACTTGACTTGACTTGAAAATGTGCTTGACTTGACTTGACTCGAGCAATGTGGCGAATGACTTGACTTGACTTGCGACTCGACCACCGTTGACTTGACTTGACTTGTGACTCGACCTAAGGGTGACTCGTTACAACACTGTAATTTTCTAATTAAATAATTCATGAAGAAAGCGGGTGATTTGCTTCCATTATTGGAAAACACCGTGCAACCTTCGCGATTACCCATCCTAGCTGCCAACCCTCAAACCTGCTGCATCATAAAGAAATCGAGTGGCTATCGTTTAGTCCTGGCTACTATGAAACAAAAGGGCTAATTGCAATTTTTAGGTCTGTTTAGTGCTTATTCAGTGGGCATCAGTGCTATTTGTAGACAGGCACTTGGTTTGTAAAATGAAGGCAAAAATTACTAAAATTTTCGCAAAAGTGTTACTTTTCGGCCCGTGTCGAGTGCATCCATCTACGGCACTCTTGTTTACCTCACATAACTTCCAATCGAAAAAAGTGAGTATAATTATTGCAAAACTCCGTAGAAACTCTATGACCCTTCACCCAACCAACCATCAATGCCGCTGCATCTTGAAGAAATCAACAGGCGATTAGTCCGAATTACACTATTTTGAAAAGATGTAGACAGACAGCGATTTTTGGTCTGTTTAGTGTGTTTCAATGCCATTAATAGACAGTAAAATGCTTTATTTTAGTGCCCACAAGGGTTTAAATGCTTCAGAGCTTCCGGGACTTCGCCCCCTGGACCCCACAGAAGGACATCACCGGAATGGGCCCTAATACGGGCAACTGTGCCCATGCCAAAGACGGTCTTATACTCCTACCATGGAAGCACTACCTCAGAGCTAGCACTACCTCGGAGCTAGCACTTCCATGCCCAAATCGAAGTTGCTGTTGTAGCAGATAAATGAAAACGGGTTCACCAAGGTCAATTTGACATTGCCAAATATTAAACAGCGGGGAACTGGGTTTTCCGGTAGGTTTTTTTTTCTATGTGTGTGTGTGTGTTTGCTTACCTTACCCTCAGTTTTGTATCTTGTCCTTTTTGCAAAGATATCGATATCCATAAAACGATGGTTATGAGTTTAGTGTTTTTGACACATATATTATGTCAGGATTGAAACCCTTTTTTGACGGGAAAAGGTCCAACAACCCCCACCCATCGATCTTTACGGACGCCCCTGCAAATATGTTTACTTTTCATGTGATGTTATTATGAAATGAGTTGTCTACATCCTACATACATTCCAATTTCCTGAACCCCCGTAACACACATACACACACGTTTTTCGTCTTATCTTCTCTTTCCTTTTTCTTTCTTCTCTTTCCTTTCCCTTCTTTCTCTTTCCTCTCTCCTTTCCTCTTTCCCCCCTCCCCTTCATTTTGCCGACTGATTGCAGAAGTTTGCCGACTGTATCCGTGAATGGGGGGGGGGGGTCACATCCCCTCTTGCGATGGCCCTCATCCATCCACCTTCCACCCTCCGTCGTCATCATCACCATCTCAGTATAAGCTACTCAATGCGTTGACTCCGTTTACGATTAGGTGAACGCACTTTACAGGCTGCCAGTTTATCATCAAATCTCTGCGCTAGATAATTTTATTGGTTTATTTAGGGGACGGATAAGGCTACACGAAGACATCCCCATCCACGTTTCCACACCTTGAATAAGCATTATACATACAACATAATTACATTTTCAAACACACAGCTATATTACTGGCAAATAACCTGTTAATATCGCACACTCCTTCATTTAGTAGCTTTATAAAATCAAACAGTTCCTTCAAGGGATTTCCCCAACGTCTGACCTTATCCGTGCTATCCCTGTCTCGACTTGAACCAAATGGTTGGAAACTGGGACGTTAAACCTCATCTAACTAACTAACTAACTAACTGACTGACTGACTGACTGACTGTCTGACTGACTGACTGACTGACTGACTGACTGACTGACTGACTAACTAACTAACTAACTAACTAGCTATCCCTGTCACAATGTACAGTGAAATCGTCAAATACTTCAATAATATATGCAGGCAAAAACGCATGCAGGTGAGCCTGGTTTGCTGCCAAATCAAATCATGCACGCGCAAGCTTTACCCGTAACATATTGTTTACCTATAAAATGGCATATTGTCATTTCTCGGCGGGTATTTATGGCTTCTAAACAAATCCTGATTTTTGAATTTAAAACCGCTTTTAGCTATTAGTCTACTCCGGCACACTTCCTGCAATAAGAACACATTTCCGAGGGAACAGCTTTTATGACCTTTACATAGCGAATAATCATGATTGGTCTGTGCATATGTCTTTATAACCTTCATCTATTGTGTGATATAACCTTCAGCTAAACAACGTACATATCCGGAGTTGTGAAAGTAGCGTTGGAATTTTCCTAAAAGACTTGTAATTCGGTGTACAACTCCCAAACCACTGTTATATCGAGATTTACCGGTACAGGTAAAAGGAGAGCATTTTAAAAGGTATCAACGACCGATTTATTGAGTGAAGCGAATATTATTTGAATCTGAGAAAGACACCACTTAGTATAATGGGATTTTTAAAACGCTTTAAATTAGCTTTGGTATCTGTTTTTGTTTACATCGCCATCCCAGCATGCCAGGTTCCAGTCTCACAACTGGAGCGTGTTAAAGGAGAAGTAAGGTACCTACTCACTAACATTGACTCAATCGCACCTGACACAAATGACGCAACAAAGACAATGCTTGATTTTTATCAACGATTGATCTCATTGATAGAGGACATGAATGAGTTACAAGAAGACATCGTGTTAAATGACGTATTGTCTTTTACGACGGAGAACAAAATCAAGTGGACAAGGGGTAGTGAAGATGGACACGAACGATCTCGTCGGGGCGTCAATGAAGAGAATCCAAACGGGGAGTCCAAGTGCACACCTGATGGTGGTGATTGTGCGAAATTGATTACCCCATATTGTATGGGACAGTGCTTACTGTGCCCCCCAGGGGCAACGGGGTCTCCAGGTCCCCCTGGTGCAACAGGAACACCAGGATTTCCGGGCCCTCCAGGTAGAGACGGTCGTGACCTTCTTGACTGCAAAACACAACCAAAAGGGGATCCGAGTCAAGAGACCTTCAAACCGCCTGCTCTGCCCGGTAGTCAGCTTAACGCAATGAAGGCAGGCGCATTGTTTGTGCGCTGGGGACGCAGGGAATGTCCTGCTACTTCAGACTTGGTTTACCAGGGTACTGCATCTGGTGCGGCGCACAACCAGCGAGGCAGTGGGAGCAATTATCTTTGTCTTCCAGATGAACCTATCTATTATCAACCGGATACCATTAGTGACAAGAGGGGTCATATCTATGCTGCCGAATATGAGACTCTTAATTTCGCTTCATACGCTAACTTACATCAAAGGGACGTTCCGTGCGTTGTTTGCATGGCTAGGCAACGACCCGGCCTTCTTATGATCCCTGCGAGGAACGTATGTCCTAATTCAACTTGGACACTGGAGTATTCAGGTTACATCATGTCTGCTAATCGCAACCATTATCGAACGGAGTATGTGTGCATCGATTTGAACGCAGTTCCGGTTGAAGGAACCATGGGTCATGACAATGGCGCCTTGTTCTATCCCGTGGAGGGGAAATGTCTCGGGGGACTCCCATGTGGCCCTTATGTTGATGGGTACGAACTCACATGTGCCGTGTGCACAATCTAAATGTTACTTCCAAATATTTCCATCTGTAAACAAAATCCACTATGTACCCAATATTTTAGTATACTCTACTGCTGATAGCGTATAAGCAGTTAGGTAACCTGCATGTCACTTGTCGAAAAAGGAGTTCAAAAGAGAAACGTTCTCGCGTTTTCATTCATTTTATCCAGAAGTATAAAATTAACATCATTCAAAATCAGACTTTTTTCGTGAATTGATTACTAAGTTGAATAGGAATTGAGTAGAAGTTGGTGATTGTGACACACAGCAAATGATGTCCGAAGAATGCAATATCGTGGAGATCACTATTTCTATGCCGCTAAGAGCATGCTTAATGGTTATTTCTATACACCACTATATGGTAGGCGTGTACAGCTACATCCAAGAGCGGCGATTTGTTCTCAGTATTGAGGGGGGGGGGGGGGATGACCAGATTTTCAGATAATTTACTGTGTAAAAAATCAAGGTCAATGGGCGATTTCTCAAATATTGGGGGGACATGTCCCCCTGTCCCCCCGGGATCACCGCCCATGGCTACATCACCGAAAGACTTACTTGATTTGGGGCTCCGTTTGAGCCTGGGTCTCAAACCTAAATTGTATTATTATTTGCAAATGCAAAGGTTTCGTCTAGTAATGATGACATTATTGGATTTAATGGTATCGTATGTGTTGGCTATGAATGACAATCGATCTTCGAAAAAGGGGATTTCAAAAACATTCTTTTCCTTTAAAACTAAAGGACTCACATAAAGAGGTTTCGAAATATCTCAATGGGCCCATGTTGCCTACCTTTACTCTGTACTAGGCTACTAGAGTTCCTGTCCGGGGAGTATTGTATCAGAAGTAAACATACCTAATGGAACCTATAATGGGGCACAGGGGCGTAGAAAAGTCTCCCCCAAATTGGGACGTGGACAGGCGACGTTGAGAACGTTGGCGCCCTTCCGAGCACTTGGGATCAAAGGGCACACTTAAGGGCCTTTGATGGAGTCCAGAGGCAAAGCCTCGCTGTGTGAGACTTATATAATAAGGAGAACTCCCCAAGTCTTTCGACTAGTGACAAAAAATGGGATGCTAAGATAAAAACTGTGGGGAAATTGCAAGGAGGGTAGGAAGTGTACATAAAGGTTACACTTGACAATGCTCTCCCCCGGCTTCTCGGACTCGGCGGATAAGTCTATCCATTAGGACAGAAAAGTAGGTGGATTGAGTGCAACGTTAGCTTTCTCTTCTATGGCGTTGCCATTGCAGATTGTATTGATTGATTGATTGATTGATTGATTGATTGATTGATTGATTGATTGATTGATTGATTGATTGATAGATTGATTGATTGATTTATTTATTATTCACAATTGTTTGAGAGAAATGTTATTTATGTAAGGGATCTTTTTATTTTAATCAAAATAATTTCCCGCTATCCCTTGAACAGTTTAAACGTAAATATCAAATTGAATCCATCCCTTTCACAGTTTATTGGGGTTTGGTCCATGCCATTCCACATAATTGGAGAAGCTCTGATTCTTTGAGAAGTGAGTCCCCGAATACAACTATTGACTTTTACAACAATGTACTTCAAGCCCCGTCTGTTTCTCAGTTCATTTATACTAAACAATTAATAGTCTATTCAAAAGCTCCGACTTCAAATCAGAAATGGGAGTATCATTTTAATGCTATTGAGGACCGGGACTGGATAAGATTTTTCAGTATGCCGAGACACACGGTGTCCGAAGTCAAGTTTTCAGTTCTTTCAGTTTAAATTCCTTCACAGAACGAACTGACGAACAGGTTGTTAAATGTTATGGGTAAATGTGACTCTGATTTATGTACTTTTTGTGAGACAGCTAGTGAGAGTATTGAACACCTATTTTGGGAGTGTGGTATTGTTGCCAGTTTTATTTTAGATGTGGAAAGCCGAATCTTAAGAAACAATTCTTTTACTCGAAACAAGACATTTTCCTTGGCTATGGGGAGGGCTTGTGCCACCTGTATAATTTTTTGATTTTCATTTAAAGTTTTTTATTTATGAGTGCAAGAGACATGGTCGAAAGCCCACAATGGACGACCTCTTCTATAAATTTAAGTTCGCTTTAAGCATGGAAAGACACAACAATGTAAGAGTCCGTCCCCATAATAAGAACAACGTAAGTTATATTGTTCTACAGCGTGCCTTTAGCGATTGTCCGGAGCTATTTCATTGATTTTTACCGGCTATGATCTGGGATCGTTACCTTCCTTCTTACTGTAATGTTTAAGTTGGTAATCTATCTTTTTACGTTTTCGCTGTGCGCTCTTACGGTTTCTTGTGTTACATTCTGTTACTATGTCTGTAATATATGCTAGGTGGATTTCGAGAACAAGGAAAAAATTTTTTTGCACAAGAAAGATTGTGAGTTATATAAGTAGAAGCTAATAGTATAAAGAGTGAAGGTAGTTTGTACATTTGTTGTGTTCCTAAATACTAATTTCTGAAAAGGAATGTAAATAATGTAATCTTGCACGTCATGGAAAATTATTGATAATGTTAAAACGTTGGCTGATGATGTAAATACGGCGTGTGCGTATGTTATGCTTGTAAATATTAACTTTTGGAATGCAATGTAAACTTAATGTAATTTTGTAAACGACGGAAAATTCTTGACAATGTTAAATCATCATCACCGTTGAAAACGGGATTAGAATGAAAATCAAAATAAACGGAGGAAAAAATATTTATTTATTTATTTATTTATTTAATATTTATTTATTTATTTGTTTGTTTATTTATTTGTGGACGAGCCTAAAGCATGAGAGGCTGAGGACGTGTTTTTACCTCGGGGGAGAATTTTCTTCGGAAATTAATCTAAAGGTGTTATCCTGCGTTCCTAAAAAGTTACTACATAGGAGTCAACTAACTTACAAACATGTCGGGAAAAAGAGGCAGACCGCCCCTCACTCAAAGACAGGGCATTACAAGATCTACTGCTACGGCCACCCCTAGGAGGAGCGATAGTGATGCAGCTCAGGATCCAGCACGTGACGTTGATTCTTCTGAAAACCCTAGCTGGAAAGTGGCCATTGATGCCTTCCAGGCAAAATTTCTGAGGTCTATAACTGATCTCCAAAATAGTCTAAAAAAATTGGAGGAAGAACTAGTTAAATCGATTGAATTTCAAGCAAAACGTGTGGATGACCTATTCCTCAATATGGCGGACAAAGATAACGCAGTTTGAAGGCTTCTCTAAGAGAATCTCTGTTTTAGTTGGAGAATACTGTTGCATCAAAGGACTCAGAGATAAACAAACTTGATCGCATGTCGCGAAGGAACAACTTCCGTATTGTTGGAGTCCCGCGCACAATAGAGTAGGACTGAGAGTCATTCGTCAAGACAAAGGTATTACCTCTATTCAAAGACGGTAATCAGGTCATTACTGAGCGATGGAGGGGAGCGATGGAGGGGAACGATGGAGGGGAACTCTGGAGAGGGCGCCACACATTCTTGTTCGATGTTTGTCTTTTAAGGACAAGTTACTTGTCATGAAGAACCGGAGGTCTGCTCTCGAAGGAAAGGAGTTTTTTTATCGTCGATGACTTGACACGATCGGATCTTCTTGAAAAGAAGAAGTGGGCCGATAAAGTGAAAGACTTGTACGATAGAGGTACCAAGTTGAGATTTGCCGACGGGAAATGGAGAGATGGAACAGGGAGACCTTATAACTTTGAATAACTGACAGTCATCTGAAGTTTTTCCCCTGTGCAGGACTTTGATACGGTATTTTATGATATTTTCTCCTTCCTGAGGAAAATTTCCTATGGCTTCTCATACTACTCGTCGAGGTCTTTGGATCTTTTTTAGCTGGCGTAGTTTGGTGACCATGTGTTGGGTGAACTTTCTAGCTATTTTTAGATTTTTTCTCGTTATCCATCGTAGTTATATTTCTTGCTATATTTACTATGTAAGTATAGTTTTCTTTTACTTACGTACAAGTAATGTTCTAATTCGGTGAAATATCGTTACATGAATTCTCGTTATATTTATTATGGCGATTAAAATAGGAAGTTACAATGCAAGGGGGCTAAGACAACCAAGCAAAAGGCGACAACAGTTTGCTTATCTCCATAGGCATCATTTTAATATTGTTTTTATTCAAGAAACACATAGTACATGTAGTGATGACCGGTTCTGGTGAAATGAATGGGGCGGAAATATACTTTTTTCTCATGGCACCTCATCAAGCAGAGGGGTAGCGATTTTCTTTCGTCCAGGAACTTCATTTGATATTTTGAAGATTCATTGCGACAACTCTGGTAGATTTGTTGTCGCTGATGTAGGTTACGGTGGTAGTATTTTTACTTTGTTGTCGGTTTACGGCCCTAATCTTGATTCTCCAAATTATTATAGTAATGTTTCTACCTGCCTCTCCAACTTTCAATGTGATAATATGATTTGTGGCGGAGATTTTAATTTGGATCTTGATAAGGAAGGAGGTGCTCGTCGCACTAACTTCAATGCTAGAAAAGATTGTCTTACCTTAATGGAAAAGTATGATTTGATTGATATCTGGAGGGACAGGAACCCTTCAACAAAATATTTCAGTTGGCAGTCTAATATTTCCGAAATTCATTGCAGATTAGATTTTTTTATTGTTTCTCGTCATCTGTCCTTTAAAGTTAAGGATGCTTTTTTCCAGCCTACTTTTCATACAGATCATTGTATGGTCGTTCTTTGTTTTGACCCTACTGACGTACCAAGGGGAAGAGGGTACTGGAATTTTAATAATTCTTTACTTTCAGATCCCGCTTATATTGATTTAATTAACTCGTTAATTGAAAGATATAAACAGAACCCTTCTGTGTTAAATGCAGATCCGGTTTTCATGTGGGAAAATTTGAAATTTAAGATTCGAGCTGAAACAATTCCTTATAGTAAACGTTAAGCTACTCAGTCCCGTAATTACGAGCGCTTCCTTATTTCTCATATTGACAAAATTGAATCGGATATTTTTAATGGAATGGCTCCAAACTCTCAAGATGATTTGGAGAATGCGCGGGAAAAGTTACACATGTTGTATAAAAATAAGTTAGAGGGTATTATTGTTAGATCTAGGGCTAGGTGGGTAGAGGAGGGTGAAACAAATTCAAAGTATTTTTTTTAATTTGGAAAAACGTAATAGACGCTTGTCTACTTTTTATGAATTATTCAATAAGGACGGTGTACTAGTGAATGATGCTTCTCAAATTCTAGATGAAATTCGGTCTTTTTACACCTCCCTATACTCCGCCCGACACTGTAGCTCGACGTTATTTTTGATAACCTCCCAGGGTTTCATTCTGATTTAGATTTTACTTCGTGTGATGGTTACCTAATAATTGAAGAATGTAGGGTCGACTTATTTTCAATGACAAACGGCAAATCGCCTGTCAGTGATAAAAATTTTCTATTGATTTTTATAAGTTTTTTGGGGGGCCTTCAATTCAAAATTTTGTCGTTAGTTCGCT
Organism: Holothuria leucospilota; assembly: GCA_029531755.1. NCBI lineage: Eukaryota > Metazoa > Echinodermata > Holothuroidea > Aspidochirotida > Holothuriidae > Holothuria > Holothuria leucospilota. Next base: position 19,251,786 of record CM055963.1, read on the forward strand.
GAATCAAGCTTTTGGTAACCAAAAATTTTCAGTCGAGTAATCTCGAAGTATTATTACTTTAATTTTGAAACAGGATAAAGATCCATCACATTTAAGTAATTACCGGCCAATATCTCTCTTAAACACCGATTACAAAATTGCAGCAAAGGCAATGGCCGGTCGTTTCAGACATATGCTAGGAAATATTATCGATAATATACCAGACGGGTTTTCTTCGGAAAAGGTTTATTGGAGAAAACATTCGTTTTATTTTAGATTTAGTGGAATATAGCAGTGCAAATGTTATTCCAGGTTTTAGTTTTTTTCTTAGATTTTGAAAAAGCGTTTGATTCTATAGATTGGGATATTGTTCACAGAACTTTGGATTATTTTAATTTTGGCGATAGTTTTAAATCTAGGATTAGAACATTTTCTAATAGTTGCACTGCTGCTGTATGTAACAGCGGTTTTTCTACTGGATTTTTTCCAGTTAACAGGGGGTTCGACAAGGATGTCCGTTAAGTCCTTATTTGTTTATTTTGTGTGGCGATCTCCTTGCTAGACAAATTTCATTAAATGATAATTTCAGGGGTATAACTGTTTTTAACAAGGAGATCAAGATTCTTCAGTATGCAGATGATACTGCTCTTTTCATCGAGGGCAGCCGTGATTCAATTTGATGCTGAATATTTTACATGAATTTCACTCTGCATCTGGCCTTAAAATTAATATGAGCAAGTCGCACATCTTTCCTCTAGGTCCATTTATTACGGACCAACCCGTTTATCTCTCTGACTTTGGCATTACACCATTCTTGGGCCCTATTAAATTTCTTGGGATTAGTTTTAGTCATAATGGGAATGATCTCTTCAGATTAAATTATCTTCAGAAATTGTCTCGTCTCAAAAATATTCTTAATTTGTGGTCGGTTAGAGATTTGACTCCCTTTGGCAAAAATGTTATTGTTAAATCCTTTGCCCTTTCTCAGCTTGTTTTTCTTTTTCAAGTTTTGCCTGATCCACCCGATTATTTTATCAGCGAAGTTCAAACGTGTATTTTTGACTTTATTTGGTCCGGGAAACCGGATAAAATAAAAAGAGACACTATGTATAATTTTATGGAAAACGGAGGTTTGAAAGTTACTCATGTTAAAAGTTTTATATCTGCTTTGAAAATTACTTGGGTGAACAGGTATAGAGATGAAGGCAATGGAATTTGGAAAATCTTTTTTGATTATTATTTGGATGAGTCTGGGGGACAATTTTTATTCGAGTGCAATTTCAGAAGTACTGACATGGATTATATTGGTAATACTTTTATTAGAAACATTTGTCAAGCCTGGGGTACTATGAACTTTAATACTCCTGGGGATCATTTTGATATTCAAATTCTTTGGAATAATGGTATTATAAAAGTAAGTAATATAACCTTGTTTTACGAAAAGCTATTTAAGACAGGAGTTATCCACGTTAAAGACATTTTCTCTGGCAATAATAAGCCTTCGACTTTGAAATTGTTTTGTGAAAAATACAGTATTTCAAGGTTTCCTTTCACGCTCTACTTTGGTTTATAATCTCAGCAATACCTATCGAATGGAAGACCAATTTATTTTCCGAGGCTAGAGAAGATACTGATGTTGTTACTCAAAGAGCTATCACCTCTCAATTAGCTTATTCAAAACTTATTTCTGATATTGTTTTACCTCCAACATCATTGGGGAAAATAGAATACTCAATTTAATTTATCCAATGAAGACTGGAAGGTGATTTTTAAAATTCCTTCATTAACACTTTCTGAAACAAAAATTATTTATTTTCAGTTCCGTTTCCTTCACAGAATTTTAAGCACAAATAAGCTTCTGTGCTCAATGAACAAGTTTGATAACCCTTTCTGTAGCTTTTGTAATACCGAAGAGGAAACTTTGGAACATTTGTTTTGGAATTGTCCTTTTACTTCTTCGTTTCTCCTAGATATTGAGCAATATCTTTTTGAGAGACAATTTATCCTTTCTAAGAGGGATGTCTTTTTCGGGTATAATTTGTTAAGTGATCATCCCATAATTCTTTTTATCCTTCATTGTAAATATTATATCTTTAGTTGCCGATTGCAAAAATGTAAACCGAATCTCTTTCAGTTTTACAATAAATTAAAATTTATTTTGAAAGTGGAGGATTACATTTGTTCACAAAAAAACTACACCTCGTAAACGTGTAGACAAGTACCACGCCATGTGTAATTGCTTTTCATAAGGTTTTTCTTTAGAACTTTAATCTTGTATCTCATCAATTTTTATATCTGGAAGAAAATTAATTATGTCAGTGTTATAGCATGTAAAATGTTTTTGAGTTATATGTGTAACTTTTCCCGCGCATTCTCCAAATCATCTTGAGAGTTTGGAGCCATTCCATTAAAAATCTCCGATTCAAGTTTGCCAATATGAAAAATAAGGAAGCGCTCGTAATTACGGGACTGAGTAGCTTTACGTTTACTATAAGAAATTGTTTCATCTCGAATCTTAAATTTCAAAGTTTCCCACATGAAAACCGGATCTGCATTTAACACAGAAGGGTTCTGTTTATATCCTTCAATTAACGAGTTAATTAAATCAATATAGGCGGGATCTGAAAGTAAAGAATTATTAAAATTCCAGTACCCTCTTCCCCTTGGTACGTCAGTAGGGTCAAAACAAAGAACGACCATACAGTGATCTGTATGAAAAGTAGGCTGGAATAAAGCATCCTTAACTTTAAAGGCTAGATGACGAGAAACAATAAAAAAAATCTAATCTGCAATGAATTTCGGAAATATTAGAATGCCAACTGAAATATTTTGTTGAAGGGTTCCTGTCCCTCCAGATATCAATCAAATCATATTTTCCCATTAAGGTAAGACAATCTTTTCCAGCATTGAAGTTAGTGCGACGAGCACCTCCTTCCTTATCAAGATCCAAATTAAAAACAAAATTAAAATCTCTTATATTTATTTATTTATTTATTTATTTTATTCATTCATTCATTCATTCATTCATTCATTCATTCATTCATTCATTCATTCATTCATTCATTCATTCATTCATTCATTCATTCATTTTTTTTTATTTATTTATTCATTTTTCTTTTTGGTACTGAAACCCATCGATTGCGGTCACGGCGTTATAGGACTGTATCCTTATGCTGGGTTAGAGACAGGAAAGTAAGATTGGACGGACGACAGGCAATTATTGAAGACATATTTCACCATACGAATGACCTGAAAATGGATTGCACGTACTCTTTTCGTGTTGCCCTGTATTGATGTAGGTCTATGCCTGATGCGTGTGCAGATATTTACATGTGAAACAAAAAAAAAACAGAAAAGGAATAACAATGTGTAGATTTTGATGTGAAAAAAGGAACTTAAGGTCAAAGAGTGGATAAGTTGTTGCATACAATAGGCTATGTCAATTATTAGTTATGGCTAACAAATGTTAAGACATCTTCGGAAGGATCAGAATACATAAACACAAGATTTTTCTAATAGCAAGATTAATATGCGTACCTGGCTCGAACTGGTTAGCTAACTGTTTTGAGAAATAGGAGATGTTATCTAGAATTATTGTTGTAAAAGCTATTGTTTAATAGCCATGGGCAGTTGCGTCACAAGGGTTATTTGCAGGGGGTCAGTGACTCGACATGAGCCCCCAGAGCCCGGGGGCCGGACTACCTGTCTGCTCGATCATCCCCTGTGGGAACTCAGCAATCTCATATTAAGGTCAAGCTGGCGGTGTCATTCTCGCAACAAAAGAACATAACTGCATCATACCGCTCAATTTAATTTCAGTGCTCTTGCCGTCACAAATTAACAATTCTCCGGTGGCGGAGGGGCGCGAAAAGTACACAAGCTTTCATTTTCCAATTCCTTCTCTTTCCATTTTTGTTCTTATTCTTTGTTTTGCTATTTTTCCTTTTTCGTCTGCCTTAATTTTGCGCCCCCTGACCGTTGTAGCGAGGGGCAGCTGCCCTTCCCTGCCCCCTTTATTACGCCACTGGCCATGGACATAAGCATATTAGTACAGTTGTAGGCATTGAGGGACCGCCTTCCCCATAAGCCTTGAAAGGGAACCGCTTACAGCCATATACTGGCGCCCAAGAGTGGTAGAGGCATAACTGAGGTGACAAATTTTAGCTTTAGAATGCGATTTCCTTCAATCTTCGGCATTTGGGATGTCACATATACATAATAAACAGTTCAAACACTATAACAGTGATCAGGTGATGGTGTAAGCAGTGCTAAATCAACAAAGGAGGATGGGGACTTGATTTATAAAAAGGGGAGGTAAACCATGGCGATTTTAGGTATGAAGATGGCAATTGGAATTTTCATAATTGTTTCTTTAAAAAATACTGTCAATATTTAAGACTTTCGATAACCTTTCACTTGAAGAATACTTGCTGGTAGTATGAAGCTGTTGTGTTGGTATATAGTTATTACAGTTGCCTTATTTTCAAATTTTCCTGATGCATTCCAGACAAAAAAATTTTAAGCTGAAGTGAATGCTGTTGACGTAAGTTAAGCGTTTGACCTGCTTTTTATTCTTCTAATTTAGTCACTGCATTATTAATATTCATGTTTTAGTAGCAAAATATGAAAAGTAACCAATAAGATACAGATATTCCATTTTAGTACTCCAGTCTTTTGTGCATCTTCTTTAAAGTCAAAAATTGACACTTCAAGTTAGACACAATTGAGTTCACAATATATGATTCCTAACACAGTTACAGAGTTGGCTTTTGTGAATGTTTATGTTTGGATTCTTTTTGCTGTTTCAACCATGGAAAAAAGTAACGCCAAACCAGAACAGTTTGTAGTTTTTCCTTATTTATTTTTTACATGGCGCTAATCGAGACCAGACAATTCCCACAACACACCACAACGTAAACAATCCAATACAACCAAGCACGTAACTAGAAAAATGTGCTGGGGGCTGTGAAATAACTTAGATCGAGAATTCGATAATTATCATTCCCTGGTTCTTTCACTGCTAACAGGACCGTTTGAATTGAGCGACCAAATAGCCTGAATAAATACACTACAAGGTTCTAAATTACTCAAAATTATCTATCTTTTTTTTTTCTTTAACGAAGGTTATCTCTAAGTTTTCAACATGCTATCATTTCTATTGCAAAAAGAAATACGTAGGCTATATTTTTTGAGCAGTTTCTTTCTTAACAAAAAATACCGGTACTTGAAATATCTTAATTCTTGTCCTTATCTTGTAAACACTTCCATTTCTCTGAACGAAGTATATACTCTTTTCCGGTCAGAATATACTTCATGACATTACATATATAAGCAGATCTCAACTAAATCGCCGTGTCACGGTCTCCACATCTGACAACAACAAAAACACACCCAGAGACTGTTCTGAGATCAATACAGTTTACACAAAAACCTCTCGAATATTGCGACGGGTGAATGACACGACACCAGAATACCTAATTTCCCAAATCTAATTCCTACGAACTACAGGGAGCAAACCACTCTAGTCATCCCTTTATTATGCAAATACTGTCCCTCTGACCATCATTCTTTTAATCCATGGATCTTTCATTCCTACATTGTTCCACTTCGTTGTTTTCATTTTTACTACATCTACTGATATAGGGAATACGTGTACCGGAGGAACTCACGCAACACCACGCAGTCACGAATATACACAATGGTCGCTGTACCCTGACTTTCAACAGGTGGGTGGTTGTCGGTTGCGTTTTGCTTCAGTCCGGTTTGGGTTCCTTGTTCCTCAGTGCAGGGAGTTGCTAGAGAAATTTCCTAGGGGAAAGTCCCTGGCTCCCTTGGCTACGGACTTGAACACAACGCAGTTCAACGCAGCACAAAAGTCTTGACCAATTAAAAGGACTATACATAATTCTGACACAAAGCTGTAGCAAAGGGTTGGATAAGTATCCAACTGTTCGGACTTAATAAATTAAATTTCCATGGGAAACTTAAAAAAAAAAAAAACATTTTAATAAAAGTTTCAAGCGGAACTGGCTTTCTGACTGGCTGGATACCCGTGGGACTGTTGTCATGATCCGTCATCGTGCTACGAATGTAACTTCTTCGACATATTCGGATATCATCCATTGTAGTACTGGTGCCCCTTCATCTGATAAGCAAATTTGATCAGATAAGCAAATTTGTTTATTACTGTGATGAAAACTTCTTAGTATTGAACGTTACCAAAGCAAAGGAGATGATATTTAATTTTACAACGAAACAAAGTTTTACCAGATGATGTGATTATTTAAGACAGTGTCGTTGAACGGGTCAATAGCTTTAAGTATCTCGGGGTTGTACTTGATGACTAACTAAACTGGGGAGAACATATTAGCTAAATCGACAGGCTATACTGCTTACGTTATCTTAATTCTTTCAAAATTGATCCACACGTTCTTTGCCTTTTTTAATTCTGTAAGCGTAGTGTCTGGACTTCCTGTCTATCATGTTGGGAAGGTAACACTTGCAAAACTATGTTGAATATTATAAACATTATAAATAGAGCTGGTAAAATCATTAGAAGTCTGCCCTCCGTTAAATTAGTTTAAGAGAGCCGTGTATGGGCAAAACTTTTATTATTGTGGAAAGATTCTTCTCACCCTTTGTTTGAAATGAAGTTTTAACTAATCGTATTATTGAGCATAGAGGGAGACTAAGACCCCTAACTTCTTATACAAAATCGCTTTCGCAATTCATTCATAGGCTTCGCCATTCGGTCTTACGACTCGAATTTTAAAAGATAGAAAATAGGAGGCTGCTCTCGCTTAGTGTTGCTTTAACCTTATCTTGTTTACACCTTTTCTTTAAGTTTCATCTCCGCTTACTCCAGTCTTATTAGTCTTTATTCTAGTCTTGTTCTCTTTCCTGTTTTATGTTTCTCTTTTTAAAGTATTTACCCGTTGTATTTTGTCTATGTACATATTTATTTTAGTATTTTCACTTGTCTTGTGTCTGTGAGCTTATTTGGTTTACTTTTACTTGTATCTTACCACAGAAGAGTATTTTCCCGATTGAACTTAATAAAGATGATTTATCTTAATCTCATTTCTTCTCTATGCCACCTCATCGTCTATTTTAGAAATTAGATCACATTTGAAGATGAAGCAAGTTAACTCATATTGAATTTTACCCGTTTATGATGGCGCACTCACACAATCACACGTGCAAGAAGCCTTACACAAGTATGTATATACTCATACGGAAAAATATTTATCTCGCCGGAATATTATGTAATCATACCTCCATGGTAAGTTTACCAACAAAGGAAGGCCCAATCTATGGATAGTGGGGGTGGCTGACTTGAGCTTGTGAACGGGCGGAAACCTCTGCTTGATCATCCGGATAGTTGTAAAGTGACACGTCTACTATGGTCTTTATACTGGATGCATTATACTAAAATAAAAAGTTCGTCAAGGAGAGATCTTTGGGCTTACCCTCTGGCTCTTGTATAACAAGGATGGCAGCGCAGAGGCTGTGAACGTGTTTGGAGCCTCTTGCCCGGTGGTGCAGTGAACTCGGGCCTAAGGATTCCTCCGGCGAAAAGGAAGAGGGAGCCAAGTTTAGGTGCCATTAACGTTCTCCTCCTCCTCCTCCTCCTCCTCCTCCTCCTCCTCCTCCTTCTCCTCCTCCTTCTCCTCCTCCTCCTTCTCCTTCTCCTTCTCCTCCTCCAGTCTCCAGAGGGCAACGAGGCGGGGTGCACTTAGCGCTGCCGATCCTGCTCCCGGGGGGACCCCGCCATATGAAGTAGCGATCCGACTGTCCGACGGACTTGAGTGTTCCAGGACCCCTGGCATTTAAGACACTCCGATTTCACTAAACCACCAAGCCAACCCTAAACACACATTCCACAACCTTAAATTGTACAATACTTATACTATGTCAGTTTGTGCTTCACATGGGGAACCATTCAAGTCGCCCCTAGCAAAGTCGCCCCTTAAAAAGTCGTCCCCTGACAAATTCGACTTGACAAGCAACCTTCACACGGAACAATTTGGCTGTTGTAACGTGTTAATATATACGACGCTATTTCTATTACATTGCTATTAGGCCTACTGCAATGAGAAAATGAACAACGATTACTGAACACAAAAGAGTCAATACACATGGTTATTTGACACCACTGTAGATTAACAACGTTCATTTTACAGTAAAATTACAGTTACCCTCAACTGTTAATCCCCCAGATACTGACATAGTTGTGAACCTAATGTTACAATTATGTACTAGCTTGAGTAAGAATCCTAACGTTCATTATGTATTCAATTTTCAACTTCCCATACTTTGCTATTTTGAATTTACACTTAAGGACAATAATTACAGAGATTTCAAAATACATTGAAATTTCCAAAATTGGAAATATTCAGATATACCGTGTAGTCAAATAGTTAAACCGTACAGCAAAACAGAAGACTGTAGCCTTGTACGGCCATTTCGGATAAGTGTCAACGGTCAGCATTCATTGTTCGCCAAGTATGGCAGGCATTGTATTTCAGTATAATCCGCCCGGGAGGCATATTTTTTTCCCAGGACGAACGTGGGCAAATCGAGTTTTCAAAAAATTTAAATTTGTTTCAAAATGAAGGTTAGGGTAGAAGTTAGGTTAGGGTTACGTGGATTGGGGTTATTTGGCCCGTTCGTTCATAATCCGGGGTCAGAATTACAAAAAAGGTCGAAAAGCTGTCATTTTGGAATTAAAGGTGTGGCCTATTTCCAAGAAGCCGATTGGTCCATTGGCCAGATTTGGCCTGACTCGTCCTGGGAAAAAACCTACGCGCCCGGGAGAACTTCATGATCAAGATAAATTGATAGAGGCACAACGGCGGTGGAATGAGCTGTATGTAAATCTTGCAAAGTGTAAGTATGACATACTATATTTGCTATGGGACTATTAAACAACTATCTTTTCTTGTGGCATTCGGAGGTTATGCATGTTTCAAGTTTCAAGAATTGAGAACATTTTAGTTTTATGGGGAGTGTGGTTCCCTTTGGGTAAGAGAACTGATGCTAATACCTGAAGGGGCAAAGTTTGATGGGGCAACATTAACATATATCAGTGAAATTACAGATGTGAAAAATGGGAGGGGATTGTCCCAGAATATCCCCGTGACTACGACGCGGGCCGTGAACCTTAATTTCCCACCCTCTTGTTTGCTTCCATGCAATGAGCCCACGTTCAAGACAACATAAAGTACACAATTCTCATTTATTGTGGAGACCCTCCCCCTTACCAGGTAGGACTATGGATCTGATTTGAAATAAGAACCAATGATTGTTATTAGTGACTTCGTAACTGGGGTGATGGATCACTAACAACATGCAAGGGTAAAGTACATATGCTAGGTTGAGCCCACAGAACCAGTGGACATGGCTAAATTGTTTATCTTCCTCACTATTAGATGCTTACTAAGCAGAACTTCAGTTTGAGTCTCACCAGGGAGAAGGAGTTGTTACGGAACTAACCGCAACTTTTCAAACACAGGCTGTGCAGATCTTGAGCTTACTCCCTACACTTAGGGCCTACCTCGTTTGTTCAAACAGGAAAATAACGGAGGTAAATAAATAAGCTGCTTACTTTTGAAAGCAAGCTTTCGGTTATCATGACAACAATTTTAGTCAAAGGTCCCTGAAAATACAAGTACAATTTTTTTTTTAAATCCTTGTTTTGTATTAGATTACCTTCGCAAGCTTTCGGTTATCATGACAACAATTTTAGTCAAAGGTCCCTGGAAATACAAGTACAAGTACAAGTTGTATTTTAAATCCTTGTTTTGTATTAGCTTACCTTCGCGTGCTATCTTTAACAAGTTAACAACTGGTCGTTGGATTGAACGACTTAGATTTCGAATAGACCTAAACACTAAACAGTAGGCTACTGCAAAAACAAGCATGGCGGTGTTTAATTCTATCCTGTAAGTTGTGCCGTCCTTTCCTGCACAGCATTTTTGTAATCGTAGAAGCACCCTTTATGATACACGTCCGAACAAAACCAGATAAGCCTGACAAGACAGACGAAAAAATGCCAGCTGCGTAATTGCCAGTGGCGTCGCCAAGGGGGGGGGGCAGGGGGCACGTGCCCCTGGAAAACCTTGTGCCCCTCCGTGTGCCCCCCCTCCCAACTGAGATTTGAGATTTTGAAAAAATATAGATCTCCTGTAATTCTGTAGTCAGAATATTTGACTACCATGTCTAATATGATTTGATTCTTCTTAGGACAAAAAGAAGGCAGCAATTTGTATTATTTCGAATAAAAAAATCCCCCATCTCACAAAACAAATGGTGTTCTCTGTGTCGGAGGTTGAGCATCGGTCTTGGTAATCTATCCATAATCCTTGCCGCCTCAACAGGTGTGAATATACGTCTTGATAAAGTGTAGCGGAAATGTCTGCCTCGCGAACTCATTGACCAAAACAGTGAATGGTGTTGTTTCATACGTGCCATGGAACTTGCCACTGCGAATTGTAATGAGAGCTCAGTGCCAGCAATTTCAATGAGACTTTTCTGCATTTTCTTCTTCGAAAAAATAATTCCAATAAATTTTAAAAGGGAAATATATGATACAAAATTCTATGATCCCTTTAATCCCGTTAAGACTCCAATCACTCAGTATGTAGATCATGAAAATTTCACGTTAATCGAAAAGTTCACAATGGAACGAATATTTGATCGTTGATTCGGCAATTACACATGCACGTTTTTTTCACTTTCATGAGAATTTCTCAATCCATGCATAATTTTTTTTTAGTTCCTAAAAATTCGTTATTTTTTGACACAAATTTTACTTCAAAAAGGTAGCGTATGTGGCACCAGATTGCATCTAAGGACACCTAATTTTTCAAAAATTTTCATAAGGGGAGGGGGACACCCCTCCCCTTAGACCCCTCCTCCAGGCCGGCGTTCACACAACATACTGCATAAGCCACTATCTATTTGTGCCCCCTCATCGAACTGTTGTGCCCCCCTTGTGCCCCCAGAATGAAAAGTCTGGTGACGCCACTGATAATTGCCATATGGATATTCCATGGGCGTAAATCCCGGGGGGATGGGGGATATATCCCCCAACATTTGACTAGGGGGGATGGCCCATGTAATCATCCCCCCAATGTTTCAGTCTACAGATACGTGTATGATAGAAAGTATATTTTATTCTTCATTTTCGTAAGAAATTTTTTCAATCTCGCTTCACTTTCTATCACAAATGTTTCTCAAACTATCAGAATTTTAGCAAATCGTTGGCAATCTACCAAAATTTTCGCGCGCTCCGCGCGCTTCCAACCTTACGTCAGTGTCACTCATATTATCAATATCTTCCGATAGCAACTTTCGGAGAAGCACAGCAGCAAAAAGTTGAAAGTTTACGAATAGGTAAAAGGCTGGCTTATGGCAGTGGCATATAGGTTTGTTGGGCAATTGAAAGTGTCTCGATGTAGAGTCTGAATGCAGGTTTTGTAATGGAAATATTATTCGTCACTGTTTACACTCCATGTCATAACCATTATTCAGGTAATAATACACGAAACTGTTCTGATCACGACACTTTCCGAAGAACAGAGATACATCTCCAAACATCTGTGGGGACCTCGCATCAATATGGGATCTTTCAGTCTAATATGTAGGATGATGTAGAAGGTTGATAGTACGTATCTGCCGTTATACATTTTCAAAAATTTTTACCAGAGCTTCGCCAGTTCGCGCTGAACCATATTCGGTATGGATGGCGATTGCTAATACACTTATGACGAAAACAGCACTCTGTAACGCTCTTATTAGTCCTTCACCCCTTTTGCTTCACCTATCAGGGAGGTCTAATATCACCTCCCTGCACCTATACTCTCCCTCCCTCTCATTTTCCATTGCTGGCAGCTGTTCGTCCGGATTTTAGTTCCTAAGTAGTAAAAATACGATAGTTGTAAAGTGTTCGACGTCGTATTCTATATTATCATTTGGATGTCAGGTAGTATACGCACTGTCATCGCCTCCCCCCCCCCCCATAGGCCATAGACCTATACAAATAAGCTGTGCCATCAATATGACCCACCTTTATGTAATAAAATATGTTGCAGTCCTTTCATGATATTTTTTGTCGTAGATATGTTCTTTTTGGTGAGCTTGCGGAACAACAGAGGAGTGAGGGCGCCCTAAGTATATGAAGCAGAAATATGATAGCAATATGTATTAGCTAGAAAATTGAGAAAAGGTGACCTTTAATTCTTCTGCTGTCTTTCAATGTAAAGTTAAGGGAAAAATACCTGCAAGAAGGCGCTGTGAAATAGGGGTGAGAGCCCCTTCCCCTGGGGTATGACCTACGACCTTTCTGATTAACGTATGTCTTTTTTGATAAATTCCACGTTTCAAATTCCATATGAAAACTTCCTTAGAACAGTTTCTACATTATCGGTAATTTTTTTTACATTATCGGTAGACGAACTTTTTTACATTATCGGTATTTTTTTTACATTATCGGTTCAAAGAGTTGTTTACATTATCGGTCATTTTTTTACATTATCGGTCGTTTTTACATTATCGGTTGATTTTTACATTATCGGTTGTAACAGAGCACACCAATCTCTTCACAGTTCACAATTCAGATGATCATTATCGTATTTCTACTTTGAACGAAATTAAATTGCATGAAAAGAAAAAGTAAATTTTGGAATAAATCTGTGGTATGAGTAAATTTAGCTTCAAACCATATAGTCATCGCGTTACGAATGTTTCTTAAGGTACTAGATTACTACATGAAAACCCCTTGATGCCCCGCATCTAACTTTGAGCCTTCACCTAGCTTTGGCTAGAATAGTTAAATGGAATTTTTATGCTAATAACGTTCATAGGTGATATAACTTTGCTTGTGAGAAATGCGCCGGAAGCGCGCCGAAATTTTGCAGGAAAATTTTTACCACGAGAACCCTACGTACAGACTCAGCAAGGGCTGGTGAAAAAGATAAGCCCGACGAAGGGACCAAGCTCCCCTAAGGGGTCCAACAACCCGAAGTCCCGCCAGAAGCAATGGGTTACAGAAAGGATTCCGAACGCTAAATTTTGGGCGCGCGGCGAAAAATTTGGGGTTCTGTTGAAAAAAATTGAAAATATTTGGTTCTTATTAAGGAAAATTGGGCTTCTATGGGAGAATCTGCCCCTGCTCGTCCTAGACAGTCCCAGTTCTCCCGACTAGGTTACTCCTTCCAAAACTGTCTTGAGCCACTCCTTGTGGAGACACCCTTGTGCAAAGAAAAATGTAGTTTATTTTAAGGTCATATTCTGGTGGGCATACAAGGCCATAATATTTAATCAGAACATTCTTTGCACATGCTGTGTAATGTAAGCTACTCTGCATTTTTTTTACTTTGATGTCAATCAAAGAGCATTCACCAATGACCAATTGAGAATTTTGCTTTCTCCCAACCGAAATTTATTTGGGGTGATGTGTTTCTGCCTTTAAGAGCAAAACCAAGACGCCGGGCAACTGGTCGCGGAGGGATACCCCCTTCCACCAGCCTTGGACATTGAGACACTTTACGTTTCTTACAACATATGTTTATCATGATGTTGAATCTGATTTAAAAATCTTCCTGATCGTAAGAGAAAGTGGATAGAACTTCTCATGGATACAATTTTGTGTTTTCCGGGAATCACGCCTACACGAAAGAACAATAGCCTAATTGTGGAACCTTTACCTTTACAAAGCCAACAGATCTCAAAGCGGTGTTAAAGCCATATGTAACTAGAGATGAAAGCGCGCATAGCGCACGAAATTTTTTGTAATTTTAGAGCAAAAATATTACAGAAGAGAAAATACGTTCATTATTTAACGCTTTTTGGTCAAAAATCGCCTGGTGTAAAGCCAGAGTCACAGTTTACACGGTACTAAAATTTTATTTTCGATCGATTTTCCATATGGTGGGGCACGGTGGTCCGCACGGGGGCCCCCGTGCCCCGGCCTGGCTGGCCTGGTTTCATTGCAGAAATGACCCTTTTGAAAAGCCAAAATAAGCAAACCGACCATGGGTGGCGACAGAATTTTGCGACAGAGGGCCGGGCCATGCCAGCGACCCCAAGTTCCAACAGTCCCTTTGTCGAGGGGGTGGTGAGAAGGTGATATGAAGGAGCCTAACTATCCCGTGCCATCGCAGGGCATATTTTGCGTAATGTCACTCAATACTGCTAGAGCCGAGTTGCGCACTGATAGTGTTCTTGTGAATCTGAATAGAGAAATTGCAAAGCGCGCGAAGCGCTCGAAAGTTTTTGGTAGGCGTACACACACAAAAAGAAAAAAAAGAAAAAAAAAAACCATATGTGATCATTACGAACAAAGAAAAAAGTGTAGGGGTTGGAGACCATATCGGGGTTAACATACATTTTATCGAAACACCTGGACTACCCTAAGAAATAGCCAAACTTTGCTCCGTGAGTCTTTCACCAACTGAACGTACCGCATGATACACACAAGAGAACAGCAACTAGGCTTTGCGACATAGGAAATGAAATTTACGACCTCTACATAAACTGTGTACTCTTCCTGCTAGTTACTTGGTAAGATTAACATGACCTGTGCTATCTATAGCAATGTGGAATGGAAGTAATGAAGAAACTGGAGTGACTCTACAGCGAGCGTAGAGCGCCGAAAATTTTGGGTTCTTATTAGAGAAATTGTCCTCTTGAGAGAAACCAGAAAGCCAAAAGGCTTAGTGATTCCTTGCCAATGAAATTTAAAAAGCAATCTTCGACGCACTAATCGCAAGGATATCATATGAGTGAGCACTATTGAAACATTTTAGCGTTTGCGATGACGGTCTCTCCCTAAACTCATGTCTTGGGGTTACCCTTCTTGAGACAGTTACAGTTTACAAGCTAAGTGTCACATACACACACACACACACACATACATACAGCACACATGGCATCACCATCGCATAGATTCCTCAAACTAAGTCAGGGAATGAAAAGCTTTGTCTGGTTTGATCTTTCTCAAATTCACATAGTAGGCCTACGCCTATACCCATGCTGAAAAGTTTGTATGCTGTACACCACAGAATTATGCCAAATTATGTCATGCAACAGGACTTATATTTCACACTATACCAGTATTTTTGTAAGTACTGGTATGTACTGGTACCGATACATTACCACCCATCATAAGGTACCGAAGTATCGCCGAGAGCCGTACCCAACGGTACTGCAAAAATACTTTTTTAAAAATACTACAATTGAATGAAATATTACTGAAATATAAATACCATATCCATTGGATAACTGCCTTGAGTTTTTATATTAAAATATAAACATGTAACGTTCGTTAATCATTTTTCACCATTCCAGTCACTAATTTCACCTCGTAAATTGTTAATTTTAATGTTATCCTACGTCACTAATGAGTACCCTTGTGATGTTCGTTTTAACTTGAAGGAGAATAAAGTTTGCAAAAACCGCTTTGTGTTGTATTTGTAACTCATCTAAGCTTAAAACTATTGTAGAAAATATTATTAACCAATGAAGGATTACAACAATATTTACGAAAAATTATATACATGAAAACATACAGCTTGGTCAAAATGAGCTTACACCATAATGGTTTCGTAAGCATAGGCCTACACACTACTAGATGCATACAGTGCAGACGTACTGGAAGCACAGCACACAGTGACTGCTCGCCGGAAGGTGCGACTGAATGTAACATAATTAGGTGCGTACAATTGCCACAAACCCCATTAGCAATATCATGGCACCCTTAAGGGAAGAGTTGGTGCTCTATTCCCTTCTACCATAGCACCACTGTGGACACACGTCGGGCCAAGTCCAGGGTAACATATGGCGGAGCCACTCCATGAATGTTGCCAATAAGGGTCCAAGGAACCATTAACTGACATCCATGTACCAATATTCCATTTTCAATAGTACATAGTTGGGCCGAAGCCAACAGTCGGGAGAATGGCAGTGACAAATAAAGCTATCTAACAATGCTCACATCTTTTTGTTCTTATTGTGAATCAAGTCCGAACTCTTAAATAAGAAGACTTAAAATAGGCCTATTGCTGCCACATCGCGGCCATAATCGTAACTAGTCTCTCAAAGAATGAACTATAAATGGAAATACTTGGAAGCCCACAGTATTGCCATGCAACTACTTGGCTATTCACACCATCCTACCGTGTATTGCATATACTTAAACACAGTGTGTAGGCTCACATGTGTTTGTTTTTAAGTGTTACAGTATTATATAGAGCAGTAGGTAATGCATACTGTACACGCCTATATCACTACATAAATATCTGTTCGATACTATTCGCAAATCAATGGACTGTACCCGACTATGGAAGTAGTACGTATGAGTCGATAGATCGAATGTGGCCAACTGTCTATGTGATTTTCTTGCAAAGCTGTCATGAAAAATGCAATGCATGAAGTGTGAACTAGGGTTGCAGCCTAACCGCTAATATTAGCAGAAAATATTTGTTGTGGTTCACTGACTTGGCGGGGACCAGCATAGCTACAACCCTGGTTGACTCTTTATCACTTTATAATCTTACAGCTGATGAATCAAACATTTTTGCAAGTATTTTCTTGTGTTAAAAATTCGACTTCTTTTCTCTTATGGTACCAGTATAGCGGTATTACCGGTACCATTTGTGGCGGTAGGCCTACTGACAGTACCAAATTTCAGCGGTACCATGAAACCTTACAGGGGACTATGCCACGCCAACTTATTAACACCCCAGTCTCAGAAAGAATAATCCTGACACTACAGTGCATTACTGTTTGTTACTGCAGACATATAGGCCTAGGCATACTGTGTATTTGGCTTAGGATGTAGGCTAGGCTAACATTAACGTTAGTGTTTGTTATGCCACAATGACGTCGCCACTGTGCACCAAAGCCAATATGGCATACAATTTCATTTGCCATAGATCTGCATGAAAACTGTTGAACTTTTCAGTATGGGCTTAGGCTATGCTCGTAGGTAGGTCTTGGCCTAATTGATCTCTACGAATCATTAGCCTACATTCAAGACCCTTCATTCGAACAAAAGCCTACTTGCAGTTGCACTTAGGCCTAGTCACAAGCTAGTCCGCAGTCTGCTGACCTAGTATTTGGGAAGCTTTGGGGCTTCCCATACTAGGTCAGCAATATATCCATTGTCAAAATTGGGCTACCGCACCTTCAAAAATTTTGAATGGTCTCGAACATTCTCAAATTCACGTATACTCCTACATAATTGACCTCTACGGGTCCTTTATATGTTTAAGACCCTTCATTCTAAGATTATTTGCACTTAGTGTCCAAAAAGAGACCAAAAATTTTGATTTACACAAACGATCCTGTTTTGTTTTTTAAACATTCTATGAAACTGCTAAATCGTGTAACTAGGACGTTCACACTATTGTATGCTAAATAGCACGCATTGCTGTTCAATTGTGACATAGTCCATAGCTATAGTTACGTTCATACACGCGCATACGCGTATATAGCAACAATCACTGCAGCAACGCACGCAGACGATATTACTCTCACAGTAATATGCGGTCAAAAGTTTGTGTTGCAATAGCCTAGGCCTAGTTCAGGGAACAAAGTGTACGTGAGAACTAGGCCTAGGTACCCTAGGCTAGTCACAAGCAGTCCTGGCGTTATACAGTAAATACCCTACATAGGCTATATAAATTATAATAGTGGAAAGGTACCGTAGCGCACTTCACGGCCCTTCGGTACCAACTTCGTCTACCTGAATCCCCCGATTTATTTTCCACTTCACCTGTTTTCAATGCACACGAATGTTCCATTCGTGCGATCCAGTCCCTTGCATTGTATGATGATTCATTTGGACCCAAAAATGTCTTCAAAAAAGAAACATTTCTCCGCGAAAATTTGGTTTCCGCACGATCACATTCGGTCGTGGCGATGTGACGTCACA
Organism: Holothuria leucospilota; assembly: GCA_029531755.1. Taxonomy (NCBI): domain Eukaryota; kingdom Metazoa; phylum Echinodermata; class Holothuroidea; order Aspidochirotida; family Holothuriidae; genus Holothuria; species Holothuria leucospilota. Next base: position 19,269,703 of record CM055963.1, read on the forward strand.
TGCATTATGGGAATTCCCCCCCCCCTTCGAAATCCGGTCCTCCCATTGGATAGTTCGGCCTATCGTCATGAGAGCGTCACTACGTCATGACAACTATCCAATGGGGAGAGTCGACGAACTGTACCATCAGCTCACAGCATGTCATGATTGATCTTCTAGATACGGATGCCCATGGGGTACGGTTAAGTTTTACAGAGCTTGTGATAAGTATACGTAGATCGTTATGACATCATTGATATGAATGGTCCATCAGCGATACCGTAGAATGAAGGATCTTTAAGAAAATGCCAGTTTTGACCTCAAATGAGTTTTAATCTTCATGAAATTTTAGGACAAATATGTACTACATAAAAGCAAGCTACACAGCAAGTTTCAAGTTAAACCAAGTTCGACATTCAGAGATATTGTGCTTGGACGATTTTGACCCTTTTCACCTCTGGTGACCCCAAATGACCTTTGACCTCTACCAAAAACGATAGGGATCATCTTCCTAATATGGGCCATGCATATGCCAAGTATGAGATTCCTTGAAGTTACACATCTTGAGATAGAGTGTTTACAAGCAATTTCCAAGGTATTTACCATTTGACCTCTGGTGACCCCACATGACCTTTGACCTCCACCAAAAACAATAGGGATCATCTACTCAATATGGGCAACTTACATGCCAACTACGAAATCCCTCAGACTTACCCATCTTGAGATATTGTGTTTACAAGCAAAGCGTCACATACACACACATACACACACATACACCCCCACACACACATACATACACACACATACACACACACGACATCACCATCGCATAGATTCCTTGCCTGCCTTCGGCAAGGAATCAAAAACCAGGTAAACCGTCGGGGCGATTAGTCGCCGTTGGGGACTTCATACTCAATCGTATCGAGTGCCAGTGGCATAGCCAGAATTTCTTTGTTGGGGGGGGGGGCAAGACTTTTCTCAAGGGCGGCAACCAAACTAAGCTTTTTATGCACTTACTGTACTGAAGCCTGGTGCAGTGTGTAGCAGCGTATGTACAATGTCCATTGTACATGACTATGGTACGGTATATGTTGATACTGCATGTATGCCTCGACAAATTAGACCATGGCGCCATCATTTCGAGTTATTCAAGTGTTCTCAATTAAGATCGTACATGCCAACTGGCCGAATTGATTAATTGCCAAGCTGGTCATATTTATCAAAGTTTGTATATAATGTAAATGTATTTTGTCTGTCAAAGAAAACTCTCCCCGTTTTTTTCTTTTAAACACATCGCTTGAAATTATTTGGGGGGGGGGGGAGAACGTATTACAAAAAAATGTTAGGGGTAGTGCCCCTGGCCCCATGGCTACGCCACTGGTATCAACTAAGACTCCCCGACTAAACTGTAAAAAATCTCCGACGGGGGTGCAACCTTCCCTGGCGGGCCATGGCCCCCTGCCCCCACCTGGCACCACCCCCTGGAATTTAAAAAGAGACCGTCTGAAGTTCTACACAGTCCTACTACCTCAACCCATACCTGACGGTTGAAGTAAGTTGCTTGGCGGTTTGAATGTTCCTAGGATCAAAGCCCTGTGAAACACTTGGAAATTCTGTGGGGGCTGAAATTTGCTTGTTCGGCATAGCTGTTCGTAGTGATGCTGAGTGGGTTTAAATTGGAAAATTAAAATTGGGTAGGTATCTGGTTGTCTGGGCTTTATTCGAGTTCACTTAACCAGATTCTGGGCCGATTCCGATTCCAGTGACCACTGTTCCAGGTCAGTTCCGAGTCTAGTATCCTCTGATACTGAGCCAATTCCGATACTACGTCCCATAATTCCGGGCCACTTCTGAATCGAACCATTTGACAATGTGGTATTTCATACGAATGTTTTTTTTTTATTAAAACGGGCATTTTAAGGGATAAATTTCATACCTTGACTCACCCTGTTATTTAGTGGACTGTATGTGATCATTAATTAATTAATTTTAACTGTGCACCAATAGCAATGTAGCCCTAGGTAACATGTAGGCCTATCTAACTTTCAATTTGTGGACTTGGTTGGAATCGGTACCGAGTCCAAGTCCAGCTGCAGCCTCTTCCAGGCCAATTCCGATTCCGAGAGCAATTCCGGGGCAATTCCGAGTCCAACGAAAAACAGACTCGACTCCGGAATCGAGTCCGAGTCCGGAATCGGACGTTACAGTCCTGCTGGTTTCCGTCTCTGAAAGTTGTTGGAAACAGGAAGTCGTATCCTTCGCTCGGTCCAGATGTCGAGCAGACGTGCAGAGCAAGGGTCCAATTTCCTCCACCCCTTCCAGCCTTTGGGATAGTGGCTCAAGACTGGGGTTACACAGAGGGTTACACTCACGTCCGTCGGATGGAGACGTTAAATGGCCTTCCCGAAGGTAGGATTGGGAGTGGTTAGTATACCCTTGCCTCGTTGCCCTCTGATCACTAGTTGAAAAGAGAAGGCAAATCTCGCCGGTGTTCATCCACGATCAATCTGGTAGGGGCCGCGATAGACCAAGTGGCTCCCTGACCCTCAAACGTCTAATAAAGAAAGTGGGGAGACACACAGAGCCGTAGCCTGGGGGAAGCTGTCCCCTGGCATTTCCAAACACTAATTGAAAGTGACCTACTTGAAAAAACTACTGAAAATACTAAAACCTCCATCCTCCTGATTATGTTTTTAAGATCCTGAGAACCTGGGAAATCGCATATACAGGTTTCCTTTTTCCAAACCTTTCCAGAGGAGGTCCCCGGACCCTCGCCCCAGACAGGTAGTTTCAATGCGGTTAATCCTGACTAACGAATAAACCTCCTTCCTCATGCATGATACACACAACACAGCTGAAGCCTATTCGTTGAAGAATTTTAGTATTGTTTCTCACTCGGTTTCCGCCGGGCACAGCATAGCCTACCTACATAAAATAAAGCCATATGAAAATCTTTAGTTTCATGCTAAAATTAATCAGCTTGTTTGAGTACGTTTTAGTCCTCTTTACTCTTACGAGGTAATTTTACTGAATTCCCCCATTTTCGAGTTTAACTTTTCTTCTTTAAGTCTCGGTTTCTAAATAATGAAGCTTCAAAAGGTCTTTAAACGCAACTTTGGAGGTCTAGAAGGCCTCATTTACGCCAATCTGGGAGGCATTTTGACAAAAATAGAGCTATGCTACACACCAACCGGCGGTGGCCCTAACTATAGCGCACTAAGAGGGGGTTTGTTCGCAGCGGCTAAGTCTTAGGCGGTGTGGTATGGTACCGTGCCATGTCACAGCCGAAAAAACACTAAATAATAAAAATTTGTAATACATAAAGTCAATTCAAAAGTTTTTCAAAGATAGCACCATTTTGTATCCAAGCAACTTACAAAGGTAAAAATTTCTCAAAGGTGGGGAGGGGGCTTGGACAGCATCCTCTCCCTTACACCCAAAATATATATATATAATATATATATATATATATATATATATATATATATATATATATATATATATATGTATATATATATATATATATATATATATATAATATATATATATATATATATATATATATATATATATATATAAGCAGAACACAAAGCATAGTTGACACAGCAGGAATACATCTGGGCAGTTGTCTCACAGCACATCTTACTGTACATTCTGGTTTTTACCATTTATTTCTGCTTTCTTTTATATCCTAGCAGTTATTTACGCCTTTTGTGCTCTTTTAATGCTACACTGGTTGCAGCCCATTTTTGAATTCTTTTAAGTTTTAAATCTTTTAATACTGCTTCTGCACTTCTCGACAGCGTCTGTATTTTTATCTGTTTGTCAGTCTAGTAGTTGCCGATGAAGGTCCTAGGTAGGACCGAAAATTTCAACAATAAATTTCTTTTTAATGTATTCCTGCTATGTCAACTATGCTTTGTGTTCTGCTTGTTTACCTGTTATTTATCGGAATACACGTGGACCATATTTCTATTATATATATATATATATATATATATATATATATATATATATATATAAATATATATATATATAAATATATATATATATATATAAATATATATATATATATATACCGTCCACCCTGGACGTTATAAATGCATGGAACAGCCTTCAGTGATGGGTTTATCAAGGTTCCGGATTTACTAATGTTTTCGAAAGGTACAGAATTTTCCCACGGCATGACTCATGGCCAAGTTGGTGTTAAAAATACATTCGGACCGGATCCAATTGGACTTGGAAGACACAATCAGCTATGTGAGTAATCCAGCTATGTGAGTAATCGGGGGGGGGGGGTGGGTGGGGGTGGCATTTGAAACTTTTGATGTGACATGCAAAACTTCAGTATTACAGTGTCATTCATCATAGTGAAATTGTCTATACCATCCATTCCTTAGCATCATCGATAAAATGTTCAATTTTCTCTACCGTAGATAGTTTAGTACATCATTTCATAATGGTGATATGTAACTGAGTCTCGTCAAATTGTGATTTTGGTAGTCTATTTAGTGAACATCAAATCTACTTTAGCTACTTAAACGCTCCATTCAAATGCCTAAATTCTAAAAATATCCCATACCTTCAGGAAGCTTTACCCCTTGGTCCCTGGAACCCAAAAGCGCCTTGAGGCGGGCCCCTAGTTCCCACACCCATCGGGAGGCCCCTTCGGCTCCGTTGGATTATGCCATGTTATTCCCCGCTCTTCCCCGTTCTTCCGTCCCCCATTTGCCTACATTTTCAAAACTGCGGGGCCTCCATTGCTTTGCAAATACTACTTGCCGCTTTTCGAGCCCACCCATCGTAGGTGGTTGTCTTCATATAGGACAGCTGTGTCAAATCCCCATGCAACCCCACCATCACTACCTATCCTTTCTACCCACAAGTCGCCTACATCTTCATATCAGCTTGCCATAGAGGCAATAAGAGAAAATAAGTTGACCAATTATAAAAAAGCATTGGTCAAATTACGGTTGTTGTGGTTTTAGAGGGTGCGCATCCAGTGCCATTTCAGAATAGTTACATTCTTTATTCTAGAGCCCATAATACTTTTAAATACACTCAGTTCCCGGACTTCGCTTTCGGCCCTAAAGGGTAGTTCCTGTCAGGCAGGGATCTAATGGAGTTTTTCTTGACCAACCTCCACCCCTCCCCCCCCCCCACACACACACTGCCCGCTTGGCGGACGTGTATTACACCTGCACCTATATTGGCTGCACTCGTAATACCAGAATAGTAGAGTATGTACGTCAAAAGAGAGTACATATTCGACACGTGCACTGCTATGAAGGTAACATTTAAACCTACCCTCAAACCCCCCCCCCCACACACACACACATCCGTTAAACCACTACTCTCTTGTTAGACGACTCTTGAAGGGAATAAGCAATCACCCCAAATTTGTTTTGAAAAGTTGGCAAGCTCTTGCAAATTTCCTCTTATTTGCCTTACAAGTACCCCTGAAGATGTTTCTGAACATCCATATTATAAAACAAAAGGTAAAGCAAGGATTTATTCCCCATACATTTAACTATTGAGTAAAAATAATATTGTCACATGATTTAAAACAGCCACTCATGAATTAGGATACCGGAGTACACTACGATAATTCTAATTAGGATGACCGTACTTTTCCTTTGAGCGCACTTCAAAAGTTTGTGTACTGCCAGTGCCAGATGCCAGCAACTTGCACCTGGCAGTGTTTTATTTCAAATTTGCAACGGGGGAGGACTCTGAACCTATGCCCTGGCCAATTTGAAGATCACATGATGATCAATGGCTTGCCTTCTTTCAAAACAGAGAGTGGTCATAAAGTAAAACGAAGGCGTGGTTATCTAAATGTGTTTCAGTGTGTACTTATCCTGATTTCCACATAGCAGAAAATCTCATCCTTCAATGTTTAATTTCACTTTTTCTAGTAAAGCATCCTTAGACCTGCAATTGTCTTGGATTGCACCCTGTCAGAAGGTCAAACAAATTTTTGCACTATGCAAAATCGATCGCTTAGGACGAAAGAAAGGAAATTTATTTCCGATTTTCTGCCAAATACTTTGATAAAAGTGAAACGAAATTTTCAGAAAAATTATTGACAAGATTTAAAAGCAACTAAGATCAGTAAACTTTTCATTTTTAGTTCCAATCAGGAGTAAATCCTTCCAACCCGGAACGGTCAATTTTCAATTAAAAATTGCCCCCTAAAAACATCGTTTTTTCGTCATATCGATTATTCCTGTATACAAGCTCTGGCCTTGAACCACCCTGTGAACGACTGTGCAAGGTTTCGGGCACAAATATCAAAATCCCAATATAAAAGTTAGTTAGATGATGTTTAACGGCCCAGTTTCCAACCAATTGGTTCAAGTCGAGTCAACCACGGTTTTTTTTTCCTGTTGTGGCTCACTGGCTTGTTTCCCTTACTCCATTGCTTATGCGGAGCATCACGCACAACGGCAGTAGGTTCGATTTTGGCATTGTCTGGTGGCATTTTGTAGGGGTCTTATATGAAAGATAAAAATTTTTCATTACATGTCATCCAAACCCCATATCAAAACTCCATTCCTAACTCAAGATATCTCTTCCTAAAGATTGGTTACTTTTAATATGAAATACCTCCAAGTTTCCTCAAGATCACAAAACGGGATCGAAAGTGGGCAAATTGCCTCAGATTCCTTTTGTTATTCTTTTTAATTGGCTACCTTGTTCGGCCTTGAAATTTGATACCGTTGGAATGTTTAGATGTTTTTCCGTGTGGATATAGTGAAAAACTGTTCCATACTTATGGTACAGCAAATAAAGTTATGGAATATTCAATACAGTGATATCAACATTATAAAAAAATACAAAAGCTACATCAAATCCATTTGCCTACATGACATCACAGATTTCCCATCATGCACTAGGGAAACTGAAAATGAAGTATTTCTTCAAAAATTTGTATCTTCCGAATGCAAGATGCTATTGAGATGGGGTTTTCACTGCCTAACACAGAAAATTTTTCTGCTTTTTTTGAAAGCATCAAATTTGGTCACCAGACCATGCTTTTAAAGTCTTTGGTATGACTCGACCTGGGAATCGAACCCGGGCCTCCCGGCGAAGGCGGATGCTCTACCGCTAGACCAAACACGCGGTCACCCTATGTAGAAGGAGATCGGCTTTATGGCTAAAAATTGGAAAATAAGCTCTAGCGACTCAAAGTAACCATCGATCAACAAAACAGTTCAGAATTCACATGTGAAATTCTTTGACACGTTCCACATCGTGTGCAAATTTCAGATCCGTAGCTTTCACAACTGCCGAGAAAACGCAATCGAAAGGCAAAAATATCTGAACGCCTCTCCAAAACTGCTGTTGCGATCGCATTACTTCGACTGTCGATCTAGTCAAAGTTAAAATCATCCCCGACAGCTCAGTGACTCTTACTCCCTAGACGGTAATGCCTTAAAAGTCATCGCCTAATGTGGTAATGCTCTTGTCAGTGACATCAGGAAAAATACATTGATCAGAAGAGTTTTCTTCAGAAATCGTTCGAGCCATACGAGACTACTGTATCTTGAGAAATTACCCTACCCTGCCTTCATACTGCCTCCCATCTGACCCTTATGACAACGCATTCCCTAAAACAATTCAGTAATGATGTTAGGTTAACCCAACGGTAAAAAGAAGTAAAACAGATTGCTAGCGACTAAAAGGTTTGGCCTCTGTGTAGGTGGAATGATTTTCTTGGTTGCAAATCTTTTTCACAAGACAGTCTGAAGGCAGTTTAGCCTGCAGTGAGAGGAGGTGCCGGGATGACAAAGTTTCTCGACGAAGTAGTGGTTGGAAATGTCGTCACTGTGTTTCAGTAAATTAGGAGTCACGTCAACTTTGTTCCAGAACCCTTCCAAAATAGTAGGCATGTGCTACATCCCATAGCTTTCAATTTAGCTCAATCATTGATATCAAACTAGAAAATGGAGGGAAAAACCATCGTGGGAAAATGCCTCAGATGACACCACTGGTCATCTGTCCTCCAGATTTTACCAGTGCTCTTAAGTGAGCCTCAGATCCCTTATACTTCAAGGGCTTCGCGATTCAACGTTGAAGAAGTTTTCATGGTCGAGGTCATGCCCCCCACTAGTGAAAAGCTGTTGACGTTCTTGCCATGCAAAGTGCAAAGTTACGTGCGTAGTTTGTTTCAAGGTCATTCGTTAATTTCGTGACAAATGGTCAACATCCTGGTTTTGTGTCGGTGGAGCTATGACCGCTCCGTCGGCTAAGGGTTGTTGACTATCCTATTGTAATAGACGATGCTGAACAAGACAATGTTGATATTCAGCATTATTTCATCCTTGCACAAGTGAATTAGGTTAATGGAAAGGTTATGTACATTTGTTTTTGCTTTCTTGGAACATTTTGCTCATTCTTTCTGGGAAGGTTCATGTGTCAGCAGTGGCGTAGCCAAGGAGGGGGGGGAGTGGGGGGCGACATCCCCCCATGAAAGCTTGTCGCTCCCCCGGTCGCCCCCCCCCCCCCACTGGTGATCTGGGCCAAAAAAAATTCACTCAACTCACTACTCAACTTGATAATGATATACGATATACCTATTTTTTTTTGCTCTGAAGAGGGCAATTTCTCTTATAAATGACCCAAAATTTTCGGCGCGCTTCGCGCGCTGTGAATTACTCTTGTTTCTCCAATATATTGTAAGTTCCATTCCACATAGCTAGATAGCATAAGTCCTGTTCACTTTACAAGTTACACGGTAGGTAGAGTTCACAGTTTATATAGAGATGATAGTAAATATCATCCCAAGATCGCAAAGCCTATAGTTGCTGTTATCTTGTGTGTGTCATAAGGCCTACGGTCGGTTGCTGAGCTACTCACGGAGCAAAGTTTGGCTATTTCATCTGGTAGTCCAGGCGTGGCCGTACGGGCCGGGGGGGGGGCAGCCACCCCCAAATGTCAGAAACCTGACTAAATCGGGCAGATATTTTGTCTCAGTCGGGCGGAAAATTGGACATTTAAATTCTATACTCCAGACTCTGATCCAGGGGTGGCGCCAGGGTGGCTCCAAGAGGACAATTTCTTTAATCAGAACCCAAAATTTTTGGCGCGCTACGCGCGCTTTAGATTCACTCCAGTTTCTTCAATAGTTCCATTCCACATAGCTAGATAGCATAAGTCCTGTCAACCTTACCAAGAAAAATGTAGGCACAGTACACAGGTTATATATGTCGTCAATTGCATCCCATATCGCAAAGCCTAGTTGCTGTTCTCTATAGTGTGTGTCATGCGGTAGGGTCAGCCTTGGTGAGCGACTCACAGAGGAAAGTTTGGCTATTTCATCAGGTAGTCCAGGTGGTGTCGACACAATGTATGTTTTCTCCGATACGGTCTACAACCCCAACCGTTTTTATTTTTTTGTCTTTGTACTCAATGATTTCATATGGGTTTTGTGTAAGCCTACCAAAAATTTTCACGCGATTCGCGCGCTTTGCACTGTCAAAATTCAGATTCAAAAGAACACTATCAGTGCACAACTCGGCTGTTAAAGTATTAAGTAATGTTATGCAAAATATGTCCTGCAATGGCGTTGGATAGTTCGGCTCTTTCATATCCCATTCTCACCACCCCTCAATAAAGGGGCTGTCGGAACTTGGGGTCACTGGCATGACCCGGCCCCTGTGGGGAAAATTCTGTCGCTACCCATGGTCCATTTACTATTTTGGCTTTTAAAAGGATCGTTTCTGCAATAAAACCCAAAATTTTCGGTACGCTCTGCACGCTCTTCCTCAGTTCCGTTACTTATAGCTAACTTTAGTACAAACCCTTTCCTCCTATTCAGGTAACTTAATAAGTAGAATACATGGATTTATGTAAATGTCGGAAATTTCATCTCATTTCGCTAAACCTATAGTTAATGTTCTTTTGTGACTGTCGTGCGGTACGGCTAGTGATTCTAGAAGGGAAGTACAATATACGTTATGCAAGATAAGGCCCAACTGCTCGGACAATTGACCTATATAAGCTTTAAATAAGTAGGCCTACAGACTTTTCTAATGTAAGCTTACCCAAAAAATTTTCGCGCGCTTCGCGCGCTTTGCAATTTCAGAAGTTATCAGAAGTTATTCTGCTATTGCACGTCGTTTGTTTAGTATTTCTGGGGAGTTCATATTTTCAAGCCCAGCAGGGTTTTGCGTGTACTTCCCTTCACCTCATGTACATATGTCTCTATTACCATTCATCATGTATTTTTGTATGTATGCGTGAAGTGATAAAACAAATAAACGAAACGAAACGAAACGAAAAGGGAAACGAAGTTAGATTCCGGGAGAAACATGAAATCAGTGCCTTTGCTTCTCTAGTATATACACAAATTTTATGCAATATATCAGTATGGCATGGTATAGTACACAGATTTTCTTCAAATCCCCCTCACCAACCCCTCAAAAAAATCGGGGATGTCGTCACTTGGGGCCGCTGGCCCCGCGACGGGCAAATCCTAGCACCACCCCTGCTGTGAATTACAAAGAGACCAATGGTATGTGAACTTCACAATTTACGCCGAATGAAATGGTTATCATAGGCTATTAAAGTACCCACCATAGTCTAGGCCTAGGTGCGTGGCTTTTGTCACTGACAGCGGGTATCAGTATGTGCAGGAACCTAGCCCACCGCTACCTCGTGAGAATAAAATAAAATGAAACTTAACGTTTTTTCACCAAAATTGCACATCTTGATGGCTGCTATCAAGCCTGGAATGTGCCATTTCCGGCGATCTGGGATGTATTAAAATCTCAAATTTTCTTGGTACGCTCCGCGCCAACTCATGGTGGCGCTCCGCTTAGATAGTAACAAGGCGCCCTCCCATGAAATGGTCAAGCCCCCCCCCCAGCGCCCCCTACTAAAAACATCCTGGCTACGCCACTGTGTGTTAGGTTAAGGACACTTTTTCTGGTCCGAACAACCGAATTTGAAGGGCAAAAATCAGATAATATCCTCGAAGAAGTTCAGCTCCCAGGATTTTCGTTCCCTGAAGGGACACCAAACTTAAGGTGACCATGGGCTGGATTTGATGTCTGTAAGTCTCGGGGTGGGGGACAAACCCAAGTGAATTGTCAAACGACGCCTAAGCCCTCCCCCTATAAGGGCGCGGCCGAAGGCTGGAAAACTGAGGGCCCTCCCCCAAGTAGTTTTTCTTGAATTTATCAGCTTATGCCGTAATTCTTGACAATTTGTTGAGAAAATTCTTCTTCCCTAGGTGTAATTTGAATAGTATTGTAGTCGAGACTAGCATATCCGAGACCAAGACCGAGACCAGTGGGTGGCGAGACCGAGACCGAGACCAGGAGCAGAATTCGAGACCGAGACCGAGACCAACAAGGTCCGAGACCGAGACCAAATGTACATAATTGTATAGGAAAATGAAACAAACAGTTCAACTTTCTGAATACCTTATTTACCTGACTTCACTGCCTTAAGCTCTACAAACGACTTATAGCACCAAGAGTGTATCAACTCATTGATATATACACCTGTTTTCTATTATCATATGTCCAACATAGTTAACATAATTAATAACTTCACAGAATCATTGATTTTTCTATTGTGGCCCTTCTCTTAAAATCAGTCAGTCAGTGCCACAAGTGCAGTGCCGGATCCAAGGGGGGGGGGCAAAGGGGGCAATTGCCCCCCCTAGAATTTTCAGAGCAAGGGAAAAATTAAAATCAGCCCCAAAGATCCATACTTCTTGCGCATGCTTTGCCCCCCCTAGAATTAGGTTCTGGATCATGCTTTGCCCCCCCCTAGAATTAGGTTCTGGATCCGGCACTGAAGTGTTCAGTATCGATGAACTTGGTGCCAATTAAGGCATCATAGTGAGTTTGTTCAACCCACAGAAAAATGAGTCATAGAACTAGTTAGTGCCAACTTTTCCTCTGGACCAAACATGACTATGGAGTACTCGCAGTTCAATAACCGGACATTTTGTTTTCGAGCCTAGTAGTGGCGCCGCCAGAATTTGGTGATGGGGGTAGAACAGATGACGTCGTAACTTCAGTCCCCCCTTAATCTGCGTAATTGTACCTTTTTTCTGTGCTTTCCTGCAATTGTATACATCAGTGTGGAATCCTTTTTGTCACTCCCCTTTGAGAATTTTTTGTTAATTTCAGGTTGTTTAGATGCAAAATGGTGCTATCGTATGGGATATTTTTGAAACAGTAAATTGCACCTTTTTATGCGCCCTGCGTTTGTATATAGCAGTGGGGATCCTTCCTTTGTCACTACATAAAGGTGTTGTCCTGGGGAAGGGTCTAAGGGGAGTCCACTCTGAGAAATGTTTGTTAATTTTAGGTTGCTTAGATGCACAATTAGTTTGAGAACCATTTGTGATGGAAAATAGTTACAATAGTTCCATCACTCAGTCGAAAACACATCTCACCCTACCCCCTAAATCTATTGCTTAAACGCCTTTTGGGATCATTGTAAATATTTTCTAAAAAAAAATCTGAAAATCGATTGGGGGCACTCCCCCATGTCCCCCGCCGTGCCGGCGCAGCTGGAACCTAGGAGAGGATTGCAGATAACTATGTAGCATAAAATATACAGGAAACAGTGTGTAATATTTAGGCCTAGACTCATAGCCTTCAGAGTTGCCAGATAGCTGTAGTATTATATCTGATCATGATGGCCAAATCATGTTTTGCAGTTGCACTTTTTTCCCATCTAAGAAACAATTCTGGTCGATAACTTAAGATATTTATTTATGGAACAGTTATATTAGTTCATTCTATTTTTTCGATAGCCAAATGATCATTAGTTGCCAGATTGGGTTAAATATGGTCATGAAAAGACTAACAGGCAACCATGAAGAGCTAGGAATGGATAGCACTGAACAAACACTGAGAAGGGGATTGCAACACACACACACGCACACACAGTGAACATGCAATGCAGTGCAGTACCAGACTGACAATGTGATTATACTGAGTAACGTGACCTGTGTGCTAGTCCAATGCACTATTATCCCCATTGACCAAGTTAAGTTAAAGACCCACTCACTAGTTTACAGAAGAAAGTTCAACCCATAATAAATACAGTGTATGGACTCGCTGGATGAATGTTGTCACAATGAAAGTAAATGAAGTAAAAAATAGTTTGAAATAAATGAGTTTATTGAGAAAAAATAAAAAACGACAAGTTTTTGCCGGTCTCTAAGCGAGACCGGAAAAATTTCCGAGACCGAGACGAAGACCGAGACCACAGGGTGTCGAGACCGAGACCGGAAAAAACCGGTCTCGAGTACTACATCCCTGAATTTGAAATACTTGTGAAATACTTATGAAATACTTTTCTAATGATGATAGCAAATTTAGGATATTCACCGTCAGTCAATTTGATGAGGGTTGTGGTAGTTGGTGAAGAAAGTGAACTGCGAGAGGTGTAGCGAGAGGGTTTTGGAAATAGTTATTTACTCAAGCTGTCCTACAGGAAGTAATAACGAGGCAATTCCACCAAAGTTTTCCTACGCACAACAATACTAATGAGACATCAATTTATATCAGGCTCATGCGAAGCAGGCCGAAAAATTTATGGAGAATTACGATTACCTATACATGGGTAGGGTTGGGACTTTGTTCGCGAGGACCAGGGTGCATTAAATGACGTACATAAATACTTTCAGTGACCCTTATTTCAGAGCTTTAAGTCACAATAGTGTGACACAGGAGACGCTCATGCTTTGACAGAAGTTTTACGGTGTCAGACAAAATTTTCAATTGTATTAGTCAGTTTTATCTGGAGGTGCAGGCAAAACGCGCAGAGAAAATTTCCCAGTATTTCTACAGGCACGTAGCTACGGGGGCCTAGGGGGCCTGGGCCCCCAGATGTTTGCTAGGCCCCCAGAAATTGGGTGTGTCCTAGTAAAATTTGTAAGAATTAAGGACGGGGATCAATGCCGTGACCCCCCATTTGTTACCTAGGCCCCCCTAAAAATTTCGTCCTAGCTAGGCCCCTGCATTTTTATGGTATTTGATATTAGTATTTTCTTTCATTAAACATTGCAAAATTTAATCATTTAGGCCAGTGGTTCCCATCCTTTTCCAGCTAAACGCCCCCTTTGACCAACTGAGGGTGGGCAAACGCCCCCCCCCCATCTCCCCGTCTATAGATTACTATTGCTATGGATGAAACGACGAAAATAAAACAAACCATGCTGAAATAAAAAGGAAGACCTACCGTGACATACATCGTTTTTACGGGTGGGTTCGAACCAGGGTAACAAAACAGCAATGCTGGGCTGAAGAAACTGACACCCTTTTGACATGGCGACGCTTTAACCCAAGATTTACAAAAGCAGGAAGGACTGATCGCGATCAAGAGAGAAGAAACGTCTTTGGTATTTTACTGACTTTGCCAGGGTCCCATCGAGTTGTGGACTGTTCCCCAAAATGAGGCCAAAGGTCAACATCCCAGTGGGTGACGTGGGGATTTGCCCTCGGAAGCTATGAAGTATTTATGATATTGTTGACACGAGAATGACGTACTGTCACAGTCAAATTTTGGCCATCTTCCGATTACCTAATAACCTTAAATACAAACTTAAAAGACTGCAAAATCAACCTTAGCCCAGTTTGTATTTCAATAATAAATAAAGAGATTTCCTTTGATGCTGGAAGGGGGTAGTCCTGTCACGGGAGGAAGAAGGATGGTAGGGGTGGCATGGGGAATTGGAAGACTTCTGAGAATCAAGCTGTCCAACAGGTAGAAATAATGAGAAAGCACAAATTGGCGCACCGAAAAAACTGCATTTTTGAAAACATTTTAAAGTTTTACTTCATAGTAAATTGCCAAAGTTATCTATTTTGTTACAGTTACCTACAATTGTCACTTCTGTCAGTATGTCTTATCCAGGGACTGCAAGGAGGAAAACTCCATTCAAAGTTAGTTGCAGGACGATTTTTAGCTGTGACCCCTTCGGTCACCGCTTTCACTGTCACTGATGGGAATTTGAGGGTCCTTGCAGGAAAAATTGAAATTAAACACTGTTACAGAAGATGCGATTTTGTGGCATCTGGGAAGGGAATATAAGACCTACTCAACATGTTGACTCCATTCATCATCTCCTTTTTGTGCTAACCAATTTGAGAGTTCAGCTAGAGAAAAGCTTTTGGAATCTTGTAAAGCCTTGGTTTAAATTGAGTATCCCACTCCATTTTTTCAAAATGCCCCCTGCCTCCCCCTTATCGCTCATCGCCCCCTATTTTGCAAACGCCCGGGGGCGATAACGCCCCCGGTTGGGAACCACTGATTTAGGATATTGACAATTCTCTTATAGTTTCTCTGGCCTCACTTCCTTTCGCTCATTTTCCTATTATTTTTATATTTTAAGCTCTGGAAAAAAGGGGGTGCCCCTTGCCCCCTCCGTAATCCCGCCTATATCCTTAACCATGGGCGGCTCTAAGAAATTTTGTTTTAGGGCAAAATCAGGTTGGTATTCAGGGAGGTTAGGACGACCTCCCCCCCCCCCCCGCCGCATTATCAATTGTCGGCTCCATACAATACAGTAAGTGTATCGTTATTTTTTCGTATTAAGTGATGTCCCATATAGCTTTCAAAAGCTCTTCAGAAACCATCTCAGGCAGGCAGTCATGGGCTGTACTATCTTTAAAAATAAATACAATCATAACAAGCAATTGCTACTCCCATAGGCGTAAGAAGAAACATGCTAAGCGGCTTGGTCCATTTTTACAAAATGAGACAACCTAAATAATACACATATCCAACATTAAAGAGTAACATTTCATGACTAGGACACTTGACAGCGGCGTAGGAAGATGTTTGACATGGGGGGGGGGGCAGACCAGATGTGCCTTCTCGACCTTGAATTCCCTCCCCACACTAAAACACATTTGCTCAATGTGATTCTTCCGATTTTAATTTGAGCAAAATAAAAATATTCAAAGCATAAGGAACCCCCCCCCCAAACACCATGCAGAAGTGATTTTTTGTTTAGGAGGCTCTGGAGGACTGGAGATTTTGTGGGGTGACTCCCGTTTACTATCTAAGCGGAGCGCCACCATAGGTTGGCGCGGAGCGTACCAAGAAAATTTTAGATTTGAATACGTCCCAGATCGCCGGAAATGGCACTTGTCAGGCTTGATAGCAGCCATCAAGATTTTTGTGATAAAATGTAAAGCTTGATTTGATTTTTTTTTATAAAACACATTTCTGTGAGGACAGATTAGTTGAGCTGGCCTGGACTTGGGGTCCGAGGATTGGAAGTTTGAACCCCATTTACTATCTAAGAAAAGCGCCACCATAGGTTTACGTGGACGGAGCGTACCGAGAAAATCTGAGATTTTAATACATCCCAAATCACCGGAAGTGGCGCTTGCCAGGATTTTTGAAGCCATCAAGATGTGTCCTTGTTGTGAAAATTTTGTAAAGTTTGATTTGAATTTAACACTTTAAGTCTGTTACAATCTATCCGACTTCATTCAAAATTGTTCAGAGTGAGTTAGCCCCATGGATTTCAGTGGATTAATTGGAACTGAGATTTTCTACAGCCAGAGTCTGTTAACTTATTAAGTTGAGTAGAGGTAGCCCCACGATTTGCCCGGCGAACGGCCAACGACCCGAAACTCCAACATAGCCCCAATGCCGTCGAGTATTGGTGAGGTGGGATTTGAAGAAAGCCTGTGCACTAGCCTCCATTTCATTCGGGTCATATATTGCATAAAATTTGTATATACTAGAGAAGCTAAGTTCCGAGTTGATTAAATGTTTTTTCCGGAATCTAAACTGTAAAACTGCAAAGCGCGCGAAGCGCGCGAAAATTTTTCGGGTCGTTTTTCACAAAAAACATAGGCCTATGTAATTATTAAAAACAATAAGAAAGAAAAGCTGTAGGGGTTCTAGACCGTATAGGAGATAATATGCATTGTATCGAAACTACCTTGACTATCCGATGGAATAGCCAAATATTGCTCGATGAGTCCTTCACCAACTGGCCGTACCGCATGACACACAAGAGAACAGTAGCTAGGCTAGGCTTTGCAATATGGGATGAAATTTACGACCTCTACATAAACTGTGTACTTTTCCTACGTGTTATGGTAAGGGGGAAAGGACTTGCGCTGTCTAGTGATGTAGAATGAAACTATTGAAGAAACCAGAATATCTCTCCTGCGCGCGTAGCGCGCCGAAAACTTTAGGTTTTTATTAGAGAAATTGTCCTCTTAAGGACAAAAATGGGTAAAACGAAACTGTAAACTGTCGCAATTATTGGGGGGGGGGCAAAATGACATTTGGCCCCCCTCAAAACATATTGGGGGCCATGGCCCCCTTGGCCCCCCGGTTCCTACGCCACTGCTTGAGCTCAAAGAGTACCCTACACCAATTTGATCGTGGATGAACACCAGCAAAATTCAGAGGGTAACGAGGCAAGAGTGTACTAATCTAATCCTGATCACACAACCTCCATTTAGAGCGTCCCCATGCGATGGGCGGATTGTATACCCAATCCCGATGGAAGGGATGGAGAATCGATCCTTGCTCGAAACCGTACTGCTCGGTACCACTACTCGACAGTCGAACCGACTCAGTAAAGGATCGGATCTGGTCCGATACGGTAACTTTCTGTGTCTTTCAACCAGACACTGTATCAAGGCGAACAGCCATGCCGAGTAAGCAGTTTTTGAGCCTCCAGAAAATTTCCTGAAGGTATAACCGGAATTAAATCCAGGGACCTCTCCAGTCCAAACCAGTGCACTCAACTACCAAGTCAGCTCTACCCTTAAAAATTTTGCTGCTGCTTTCATCGTGTTGCAATACTTTTTACCTTTGCCAAGGGGTCATATAAATGTTGGTTTTTTGGATTGGTTTCTTAAATAACTGACGAATATTTTGAACTTGAGGACACTTGAAAACTATTAACTGATAGCACTGTTTTGGACCTCAGCACTTTCCGGAACAAATATATTTCCAAGGGGAATGGAGAATGCCCCTAACTGAGAACGGTAACACATCACCCATTCAAAAAGGTCAGTCAGAAGTCTCAATAAATCTATGATCGACAATATGATGTTAGGCCTATAATTTAAAAAAGATTGAAATGGCAGTTTAAAATATTCTCGCAACTTGATTCAAAATTTGGACAAATCATGACTTTTACCCCTTCGCGTTCTCCTCTGCACTACTTCTACGGTATTAAATTGAACACTGATTTGGTATGCCTTCAGAACTTTCAGCCAATTCAAATTTGATCAGACACCGATACAGTTTTGAACTAAACATTTATCCCATTTTACATTAATCCTTACGTACGCCGGGGACGTATGGCTTTAGAATATGAAGGATGCATGCAATAAGCGACTCTCGTGATCTTAGGTAGTTAAGGCTTCAGTGATTTTACCAAATAAACGTTTTCCTATTCACCCTTTTTGGAAAGTTGAAATTTTTGACACAGAAAACACAAAAACAAAAAAAAAAAAAGGTTATGGAGCAACTTACAACTTACGTTTTCTGCAATGTAGTCTACTAAGAAGACATTTTTAGCAAAAGAAATTTCTTAATACTCTACGCACCAACTTATGATGATTCCCCTATGAGACAGAGTGAAATTTTATCATGTTTCTTTATCATAAGCTACAATCTCCCCAATTGAAGAAGCTTCGTACGAGCCTTTGGAAAGTCTGACGGCGCCACTGATGTTAATGTTTCTTTAACATATTAAAAATTTAAAACTTAATTGTTTACAAGGTAAGCAGTCTTCATGCATAGAATTTAGCGATGAAAATAGACCTCACTAGATTCAAAGTAAAGGCAAACAACGTGTTCAAACATCACGTGTTAGACGGGACACAACCCTAATATATGTTCTATGCAAATTGAAAAACGGTCAATAAACTTTAATGAAAGAACAAATTGCAGTTGGCAAGTTTCATTGGCTATGCTGCTGTAGCAGCAAAAGCTCATTTCCTTCTTTCCACTTAACATGAAATTGTTGACAGGCTGCTAACGCGTCTCCAAGAATAAGATTAATGGACATAAAAAATTTAAAATTGGGGAAAAATGTATGCAACGGTGGTCGTAGATCCAAACTTTCGTCTTCACAGCATTTTCTATAGCTATCATGATATAGAATGTTAGCATTAGTCTATTACTGTTAGCATTTACTAATTCATGAGCATTGAGTAATACCGACAATGTAACATGTTATGCTACTTCTATTCAAGTATCGTGGTTTTTATTACCTTAAAATGATAATAAAAGTAAACAATGTACCCTGGAAAATGGCCCCGTTTCTAGGCAAAAAAGTGTTAGGCAAAAAGCTATTTTTAATTTTTGTAAAAAAAAAAGGTTTTACAAATTACGGTGCAACCTATATTACTTCAAAAAAGCCATTTAAACAAATTATCAAAAATTTATACCTCAGCATGGTAGTACGCTAAGGAACAAGAAAATACAGTGATCTTTCTTTTTCAACGCCTGTCCATACACGGCTACCATAGTAAGTATACGCACAACGAAACGGTCTGTAAGCAATTTTGTACTTGGGTGTACAGCTCCTACATTGCGCAAAGATGACTAGTAAAGGCTTCTTAAACCCCATACCGAAGGATAGACACAAACAATTTGACTATAATGTGTATAAAAAGTCAAATATAGCCATTTGTGGGTTGGAGCTTCAACTTGGAAAACAACAGCTTTCCATTAACCCGATTTGTTTAGTCTTTATGTACGTCATTCCGACGTCAACTAACAGTGCTCAATTGAAACGGCTGACCCTAAAGACTTATATGGTAGATGCAGCGCTTTACTGAACATGAATGTACAAATGCCCCCACTGTGTTTAGTGTTGCCTTACACTACTTTTCGTGAAATATTCCTCTCTCGAAGCAGAGATACCAGAAACTTCAGACACAAATCATAAGTAGTACTATATTATTATAGAGAGCTTTTAAGGAATAAATCGCATTTGGCGGACTATTATTGGTGAATAAACCGTCGAGACTCCAAATTTGGCAAAATAACGGACGAGGCGAAAATGTGTGAAAAACTTCATTTTTAGCAGTTTTTACGATACTGACCGTTTGTTGTGGAATAATAGGTCAGTGTTTAACCAACCACAATGCAGGATTCTCAATAAACGGATGGCTAGAGGTGGTAAAACCAGCGATAGACCTCAAAGCGCTTTACAAATATCCCGATAACAATCATGTTATTCCTAAACGTTCTCAAGCCCGTAGGGCAGTGCAGCCAGTGTGGCGCTACCGCTGAAATATTCACATGTATTAACCAGGAAGTCCAAAGGCTGAGTGATTCCTTGCCGAAAAAATACGCTTTGTTGCACTGCATGAGGTTTATTCATCAAAATATCCTTTGTAGATATCATATTCTACGTTTTCACAAATTGACCTCTGGTGACCTCATGATCTTTGCACTCCACCAAAAATCGAATATCAAATAAATGAATGAATGAATGAATGAATGAATGAATGAATGAATGAATGAATGAATGAATGAATGAATGAATGAATGAATGAATGAATGAATGAATAAATAAATAAATAAATAAATAAACAATAAATAAAAAAGAAAATAAGTAATTATACCATAGATCAGGGTATAGGAACTCCTGCTCTATGAAGTGTACTAAATGGGATTCGCAACTCCGGATTGTGTGAAAACCGAACACTTTCCACTACACAATCGACAAAATCGTTATACGTAAGGTATTTCTAATCAGCGAGTTCAATCATTCGACTGCACATGCTCACATCCTCAAAAACTTCTTGATAAACATTACATTGCCGTACCACTACACTTGTTCTAGAATCTGAGTATATTATCCAAACTTTCGAATCATCCTTTTTAAATTCATCGGACATATAAGGAGGTTTTGTACGTGTGGTTTTGTGTTCTTGACTGTATATAAATTGCCTCTTTGTGTCGTAAAGTAGGATGGAGACATCTTTTTTCGTGCAGGTAGGCTGAATGATACATGTGTGTACTGCACGAAAATTGGGGACGCACGAAAAAAGGAAACCAATACCGGTATACTATGTGCTAAGCTCAGTTTATTCCCCGAGCAACCCACAATTCCATGTGGTATACAAATTATCGAACTCGCTTGTTCATAATTTGGTAATTCAAATTAGAATTAACAAGTTCTGTGAAAGTTATTGTTGTTCTCTAAAATTTTATCTTTGGAATTGTAAAAAAAAAAAAATTCAGCCCTAACTTTTCGGTGGACACGAAACGACAGGGCGGAGGTACCGCCCACTGTCTATTTAGTTTACGAGGTTTTCATAGTTCACCTCTGAGATGACATCTCTCAGTTCAACTGTCAGATGACCTTTGACCTCCAAAAAAACCATAGGTTGTCTCTTTTAAAATAACCTGTATTAAAAACAACTGGGTTCATTTTCTGACTACGACGCATCCACTTGCCAGGTATGATAAGTAGGCTATCCATGCTTCTTACCTAGAGATACAACCTTTGAGGCTTGTAATCACTGGTAACCTCACATGACCTTTGACCCCCACCAAAAATAATAGGGATCTTCCTCTTAATATGGGAAACCCATAGGCCAAGCCTAAGAGTGTCCAACATTGCTATCTTTAGATATCGTGTTTACAAGCCAAGCGTCACAAACACACATACGTTACATACATACACACATACATACGCTAGCGTGATTATATAGATTGTATGTAAGGCACACACAATGTCAGTGACTTTTTTGAGTGGGTAATTTGTATGATGTGTCGTTAGGTTTGCTTGGAGAACGTGTTACCTACATCAATTCACTTAATTTTAATTCAATATTATTTCATTTTGGTGATACGACATCAGTGACGTCACTTGAGGAGGCAAGAGGGAGACTGCCTCTTCTTATACCGGTAGCCTCCGAAGACGGTAGGAAATTTTTGTCACCCTACTTGCAACACATAGTGATCGATATGAGGAACGGGGAGAGGAGACAAATGACCTGTGACCCTTAAAAGGGGGTCCGTGAAAGCTTCATACAATTCAAGGAATACATCCTTTTTATTGCATACACAATTCAGACACCTAATTGTATATGGGGATCCAGATACCAAAATAAAGTTTTCCGTCCTTCACGAGTGTTTCCTTATGTTACTTTCTATACAACAGCTGGAGTGAAATTGTTTCTAAAACTACTGTAACCTCTCTTCTTATACACTTTCCCCGTCAACTTCTAGCCTCTCAGCCACTCGACCGACCGTTGGCCTGAGTTATTAGTTAAAGGTGATAATATTTGATCTTTGCTGCCTGTCTATTGCCAGTGATATTGCTAGGCAATTTGAAAGATAATTCCACTGCACATAATTTTGTAAATACCCAAGATTTTCCATCTCATTGCCTCTGAAGCCCACCAAGCCCACAGCCCGGGACCACCAGTAAGGTGGAGTACTGGAAGGGGAGCGCCTAGCGCTCCCTTAGAAACTAGAAACCTTTGCAAGTTACAATGGCAATTTTTGGTCAGCACCTAATTTGTAATCATTTATAGCTGGACTACTTCATTAGCATTTCAAATTAAACTTTGGGGGAAAAGGGTTTCCTCTATAGAGGTGGTCCATAATAACCGCAAAAGCAATCTTTCCTAAAAAGAATCTCAGCGAGGAACACAGACAGTTCTTTTTACTGGCGTCGTGTCATTGGCGGTCGCCGTAAGACTTTGCGAGGATTCAACTCCCGTTGAAAATCGTTTTACCGTTACATGACATTTTGTCTGCGGACACCCATGGGTATGTCTTTGTATGAACAATCTATATTAAGAGCCGTCATTGATTAAGCAATGCATACCTGACCCTCAAACTTTGATCATCCTTAGAAAATTATTCAATAAACTATATTTTCGAATGTACATTGTGTTTTTACATTTATTGCTTTGAAAGGTTTAGTATAGACCAAATACTGAAACATATAACACTTGCACACCCCCCCCCCCCCGCAGCACTTATGTTTAAAGGCAAACGTCTCCACACACTTTCAAAAAAATCGACGTCCCTCTTAAAACGGAATGAGCGACCAAATTGTTCGGAAAAGTAAATTCTCGGAAAATTTTGTTCTCTGTCCTTGCACAAAAAATCTCTAGCAACGCCACTGTGCGATGTCTGAATTGTTAATTCTTCCGTAGGTGGGTAATAACATGAACCAATGTGATTACATCTGAAAGATGCCATGCATGTAAGTGTAATTATAAGAGGTAATACAATGAAAGACGCGTTTTTATTCTTCCGGTTTTCAATACTAACTAAATTGTCAATATTGTTCTGCTTTGAATGACATTTGGTATATTTGGACATATCTCATTTGCTTCAGTCTTAAAAGTAGTAACCTAAAAGAAACAACGAAACCATGAAGTTTGCTGTAGGAATAGCTAAACGTTGAAGAATGTAGAGAAATATGAAAGCATTCGATATGCCAGGGATTGGTCGCTACTTTAAACTTAATGCTGATTACATAAACCAAATGGAAAACGGAACGTCGTGAATGGATAAATTATCATCGTCAGCAAAAGCACCTCATCATGACTCCAGGTCGATATTCGAATTGTAATTTGATTTCAAATTTCAAGATAGCTGCCCGTGTGTAATAGGCCTATGTGGATTCTACCCAAGTTCCCGATGAGTCGAAATTTCTGAGATGAGCAAGCACAAACCATTTTTCGTGATCCTACAAATAAAGTCTCTTTTAAGGAAGGATATCGTCTGTGTACACTCAAAGTTGTGATCTATCAGAGGCGTCTGGACTCTTTCAATCTGTGATATATCACTACACACCTAGGCACCTAGGAATAAGTCATCTTGAAAACTCTGGAAATTATCAAGAAGGTGTACAAACTGTTAAGTATCAATAAAATGGTTCACAGTTGCCTGGAAGCTCCCGTACATACTGCAAGCACTGCAAGAGCATGATTAATGATTTTAACGATGACTCAGCACCGTCCTAAAGATGCCCCACGTTAATCTAAGTAGGCTCCACAGAGTCGGCTGTAAGGATTGTAGCACCACAAAATATAAGGTCCCTTTCTAAATGACCTTGTGTTCATAATCTGTTCATAACCTAACAGATGTGGCCGATACGGATCCCAAGATGGGCACAGATTTAAAGTTAAGGCAAACTGAGGGAGCCATTTAAAACAAAGAGATAAAATGGGCAGAACTAAGTTTGTAAATCTATGATTGTTTAAATATCTGAATATATAGGCTACAGACATGTATACATATATATATATATATATATATATATATATATATATATATATATATATATATATATATATATATATATATATATATATATATATATATATATATATATATGTAATAAATCAAACAGGAATTCTGCCTCGACGAAAAATCAACTGCCTCCACTGGGACTCGAACCCAGACCTTCTGCTATACGTGCAGACGCCTTACCAGTTTGGCTATAAAGCCAGTCCTGGCTGTTCGAGCTTCCAGAAAGGGAGTAACAGCCAGGACTTGCTTAATAGTCAAACTTCTGAACGTATAGCAGAAGGTCTGGGTTCGAGTCCCAGTGGAGGCAGTTGATTTTTCCTCGAGGCAGATTTCGAGTTTGATTTATTCTACATATATTTCATTATTTTCACTTTGCAGAAGCATGTTCTAGGAATATTTCTTAATTCACTCCACATTATATATATATACATGTGTATATATGTATATATGTATATATATATATATATATATATATTATATATATATATATATATATATATATATATATATGTGTGTGTGTGTGTGTGTGTGTGTGTGCGTAATATTTATAAATCTAAGAGGCGATTTCGGGTACAGTGTAACATACTTTGGTTGCTATATACACAAGATCCACATTTGGCCAACTTTTTAGAGCTTTCTTTGAAGAATGCAAGTCCGAGATGATGCAATGCGCTGTTTTAATTCACAAGGCACAAGGCCGTTCTGTGTATTAAAAAGACCGTCTCCATCTTCTCTTTTTATGAAGTATATGTAGACCAGAAAATCAAATTATGATCGTCTCGCAGGTTTCCAGACTCGGGTAAGCCTGAGGACAAACTGCTGCACTTTACAGAAGGAAATGCCGCATGAGAATAAGTTCAACTCAACATTCAAACATGGCTTTCGCTTTTCTTTCAAGTGAACTTTAGGTCTTAAATCATACGAATATATATACATAGGCCTAATTTGATCGTAAAGGCTGGAAAATAAAACTCATGGTCTCATTTACATTTTTTTTTATCTCATTAAGTTTTTGTGGTTAAAAATATTGAAATTTTTTCACTAAATTAGAGGCAGTTTGAATTCACTTTTGCTAATTCCTTTGAAACAGAAATGTTTCCATGATCCAGGATGGGAAATGATTCTTTCGCATGCATACCATTTTGTAAAAAATGGATTTCGTAGTCAATTCAAAGACATACACTGCTTTTCTTTTTTTTTTTTTTTTTTTTGAAGCTGTTCAAGACAGCAATTGCTTGCGTTATCACGTGATTGTATGGGGCCTCTCGTCAAGTTTTTGTCCCTTGAGGGAAGTAACTCCTTTTGGGAGTAGAATCAGGTTTATACCTGCTGTTGGAGATAGCCCGCACTTTTCTTAGAAGTCAAAGCTCTCTCTATAACAATAAAGGCAGTGATCACATTTTGGAAAAGACGTACGGCGGCTTAGGAAAGACAGAAACACAAATAATCAGCTGAATAGTGCAGAAATGACATGTCAGTTACATTCTAGATTGAATGAATAACCTTGAATATTTCATATCTTAGGACATAAGTGTCCTGTAAAGATGAAAGTTGGACCACTAAGCTATATTTTGAACTTTTACATCAATATGTTAATTACAAAGGCCCACTTTAGGTACAGTATGATACTGAGTCTAGGCATTTAACCTACCGTGCATGTTTTATAGTGATTTGAAACTTTGCACTACAAGTCCTGTCGTAAATAAGGACATAACATTGAAAGTTACGTTTGAAGTTCTGTATTCCAATTAACAGGGCTGTTAACACCCGAGTTCGGATTCGGACTCGATTCCGGATTGGAGTCCCTTTTTACTAGACTCGGAATTGACCCGGAATTGGAGGACCCGGAATCGGAATTGGCCCGGAATGGGCTGGTACTACAGACCGAATAAAGAAATCAGAACTGTACTCACCAAGAACAAATCTAATGTCCGCTTAAACAGTTGCTCTGGCTAAATTTGTAGTCAATAATCCAGTTCGGGTCGAATATTCCAAATTACAACAAAATGGGTTTGACAAATATAATTCCAAAATGTAGTATTGAAGAGAAACTTTCCACTTTCCTCAGTCGCTAACCACATGGCTTTGACAAGAGAAAGTTGGAAGCGAGTTTTCCTTGAAGTGAAATATACAAGCAGTCTCGCTCAGCGATATGAAATAATATTTACTAAAACTGATAGAAGATCTGTAGGCACTCCAGGGATTTGGTCTGAAACCAAGGAAATTATTGAACTCAAAAGTGGACGAAGGCTCGTGTCTAGTCGTTGAGGGGTACAAGTGGAGTAAGAATTCTCAGATGATAAAGAGTAATAGTCATTTATCGGTGACAAAGGATTGCGTTGAAAGCTTAGTCCACTACTTTTCCTAGAATATCACCGGAAAAAGGGCGGGCTGGGTTCTCTATCAGTCTATGTGTGAGTTCTGGAAGCAACCGCTACAGACTGCAGCCGAGTCCATGAAAAGTGAAAGTTAACTTAAGGCTACATTCTTATTTGCGCACAGTTTAATACATACATGAATGTTCACACATAGTCAACTAAATTACAGAGTTACGAAGACTATGCGATTCAGGGCCGCCGACAGGGAGGGGGGACAGGGGGCAAATGTCCCGGGGCCCGGGGCAATTTGGGGGGCCCGGGATAATTGGTCATAAAATATATTATATCATATCGAATTATTTCCTCGTGAACACCACACTTACTTTGGTGAGAGGGGGCCCACATTGAAATTTTGTACCGGGGCCCAGGTCGGCTGTCGGCAGCTCTGATGAGATTGACCTGAAGTGACCCTTTACATCAAATGTACTTGAAAATAGTAGCCTATAAAAGTATTTAAATGCTATGCCAACTTTGTGTCAAATGTCCGGAATCGGAATTGGCCTGGAATTGAGAACACTCAGGCTGGAATTAGAATTGGCTCGAAATCGGGTTAGCTGGACTTCGTAAAAGCCCTGCCAACTTGTAATATTCAACATG
The DNA here is from genome assembly GCA_029531755.1 of Holothuria leucospilota. Lineage (NCBI taxonomy): Eukaryota > Metazoa > Echinodermata > Holothuroidea > Aspidochirotida > Holothuriidae > Holothuria > Holothuria leucospilota. Next base: position 19,296,909 of record CM055963.1, read on the forward strand.
ACTGAAGTTTCTGCAGGCATCATTCCTCAAGACATTATATTTTTATAATTTTTATATCTATTTCCACTTTGGTATAAATGCGATAAAAATACAACAATTCATGTATGATTATTACAGCATAACAAAAGATAATAAGACAATAGTGAGAAATGAAATACATGATCAAAGCAAAAGTGGACAAAAGTGGATCAAAAAAGACCTGACAAAATCTTGGCTTACCTAGGTCAGGCCATCTTACGAAAAAAAGCTACTATCCTAAAAAAGAGACTAACAAAAACATAATTCCATATACGCCTGGACACATACATATAAATACATATGAACATACAAACAAAAAGACTAATCTAATTCATGTTAAGACCTACATATGAGATAATTCTTCAAAAATTTCTTAAATGGTTGAATTGAATTTGCGTGTTTAATTTCGGAGGGAATTGTGTTCCAGAACTGGGGCCCAATGTACCTAACAGATTTGAGCACGGTTACTGATTTAAAGTGATTCTTATACAAATTTGACCTGCTTCTAGTATTATAGCTGTGGATATCATTAATAGGGGTAAACCAACTTTCAAAACGAGGGAGTTTATTCTGGTTTTCCCAATTGTACATAACAAATTCCTAACTGATAATAATAAATGTCGTAGATTGTAAGAAGTTTGAGTTCACATAAAAAGATGAGCTGTATGTTCAAGGTAGGCTGCATTGCAGATTATACGAACTGCTCTTTTCTGCAAAAGATAAATACTATTTAAATTTGTTTCCGAGCAATTACCCCATACCAGAGTACAATAATAGATGTGTGGAAGAATGAGAGTTTTATACAACGATAACTGAATACATTTTGATACATAATATTTCAGTCTATACATAATCCCAACCGTCTTTGCAATACTTGTTTTAACATTTTGCACATGTAATTTGCAATTTAAGTTTTCATCAATCATTACACCTAAAAATTTGTACGAAGTAACTGTTGGTATGAATTTATTACTAATTTTGATTTGAGCATCAATAGGTTTTCTCTGATAAGGACGAAAAATCATGAACTTAGTTTTGTCAATATTCAGAGATAGCTTATTAGCCCTAAACCACTTAGACACAAAAGATAATTCAGAGTTTACAATTTCAACGGCTTCATTAACGTTATGATGCTTATAGAGCACACTAATGTCATCAGCAAATAATATAAATGATAATAATTTAGAAGTGTACTGAATGTCGTTAATATAAATAATAAAAAGTAGAGGGCCAAGGACTGATCCCTGAGGTACACCACAAGTGATAGCTTTTAAATCTGAATTAATACCCCTAAAATTTACAAATTGCTGCCTATCGCTGCATCCAGTTTAGGGAAAGGCCTCGTATTTCATAATGCTATAACTTATCTAAAAGAATTTTGTGGTTTACACAGGGGGCGGCGCCAGGATTTTTCGATAGGGGGCAAAGCATGCTGGGTCGGACCTAGCTTTATTGTTTGGGGGGCGCAGGCATTGAAGACTTCCGAGACTCACCCTCCCCCCCCCCCCGGTGTCAGAACCTGCATTTTTGGCGTTTTCATTTTCTTGGACTTTATTTTACTCTCTCAAAAAACTTTTTTTTTTCTAAAATAAATACGAACTGTGAGGAGGGTTGGTTGTCTGTCAGTGAAAAACGGCCCCTCACTGAATGAGACGCTTCAACTATGCAGCAGGAACGAAAAAATATTGGAGGCTGAGTGCAGCAAGACTATCTAAGCGGAGCGCCACCATCAGTTGGCGCGGAGCGTACAAGAAAATTTTTGGCTTCACAAACCCTCCAGATGGCCGGAAATGGCACTTCCCGAGTGTTCTAAGCTACATGTACCCAGCCTTGAAATATGGATCATATGTCTGCAATTTCTCAATTAAGGAGAAAAAAATAAATCTATGAAAAATGGTAATACATATTTCTAAGCGGAGCGCCACCATGTGTTGGCTCGGAGCGTTCAAGAAAATTTTTGACTTTGCAAACCCTCGAGATGGCCGAAAACGGCACTTCCCGAGTGTTCTAAACTGTATGTATTCATCCTTGAAATATGGATCTCATGTCTGCAATTTCTTAATTAATGAGAAAAATTAATCCTCATCATGTGATTTTTTTTCTTGATTATAGAAAAGGCGAATCACTGAGAAAGGGTTGTACGTAAAATTGAATTTTATAAAAGGGAGAGGAATCATAACTCTTATGAGATAACATTAAATTTTTACCTATAGTTTTTCGAGTTTTTGAACCAATGATGTAACCAAATTTGCAAGCTAAATTAAACTTTACGCAAACAGGAGTGACATCATTTCCTCACATTAATGGACTGATATATCATTAAATTTAAATCCGATTTAGTGTCCTTCATAATCGTATGGTATCAATACGTAATATGCATAGGAGATATTGAAATTTTGCAAATTGCACCCTTAAGGGTCTGTAAGTCAAAACGATTGAAAGACACAGAAAAGGGAGAACTGCTCATCAATGTGAGAATGTGAAATCACTCCAGCTTGCTTTGAGTTCACTTTGCTTTGAAAATACGGTTAAATCAACTTTTTATATTGAAAGAAACGCGCATAGAAAATGCATTTTTTTGGTCTACAAAGAACTGACAAATTTTAGCCAAATTTAAAGTGTACATAAAGGCTAAAAAGTCAAAAACATATGTTACAAAGCTTGAAAAATGAATCCAAATGGTCTAACTGCCATCTTTAAAGGAATTCCTGAGCTGAGATATATAAAATGTTGGTGCTTATTCTATTTAAAATGGTAGATGGCGCAATAATTTGTAATGTCATTCTTGTACTACTCAAATTACAATCTTTGTTTTCTTTATTTTTTAGAAAGCCTCTGCACCTTGTGCCAAAATGTGACACTTTCTGACTGTTATAGGGTAACTTGACTATACAAAACCTCTCCGTACAACAGTAATTTTTGCAAGGTTATATAAACATTTCAATTTCAAAAGGAAACAAAGGCAAGTAATGTGAGTTTTACAAGAAGATCATCACAAATTATTGCGCAATCGACTATTTCAAGTAAAGTGAATAAATTTTAACTTTTCATATCTCATCAACAGGGTGAGCTAT